>OW052065.1:9277500-10527500 GCA_932526445.1 Phragmatobia fuliginosa | reverse complement strand
TATTTGTTAAGTCCTTTGCGGTAAAAAATATACATTCCTAATGCCTTGTTCTTTAAAAAATATGTAAAAGAAAGTCATAACACTGACATGATAATTTATTGCATTGTGATTTGTGGTGAAGAATATTATGTAAATTTCGCTAAAGAAAAGGTTTTATCTTAAAAAATAATTATGTATTTACCTAACTTAGTCAGCATGATGTATTCTGACGTTGTTTAATTTTAGTGCGATATTTCTAGTTTTACGTTACACCTATTAAACATAAAAATAGCAAATGGAAAATTATGGTACAAGTTAAGTAATTTCACTAATATTGATTATGCCAAAGTAAATTTTACTTTTTAACTAATATACAAGCGTGTATAACCGATCAACTTATATTAGGTACTGAATTAAACATAGTCAAAATTAATGAGCTAATTAAATTAAAGAACAAGGAAAATCCAACAAAACATTTATATAAATTTGGTTTAGTGATATCAATAGCAGAATTTGCATCAGTTAGTTGCACGTTCTTTACGGTAACTTATAATAACAGTTTAAAAGTTTAAAAAAATCTGACATTAATGTATTATAGTTTATTGAATAAGTTGTTGTGATAAAACTACTTACAGAAAAACTGTTATAATTTAAAGTTATAATAGAATAAATATTTGTTTGTTTCTAAGGTTCGCTTACACGTTTAAATAAACTAACAAACTTCAGATTTTTATTTATGAGCCTACCAAAGATACAGTACTCTGCTCATGAAAAGCATGGGTAAAATTCAAGAGTAGTTGTCACCAAACACATTCTGAGTGCAGACATAATTATATTGTCTGTATTCATAACGAGTGGTGACCCACACCATCGCAGCCTTTTAAGATGATTCTGTATCATACACACAAGATGTGTTACTACACCCATTGGAGTAAAAACTCATATCAGGATATGAAGACATATATTTTGAAACCAGATATTACAAAAAATAAATAAATTGTGGACTGATAGTTCCACCACTCAGAAATTGCCTTGACTAAATAGGGATATTCTAAAGAAAGGATATTTCTTTCATCGCTTCGTATCGCATCGCAAGTGTTTTTTTCATTCATCGCTCGTTCATTATTTTTTATTTAATTTATTTGGTGCATTATTATAAAATTTGTGCATTATTAGGCAGGGACAGCAGGTGGCCAACTTGCTAGCTCAGGATCGTGAGTCTGGACCAATTTCTGTGTGGAGCTGGTCGTCGTCAGGAGTAGGCGACCCGAGGGACTTCAGAAATCCCTTTTCTTCTGACACCAAATGTTAGGTTGTCCTATTCAGCACTTATAAAAAAAAACACAGCACTAAAATTTCGACAACTATTTATTAACTGAAAGTTTTACTCACACACAAGTTCGGACACATGGCACAGAATTCCTACTTATACTTAAAACTGGCGAAGGGCAGCGTAGACCGGGAGTGTATTCTTAGCTTTCACTGATAGCCAGCCGGCAGGCAAGAACCAGGCCCGTAGCTGGGGAGCAGTTTAGCTAAAGAACAATCAACTGAACGAATTTAGGAAAGTCTTGTGTATTTATAGCATAATTATTGCTGATTTTTAATATTGTATTTAAATAAACCAGCAACAATTGCAAGTCAGCATTTTACTTTACCAATAGCAGTGTATGGCAAAATTTAATTGCAAGGAAACAATTAACAATTGATTAATTGTTAATTGTAAAATATCAACTAACAATTAATTAATTGTTAATTGTTAGTTTTACAATTAACAATTAATCAATTGTTAACTGTTAGTTTTGCAATTAACAATTAATCAATTGTTAATTGTTTCTGCAATTAAACTTTAATTAAATTTAAATAAAGTAAATAGAAGAAGTAGAAGATGGAGGAGTGGCACAGGGTAGGACTCTCACTTGACTGATAACCTTGCAGTCAGCAGGACTGACTGAACTGAACTGACAAGAATGACTGACTGAACTGAACTGATAGTACTGACTGACATGGACTGACAGGAGTGACTGAACTGATAGTACTGACTGACATGGACTGACAGGAGTGACTGAACTGACAGGACTGACTGATCTGAACTGACAGGACTGACTGACATGAACTCACAGTATTGACTAAACAGACTGAACTGACAGGACTGACTGACATGAACTGACAGGACTGACTGAACTGAACTGACAGGACTGACTAAACAAACTGAACTGACAGGGCTGACTGAACTGAACTGACAGTACTGACTAAACATAATGAACTGACAGGACTGACTGAACAGACTGACTGGTAGAAGTTAAGTAGATGGCCTTAAGTCTGAGCCAGAGCTTATAACTTTGACAAACGATCTTGACTTTTCGCTTACCTGCGCCCGCCCGAATAAAAAGGAATTGTACCTGAACAACAACAGGTAACAACAGTTTGCATTGAAACATACACAGAAACAAAGTAAGATAACAAGAAAGATCATTTATATTGTGTGCACCTACACAGGTACAGTGCAGAAAAACATGATTATTAATTGTTAGTTTTAATTGTTTGTTGCAACAATTAAAAATATTTGTTGCATTATTTTAATTGCAATTTATTTAATCACAATTAATTTCATTGCAAAATTAATTGCAATTGATTTAATCGCAATTGAAATCAATGGTGATTAAATCAATTGCAATAGATTTTGCAATTAAATTAATTGTGATTAAATCAATTTCAATTAATTTTTCAATCAATTACTACGATGATTAAAATATTAATTGATTAATGCCCAACACTGATCAATAGTGATGTGACAGAGTAAATAGGGATGTTACAACACGTTAAATAAAACAATAGTTAGCGATATATTGGTTACTTATTTATTTTAATAAAAAACTATATTTTTTGCACTTCTTGCATTTTTAACACACCTACAGATAAATTTTAAACACTAAACGCACAACACACATACACATTGCACCACACAAGCCCTTATATCACTAATTCAGTTCAGCCAATCATCACACTCATGTACATATAACACAATATGACTTCTAACCATCACACACACTCACACATTTGTAGACAATATTCCTTTATATAAAAATTGATTTCTTATTATGATTATTTTTTGCAACTTAATTTTGGTAACATGAATATCATGCACATGTTGTTTATTTTTTTTTCAATTTTTTTTCTTGTTATTGTAAGGTTAGATTATAAAATCAATTTGTATTGCTTTGCTTTGGAAGAGCGGGCTTTTACACAGGCATTACTTGCTTAAATTTTAACTAAAGTTTGGAGTCAAAAGGCCGCTGCATACTTGACGTGTTTTTACACGGACCATAATTGGATTTTACAACTTTTTTGCAATTGGTGTTTATTGTTTTTAAGTTAATTTATAAAGATAATTAGGTACAAAGCAGATACAAGAGTCAGTTATTCAAGCGCTGGAACATTTTATCCTCAGGTCTTCTACCAAATACCTACAAGATAACGTAATTTAAATAAAAGACAACACTGAAACCCGTTATCATTTTTTTACTAAAAAGATATACTATGTACAAAATAATAATATAGCCTTCTTTCAACCTTAATATAAATAAAAACAATTAACTAAATAATTCCATCTATGACTAATTATAAACTCAATGATAGCCTTTTTCTGGAACGAGTAATTTTAAGTGACATGAATAAAGGCTAATTTAAGTCTTGTTCTCTGGCAGTATCTTTTTAACCTTTAATGTGTATTACCTGTGTATTACACAGATTACTAAAATGTGCATAAAATATGTAAATTTACATCTAGATTTAGCAAACTACTCGATTTTAATTCTGTTAAAATGATAGCTATTACGTCTATGTTTCTTTTGTTCTTTGAGTTAGATTTTCGAAGTTCGGCGATGACTCGTGGTAAACAAACTGTGTTATACCACTCTGCGTTAACGTTTCTACGATCTTCAAGTGCAATAGTCGCAACATGGCCGGTTTTTTCAGCTAACGTGGCCACCATCTTCTTTAAAGTGCTTCGAGAACGAACCACTTTAGTCGGCTTTTGGCTCGTCTTGAAAACCCAGATTGTAGATTGTTGTTTGAAATCAGGATCGAAGGTATAGATCCAAGATTCGTCACCACTGATGATGTCGTAGACGTTATTTGACTCTCCTCGATTGAACCTTTGCATAGTTTCCTTACACCATTAGACGCGGGCCGCCTTAAGATCGTCGGAAAGCAGATACGGTATCCAACGGCAAACTACCTTTCTCACACCAAGCGCTTCATGCAAGATCTTCTGAATGGTTGTCTTTGAGATGCCTCTCTCTCGATACGTCACATGACGATCTTCGAGAGTTAGTTGTCTCACAGCAGTGAATACGGATTTTGGGCGTCCTTCGCGAGATTTATTACTAACAATAGTATGTCCACGCTGGAATTCTAAATACCAGCGTTCGACAGTCATCATCACGGCTTCATCACTGAACACAGATGCTAGCTCTTCAAAATACTGAAGCCGTGTTCAGGCCTCTTCTAAAGTTGTAGAAAATTATTGTACGAACATTTTCCTTAGAAAGAGTTTCCTTTTTTGTACGTAACCTGACAGATTCCAATCGACGCTGTGACTTGTTGTGACGCTATTGTATAATAGCATTAATCCTAATACTTTCAACTGTTTTGAGATTCAAAATTTAAAAATATTCGAATATAGTACTGTTCCAAATTCAAAATTGCCGGAAAATATAGAAACGACAGAACGTAAAAGGTATGCCTAGTATTTAAGATAAAAAAAAGTATACGCCGTAGGCGATTCACACACTGCCCCGCGCTCCGTCGCGTAGCGCGAAGAGGCAGATTTTAATATTGTATGCAAGTACATCGATTAGTATAGAAAACACGCCAGGTCCAACACACCAAAAACGCTCTACGACGCGTGAGCGCGTGCCGCTAGCAGATTCGGGATTGGCTGCCCCGCGCCTACGCGCGTGGGCGCGTCGCCAGTGTGTGAATCGCCTTACTTTTCATTTACATAATATTAAAAATACAGTTAATTTTACAGTATTTATATCTCAGTAACTATTATTCTATACCAAATTCTGTTCTTCTGCCAATACTGAAACAAAAAAAATGTTAAAGTTTAATTTTACTCTATAATTTAATAATCTATAAATTTATAAAATAAATAAATATTTGGCCATCTGACACACAACGCCAAGGGTAATAAACAACTAATGTTAATAAATATATACTTTTAAAGCAGGAGTTGCGCACACCACACTGCGCCAATGAGGCAACCTACATTTGTTTATGTTTTTATTTATAACGGAATACCCAGGCTAGCAATCATGTAAGTCTGATGTGAATGAATAGTGGTTCATTCTGAACTGAAAAACATGGACTGAACTGAACAACAGCTTTTAATTGAATAGATATAGTCCGCAAACTTTATGGCGACTGATTATCGTGCGGTGCTATATGCAAAATCGACAACAATAATATTAGGCATTAGCGGAACGTACGAGGGCAAGGCAATTCAACAATCTTGTGCCGTGAGGCGAGTTGCGTTCATACGCTACACGTGTACGCATATTCCTGTCTACAAATAGTTGAGTTGTTACTAGTTTCTTTACTTGTTAAAAGAGATGGTCCAAAAAAAACCCAGAATCGATTGGGACGAAATAGGTATCGGTAGGTTCATTATAATGCACAATTTACTCCACCGTAAGCGCAATGCCGAAATCAATGGGGTATATGAGCTATGGGCTGACAAAATATGTATGAAAAAATCATAAGTTACTTGTGAAACTCATCATCAATCAACAGATTCTCTTTTTTTTTTTTTTTTTTTTTTTCTCTTTTTTTTTTTGATTGATGATGAGTTTCCAGTTTTTACAAAAACAATAATTATTACTGATCAACAACAATAATAGGATTACTGTAAAAGTAATAACATTCAACTGAGTAATCACTACGTCGAGCAGTAATATGTACAACAAGTTTAGAGTCCAATATAAGCATTAGTATAGTATTTCAGTAAAACGGTGTCATAAACTAACAACTCTTTTGCATGCTATTGTCATTTCTTTCTCTTATCAGTTCAGTAAGCAAGCTCGAATAGTTTTTTTTTTTTCAAAAAAAATATGTTATTTTTTTGGGTAATGACTATTAATTATATACATAAATGGTTGATAGTAAACAATAGTATAGTAATCCTGTCATTATAGTCCTTAGAATATTGCTTATATTCTATAAACTGATAAAAATCACAAGGTAACTCATGATTTTTATAGACTTTGTCAGTCTATATCTCTTATACCCCATTGATTTGGGCACTGCGCTTTCGGTGGGGTACATTGTACAGTATAATGAAACTACTGATACCCATTTAGTCCCAATCGATTCTGGGTTTTTGGTCCATACATTTTGGACCATCTCCTTTTTTAACGATTTGCTATTTATAAATATTGCAATGTCCCGTTAAACAGCGCATACGTGGAAGATAATATATTATTCTCTCTAATATCTATCTAATATCTATCTCTCTATTCCTATAGATCGTGGGGCTTAAATTCCATTTAATATACTGTCGAAATTTAGTGGTACGGGTCTCTCACTTAGAACCGCCTACAAATGGCAACATAAATAAATCAATCCGGCTTGATGGTAGTATATTTGTACGAAAGGGGTACATCTATTCAAAATAGATAGATAAATAGATAGATAAATTATATTATATAGACCACTCTTTATTTGCTCACCATGTTACAATGTTACATACAAGAACATAATAAACCAAACATGTAGTGTACAAAAGCAAGCAATCTCTTATTGCCAAAAGCAATCTCTTCCAGGCAAGATTAGAATGGATTAAAAAGTAATAGAGGGAGTCGTTGAGTTTCCATGGTTTTTAAACTTAGTAATTGCTAATTAATATAATCACAAACAATCACAATTTCTATAGTTACATACAGGGCCGGATTTACCATATAAGCTGAAAAAGCTGAAGCTTGGGGCGGCAAAACTAGGGGGGCGGCAGATTGGCCCAAAAAAAAATGGTGCAGAAAAAAAGTAAGGTTGCAGACACAACTGTTTTTTTAAAGACCACTCTCGAATTAGGAAATTAAATCATGTGTCACGGGGGCTTTACAATTTGTGAATCGCACAAAGTGTTTTTCCACGTTGGATTTGAACCCAAGATACTTGGAGCAGTAGAAAGCAGCGTGGCGAGCACTTAAAACACTTTTTTTTGGACGTTTGGAAACCCCCTCGAGGTCTACACCCTACCGGGGCTTGCGGCGGGGCGTAATGTCAGAAATGCGGGACAAAATACAAGCGTGTGCTGGGCTGTGTCCCGGGAGTGTGCCGGCCAAGGCACACGCTGCCTCAGTCGACACGATGCGGTAACCGTATATGACTCTAACCGCAAAAATCCTTTGGTGTCACCAGAGGTATGCCCTTTTTGGGCGGTCACAGCCACCACCCACACCGGTGCATCGTGATACTGGCTCTACCCAAACTGGGCAAAAGTCGTACAAGAGCGGAGGCAGTTTCGACCAGCTTTGGGGCAAGCTGTCAGAAGTACTCATCGAAGAGCCGCCTCTAAGTAGGAGTAGTAGCTGTCTGTCGTTAGCAGTATGGGGCCTTACCTCTATCTTCCTTAGCCCACCACACCTTTTAACTAGTGCAGTAAAAACAAATCTTTGCTTTTCTTAGCTTAAAAATAAAAAAAAAGTTGTAAAACGAATCTAGTAACTAGATTATTTCCTAAAAGAGGGAATTAACTTTATAGTGAACAGTGTATCTAATAGGAGGGGCGGCAAAAAATGTATAGCTTTGGGGCGGCAAATGTGTAAATCCAGCACTGGTTACATATATCTTAATACTTACAATGGGTTTACATACATATATACCTACTTTATCAATAAACATACATATTATATCATCATCTGCCTGCCCTTATCCCAATTTTATTTGGGGTCGGCGCAGTATGTTTTATCCTTCCATTCTACTCTATCACTCGTCATTTCACTGTTAACTCCCTTCCTATTCATATCTTCTTTCACACAATCCATCCACCTTTTCTTTGGTCTACCTCTTGCCATGTAACCTTCAATTTCCATACCCAACATTTTCTTTGCCACATTTTCCTCATCCCTCCGCATAACATGTCCATACCAAGATAACCTATTACTTCTTAACTTTTCATCCAGTGGCGCTACTTTCAGACTTCCTCGTATGTATTCATTTCTGACCTTGTCCATCTAGAGTAAGAGCCCAGAGCGATCAGACATAACTTATTTTCACATGGATGAAACCTTAACTACTCAGTAGCGTCTAGTGTACTTTTAAATACCTGCATGTTTGTGGAACTAGATCTGTGACACCTGGGCAGATATCAGGTGAGAAATGTAACGAAAAATAAGCGTTATCTAACTTAAATTAGTATGGCTGATCTTTATATATATTTTGTAGAATATTATTCTAAACTAGTTTCATAAAGTGTCAGACACTTTTCATGGACCAGAGCTTGTGTCAGACGCTTTAAAGATCGACAAAAAATTAATGAACTTTACTTATTTTTACATGTCTGATTTTTTAATATGTTATTATAGTAACTATTACAAAGTTACATTTCATCAGTCAGACAAATTCGAGTGACCAAACATCCCTTAAACACAAAAATTATTCAGCCGGGAGTGCGATCATCATGCTATTTCAGAGCGAGTGAGACGTCCACAGCAACTTGGATCCCGTTTTAGGGTTTCATAGCCAAATGGCAAAAAACGGAACCGTTATCGATTCGTCATGTCTGTCTGTCTGTCTGTCTGTCCGTCCGTATGTCACAGCCACTTTTTTCGGAAACCATAAGAGCTATACTTTTGAAACTTGGTAAGTAGATGTAATCTGTGAACCGCATTAAGATTTTCACATAAAAATAGAAAAAAAAACAATACATTTTGGGGGTCCCCATACTTGGAACTGAAACTCAAAAAAAATTTTTTCATCGAACCCATACGTGTGGGGTATCTATGGATAGGTATTCAAAAATGATGTTGAGGTTTCTTATCATTTTTTTCTAAATTGAATAGTTTGCGCGAGAGACACATCCAAAGTGGAAAAATGTGTGTCCCCCCCCCGTCTAACTTCTAAAATTAGAGAGTGATAAAACTAAAAAAAAATGTATGTTGTACATTACCATGCAAACTACCAACGAAAATTGGTTTGAACGAGATCTAGTAAGTAGTTTTTTTTTGATACGTCATAAATCGTAAACTGCAATTTACTGCAATTTTTTTTTTATTTATTTATTCTAATGACTGCGTCGATGATTGCGATGATTAGGAGATATTTGCTGTAATTAATCGTAGTGATATTTTTGTGGTAGTGGTAATATTTTGTTTCTATCTTTTTCTAACTGGTATCTTTTTTACAATAAAATAAAGATATTTCCTTAAAAAATAAAATGGATCCTCATATTTACCTATCACCTATCACCTATCACAAATACATGCAATAAATGAATTCACTTTAATATTTAATAATTAACAACTTAATGTTGAAGCCCATGTTATTGAAACAAGAATGCGAAAATCTTAGATTGAAATTAGTAAGTATTTTCATTACATTTAATTTTTTTACTCGATGGGTTCGATGAAAAAATTTTTTTGAGTTTCAGTTCCAAGTATGGGGACCCCCAAAATGTATTGTTTTTTTTTCTATTTTTATGTGAAAATCTTAATGCGGTTCACAGATTACATCTACTTACCAAGTTTCAAAAGTATAGCTCTTATGGTTTCCGAAAAAAGTGGCTGTGACATACGGACGGACAGACAGACAGACAGACAGACAGACATGACGAATCGATAACGGTTCCGTTTTTTGCCATTTGGCTATGAAACCCTAAAAACGGGATCCAAGTTGCTGTGGACGTCTCACTCGCTCTGAAATAGCATGATGATCGCACTCCCGGCTGAATAATTTTTGTGTTTAAAGGATGTTTGGTCACTCGAATTTGTCTGACTGATGAAATGTAACTTTGTAATAGTTACTATAATAACATATTAAAAAATCAGACATGTAAAAATAAGTAAAGTTCATTAATTTTTTGTCGATCTTTAAAGCGTCTGACACAAGCTCTGGTCCATGAAAAGTGTCTGACACTTTATGAAACTAGTTTAGAATAATATTCTACAAAATATATATAAAGATCAGCCATACTAATTTAAGTTAGATAACTCTTATTTTTCGTTACCTTTCTCACCTGATATCTGCCCAGGTGTCACAGATCTAGTTCCACAAACACTCAGGTATTTAAAAGTACACTAGACGCTACTGAGCAGTTAAGGTTTCATCCATGTGAAAATAAGTTATGTCTGATCACTCTGGGCTCTTGGACCAATCCGAGTTACACCACACATCCATCTTAGCATTCGCATTTCAGCAACGTTCAGGCGTCTCTCATTCGCTTTCTTAATGGGCCAACTTTCAGAACCATACAGGACGGCAGGTCTGATGATAGTTTTATAGACCTGTCCTTTAAGTTAAACATACATATTATATATACATACTTAAATGAATCAACATTTAAAAAAGGAAAACATTTACGTTACACAAAATTCCTGTACCATTTTCTTGAACTGTCAATGTTTGCGCTTGCTGGATGTTAAGCGGCAGTGCATTCCACAAGCGCAAAGCTTCAAAAGGACTGGTTACAAAATTTTGTAAAATGCAGAGGCATCTCTGGTTATAAATTTTCGGATGACCACAGACATTATTTTAATTATACTTAATAAATAAAAAATATTTTAAGAAAGATTTTACTTTCTTCAACCAGGTTTCTTTATATAAGTTTACTAAAATGACTCTAGTCGGCCTGATGGAAAGCATGAACAATCACAGAGTGCAGAGAATGGTGACCTACACTATGGCGGCCTAGTGAGATACTTCTGCATAATTGGGCCTCCGGTCTAAAAAACCAACGAAATATCACAGAACGAAGCTGTCACTTTTCTGTTGTCTTCCATGCGAGGGTAGTACGGCCCCGATTGTGCCGGCCCGTTCGTACTGAAATCAGCGTTGCTCGACTACCTTGGATGATCCCAGAATTCGTATTTTATGAACTATTAATATACCTAGAAAATCAGATAATTTTATTTACGTGTCAAATATTTTTTGACATGATCGAGCTGTGCACACCTGTGTTCGCAGCTCATTTATAAACCGTCATTTAGTTTAAACCGAACTATAATACCTCTTCATTTAAGAGCTGTTGATTGATCTATTGTTTAGTTTCTAAATAATTAATAGTCAATACTCTCTATTATATGCTAAAACAATGCAAATAAATATGACTTACCATACGATTTCGTTTTGTATTTATTGTATATCATTATCAAAATAACCGTAACGATGACCCCTAAACAGAAAAAGCCAAGAGCCGCCCACCATAATGTTGACGAAGAACTACTTTCATTGTTGTTGACAACAACCGCGTTGTTGATTGCTGTGTTTTTGGTGTGATCAGTTTCAGTAGTCTCAGCAGTATCGTTAGTGGTAGGGGTTGTCGTCAAATCCATACCATGAAGAGTAGTTGAATTACCGGTCATTTTACTAGTCGATGTTGGGATAGTGGTGGTACCCAGATCACTGATAGAAACAATAGAAATAGTGGTAGGAACACTATTTGCGGTACTGGTAGGGATGCTGGTCGGATTAGTGGTATGAACACTAGTTAGGGGACTGGTTGGGATGTCGGTCGGATAAGTAGTTTGAACACTGGTTGGGGTACTGGTTGGGATGCCAGTCGGATTAGTCGTATGAACACTAGTTGGGGTACTGGTAGGGATGCCTGTTGGATAAGTGGAAGCAACACTTGTTGGGGTACTAGTTGGGATGCCAGTCGGAATAATGGTATGAACACTAGTTGGGGTACTGGTCGGTATTGCTGTTGGATTAGTGGTATGAACACTAGTTGGGGTACTGGTTGGTATTGCTGTTAGCTTAATGGTAGGAACACTTGTTGGGGTACTGGTTGACATGCCGGTCGGATAAGTGGTATAAACACTAGTTGGGGTACTGGTCGGTACTGCTGTTGGATTGGTGGTATGAACACTAGTTGGGGTACTGGTGTGTATTTTGGTTGGATTAGTGCTAGGAACACTAGTTGAGGTAATGGTCGGTATTGCTGTTGGATTAGTGGTATGAACACTAGTTGGGGTACTGGTTGGTATGCCAGTCGGATAAGTGGCACGATCTCTAGTTGCGGCACTGGTAGGGATGCCGGACGGATTAGTGGTATGAACATTAGTTGGGGTACTGGAAGGGATGCCGGTCGGATTAGTGGTATGAACACTAGTTGGGGTACTGGTAGGGGTGCCAGTCGGATAAATGGTGTGAACACTTATTGGAGTACTAGTTGGGATGCCAGTCGGATTAATGGCATGAACACTAGTTGGGGTACTGGTCGGTATTGCTGTTGGATTAGTCGTATGAACACTGGTTGGGGTACTGGTTGGGATGCCAGTCGGATTAGTCGTATGAACACTAGTTGGGGTACTGGTAGGGATGACTGTTGGATTAGTGGCATGAACACTAGTTGGGGTACTGGTTTGGATGCCGGTCGGATTACTGGTATGAACACTAGTTGGGTCGCTGGTTGGGATGCCGGTCGGATTAGTGGTAGGAACACTTGTTGGGGTACTGGTTGGTATTGCTGTTGGCTTAATAATAGGAACACTAGTTGGGGCACTGGTTGGGACGCGGGTCGGATAAGTAGTACGAACACTAGTTGGGGTACTGGTCGGTACTGCTGTTGGATTAGTGGTATGAACACTAGTTGGGGTACTGGTGTGTATTGTGGTTGGATTAGTGCTAGGAACACTAGTTGATTTAATGGTCGGTATTGCTGTTGGATTAGTGGTATGAACACTAGTTGGGGTACTGGTTGGTATGCCAGTCGGATAAGTGGCACGATCTCTAGTTGGGGCACTGGTAGGGATGCCGGACGGATTAGTGGTATGAACACTAGTTGGGGTACTGGAAGGGATGCCGGTCGGATTAGTGGTATGAACACTAGTTGGGGTACTGGTAGGGGTGCCAGTCGGATAAGTGGTGTGAACACTTATTGGAGTACTAGTTGGGATGCCAGTCGGATTAATGGTATGAACACTAGTTGGGGTACTGGTCGGTATTGCTGTTGGATTAGTGGTATAAACACTAGTTGGGTTACTGGTTAGTATTGCTGTTGGATTAGTGGCATGAACACTAGTTGGGGTGCTGGTTTGGATCCCGGTCGGATTACTGGTATGAACACTAGTTGGGTCGCTGGTTGGGATGCCGGTCGGATTAGTGGTAGGAACACTTGTTGGGGTACTGGTTCGTATTGCTGTTGGCTTAATAATAGGAACACTAGTTGGGGCACTGGTTGGGACGCGGGTCGGATAAGTAGTACGAACACTAGTTGGGGTACTGTTCGGTACTGCTGTTGGATTAGTGGTATGAACACTAGTTGGGGTACTGGTGTGTATTTTGGTTGGATTAGTGCTAGGAACACTAGTTGAGGTAATGGTCGGTATTGCTGTTGGATTAGTGGTATGAACACTAGTTGGGGTACTGGTTGGTATGCCAGTCGGATAAGTGGCACGATCTCTAGTTGGGGCACTGGTAGGGATGCTGGACGGATTAGTGGTATGAACATTAGTTGGGGTACTGGAAGGGATGCCGGTCGGATTAGTGGTATGAACACTAGTTGGGGTACTGGTAGGGGTGCCAGTCGGATAAGTGGTGTGAACACTTATTGGAGTACTAGTTGGGATGCCAGTCGGATTAATGGTATGAACACTAGTTGGGGTACTGGTCGGTATTGCTGTTGGATTAGTCGTATGAACACTGGTTGGGGTACTGGTTGGAATGCCAGTCGGATTAGTCGTATGAACACTAGTTGGGGTACTGGTAGGGATGACTGTTGGATTAGTGGCATGAACACTAGTTGGGGTACTGGTTTGGATGCCGGTCGGATTACTGGTATGAACACTAGTTGGGTCGCTGGTTGGGATGCCGGTCGGATTAGTGGTAGGAACACTTGTTGGGGTACTGGTTGGTCTTGCTGTTGGCTTAGTAATAGGAACACTAGTTGGGGCACTGGTTGGGACGCGGGTCGGATAAGTAGTACGAACACTAGTTGGGGTACTGGTCGGTACTGCTGTTGGATTAGTGTTATGAACACTAGTAGGGGTACTGGTGTGTATTTTGGTTGGATTAGTGCTAGGAACACTAGTTGAGGTAATGGTCGGTATTGCTGTTGGATTAGTGGTATGAACACTAGTTGGGGTACTGGTTGGTATGCCAGTCGGATAAGTGGCACGATCTCTAGTTGGGGCACTGGTAGGGATGCCGGACGGATTAGTGGTATGAACACTAGTTGGGGTACTGGAAGGGATGCCGGTTGGATTAGTGGTATGAACACTAGTTGGGGTACTGGTAGGGGTGCCAGTCGGATAAGTGGTGTGAACACTTATTGGAGTACTAGTTGGGATGCCAGTCGGATTAATGGTATGAACACTAGTTGGGGTACTGGTCGGTATTGCTGTTGGATTAGTCGTATGAACACTGGTTGGGGTACTGTTTGGGATGCCAGTCGGATTAGTCGTACGAACACTAGTTGGGGTACTGGTAGGGATGACTGTTGGATAAGTAGTACGAACACTAGTTGGGGTACTGGTTGGGATGCCGGTCGGATTAGTGTTAGAAACACTTATTGGGGTACTGGTTGGTATTGCTGTTGGCTTAATAATAGGAACACTAGTTGGGGCACTGGTAGGGATGCTGGTTGGATAAGTGGAATGAACACTAGTTGGGGTACTGGTTGGGATGCCGGTCGGATTACTGGTATGAACACTAGTTGGGGTACTGGTAGGGGTGCCAGTCGGATAAGTGGTGTGAACACTTATTGGAGTACTAGTTGGGATGCCAGTCGGATTAATGGTATGAACACTAGTTGGGGTACTGGTCGGTATTGCTGTTGGATTAGTCGTATGAACACTGGTTGGGGTACTGGTTGGAATGCCAGTCGGATTAGTCGTATGAACACTAGTTGGGGTACTGGTAGGGATGACTGTTGGATTAGTGGCATGAACACTAGTTGGGGTACTGGTTTGGATGCCGGTCGGATTACTGGTATGAACACTAGTTGGGTCGCTGGTTGGGATGCCGGTCGGATTAGTGGTAGGAACACTTGTTGGGGTACTGGTTGGTCTTGCTGTTGGCTTAGTAATAGGAACACTAGTTGGGGCACTGGTTGGGACGCGGGTCGGATAAGTAGTACGAACACTAGTTGGGGTACTGGTCGGTACTGCTGTTGGATTAGTGGTATGAACACTAGTAGGGGTACTGGTGTGTATTTTGGTTGGATTAGTGCTAGGAACACTAGTTGAGGTAATGGTCGGTATTGCTGTTGGATTAGTGGTATGAACACTAGTTGGGGTACTGGTTGGTACGCCAGTCGGATAAGTGGCACGATCTCTAGTTGGGGCACTGGTAGGGATGCCGGACGGATTAGTGGTATGAACACTAGTTGGGGTACTGGAAGGGATGCCGGTTGGATTAGTGGTATGAACACTAGTTGGGGTACTGGTAGGGGTGCCAGTCGGATAAGTGGTGTGAACACTTATTGGAGTACTAGTTGGGATGCCAGTCGGATTAATGGTATGAACACTAGTTGGGGTACTGGTCGGTATTGCTGTTGGATTAGTCGTATGAACACTGGTTGGGGTACTGTTTGGGATGCCAGTCGGATTAGTCGTATGAACACTAGTTGGGGTACTGGTAGGGATGACTGTTGGATAAGTGGTAGGAACACTAGTTGGGGTACTGGTTGGGATGCCGGTCGGATTAGTGTTAGAAACACTTATTGGGGTACTGGTTGGTATTGCTGTTGGCTTAATAATAGGAACACTAGTTGGGGCACTGGTTGGGACGCGGGTCGGATAAGTAGTACGAACACTAGTTGGGGTACTGGTCGGTACTGCTGTTGGATTAGTGGTATGAACACTAGTTGGGGTACTGGTGTGTATTGTGGTTGGATTAGTGCTAGGAACACTAGTTGATTTAATGGTCGGTATTGCTGTTGGATTAGTGGTATGAACACTAGTTGGGGTACTGGTTGGTATGCCAGTCGGATAAGTGGCACGATCTCTAGTTGGGGCACTGGTAGGGATGCCGGACGGATTAGTGGTATGAACACTAGTTGGGGTACTGGAAGGGATGCCGGTCGGATTAGTGGTATGAACACTAGTTGGGGTACTGGTAGGGGTGCCAGTCGGATAAGTGGTGTAAACACTTATTGGAGTACTAGTTGGGATGCCAGTCGGATTAATGGTATGAACACTAGTTGGGGTACTGGTCGGTATTGCTGTTGGATTAGTCGTATGAACACTGGTTGGGGTACTGGTTGGAATGCCAGTCGGATTAGTCGTATGAACACTAGTTGGGGTACTGGTAGGGATGACTGTTGGATTAGTGGCATGAACACTAGTTGGGGTACTGGTTTGGATGCCGGTCGGATTACTGGTATGAACACTAGTTGGGTCGCTGGTTGGGATGCCGGTCGGATTAGTGGTAGGAACACTTGTTGGGGTACTGGTTGGTCTTGCTGTTGGCTTAGTAATAGGAACACTAGTTGGGGCACTGGTTGGGACGCGGGTCGGATAAGTAGTACGAACACTAGTTGGGGTACTGGTCGGTACTGCTGTTGGATTAGTGGTATGAACACTAGTAGGGGTACTGGTGTGTATTTTGGTTGGATTAGTGCTAGGAACACTAGTTGAGGTAATGGTCGGTATTGCTGTTGGATTAGTGGTATGAACACTAGTTGGGGTACTGGTTGGTATGCCAGTCGGATAAGTGGCACGATCTCTAGTTGGGGCACTGGTAGGGATGCCGGACGGATTAGTGGTATGAACACTAGTTGGGGTACTGGTTGGGATGCCGGTCGGATTACTGGTATGAACACTAGTTGGGGTACTGGTAGGGGTGCCAGTCGGATAAGTGGTGTGAACACTTATTGGAGTACTAGTTGGGATGCCAGTCGGATTAATGGTATGAACACTAGTTGGGGTACTGGTCGGTATTGCTGTTGGATTAGTCGTATGAACACTGGTTGGGGTACTGGTTGGAATGCCAGTCGGATTAGTCGTATGAACACTAGTTGGGGTACTGGTAGGGATGACTGTTGGATTAGTGGCATGAACACTAGTTGGGGTACTGGTTTGGATGCCGGTCGGATTACTGGTATGAACACTAGTTGGGTCGCTGGTTGGGATGCCGGTCGGATTAGTGGTAGGAACACTTGTTGGGGTACTGGTTGGTCTTGCTGTTGGCTTAGTAATAGGAACACTAGTTGGGGCACTGGTTGGGACGCGGGTCGGATAAGTAGTACGAACACTAGTTGGGGTACTGGTCGGTACTGCTGTTGGATTAGTGGTATGAACACTAGTAGGGGTACTGGTGTGTATTTTGGTTGGATTAGTGCTAGGAACACTAGTTGAGGTAATGGTCGGTATTGCTGTTGGATTAGTGGTATGAACACTAGTTGGGGTACTGGTTGGTACGCCAGTCGGATAAGTGGCACGATCTCTAGTTGGGGCACTGGTAGGGATGCCGGACGGATTAGTGGTATGAACACTAGTTGGGGTACTGGAAGGGATGCCGGTTGGATTAGTGGTATGAACACTAGTTGGGGTACTGGTAGGGGTGCCAGTCGGATAAGTGGTGTGAACACTTATTGGAGTACTAGTTGGGATGCCAGTCGGATTAATGGTATGAACACTAGTTGGGGTACTGGTCGGTATTGCTGTTGGATTAGTCGTATGAACACTGGTTGGGGTACTGTTTGGGATGCCAGTCGGATTAGTCGTATGAACACTAGTTGGGGTACTGGTAGGGATGACTGTTGGATAAGTGGTAGGAACACTAGTTGGGGTACTGGTTGGGATGCCGGTCGGATTAGTGTTAGAAACACTTATTGGGGTACTGGTTGGTATTGCTGTTGGCTTAATAATAGGAACACTAGTTGGGGCACTGGTTGGGACGCGGGTCGGATAAGTAGTACGAACACTAGTTGGGGTACTGGTCGGTACTGCTGTTGGATTAGTGGTATGAACACTAGTTGGGGTACTGGTGTGTATTGTGGTTGGATTAGTGCTAGGAACACTAGTTGATTTAATGGTCGGTATTGCTGTTGGATTAGTGGTATGAACACTAGTTGGGGTACTGGTTGGTATGCCAGTCGGATAAGTGGCACGATCTCTAGTTGGGGCACTGGTAGGGATGCCGGACGGATTAGTGGTATGAACACTAGTTGGGGTACTGGAAGGGATGCCGGTCGGATTAGTGGTATGAACACTAGTTGGGGTACTGGTAGGGGTGCCAGTCGGATAAGTGG
Source organism: Phragmatobia fuliginosa (assembly GCA_932526445.1). Lineage (NCBI taxonomy): Eukaryota > Metazoa > Arthropoda > Insecta > Lepidoptera > Erebidae > Phragmatobia > Phragmatobia fuliginosa. The sequence goes on along the minus strand of OW052065.1, from coordinate 10,509,106 downwards.
TGTGAACACTTATTGGAGTACTAGTTGGGATGCCAGTCGGATTAATGGTATGAACACTAGTTGGGGTACTGGTCGGTATTGCTGTTGGATTAGTCGTATGAACACTGGTTGGGGTACTGGTTGGAATGCCAGTCGGATTAGTCGTATGAACACTAGTTGGGGTACTGGTAGGGATGACTGTTGGATTAGTGGCATGAACACTAGTTGGGGTACTGGTTTGGATGCCGGTCGGATTACTGGTATGAACACTAGTTGGGTCGCTGGTTGGGATGCCGGTCGGATTAGTGGTAGGAACACTTGTTGGGGTACTGGTTGGTCTTGCTGTTGGCTTAGTAATAGGAACACTAGTTGGGGCACTGGTTGGGACGCGGGTCGGATAAGTAGTACGAACACTAGTTGGGGTACTGGTCGGTACTGCTGTTGGATTAGTGGTATGAACACTAGTAGGGGTACTGGTGTGTATTTTGGTTGGATTAGTGCTAGGAACACTAGTTGAGGTAATGGTCGGTATTGCTGTTGGATTAGTGGTATGAACACTAGTTGGGGTACTGGTTGGTATGCCAGTCGGATAAGTGGCACGATCTCTAGTTGGGGCACTGGTAGGGATGCCGGACGGATTAGTGGTATGAACACTAGTTGGGGTACTGGAAGGGATGCCGGTTGGATTAGTGGTATGAACACTAGTTGGGGTACTGGTAGGGGTGCCAGTCGGATAAGTGGTGTGAACACTTATTGGAGTACTAGTTGGGATGCCAGTCGGATTAATGGTATGAACACTAGTTGGGGTACTGGTCGGTATTGCTGTTGGATTAGTCGTATGAACACTGGTTGGGGTACTGTTTGGGATGCCAGTCGGATTAGTCGTATGAACACTAGTTGGGGTACTGGTAGGGATGACTGTTGGATAAGTGGTAGGAACACTAGTTGGGGTACTGGTTGGGATGCCGGTCGGATTAGTGTTAGAAACACTTATTGGGGTACTGGTTGGTATTGCTGTTGGCTTAATAATAGGAACACTAGTTGGGGCACTGGTTGGGACGCGGGTCGGATAAGTAGTACGAACACTAATTGGGGCACTGGTTGGGACGCGGGTCGGATAAGTAGTACGAACACTAGTTGGGGTACTGGTTGGGATGCCGGTCGGATTAGTGGTAGGAACACTTGTTGGGATACTGGTTGGTATTCCTGTTGGCCTAATAATAGGAACACTAGTTGGGGTACTGGTAGGGATGCTGGTTGGATAAGTGGTATGAACACTAGTTGGGGTACTGGTTGGGATGCCGGTCGGATTACTGGTATGAACACTAGTTGGGGTACTGGTAGGGGTGCCAGTCGGATAAGTGGTGTGAACACTTATTGGAGTACTAGTTGGGATGCCAGTCGGATTAATGGTATGAACACTAGTTGGGGTACTGGTCGGTATTGCTGTTGGATTAGTCGTATGAACACTGGTTGGGGTACTGGTTGGAATGCCAGTCGGATTAGTCGTATGAACACTAGTTGGGGTACTGGTAGGGATGACTGTTGGATTAGTGGCATGAACACTAGTTGGGGTACTGGTTTGGATGCCGGTCGGATTACTGGTATGAACACTAGTTGGGTCGCTGGTTGGGATGCCGGTCGGATTAGTGGTAGGAACACTTGTTGGGGTACTGGTTGGTCTTGCTGTTGGCTTAGTAATAGGAACACTAGTTGGGGCACTGGTTGGGACGCGGGCCGGATAAGTAGTACGAACACTAGTTGGGGTACTGGTCGGTACTGCTGTTGGATTAGTGGTATGAACACTAGTAGGGGTACTGGTGTGTATTTTGGTTGGATTAGTGCTAGGAACACTAGTTGAGGTAATGGTCGGTATTGCTGTTGGATTAGTGGTATGAACACTAGTTGGGGTACTGGTTGGTACGCCAGTCGGATAAGTGGCACGATCTCTAGTTGGGGCACTGGTAGGGATGCCGGACGGATTAGTGGTATGAACACTAGTTGGGGTACTGGAAGGGATGCCGGTTGGATTAGTGGTATGAACACTAGTTGGGGTACTGGTAGGGGTGCCAGTCGGATAAGTGGTGTGAACACTTATTGGAGTACTAGTTGGGATGCCAGTCGGATTAATGGTATGAACACTAGTTGGGGTACTGGTCGGTATTGCTGTTGGATTAGTCGTATGAACACTGGTTGGGGTACTGTTTGGGATGCCAGTCGGATTAGTCGTATGAACACTAGTTGGGGTACTGGTAGGGATGACTGTTGGATAAGTGGTAGGAACACTAGTTGGGGTACTGGTTGGGATGCCGGTCGGATTAGTGTTAGAAACACTTATTGGGGTACTGGTTGGTATTGCTGTTGGCTTAATAATAGGAACACTAGTTGGGGCACTGGTTGGGACGCGGGTCGGATAAGTAGTACGAACACTAGTTGGGGTACTGGTCGGTACTGCTGTTGGATTAGTGGTATGAACACTAGTTGGGGTACTGGTGTGTATTGTGGTTGGATTAGTGCTAGGAACACTAGTTGATTTAATGGTCGGTATTGCTGTTGGATTAGTGGTATGAACACTAGTTGGGGTACTGGTTGGTATGCCAGTCGGATAAGTGGCACGATCTCTAGTTGGGGCACTGGTAGGGATGCCGGACGGATTAGTGGTATGAACACTAGTTGGGGTACTGGAAGGGATGCCGGTTGGATTAGTGGTATGAACACTAGTTGGGGTACTGGTAGGGGTGCCAGTCGGATAAGTGGTGTGAACACTTATTGGAGTACTAGTTGGGATGCCAGTCGGATTAATGGTATGAACACTAGTTGGGGTACTGGTCGGTATTGCTGTTGGATTAGTGGTATGAACACTAGTAGGGGTACTGGTGTGTATTTTGGTTGGATTAGTGCTAGGAACACTAGTTGAGGTAATGGTCGGTATTGCTGTTGGATTAGTGGTATGAACACTAGTTGGGGTACTGGTTGGTATGCCAGTCGGATAAGTGGCACGATCTCTAGTTGGGGCACTGGTAGGGATGCCGGACGGATTAGTGGTATGAACACTAGTTGGGGTACTGGAAGGGATGCCGGTTGGATTAGTGGTATGAACACTAGTTGGGGTACTGGTAGGGGTGCCAGTCGGATAAGTGGTGTGAACACTTATTGGAGTACTAGTTGGGATGCCAGTCGGATTAATGGTATGAACACTAGTTGGGGTACTGGTCGGTATTGCTGTTGGATTAGTCGTATGAACACTGGTTGGGGTACTGTTTGGGATGCCAGTCGGATTAGTCGTATGAACACTAGTTGGGGTACTGGTAGGGATGACTGTTGGATAAGTGGTAGGAACACTAGTTGGGGTACTGGTTGGGATGCCGGTCGGATTAGTGTTAGAAACACTTATTGGGGTACTGGTTGGTATTGCTGTTGGCTTAATAATAGGAACACTAGTTGGGGCACTGGTTGGGACGCGGGTCGGATAAGTAGTACGAACACTAATTGGGGCACTGGTTGGGACGCGGGTCGGATAAGTAGTACGAACACTAGTTGGGGTACTGGTTGGGATGCCGGTCGGATTAGTGGTAGGAACACTTGTTGGGATACTGGTTGGTATTCCTGTTGGCCTAATAATAGGAACACTAGTTGGGGTACTGGTAGGGATGCTGGTTGGATAAGTGGTATGAACACTAGTTGGGGTACTGGTTGGGATGCCGGTCGGATTACTGGTATGAACACTAGTTGGGGTACTGGTAGGGGTGCCAGTCGGATAAGTGGTGTGAACACTTATTGGAGTACTAGTTGGGATGCCAGTCGGATTAATGGTATGAACACTAGTTGGGGTACTGGTCGGTATTGCTGTTGGATTAGTCGTATGAACACTGGTTGGGGTACTGGTTGGAATGCCAGTCGGATTAGTCGTATGAACACTAGTTGGGGTACTGGTAGGGATGACTGTTGGATTAGTGGCATGAACACTAGTTGGGGTACTGGTTTGGATGCCGGTCGGATTACTGGTATGAACACTAGTTGGGTCGCTGGTTGGGATGCCGGTCGGATTAGTGGTAGGAACACTTGTTGGGGTACTGGTTGGTCTTGCTGTTGGCTTAGTAATAGGAACACTAGTTGGGGCACTGGTTGGGACGCGGGCCGGATAAGTAGTACGAACACTAGTTGGGGTACTGGTCGGTACTGCTGTTGGATTAGTGGTATGAACACTAGTAGGGGTACTGGTGTGTATTTTGGTTGGATTAGTGCTAGGAACACTAGTTGAGGTAATGGTCGGTATTGCTGTTGGATTAGTGGTATGAACACTAGTTGGGGTACTGGTTGGTACGCCAGTCGGATAAGTGGCACGATCTCTAGTTGGGGCACTGGTAGGGATGCCGGACGGATTAGTGGTATGAACACTAGTTGGGGTACTGGAAGGGATGCCGGTTGGATTAGTGGTATGAACACTAGTTGGGGTACTGGTAGGGGTGCCAGTCGGATAAGTGGTGTGAACACTTATTGGAGTACTAGTTGGGATGCCAGTCGGATTAATGGTATGAACACTAGTTGGGGTACTGGTCGGTATTGCTGTTGGATTAGTCGTATGAACACTGGTTGGGGTACTGTTTGGGATGCCAGTCGGATTAGTCGTATGAACACTAGTTGGGGTACTGGTAGGGATGACTGTTGGATAAGTGGTAGGAACACTAGTTGGGGTACTGGTTGGGATGCCGGTCGGATTAGTGTTAGAAACACTTATTGGGGTACTGGTTGGTATTGCTGTTGGCTTAATAATAGGAACACTAGTTGGGGCACTGGTTGGGACGCGGGTCGGATAAGTAGTACGAACACTAGTTGGGGTACTGGTCGGTACTGCTGTTGGATTAGTGGTATGAACACTAGTTGGGGTACTGGTGTGTATTGTGGTTGGATTAGTGCTAGGAACACTAGTTGATTTAATGGTCGGTATTGCTGTTGGATTAGTGGTATGAACACTAGTTGGGGTACTGGTTGGTATGCCAGTCGGATAAGTGGCACGATCTCTAGTTGGGGCACTGGTAGGGATGCCGGACGGATTAGTGGTATGAACACTAGTTGGGGTACTGGAAGGGATGCCGGTCGGATTAGTGGTATGAACACTAGTTGGGGTACTGGTAGGGGTGCCAGTCGGATAAGTGGTGTGAACACTTATTGGAGTACTAGTTGGGATGCCAGTCGGATTAATGGTATGAACACTAGTTGGGGTACTGGTCGGTATTGCTGTTGGATTAGTGGTATAAACACTAGTTGGGTTACTGGTTAGTATTGCTGTTGGATTAGTGGCATGAACACTAGTTGGGGTGCTGGTTTGGATCCCGGTCGGATTACTGGTATGAACACTAGTTGGGGTACTGGTAGGGGTGCCAGTCGGATAAGTGGTGTGAACACTTATTGGAGTACTAGTTGGGATGCCAGTCGGATTAATGGTATGAACACTAGTTGGGGTACTGGTCGGTATTGCTGTTGGATTAGTCGTATGAACACTGGTTGGGGTACTGGTTGGAATGCCAGTCGGATTAGTCGTATGAACACTAGTTGGGGTACTGGTAGGGATGACTGTTGGATTAGTGGCATGAACACTAGTTGGGGTACTGGTTTGGATGCCGGTCGGATTACTGGTATGAACACTAGTTGGGTCGCTGGTTGGGATGCCGGTCGGATTAGTGGTAGGAACACTTGTTGGGGTACTGGTTGGTCTTGCTGTTGGCTTAGTAATAGGAACACTAGTTGGGGCACTGGTTGGGACGCGGGTCGGATAAGTAGTACGAACACTAGTTGGGGTACTGGTCGGTACTGCTGTTGGATTAGTGGTATGAACACTAGTAGGGGTACTGGTGTGTATTTTGGTTGGATTAGTGCTAGGAACACTAGTTGAGGTAATGGTCGGTATTGCTGTTGGATTAGTGGTATGAACACTAGTTGGGGTACTGGTTGGTATGCCAGTCGGATAAGTGGCACGATCTCTAGTTGGGGCACTGGTAGGGATGCCGGACGGATTAGTGGTATGAACACTAGTTGGGGTACTGGAAGGGATGCCGGTTGGATTAGTGGTATGAACACTAGTTGGGGTACTGGTAGGGGTGCCAGTCGGATAAGTGGTGTGAACACTTATTGGAGTACTAGTTGGGATGCCAGTCGGATTAATGGTATGAACACTAGTTGGGGTACTGGTCGGTATTGCTGTTGGATTAGTCGTATGAACACTGGTTGGGGTACTGTTTGGGATGCCAGTCGGATTAGTCGTATGAACACTAGTTGGGGTACTGGTAGGGATGACTGTTGGATAAGTGGTAGGAACACTAGTTGGGGTACTGGTTGGGATGCCGGTCGGATTAGTGTTAGAAACACTTATTGGGGTACTGGTTGGTATTGCTGTTGGCTTAATAATAGGAACACTAGTTGGGGCACTGGTTGGGACGCGGGTCGGATAAGTAGTACGAACACTAATTGGGGCACTGGTTGGGACGCGGGTCGGATAAGTAGTACGAACACTAGTTGGGGTACTGGTTGGGATGCCGGTCGGATTAGTGGTAGGAACACTTGTTGGGATACTGGTTGGTATTCCTGTTGGCCTAATAATAGGAACACTAGTTGGGGCACTGGTTTGGATGCCGGTCGGATAAGTGGTGTGAACACTTGTTGGGGTAGTAGTTGGGAAGCCAGTCGGATTAATGATATGAACACTAGTTGGGGTACTGGTAGGGATGCTGGTTGGATAAGTGGTATGAACACTAGTTGGGGTACTGGTTGGGATGCCGGTCGGATTACTGGTATGAACACTAGTTGGGGTACTGGTAGGGGTGCCAGTCGGATAAGTGGTGTGAACACTTATTGGAGTACTAGTTGGGATGCCAGTCGGATTAATGGTATGAACACTAGTTGGGGTACTGGTCGGTATTGCTGTTGGATTAGTCGTATGAACACTGGTTGGGGTACTGGTTGGAATGCCAGTCGGATTAGTCGTATGAACACTAGTTGGGGTACTGGTAGGGATGACTGTTGGATTAGTGGCATGAACACTAGTTGGGGTACTGGTTTGGATGCCGGTCGGATTACTGGTATGAACACTAGTTGGGTCGCTGGTTGGGATGCCGGTCGGATTAGTGGTAGGAACACTTGTTGGGGTACTGGTTGGTCTTGCTGTTGGCTTAGTAATAGGAACACTAGTTGGGGCACTGGTTGGGACGCGGGTCGGATAAGTAGTACGAACACTAGTTGGGGTACTGGTCGGTACTGCTGTTGGATTAGTGGTATGAACACTAGTAGGGGTACTGGTGTGTATTTTGGTTGGATTAGTGCTAGGAACACTAGTTGAGGTAATGGTCGGTATTGCTGTTGGATTAGTGGTATGAACACTAGTTGGGGTACTGGTTGGTACGCCAGTCGGATAAGTGGCACGATCTCTAGTTGGGGCACTGGTAGGGATGCCGGACGGATTAGTGGTATGAACACTAGTTGGGGTACTGGAAGGGATGCCGGTTGGATTAGTGGTATGAACACTAGTTGGGGTACTGGTAGGGGTGCCAGTCGGATAAGTGGTGTGAACACTTATTGGAGTACTAGTTGGGATGCCAGTCGGATTAATGGTATGAACACTAGTTGGGGTACTGGTCGGTATTGCTGTTGGATTAGTCGTATGAACACTGGTTGGGGTACTGTTTGGGATGCCAGTCGGATTAGTCGTATGAACACTAGTTGGGGTACTGGTAGGGATGACTGTTGGATAAGTGGTAGGAACACTAGTTGGGGTACTGGTTGGGATGCCGGTCGGATTAGTGTTAGAAACACTTATTGGGGTACTGGTTGGTATTGCTGTTGGCTTAATAATAGGAACACTAGTTGGGGCACTGGTTGGGACGCGGGTCGGATAAGTAGTACGAACACTAATTGGGGCACTGGTTGGGACGCGGGTCGGATAAGTAGTACGAACACTAGTTGGGGTACTGGTTGGGATGCCGGTCGGATTAGTGGTAGGAACACTTGTTGGGATACTGGTTGGTATTCCTGTTGGCCTAATAATAGGAACACTAGTTGGGGCACTGGTTTGGATGCCGGTCGGATAAGTGGTGTGAACACTTGTTGGGGTAGTAGTTGGGAAGCCAGTCGGATTAATGATATGAACACTAGTTGGGGTACTGGTAGGGATGCTGGTTGGATAAGTGGTATGAACACTAGTTGGGGTACTGGTTGGGATGCCGGTCGGATTACTGGTATGAACACTAGTTGGGGTACTGGTTGGGATGCTGGTCGGATTAGTGGTAGGAACACTATCTGGGGTACTGATTGGGATGCCAGTCGGATAACTGGTATGAACACTAGTAGGGGTATTAGTTGGGATGCCGGTCGGATTAGTGGTATGAACACTAACTGGGGTACCTGTTGGTATTGCTGTTGGCTTAGTGGTGTGAACACTAGTTGAGGTACTGGTAGGGATGACGGTCGGATTAGTGTTATGAACACTAGTTGGGGTACTGGTAGGGGTGCCAGTCGGATAAGTGGTATGAACACTTGTTGGGGTACTAGTTGGGATGCCAGTCGGATTGATGGTATGAACACTAGTTGGGGTACTGGTCGGTATTGCTGTTGGATTAGTGGTATGAACACTAGTTGGGGTACTGGTTGGTATTGCTGTTAGCTTAATGGTAGGAACACTTGTTGGGGTACTGGTTGACATGGCGATCGGATAAGTGGCATAAACACTAGTTGGGGTACTAGTTGGGATGCCGGTCGGATATGTGGTATGAACACTAGTTGGGGTACTGGTTAGTATTGCTGTTGGATTAGTGGTATGAACACTAGTTGGGGTACTGGTTGGTATTGCTGTTGGTTTAGTGGTGTGAACACTTGTTGGGGTACTAGTTGGGATGCCAGTCGGATTAATGGTAGGAACACTTGTTGGGGTACTGGTTGGGATGCCAGTCGGATTAGTGGTATGAACACTAGTTGAGGTACTGGTAGGGATGACGGTCGGATTAGTGTTATGAACACTAGTTGGGGTACTGGTAGGGGTGCCAGTCGGATAAGTGGTATGAACACTTGTTGGGGTACTAGTGGGGATGCCAGTCGGATTAATGGTATGAACACTAGTTGGGGTACTGGTCGGTATTGCTGTTGGATTAGTGGTATGAACACTAGTTGGGGTACTGGTTGGTATTGCTGTTAGCTTAATGGTAGGAACACTTGTTGGGGTACTGGTTGACATGCCGGTCGGATAAGTGGTATAAACACTAGTTGGGGTACCGGTTTGGATCCCGGTCGGATTACTGGTATGAACACTAGTTGGGTCGCTGGTTGGGATGCCGGTCGGATTAGTGGTAGGAACACTTGTTGGGGTACTGGTTGGTATTGCTGTTGGCTTAATAATAGGAACACTAGTTGGGGCACTGGTTGGGACGCGGGTCGGATAAGTAGTACGAACACTAGTTGGGGTACTGGTCGGTACTGCTGTTGGATTAGTGGTATGAACACTAGTTGGGGTACTGGTGTGTATTTTGGTTGGATTAGTGCTAGGAACACTAGTTGAGGTAATGGTCGGTATTGCTGTTGGATTAGTGGTATGAACACTAGTTGGGGTACTGGTTGGTATGCCAGTCGGATAAGTGGCACGATCTCTAGTTGGGGCACTGGTAGGGATGCCGGACGGATTAGTGGTATGAACACTAGTTGGGGTACTGGAAGGGATGCCGGTCGGATTAGTGGTATGAACACTAGTTGGGTCGCTGGTTTGGATGCCGGTCGGATTAGTGGTAGGAACACTTGTTGGGGTACTGGTTGGTATTGCTGTTGGCTTAATAATAGGAACACTAGTTGGGGCACTGGTTGGGACGCGGGTCGGATAAGTTGTACGAACACTAGTTGGGGTACTGGTCGGTACTGCTGTTGGATTAGTGGTATGAACACTAGTTGGGGTACCGGTGTGTATTTTGGTTGGATTAGTGCTAGGAACACTAGTTGAGGTAATGGTCGGTATTGCTGTTGGCTTAGTGGTAGGAACACTTGTTGGGATGCCGGTCGGATAAGTGGTATGAACACTAGTTGGGGTACTGGTTAGTATTGCTGTTGGATTAGTGGCATGAACACTATTTGGGGTACTGGTTTGGATGCCGGTCGGATTACTGGTATGAACACTAGTTGGGGTACTGGTTGGGATGCCAGTCGGATAAGTGGTAGGAACACTTGTTTGGGTAGTAGTTAGGATGCCAGTCGGATTAATGGTAGGAACACTTGTTGGGGTACTGGTTGGGATGCCAGTCGGATTAGTGGTATGAACACTAGTTGAGGTACTGGTTGGGATGCCAGTCGGATTAGTGGTATGAACACTAGTTGGGGTACTGGTAGGGATGCCGGTCGGATTAGTGGTATGAACACTAGTTGGGGTACTGGTAGGGGTGCCAGTCGGATAAGTGGTGTGAACACTTGTTGGTGTACTAGTTGGGATGCCAGTCGGATTAATAGTATGAACACTAGTTGGGGTACTGGTCGGTATTGCTGTTGGTTTAGTGGTATGAACACTGGTTGGGGTACTGGTTGGGATGCCAGTCGGATTAGTCGTATGAACACTAGTTGGGGTACTGGTAGGGATGATTGTTTGATAAGTGGTAGGAACACTAGTTGGGGTACTGGTTGGGATGCCGGTCGGATTAGTGCTAGAAACACTTGTTGGTATTGCTGTTGGCTTAATAATAGGAACACTAGTTGGGGCAGTGGTTGGGACGCGGGTCGGATAAGTAGTACGAACACTAGTTGGGGTACTGGTCGGTATTGCTGTTGGCTTAGTGGTAGGAACACTTGTTGGGGTACTGGTTGGGATGCCGGTCAGATAAGTGGTATGAACACTTGTTGGGGTACTAGTTGGGATGCCAGTCGGATTAATGGTAGGAACACTTGTTGGGGTACTGGTTGGGATGCCAGTCGGATTAATGGTAGGAACACTTGTTGGGGTACTGGTTGGGATGCCAGTCGGATAAGTGGTGTGAACACTTGTTGGGGTACTAGTTGGGATGCCAGTCGGATTAATAGTATGAACACTAGTTGAGGTACTGGTCGGTATTGCTGTTGGATTAGTGGTATGAACACTGGTTGGGGTACTGGTTGGGACGCGGGTCGGATAAGTAGTACGAACACTAGTTGGGGTACTGGTCGGTATTGCTGTTGGCTTAGTGGTAGGAACACTTGTTGGGGTACTGGTTGGGATGCCGGTCAGATAAGTGGTATGAACACTTGTTGGGGTACTAGTTGGGATGCCAGTCGGATTAATGGTAGGAACACTTGTTGGGGTACTGGTTGGGATGCCAGTCGGATAAGTGGTGTGAACACTTGTTGGGGTACTAGTTGGGATGCCAGTCGGATTAATAGTATGAACACTAGTTGAGGTACTGGTCGGTATTGCTGTTGGATTAGTGGTATGAACACTGGTTGGGGTACTGGTTGGGATGCCAGTCGGATTAGTCGTATGAACACTAGTTGGGGTACTGGTAGGGATGATTGTTTGATAAGTGGTAGGAACACTAGTTGGGGTACTGGTTGGGATGCCGGTCGGATTAGTGCTAGAAACACTTGTTGGGGTACTGGTTGGTATTGCTGTTGGCTTAATAATAGGAACACTAGTTGGGGCACTGGGTGGGCCGCGGACCGGATAAGTAGTACGAACAATAGTTGGGGCACTGGTTTGGATGCCGGTCGGATAAGTATGAACACTGGTTGGGGTACTGGTTCGGATGCCAGTCGGATTAATGGTATGAACACTAGTTGGGGTACTGGTAGGGATGACTGTTTGATAAGTGGTAGGAACACTAGTTGGGGTACTGGTTGGGATGCCGGTCGGATTAGTGCTAGAAACACTTGTTGGGGTACTGGTTGGTATTGCTGTTGGCTTAATAATAGGAACACTAGTTGGGGCACTGGGTGGGCCGCGGACCGGATAAGTAGTACGAACAATAGTTGGGGCACTGGTTTGGATGCCGGTCGGATAAGTATGAACACTGGTTGGGGTACTGGTTGGGATGCCAGTCGGATTAATGGTATGAACACTAGTTGGGGTACTGGTAGGGATGACTGTTGGATAAGTGGTAGGAACACTAGTTGGGGTACTGGTTGGGATGCCGGTCGGATTAGTGCTAGGAACACTTGTTGGGGTACTGGTTGGTATTGCTGTTGGCTTAATAATAGGAACACTAGTTGGGGCACTGGTTGGGTCGCGGGTCGGATAAGTAGTACGAACACTAGTTGGGTTACTGGTCGGTATTGCTGTTGGCTTAGTTGTAGGAACACTTGTTGGGGCACTGGTTTGGATGCCGGTCGGATAAGTATGAACACTGGTTGTGGTACTGGTTGGGATGCCAGTCGGATTAATGGTATGAACACTAGTTGGGGTACTGGTAGGGATGACTGTTGGATAAGTGGTAGGAACACTAGTTGGGGTACTGGTTGGGATGCCGGTCGGATTAGTGGTAGGGACACTTGTTGGGGTACTGGTTGGGATGCCGGTCGGATTAGTGGTAGGAACACTAGTTGGGGTACTGGTAGGTATGACTGTTGGATAAGTGGTAGGAACACTAGTTGGGGTACTGGTTGGGATGCCGGTCGGATTAGTGCTAGGAACACTTGTTGGGGTACTGGTTTGTATTGCTTTTGGCTTAAAAATAGGAACACTAGTTGGGGCACTGGTTGGGACGCGGGTCGGATAAGTAGTACGAACACTAATTGGGGCACTGGTTGGGACGCGGGTCGGATAAGTAGTACGAACACTAGTTGGGGTACTGGTCGGTATTGCTGTTGGATAAGTGGTAGGAACACCAGTTGGGGTACTGGTTGGAATGCCAATCGGATAAGTCGTATGAAAACTAGTTGGGGTACTTGTAGGGATGCCGGTCGGATTACTGGTATGAACACTAGTTGGGGTACTGGTTGGGATGCCGGTCGTATTAGTGGTAGGAACACTTGTTGGGGTACTGGTTGGGATGCCAGTCGGATTAGTCGTATGAACACTAGTTGGGGTACTGGTAGGGATGCCTGTTGGATAAGTGGTAGGAACACCAGTTGGGGTAGTGGTTGAGATGCCAATCGAATTAGTGGTATGAACACTAGTTGGGGTACTGGTTGGGATGCCAGTCGGATTAGTGGTATGAACATTAGTTGAGATACTGGTTGGGATGCCAGTCGGATTAGTGGTATGAACACTAGTTGGGGTACTGGTTGGGGTGCCGGTCGGATTAGTAGTACTGGTTGGGATGCCGGTCGGATTATTGGTAGGAACACTTGTTGGAGAACTGACAGAGACGACGGGCGGATCAGTGGTAGGGACACTAGTTGGTGGTGTTGGTGTCTGAGGATCCATTACAGTACTGCAAAAAAAAAAATAACATCAAGTCTTTGAAAAATAAAAAAACAGTGTTATACTATTATTATTTTTACTGCTTAATTTTAAGCAGTATAACATTGTTTTATTATTTTCATCTACATAAGTAACGTTAAGTATGACAGTCGCCTACAAAAAGTCTACTTGAGTTTTAAATACACAATTTTATCATAGGTATTATTCGTCTCCCGAGAGGAGAGAAGTCCCAGAGCAATAAATGGATCCAATGTCAAAGGTCGGCCTTATTAGTTGTTGTTACATTTGTTGCCATTGCGTTTGAGTCATTTTTCTCCTGCAAAGTCGTCCAAAAGTCAAAAGCGATAAATAAAACGCATTTTGAATACGTAATGACTTTTTCGCTTTTTTCGCGGGGAATAAATTTCCTATTACATTACATAGGTACATTACATTCATTTATGACACTCACATTATTAAAAACTACTTACTTAAATGTTTTTGTCCTCTTGAAACTGAAACAAGAAACTTTAGTTAATAATACTTACGTTTAATTTAAATTGATAACACAAAAACATAGAACCTAGGTACCTACCAAACGAAGCTACTAATATGTTGACAAAACTACTGGTATGTTTACCTAATGTAGGTGGATAGTTAACAAGTTTTAAAAGTTTGCCAGCGTATCGATTAGTTTAGCTGGCAACACTGTTAAGTGTCTGAAGGTAAGACACTGACGCAACACCGGGCACTGGCGCGTGCGACCGGTGACCGCAGGGATGGGAATCATTGACACTTTAAAATAATAATAACGCGATTGAATGATTGATTTTAGTTGATTACTTTCATGTCATAAGTCATAGACAAGGATCACAGGTGACAATGATTTTATCCCATCCCTAGATTATTATTGTTCGTTCATTCGTTCGCGAGTTCCTTTAAAAATGGAACGTCGTCGTTGACGAGCGGAGTTGTCGCGGATCATCTCGTGTGAGCACCACGTGTTCGGTGGAGTGTCTTATTTAAAATTATTAATTATGGGATGCTATTCAATGTCCTAACTGTATTTCGTGATCGAGTGCTTCAATAAAGTGAATGTACGAGAACATTCTCTTCACCCGCTAAACTCACGTCTACCCTCAATTAGAAATATGGGGCCTACTAACGTTCCCAGTGGACTCAATATTTAACAAGTTAATTTTTTTCTCTGTCAGTAGGTAGATACCTAATTAGCAAAACAGTAAACATATCAGTTGTTTCTTCTGTAGATATAACTACACACGAAACTACTAGTATGTCTTATTCGCAATGTAAGTAGTTGACAAGTTTTTAATTTTTTTTCTATCTGTAAGTTCCTACCTAACAAAACACTTGGAAACATCAGTTAACTCTTATAGGTAGGACCTTCGTATAGTTTACTAAATCGCCATTTAAGAAATAGAACGTAGTAACGCACGATGCTCATTTTTTCGACGTAGCCTTTTAGGGCCACAGCACACTAGCTACTTTTAGCATCGGCGATCGGCAACTAGTCGCTTTTTAGAAGCTAAATACGGCGACCGAACGCTCTACACCGCACATTTAAAAACGCCAAAGTTTGAGTCGCTTTTTAGAAGCGCGACACAGCAGCTGAACGCTACTCTCCGCACACATTCGGATGCCGGTAGCATCGATTTTGCATCTGGGCAGTCGCTAAAACGCGCATTTCCGATACCGCGATCGAACGCAGGAAGTCGCTAAAACGCGATGAAGCATCGATGCAGTCCCCAAATCGCCGATGCTAAAAGTAGCTAGTGTGCTGTGGCCCTTAAGGGAACAGAAGAATGATATTGTATAAAGCTTCAGAGGATGTAATGAAATACGTATGCGTAAATGTCATAAACAAAATTTAAGTGCGTAATCAGCCTCGTGTGATCTCTCGAATAGATTTTTAAGGTTATTGTAACCTGCTGCACTGTTAGATGATAATTATTGGAATTAAATAAAACAACTTAATTTGTTAAATACATGTTTATTGAACTATTAATCTGTATCGCTACTAGAAGAATCAAAATGATGAATAATCGGATGTTCTAAACGATAATTTTGAATAGCTGAACGTATAACATCAACGTTAAAGTTGTCTAATTCCAACTTCTTTGCACGTTTTTTGCGGTTTTTATACGGAGATTTAAATTAAGAGTCATTTTCTTTTCCTTCAGCCAATATATCTAAAACAAAAATAATACGTTAAGGTTAAAATAATATCCTTTTAAAGATACTTACATTATTTAATCATAATGAATGATAATAATTAGAAATCCTAATAAATTAACACATTAAATATTAATAAAACTTACCTGACTAGTCATTGTCCCTAACGACTGTACCCGTGCAAAAAAAAAGCGATAACAACACGTGTTTCTCAGACGACGACGGCCACGTCACTGCCACAAAAATAAAAGCGCCGCGCGCACAAATGAGTTGAACTGTATATAATGACTATCTCCTTATTAATTAACCTTCTGCGGCATTTGTGAAGTTCACTATTTATGTGAACTTTCCGAGGTGTATCCAAAATTGAGCCTATACTCAGGGAAGTAGTGGGAGATTCTAATTCGTTTTCATTTTCCAAATCAAACATTAAACTTGTACGACGGAGTTCAGTATTACCGCCATCATCCGGTATTTCAATCTGTAAGCAACATCAAAATAATAAGTATTTACTAGCATACCAAATAATTGTCTATGATACAGCGGCACTAAGGTTCCGTCCGTTCTTCACAGTAGTTACAATCTTGAGGTCCTGTGGTGATATATCCTGTAAAAAATAATTATATTATTTGAATGTAGGTACGATATTATTTGATAAATTAATTTTTCTGGCTAACGACTACTTACCGTTACACTAAGAACAGCCGTTTTAAGAAGACGTTTTATGCCTTTAGCAGTGAAATACATATCTTCGTCCACAAAATGCCCAGAACAAATGACGCATGCACTATTTGGCTTAAAAAAAATTTCACGCCTTTGTTGACTGACAATTGATATCCATTTTCCGCACCGTATTGGCTCACGAGGAAAGCTAAAATATAAAAATTAGAAATAATGCAAATGAAACAACTCGTCTTGTGCAATAGTCACTTAATTAAAAAAAGTGTCATAAAAAACAAGGCAGTGAATGAAGGCTGCCGACAGAAGTGAAATTTTTAAGTTTTCAATGTGACGTGTTGGGCCAGAGTGACACTTCTGTCATTAGCATGCAGTATGTCGCGAACCCAGAAGTTGTCCCCTCATTTATCGATATATAATATTTACGAACTTTAATAGTAACGTCGTTTTTTTTTTATTGTTGTAATGGAATAGGCGTTTGTCTTCCATCTCACCTGATGATGACCTCTTTTCCTTTTGCAATTCGAAAAATAACTATATTATTACTATTATATATTTTGTAACGTATAAATACCTATTAAAAACTAAATACAAAAAAAAGCGGCCAAGTGCGAGTCGGACTCGCCCATGAAGGGTTCCGTATCAGCAAGTAACATCATATAAAAGTTCTTGTAGTTCGTTGTAACTTTGATCGATGTTTTTATACTAGTGTATTGATTGGATGAAAGGTAAATTGCGTGTGACGATTTAAGACGTATTAAAAAAAACTACTTACTAGATCTCGTTCAAACCAATTTTCGTTGGTAGTTTGCATGGTAATGTACAACATATATTTTTTTTAGTTTTATCACTCTTTTATTTTAGAAGTTAGAGGGGGGGGGGGACTCACATTTTTCCACTTTGGAAGTGTCTTTCGCGCAAACTATTCAGTTTAGAAAAAAATGATATTAGAAACCTCAACATCATTTTTGAACACTTATCCATAGATACCCCACACGGATAGGTTTGATGAAAAAAAAATTTTTGAGTTTCAGTTCCATGTATGGGGACCCCCAAAATGTATTGTTTTTTTTCTATTTTCATGTAAAAATCTTAATGCGGTTCACAGAATACATCGACTAACAAAATTTCAACAGTATAGCTCTTATAGTTTCGGAAATAATTGGCTGTGACATACGGACGGACAGACAGACAGACAGACAGACAGGCAGACAGACTTGACGAATCTATAAGGGTTCCGTTTTTTGCCATTTGGCTACGGAACCCTAAAAAGATCAAAGTAAATAAACTTATTAATAAAAAATTAAACACAACAAAAAAAAATGACTCCATTAAATTCAGAACAGGGTCGTTTGGATTAGGCGACTAAAATAAAAGGTTGTGTAATAGTAGTTCTTACACTGAAAAAGTGGCCATGGAAATTTGTCGTATTATACTTGGACCGTTTAGTGAAGTTTTTAGACAAATTAAATCAAAATCACATATTGCTTCCGATATTTAGTCATAAAAACAACAAAAGCAAATTAACAAACTCCTTTACTTACCGAAAATACGATATCCCATCCTTTTTAACGTTCTTGAAGTAATATTTTTACAATTCCGCATCGAATACTTCGGCATTTTAACGAGCGCACAGAGACGCGAGGGACGCGAGACCATTTGAAATGGTAGCACAATTTTAAATTGTGCTCTCATTTTATGAGGACGGTTTTGAGACGCTGAGTGTATATCTTGGGTTTTTTAATACATCAATGATAATATGTAAGTATTAACAAAAAAAGTATGTTTATGTATTATATGTGTATATCAGTTGTCTATTTACCCATAATACAAGCTCTGCTTAGTTTGGGGACTACATGGCGTTGTGTGTAAAATGTCAGAAATATTTATTACTATTATTCTCTTTATTCAATTCAATAAAAAATATTAATTACATTTTTAAATATATAAATATAAAAAATACATTTAAAAATATAAAAATAGTAGACCACCGACTTCAAGTACAGGGACCAAGAAAGGGGTGGTTAGGGCTCCAAAGACAGGAACCTCCTCACTATACGTGCCGTGTCTAGGAGGACCGCGTTCTGCATCAGACCCTTGATCCAGCTGTCCAACGTGAGCCTCTTAAGGTGTTGGTCGAGGCTCTTGGCTATCAAACCATGAACAGTAACGACTATCGGAACAATGACCTCCGAATCGACATTCCACATATCGACAATCTCGTGAGATAAATCCAAATATTTTATTTGTTTTTCTTTTTCAACCTTCACGAGATTCTCGTCATGAGGAACAGCGATATACGTCATAAATCGTAAACCGCAAATGATTAATTTGCGGTTTACGAGCATGAGCCGCTATCGAGCAGAGCAAAGTTACTTCATCATCATCATCATCATCAACAGCCTTTAATAGTCCACTGCTGGACGTAGGCCTCTCCTTAGAAAGAAGGTTTTGGCCAACTATTACTACTACTAAAGTTACTTTGGCAGACTCATATATGTCGCAGGTATAAGTTGAACGACAACTTCAACACAATATTATTAGCTATCCTTATAATAAGAGAGATTAGAAATAATAATAGCAATAGCAGGCTGATGTTCTTTTGTTCCCTAACGGCCCGTTTACGACCTTACCGCTGTGAGCGGCAGCTAAGAGCGAAACGCCGAGCGGTAATATCAAAAGTATAAAAATGTACGAGGCACGCCACGAGTCGCCGCTCATAGCGAAAAATCTAGCGGTTTTTGCCGAGCGAATTGCTACAGCGGCGAGCGGTGTGGAGAGCGGCAGGAACAAAGGCACAAGTTAGTATGTGCGACGGCACGAAACAGAGCAGCAGTGACGGACTCAGCGGCGTTAATAAAAACAAAACATTTTAGATAACATTTTATGACGGTAATGGATACCGAGACTTTTATAACAGAAATTTAAATAGACCGCCTATAAGGATGTCAAAATATCCCCAACATAAATATAAAATTTTTTGACAAGTTTGAAAAGTTAATTTCTTTCTTTGTCAGTAAGTAGATACCTAATTAGCAAAACAGTAAACATATCAGTAGTTTCGTCTGTAGATATAACAACACACGAAACTACTAGTATGTCTTATTCGCAATGTAAGTAGTTGACAAATTTTTAAAGTTTTTTTCTGTCTGTAAGTACCTACTTAGTAAAACACTTGGAAACATCAGTTACTTCTTATAGGTAGGACCTTCGTCTAGTTCACTAAATCGCCATTTAAATACCTATCTTTATTTTTAAAAATGTTTGTAAATTTTTAACACGTTTTGACTACCTAAATACGTCCACCGTGGCTGCTGCAACTAACCGCTACTAAGGGTTCGTGGCGTGCAAATCGCACCGCTCACCGACGCCGCCGGCACGCCGCTCCGCTTTTCGCTAAGACCAAACTCGTGGCCAGGCCGTAATAGTCACTTGGTTATTTTCTACCTGGACAGTATTCTTGGTAACGGTCATCAGATTTCAAGTTCCCGTTCAGTTATCGTACGGAACAGACGTGTCGCTAACAGTACTCTGTAATCTACCCACTATGGTGCAAAAAAAGTGTTTCAAGTGTAATAAAAATATAACGAAGACGAAACTTGGAATAACCTGCAGCAGGTGTACTAAAGTAGTTCACGCTGATACTAATTGTGTAAAGCTGACTACCAAACAACTAAACACCTTGCGAAACTCTCCAGGCATTGAATGGAGTTGCGAAGACTGCCAAAAAAATCTTTCCCAAAGGTCATCTTTCATTATTCCAAATGATGATGATGGTGACAACGAATCAGATGATGGATCCACCACAAATCTTCAAGCCCTGGACACAAAAAAGCTGGTTCAAGATATTAGCCGGGAACTGAAAAAGACCTTCAGAGAGGAGATATCGAGTTTAGAGAGTTCCTTAGAGTTCCTGAGCGATCAGATAACTACTATGGAACAATCTTTAAAGAATCAAGAATGTACCATCAAAAAACTCGAAAATAAAAATGAAGACCTGACTAACAAAAATAAAAATCTTGAGCTAAGAGTAGCTGCTCTGGAACAAGGATTGAAAGGGTTTGAACAAAAATCATTGTCTACCTCGTTGGAGATTGCCGGTCTGCCTGACATACCACAGAAAAGTCTCGATAAGGTGGTACAAACAATAGCTTCGAATCTACAAATGAATGATCAAGACATACAAGCAACCCAAAAAACACCAGGATCGATAAACAAGCCTTTTTTTTTTTTTTTTTTTTTACGTGTGGAAATCCCCGCGGACCGTCACCCCGTCGGGGGTTACGGCGGGGTGGTGTGTCGGACTCGAACCGACTAAAACCACACGGTGTGACCCTCTCTGCGCCTTTGTATTGGAAGGAGTCCAGGGAGGGGATTTCCTTCTGGACTTCGATAAACAAGCCTGGCCCAATCCTGATAGAACTCAAATGTGAATCAATACGGAAGCAATGGGTGGACGCAAGTAAGAAAAAATGCCTAACATTAGGAGCCGTACTGCCAGAAGTGCCTAAGGAGAAAGCTGAGCATCGCGTCTATATCAGGGAAGCTCTAACTAAATATAATAAAACCCTTTTATATCATGCGAAACTGCAGTTAAGTAAAACACATCAATATGTCTGGTGTAAGGACGGCAAGATATTAGTAAGAAAAGACGGAAACAGCAAAATATACCATATTAGTACCCTACAAGATATTGAACAAATCAAAAAAAAATGCTAATTAACTTGTCTTGTGCGATATTGAACGCCATCGATAATATAATAAAATAAGTTACAATACATCATTTACTATTTAAATTCGCAATACAATATGAATGATAATAAACATATTGCTGAGTTATTTAACTGCAGTTCCACTCAAGACTTCTTTAAAAAATTACCTCCCGGAAGTAATCTAAATATAAGTTGCCTACATCTCAATATAAGGTCAATAATTAAAAACTTCTCTAAGCTTCTACAGCTTATCAATACTTGTTCGATTCCTCTAGATATTATTGTACTAACTGAAGCCGGTATCTCTAATAACATTGCACCGTTATTTGATATACCTACCTATAACATGTACACACAACTACGCAACAATAAAAGAGGTGGTGGTGTGATTTTATACATAAAAAATTATATTAAGTTCACTGAGATTAAACATCACACTAAAACATATGAAAACATTACGGGTATCCTAAAAATGAATCAGACTGAAGAGGTTGTTGTGTGTGCGGTTTATAGGCCACCAAATACTAACAAGAACTTATTTGTGAAGGAACTAGGTAATCACTTATCAGAATACAATTGTAAACAAAACTTTCTTTTGATCGGCGACATGAATATAGATCTAAAAAGCATGTCAACATACATAGATCTATATCTGAACACTCTCGGCGGGTGTGGATTGGCTTGTGGAATTTCACAATATACAAGAATAGAGAACAAACTAAATAAAGTCACAAAGTCGTGTATTGACCACGTCTTTGCACGTTTCCCCACTGGTCATCCTCACTCGGCGGTGCTCGATGTTGTACTGGCCGACCATCGAGCGATTATCTTTACGTGTGTCGTTGTAGCGGTGCCGAAGCGTATACAGAGTGTCCAAAAAATAATTATTGATCGTAACATACTTCTTGAGGAACTTAAAAATGTTGATTGGTTGGCGACTAATAAAATGACATGCCCTGATAAAATTTATGAATTTATACATAGTTCGTTCCAAAAGGCATATAAAATTGCCACTAGCAAAAAAAGATTTAAACAAGCTGCTAGATTTAAAATCCCTTGGATTGACGAAAATATTAACAAGTTGTGTGAAAAACGAAATAGATTATTTAAGTCTTGGAAAAACAGCCCAAATGATTCGACATTGAGGTTAAAGTATAACAAACTTAGGAACAAAATACATAAAATTTTAGAAAAAAGAAGGAATCAATACTACATTACACTAATTAATAATAACTTTAGAAATACCAAAAAAGTTTACCAAATAGTCAACCAAATGCTTGGACGGGTGGCAGTGTCAATTGACTCGGCCATTCTTAGGGCTTTCGATAGTCAACAAATACCTATAAAACATATTACAGAAAATTTTGCTACATGTTTTGATAATGCAGTAAAAGATATCGTACCAAATTGCGATACTAAACTTTTAAATAATAGTTCACACTACCAACAGACAGATAGGAGTATGTTATTCAAAAAAGCATCAAGTGACAAAATATACAAAATAATCAATTCGCTAAATCCAAACAAATCTTCAGGAATAGATAACATTCAAATATCACATATAAAAATGATAGGTGAAGATATTGCCGGTTCACTTACTAATCTAATTAACAGTAGTATTTCAAGTGGACTATACCCCGACGAACTAAAACTAGGGTCTGTTAGACCAGTACATAAGAAAGGGCCAAAGAATGACTATTTAAATTACCGACCTATAACATTACTATCTTCTATAAATAAAATTATTGAGAAATATATCAGTCAGGAAATTCATCACTACTACAAATCAAATAACGTCATTACTCAAAACCAGTACGGTTTTCAACCAGGCAAAAGTACTACGGAACTCTTATCCAAATTCTCTGATGAAGTGAACACATACCTTGGGGAAAGAAAACATGTACTGGTTCTATTTATTGATTTCTCACGCGCATTTGACACCTTAGATCATAAAAAGCTTATAAAAAAAATAGAAAGTACCGGAGTGCGGGGACCATTACCAGGGGGGTGTCACTCCGCAGTTTAGGTATAGTCGGCCGGCTGCCTGCCGGGTCAGACACGCCGGTCGAACAGACATCGTCAGAACAGTTAAGAGTTACGCGATAGAAAGAGACGCAACTGTAGGTAAATATAATCGTAGTGATTCGGCGCTGTGCGATCTGAATTGAACTTAATCTTTTGACACCGAGGGTATCTATAACTTTAATTTACTTTTCGGAGTGAGTCTTCTGTGCTGGTACTATTATGTATTCTGTGCCATTACTTAGGTGGTGTAAAAACTACTTGAACAACCGTAAATTCACTATAAAACTAAGTAATACATATAGTGATTACAAAGATATTACTGTAGGAACAGCTCAAGGATCGGTACTTGGCCCTCTTCACTTTCTAACGTACGTAAATGACATGGACAACTGTATTAAACATTGCACATGTTATCAGTTTGCGGACGATACATGCTTAGTAGTAGCTGACAAAGATCCGCAAAAAGCGGCCTATCACCTCCAGTCCGACTTTAACACACTCATGAAATGGTGTCACGACTCGGGGCTAATATTAAATGCAGAAAAGACACAATTGTTGCATATCAAGTCTCCATACCTGAAACACTCCTCAGTTATCAACATAATTGCTCATACCCATAACTGTCTACATATACCGGTAAAACAAAAATGTGATTGTCCTACCATCAAAAATGTCGATCAACAACAATACCTTGGTGTAATTATCGACAGCAAAATGAACTGGAGCCTCCACATTAATTATGTGTGTAACAAACTAAGACAGTTCCTTGCTAATATATTTAGTATTATTAAAAAACCGCATACCATTTAAAATCAAGATGATGTTATATAATTCTCTAGCTGAATCATATATTCAATATGGTTTGAGCAGATATGGTCGCACATATGACACATATCTACAAAACATATACAATCTTCAACGAAGAATTCTCCGCAATATTGTGTCAACAAATATTAAACAAAAATTCAACGACGATGATAATGGTTTATTTGACTACTGTAAAGCCTTGCCAGTAAAAACCCAAGTATGTGCTTCTCAAAGAAAATTTCTTTAATCAAAAACTACAGAACGATATAAAACACTCTGTATATACGCGAGCAGTGGCGCGGCATCAGCTGTACACGCCAACCTCTGTCAATAATACCTACGGCGAACGGACCACCGCTTACCTGGTTCCTCGACTTATTAACGCACTACCCTCAGAATTGCGTAATGTCAAACCTCACAATATAAAATATAAATTGAAATCCTACTTTTTTAAAAAACTACAGAGCAAAATAACACTACCTGTTTAGCGACATAGACCAACAACGAGCATTGTCTACAAACCGTATAGGTTTTCTCTAATGCTTATGTATCTATTAACTTTTTTGATGTAATATTTTATTATGAGAAATAAATTAAAAAAAAAAAAAAAAAAGAATTAAAATTATTTTAAAAATCAATAATTGTAAAATTCTGTAATGAAGTGGAATAGAGTCAATAATTAATTATTAATAATATTGCAAAATTAATAATTTTAAAAATTATAATAACAAAATAAAAAAGGAACAATAACTGAGGACACATTATTAGGACACACGTAAATTATATGTATAGTTTAGAGTACTGAAAAATAGTACTCACTTCGGACCGCTGTAAAACCTTAGCTATTGACATAATGAAAAAATGTTGCGTATAAAAGTTGTTCCTCAAAAAACGATCTACAAAAATGGTCTGATATCATTTTTTCGTAAGATGATATAAAAAGTTATATCGAAAAATATAATTTTTTTCTCGAATTTCTGAACATTTTCGCTTATAACTTTTTAGTCTACGACAAAAAGTAACTGAACTAGTTTTAGAGACTTGAATTTGCAACAAAAAATGTTAACAATTTTTTTTATCAAATAAATAGTAGATATAAGAGGTATATCATAAAAACCATTTCAACCCCTATTTTCAAAACTTGGTTTTGCTTTACACCGACATAACCCCATACAATACACATGAAAAAAATAAAATTGCGTCCTCTGAAAAACGCAACCCTAAATATAATTTTTCAATGGACTATTTCAGAACCTCGGCTAATGCAGTAGCATGTCGATATATTTAAATTTTCTAAAAGACTATTTGTATTTTTTATTGAATAACCTGAGAAATTCCGTTTATATTCTATCCCGTTTTTTTTTGTTTTATCAGATTACTCACTTTAATATTCTCGTAGCTCTATGTAAAATTCTCCCACTGAAAATTTCATTTATAGATAAATTATTACATTATCACTAAAACCAAGCCGTTGAATTGTAAGAAACGTAGTCTATTGACTATCTAACGTTAATTTATGAGTTATCAAACGGGTCATAAAAGCTATGTCGAAAAACTGTTTTAATTAAATACTAATAATATTATAAGTTTTAAACTAACCCGGTCTGTCTGCCCCCGTTATACCTTAACGGCGAAACCGTAGAACTGATTTGAACGAATTTCAAAACATAGAGATAAAAAATAGAAACTTGGAGAAAGAAATAGACTACTTTGTCCGCGATAATCGTCGCAGGTAAAAGCTAGTAATAAAATAATTTCCCTATTTTAAAGGATGTCCTTTAAAATAGGGAAATTATTTTATTAATCAAAAACTACAGAACGATATAAAACACTCTGTATATACGCGAGCAGTGGCGCGGCATCAGCTGTACACGCCAACCTCTGTCAATAATACCTACGGCGAACGGACCACCGCTTACCTGGTTCCTCGACTTATTAACGCACTACCCTCAGAATTGCGTAATGTCAAACCTCACAATATAAAATATAAATTGAAATCCTACTTTTTTAAAAAACTACAGAGCAAAATAACACTACCTGTTTAGCGACATATACCAACAACGAGCATTGTCTACAAACCGTATAGGTTTTCTCTAATGCTTATGTATCTATTAACTTTTTTGATGTAATATTTTATTATGAGAAATAAATTAAAAAAAAAAAAAAAAAAAAAAAAAAAATTTAAAAAATCAATAATTGTAAAATTCTGTAATGAAGTGGAATAGAGTCAATAATTAATTATTAATAATATTGCAAAATTAATAATTTTAAAAATTATAATAACAAAATAAAAAAGGAACAATAACTGAGGACACATTATTAGGACACACGTAAATTATATGTATAGTTTAGAGTACTGAAAAATAGTACTCACTTCGGACCGCTGTAAAACCTTAGCTATTGACATAATGAAAAAATGTTGCGTATAAAAGTTGTTCCTCAAAAAACGATCTACAAAAATGGTCTGATATCATTTTTTCGTAAGATGATAAAAAAAGTTATATCGAAAAATATAATTTTTTTCTCGAATTTCTGAACATTTTCGCTTATAACTTTTTAGTCTACGACAAAAAGTAACTGGACTAGTTTTAGAGACTTGAATTTGCAACAAAAAATGTTAACAATTTTTTTTATCAAATAAATAGTAGATATAAGAGGTATATCATAAAAACCATTTCAACCCCTATTTTCAAAACTTGGTTTTGCTTTACACCGACATAACCCCATACAATACACATGAAAAAAATAAAATTGCGTCCTCTGAAAAACGCAACCCTAAATATAATTTTTCAATGGACTATTTCAGAACCTCGGCTAATGCAGTAGCATGTCGATATATTTAAATTTTCTAAAAGACTATTTGTATTTTTTATTGAATAACCTGAGAAATTCCGTTTATATTCTATCCCGTTTTTTTTTGTTTTATCAGATTACTCACTTTAATATTCTCGTAGCTCTATGTAAAATTCTCCCACTGAAAATTTCATTTATAGATAAATTATTACATTATCACTAAAACCAAGCCGTTGAATTGTAAGAAACGTAGTCTATTGACTATCTAACGTTAATTTATGAGTTATCAAACGGGTCATAAAAGCTATGTCGAAAAACTGTTTTAATTAAATACTAATAATATTATCAGTTTTAAACTAACCCGGTCTGTCTGCCCCCGTTATACCTTAACGGCGAAACCGTAGAACTGATTTGAATGAATTTCAAAACATAGAGATAAAAAATAGAAACTTGGAGAAAGAAATAGACTACTTTGTCCGCGATAATCGTCGCAGGTAAAAGCTAGTAATAAAATAATTTCCCTATTTTAAAGGACATTTAATACAAATCACACGTAAAATATAAATTAACTTGGCATGTGTACATTTTATCAGATCAGTATATATCTAAATATTCAAAAACCTTTAAAAATGTATGTAAGAAAGCTAAGGATTATTTATTAGTAATAAAATTAAATCGTCGGACAACAAAATGAAAACTACTTGGAATATAATTAATAGTGAAACTGGTAGGAAGAAACCATTAAGTAATAGTTACACATTAGAAACATCACGTGGTATAATAAAAACTGATAGTGAGGTGGCACAGCAGTTCGTTGATTTCTTTACTGATATCCCTGATAAGACACAGAAGCTCTGAATTCCTCACCGGTTCTCTCTTTGGCCTTGCTCCGAAAACAAGTCGCTGCCTATCCAGTTTCTTTTAATTTTAATTACGTAAACTCATCTACCGTTATGAAGGCGTTTAATGAAATTAAGGTCAAACCGACCGAGGATATTTGGGGTATATCAGTGCAAACTTGTAAGCCCATTATTGAAACAGTTGCCCCCTAATTAGCTTCAATTTTTAACTCCTGTGTAGATCAAGGAGTCTTTCCGGATTTAATGAAACAAAGCAAAGTAATACCTTTATTTAAATCCGGAGACACTACAGATACAAATAATTATAGACCTGTTTCAATCTTGCCAGTCTTTAGCAAGGTATTTGAAAAGATCATGCTCAATCAGATGCTTCGCTACTTTAACAAAAATAACATCCTTCACGATTAACAGTACGGTTTCACCAAAGGACTTTGTACAACTGACGCCGGTGTCACCTTGTTAAAGCACATCTTTGATGCATGGGAAGCGTCACAGGATGCTATCGGGGTTTTCTGTGATCTCTCGAAGGCATTTAATTGCGTAAGTCATGAAACATTATTATTAAAGCTTAATCACTACGGACTAGATAAACGAGAACTTAGCTTGATTGAGTCGTATCTCAATGATAGGCAGCAGAAAGTACAGGTAAATGGCGTAAATTCTCTGGGCTCAAGTGTCAGAATGGGAGTACCGCAGGGTTCAATATTAGGTCGATTTTTGTTTCTGGTGTATATTAATGATCTCCCACACATATTGCAAGATCAACCGAACATTGTGTTATTTGCAGATGATACTTCATTGATCTTTAAAGTTGATAGGCGGGCTGAAAATTTTGTTGATATAAATAATACTATTATTAACGTACATCATTGGTTCACTGCTAATAACTTATTGTTAAATGGAAAGAAAACCAAATGCATAAGATTTTCTTTGCCAAATGTTAAAAGCAGTAATTGTGAGATTTTAGTGAACAAAGAGAAGCTAGAATTGGTAGACCAAACTGTTTTCTTGGGAATTACGCTAGACGCAAAATTACAATGGGGTCCTCATGTAAAATCACTTGCTGGGCGGCTTAGCTCAGCGGCATATGCTGTTAGAAAAGTTCAGCAACTAACGGATGTGGAAACCGCACGATTAGTTTATTTTAGTAACTTTCATAGCATCATGTCATACGGCATCTTGCTTGTGGGACGTGCGGCAGAAATAGAGTCAATTTTTATTCTGCAAAAAAGAGCCATTACAGCTATGTATATATAGGCTCCGCAGTCGCGATTCTGTTAGGGTCCTTTGTAAGGAGATCAATATCATGACAGTTCCTTGTCAGTACATCTATGAAAACATAATGCATGTTCGAAAAAATTTACATCTCTTCAATCAAAGATGCGATAGATATGGGTATAATACTAGGAATGAGGATTAATTAATTCAACCACGTTTTAGGCTATCAAAAGTGCATACATCTTTTATGGGGTACTGTATTAAATTTTATAATAAAATACCTCAAAACATACTAGATTTAACAGAGAAACGTTTTAAAAATGTTGTAAAACGCACACTATGTAAGCAAGCTTATTACAAATTAGAGGATTACATTGCCGACAAGAATGCTTGGCTTAATGCTGGTCCTGCTCCACAGCCACATGATTAATTCTCAAATTATTTATAAGTTAGTTCGTATTTCTGACATTTGTTAATTTTATTATAATGATTGACATTCTTATATTTCTCTTTTTTTTTGACATTGGTAACCATATTTCTGACATGTTTTATTGATATTTTAATTGTATCTTGTTGTTTGACATTATATTATTATATATTTTTTTTGGTATTAACATTATCGCATTATAAATTACTTTTTATTTACATGTTTCAAATATTTATCGCACTCTTAAAGAGTAGCATTTATAAATGGTTTTATTATTGTATAACTGCGAACATTTTTAATTGTACATGTGAGCACTTTGTAGTCACTAGTAGCATAAGTTTGTTTGTTGACTGGCGGTTGTGAGTATGTCATGTTCGCTCAAAAGCCCTGCTGGCGGTGGCGTGTGTAGCGGGTCGTTCGGCTCCCTACGATATGGTTGAACTGGACGATGGCTGGTGCATAGGTTATGCTCTTGATACGGGCACCGCCAGTCGGGGCTGGTCATCTCACAACTTCTATTTATTGTATAATTATTTTTGGACACTACCTGTGTAAAATTCAGCATCGTTACATTGTGCTCACGTTTAATAAAATGCCATAAACAATGTTACCAAAAATTGTAAAAACAATGTCGGAAAAGAGTGTCCATGGAGTTTCTTATCTGTTCTTCTCCATAGGATTTACGAATTGGAACAGACGATTAGCTTTACGACTGACTACTGGCTGACTACTTGACGTTTCAAAAGTGCCGTTGTATGGTTTACTTGAAATAAAATGGTTTGATTTGATTTGATTTGATTTGATTTAACCTAGTCGCATTGTGACAATATTTTACAGATAACCATAGCGGAGATTACTGTAGTGGATATTAGTGGTTTTAATTGTTAAATATTGTAACGAAACCAAATAATTTATAATTGAATTAACACATCAATATTTCTGACATTGTTATAAATTATTATTTTAAAAACTTACAAATGTTGCGAGATCGTCGATTAAACATTTGCATTTTATATTTATATATGATATATATAACATCTCGTATCCGTAATCCTGAAAATGACAAATAATTTAAAGTTAGTAATGTCTCAAATTGCTACAAAGAATAATCTCTCTGTCCGTCCTAAAATGTTGGTAGAAAGGCGTCCAACAAGATTAGCGCTAGCGCTGCAGTACCCTAAGATAAATTGTAAAGTAGCGGCAAAAGTTATTAGCATAAAATGAAGCAATAACATACTTATTAAAACATTTTTAATAACGTCAGTCCTTAAAATTCTGTATACTGGCATTAAACTAACTACTCTAGGCTTGAACATTTTTAAATATTTAAACTCAGTAAACTTCACTCCGTCTAATAATAATACATAATTTGGGTACGGACTTAAATAACACACTTTTTCCCTCTGTACCTCAGAAAGTAGTTCTTATGAATTGCATATCTACCCAATCGCATTTTCTTCAACTTTTTTTATGACTGCGTTGCTAGTGTAGCGGTTAGCATGTGCGATTGCTAAACTAGTTTCGAGTTCAAACCGCGAGTCGTGTAAAAGTGTTGTTCAGTCTCAGAACGACTTCGTAAGATAAATTTTACAAAGTCGTTCTGAGACTCTTGAGACTTGACTTGAGACTTTGTAAGCCTGGTCTTACAAAGTTCTTTTAAACTTACTTTTACGAGATATTAATTTAGTTTGAGTTGTGTAAAAGCTAATGGTAAATAATAATTAATACTTTTGGACCTCTTATTCACAACGGCATCTAGTCCCAAACTAAGCAAAGCTTGTACTATGAATACTAGTCCACTGATGACCATATGAATACATAAAGTTAGAGTCATATTTTAATCAATTTATAGAAACTCTTTACGAAATTATACACTTAAAGTATAATAATAAAACATTTTATATTTTAGCGAAAACGGTATAAAAATAATCAGATCAGATCAGATTTTCCACACATAAAAAAAAAGGTCAATCGAGGTAACTGCTGGGTTCCGACTCCTCATCCCCCTCCCCCCAAAAACTCACAATCCCTTAAAATGGGAACGTATTTCGAAATTTTTACCGTTTCTGTTTTTGATTTTTTCTAAGAGAACCGAGTATTTCCGGCAGGTAAAAATGGTGAGGGGGGGTTCCAACCCCTCCCCCCAACCACTCACAACCCCTTAAAATGGCGACGTATTTTGAAACTTTTACCGACTATCACGCTCATATACCTAAATAGACAGTATAAAAGTCGAAAAAAGTTTGTACCTCATTTCCATTAACTATGTATATTACTATATATCTCTAAGTAATTCGGGTGGTTATCAATGTTTAAAGCAAATATTACATACAGTAGTTAGAAATTTAAAATGTGAAATGGGTCTTAATGGGGACTTTTTTTTCAACAGATGAAGCAATAACTTACGCAAATCGTCAAATGCAAGCGTCACACTTGTAAATAAGACACAAATTGTTGAAATAAATTGTCTAATAAAACATTTATTCCTAATTTTGAAAAAAAGTTATAATTCCTTCGCCACGTGGACGCAGTAGCAGGATGCAAGTTCTAAATATTAAACACTTAAAAAAAAAATACTGATAACTAAAGGCTGCGAACAGGATATATTTTATGAGAATATGTATTTGTTTTTCAAATAACTACTGGCTGTTACGCTGTGTGAATGTAATATTTTAATATGTAGGCTATTAATGTAAAGTTGTAGGTGTAAACTGCCACGGTTCGCATCGTGGTTGTATGATGGGAACTCCTTGATGGTCCATAGAGTAAAATCTGTTCTTTGTGACGTAGTAACCTTTAAAATATATTCCTACCACCAAAATATCAGCTACAATAGCTAAGCCTAACCTATTTTGGTATCAATCCCGTCGAGGTGACTCATATCGTGACATTGTAGCAAGCATTATTCTTCAACGTCTTCATACAGGGGCGGGCGACGATATTCATACAATATTACATGACATTCTTTCTTATTTTTACTACATAGATAGACTCCGTAAAACGTCACACTTTTCGTAGCGATGCACATTGAAAATACAAGGGTGCACAACTACATTCACTAGTTTTTATTAAATAGATATTCATTTTCTATAGATATAGAATAAATAGATCTTAATATATGTTTCAAACTTTAAATACAAACGGTATTATAAACTTATCTTCATGCTAAATACGTTATCCTTATGGGTCCACGTTTTATATGTTAGTTCTAACATTGTTAATTCCACTCTGTTATTGAAAAGAGGATAATCGCAATTCTTTCGTTTTTACGTGTTTAAGCAAACTGTTATCACTTCTAAACTGATTCACCATGGTATTGGTCATCATGCTGTATTGCTTACCCTCACAATGAGGATGGTGACCCTTACTCGTGGACTCTACTCATGCTTCCTTTCAGGCAGAGTACAGTCACTTTGGTAGGCTTAAATATAAAAAAAAATGTCTGCAAACTTGAACAAACCGAGGGAGGAAATTAATGGAAGTGTGGTTATTTCTAATAAGTTTAAATGTTTAACTTACGCCTCAGCCAGAGTTTCTGATGCGGGGTATGTTTCAGGTGGTCGAGGCGTGGTCGGATGCACGCCTGAGATAGCGATTTGCATTAACTGAAAGAAAGAACATAATATTTAAAACAAATGTCGATTTACCTCAACAGTGCCTAGCTGGTTAGGTATAGAGAAGAGTGAATTTCAGCAGGTCAATTCTATAAATCGTCCGTGTGGTGACGAATTAAGAATACAAAGTGTTACCACCCCTATTCATTATATGGGTGTTGTAAGAGGCGTCTACAGTAACAAAATAAGCAGCTAAAATCACTGCCAAGAGAAGAAAAACTTGAAACAAACCCTTTACCAACCAGTCTGGCCAGCGTGGTATAGTAGGGCAAAACCTCCTTTCAAAGGAGGAGAGGCCTATGTTCAGCAGTGGACTGTTAAAGGCTGTTGATGATGATGAATTCTATTTTTTTTTTTTAATTATTGAAATATGATTCCGAGAATTCAAAAATTCATATATTTGTATGCAACTTTAGTGCAATAAAATGAAAAACAAATTCAAAATCAAATTAAAAACTGTTTAATTCCGTTTTTATTTTCTGTTTATTTACAGAAAATGTTAAAACTCTTCTGTTACTTTGTCAAAATTCTAAAACTAACTTTTATTGAACTTTTACTTTATTTTAAAAAAAGCTGCCAAGTGCGAGTCGGACTCGCCCATGAAGGGTTCCGTAGCAGCAAGTAACATCATTTATAAGTTCTTATAATAGTGTATTGATTGAATGAAAAGTAAATTGCGGTTTACGATTTATGACGTATTAAAAAAAAACTACTTACTAGATCTCGTTCAAACCAATTTTCTGTGGTAGTTTACATGGTAATGTACAACATATATATTTTTTGGTTTTATCATTCTCTTATATTAGAAGTTACAGGGGGGGGGGGCACACACATTTTTCCACTTTGGATGTGTCTCTCGCGCAAACTATTCAGTTTAGAAAGAAATTATATTAGATGATTTTTGAAGACCTATTCATAGATACCCGTATGGGTTTGATGAAAAAAAATTTTTTGAGTTTCAGTTCCAAGTATGGGGACCCCAAAACCTGTTGTATTTTTATTTTTATGTGAAAATCTTAATGCGGTTCACAGATTACATCTACTTACCAAGTTTCAATAGTATAGCTCTTATAGTTTCGAAATAAAGTGACTGTGACATACGGACGGACAAACAGACAGACAGACAGACAGACAGACAGACAGACAGATAGACATGACGAAGGGAACCCTAAAAACGGTATTTAATTATCAAGCAACCTCTAGGACACTAATTAAATATTCACTTTAGTTTTTTATCCAATATTGCACTATCACTTCGGTAAATCACTAGAAATATCAGCAAAAACTTGAAAATTGATACTTGATATTTGACAGTAGTAATGAAATAGTATTTTACTTACTAAAAAACTAAACAAAAAATGAAGTGAATTCATTTTTATTGCGTCTACTCAACACAGATGTCGATTTACAAATGAAATGAGTTTTCGACAATTTTAGCACAAATGCATCCTTATATTGTTTTTATATTGTTTCATTAGCCGGAATTATAAATATGTGTATTACTAAATGTTCATGGCAGTTAAGTTATACGTGTGATAACAAAAATAATAATTTTATCTAAAAACTAGCTGACCCGGCGACTTCGTACCGCCTAAAGATGCTTGTAAACGGGCTATTTTTTTGCCGTTCCTATTCACTCACTAATTAGAGTGGAACGAATGGAGGTCAAGGTTGGTCCACACATTAAATACCTCGGCCTCACCCTGGACAGTCGCTGGAACTTCGAGGAGCATTTCGAGCAGATGATCCCCCGAATCCGGGGAGTGGCAGGCTCATTACAGAGACTTTTGCCTAATCTTGGGGGTCCGCGGGAGGAAGTTCGCCGCCTTTATGGTGCAGTACCACAATCCATAGCCCTCTACGGAGCACCGAAATGGGCCAAACGCTTATCGGTCTCCTCCCGCTGCCGAGCCAAGCTCAATCAAGCGCAGTGGGTGGCAGCCATTCGGATCGTACGTCCACGTACGATCCGAATGGCGATACCGGACAATATCGTCGAAGGTAATGGATTTCGGCTCTCTTACTCTCTTGGCGTTGTCTCGTCCTCTTTGAAGACCGCTTTGGTGCACCCGATCCCCAAAAAAGGTGACCGCACAAATCCGTCCAACTATAGGCCCATAGCCATAACCCCCTTGTTCTCGAAAATAATGGAGTCCATTATCAACTGCCAGCTCCTTGTGTACCTGGAGGAGAACCAGCTGCTTCGTAGTCGACGGTGCATGCTCGGAATCTTTGTCTGTGAATGCTGGTGTCCCTCAAGACTGTGTACTTTCGCCTACACTGTTTTCTCTGCAAATCAATGATTTGCTGCAAATAAGTGGCATTCATTGCTATGCAGATGATAGCACGAGTGATGCCCTTTATCTGGTTCAATTTAACCCCACAAAGACACAGCATACGCTGTAGGACTGTCCCGCATGGGCGTCTAAAAGAGAAATCCTAGTCGACCAAATCAGACGAGACTTGTCCCCGCCAGCAATCATTGCTGTCATGCTGGTGGATGAGGAGGGAAGCGGCGTAGTAGTCACTTTCTGTGAAGCAATAATGCTCCAGAAAGATACCACTGAACGGGATCGGGAGAGGGCCGATGCCGAGCGTAGAGGGCGTCCACCCCGTCAACAAAAAAAAGAAGGGACACCATGCCATCAACTATCTGCTCGTGAAAGTTCCTTCAAAATGGGTCCAATCGTACCGGAATATGTCGGAACAAACAGAGACAAAAAATAAAAAAATTATATGACATATACTTTCAAATATACTTTACACTATGCTTTATAATTTAATTTGTTGGTCCTTTACAATTTTATTTTTACCAAAAAATAAAATTTAAGTATCAATTATACACTTTATTGTTTCCAAAACTGGCATCGGACCTTCGCAAAAATGGGGTAAACTAAAACTCGCTAGTTGTATACATATTTTATCCTATGCACATGAAATTGTTTTGATGGAATATCGTCTGTATTTATGTATTTTTATTTTATTTATTTATATACCTTTCTTACAATATCCTTACAGACTAATCCAATGCGGTTTTTCTAAAAAACTAATTGCATTAATTGGTAACAAATTTTGCGAAGTGCTATATTTGTGAATTCATTCAAAGTACATTAAAATATATTCACCTCGTGGTATGAGGTTGAGTGTGCGCAGAACTGACCCTTAGTTCATTATATCCGACCATTCCTAAAAGAAACAGGGTGGGATACATTAATGGATAAAAAAGCATGGATTAATTTTATCATTAATGGATAAAAATGATAATAAATAATAATAGTTATTAAATTACATTTATTTATAATAAGCTCTGATTCAACCTTGGACCAACTACAACTTGTATAACGTAGAACCCTGCATATGAACACAACAGAAAGCCGATTTGTTTCATTCCTCTATAGGATTTTACTACATGTCTTGAGAGAAGTCAGCGACATCTCCTTCTTTACACAGCGTAATGAACCGTCACTGATTTTTTACAAGAGTGTAATATTAAATAGTTTTTTTTGTAATTATTATTCTTATTATTTTTTCGCTTCTTTTTATTATTGTATTGTATTTTTTGTCATGTATGCATAGTTTATACTCTTAATTTTTTAATATTTAGATATTTAATATTAATTATTTTAGCAATATTTGCACGCCAATTTATGTGGCAAACATGTAAGAATCTTTTCAAATACCTTTGTAACATCCTAACATGCCTTGAACTGTATGTACACACATGTTTATGCAAATAAATATTATCTTATCTTATCTTAAGTAACTTGTATGTAATAGATTTTTATGAACTAACATATCAATGACTTCTTTCTCGTCCACTTTCCTCTTTATTAATATTTTAATGTCCAGGAAGTTTATTGAAAGGTTAATAATGGCAAGAGTTTTTCCTTCCTACTAGGCATGGTGGATGACAATTGACTTTTACAATGGAACTGCAGCATGGTTATTATTTGGTTTTGTGTTACACTAGCTTATGCAAGCAGCTCTGCCCGTGTGTGTGTTGATAATCACGGTAAAGCCCATGTCCTTCCTCAAGAGTCAAAGTATCTTCATGCCAAAGATTCTATTTTCTTCTCTTCCGCTTTCATGCTAACAGGCTAAATCGGTGACACGGTTTACCCAAAAAGATATATTACTTTTTGAACATGTTACTGGCCAGTTATAAAAGTGCCATAATGTTTATAAGAGTACCTTCCAAATTCAAATTTTTGACTGAGCCTGGTTTTCAAAGAAAACAACTTTTAGCTACATTTTTTGGCGCGAACTCCCTTTAGTTAATATTGACTCTAATTTACTTTTTATCAATTTTTATTAAATTATCTGATGTCCTTGACATTTAAAAGTATTGTTATTGCTGTTTAGCAATCTCAAAAATGGTAGATAAAGTGATAAAAGCGAGCAAAATTATTGCGCTGCTTGAAGAAGGTTGCAGCCAATGCTTCGTGGCTCAGAGGCTAAATGTAAGCCGGTCGACAGTTCAAAGGACCTGGCAACGCTATCAAGAGACCGGTTCCGTCAAGAGAAGGCCTGGTTCTGGCAGAAAGACATGTACCGAACCATGGGATGATCGTTTTCTAGTTAGTCAAGCGTTGAGAAATCGCAAATCTTCATAAGTGGACCTCAAGAACAGACTCGAAGAAGTAAGAAATGTACAAATTAGTCTATGGACGGTCAGGAGGAGGCTTCTCACTGCTATCACACAGTCATCGCCCGGCACGTGGCCCTAAATTACTACGTGGACATCGAGTTGCCAGGCTTAGCTTCACTCGAAATTGTGTGTCATGGGCTCATGAAGACTGGGATAGGGTATTGTTCTCCTATGAAGCCAGGATATCTCTGCATGGTGAAGACCGACGTCGGCGAGTGCCACGTAGACGAGGAGAACACTTTGCAGAGGCATGTTTCGAAGGAATCACACCTTATGGAGGGGGCTCTGTTATGTTTTGGGTAGGAATAAAATCTATGGATCGTACGGAGTTAGTCTTCATCGAAAACGGTACACTGACTGGATATACCAATACATAACGAAATTTCTAATTCCTTATGCACAACCCGCTTTAACCGTTCTTGGCGAAAACTCAAATTTTATGGACGACAACGCTCGTGTCCACCGGTCTGGCGATGTGGAAACGTATATGCTAGAAGTCGGAATTCGTCGTTTGGACTGGCCGGCTAGAAGCCCGGACCTCAATCCCATAGAGCATGTCTGGGACGTTCTGAAGTGACGAGAGAACATCAGAGAGCTAAAGAATGTGATTACCGCGGAGTGGGAACGTATTCCCCAAGAAACCATAAAAGATATACTCGCTAGCATGCCCAGACGAATGCAAGCCGTGATTTCAGCAAGAGGGAGGGTCACACTCAATACTAAACTTTTATCTGCTTTTAATGTATTTAATAAAAACAAAGAAAATTAATTAACGCGTTTCATTTTTATTTAGCGAGCAGGTACAATTATAGTGTTTTGAGCTTAAACATTATTTCTCTATAATTTAATCAAAATGTTATGATAAAACTCATGAAAACTATTAATTCCTAATTAATTTAATAAATTCTGAGAATAACAATACCTAAAATTGTCAAACAAACAAATAGTAACTATTATATAGTTCTTTGCTTATGTGCCCGTTTTTTTGCAAAAGAGTTTATTAGTATGGATTAGCATAATAAGAGATCCATTCAGAAATTTTGTATTACGTACTATAATTTTCCGTTTGCGATGGCTTATCTTTAAATTATTTCATGATAACAATGGGTATTTACAAGGAAATATATGGGTATTGAAATATATGTTTTTAATTTCCGATGTAAATTAATTAGTAAGTTCATATAAAGAAAATTTTGACACAACAAGAGACTTCATTTTTAAACACACTTAGTTTCTGAAAGTTTGATAACATTTCTTTATATATATAATCTTTATATATATAATTCTTCTGTGAGTGTGTATGTCACTGAACTTCTCTCAAACGACTGGACCGATTTTGATGAAATTTTTTGTGTGTGTTCAAGGGGATCTGGGAATGGTTTAGATTCGCAATTGGACCCAGTAGGTGGCGCTGCGATCAAGTTATGGAATTTTAAAGTTGGGCGGTACGAAGTTCGCTGGGTCATCTAGTCTTTATATATATAATTCTTCTGTGAGTGTGTATGTCACTGAACTTCTCTCAAACGACTGGACCGATTTTGATGAAATTTTTTGTGTGTGTTCAAGGGGATCTGGGAATGGTTTCGATTCGCAATTGGACCCGGTAGGTGGCGCTGCGATCAAGTTCTGGAATTTTAAAGTTGGGCGGTACGAAGTTCGCTGGGTCAACTAGTCATCTATAAATTGTCATGGTTTTCGTAAAACCTACTTTTTGACTCCCGACGCAAAAAGGACGAGTTTGTCGTGTCTGTGTCTGTCTGTGGCATCGTAGCTCCCGAACGGAAAAACAGATTTTTATATTGTTTTTTTTGTTTAGAAGGTGAATTAGTCAGGAGTGTTCTTAGCTATGTTTGATGGAAATCGGTCTAATCAATAGGAAGTTCTTTAAAGTTTTAATTTTACTACACCTACTTGGTTTTAGTTAAAATGACTACGAGAGTAATTAAACTGTTCAAGTAGGTAACTTTTCTTTTCAATTTAAGTGCAGAGAATATACCTAAATGTTCCTTAATTATTCTTACCAACGTCTACTCGTTAGCATCAGAACACAGTATCGGCTGCAATAACCACATACTAATCGTATCAATTACACGTGACAGTTGTTACACATATAAACCATATTTGTTGCATTCTGTAAAAGTTTTTTATATCAATAATTTAGTAAGTATAACTTTACTTCTTTTTATAAATATATATATTTTAGTTACCAATAATTATATTTGACCATATTATATATGGATACTATAAAAATTAGACTAAAAATCGTGACGTTGACGGCGAGTCGGACTCGCCAATGAAGGGTTCCGTAGAAGCAAGTAACATCATTTATTTATTTATTTATTATAATAGGGATGACAACAGTCTTTCACAAACATAATTACATCTTTGATAGTTACCAACACATGACCAATTACAGTTATCCACGTTACTTTATAGATTTTCAAAAATGCAAAGAACTGACTTTCATTAACAATTTCTTACAATAAACTAAATAATTACATGCTAAATTGTTTGCAGTACTTACGACTAAAAATATAACCTTATCATGGCATGTAAACATGTATTGTATTGCTATGAGTGCTCATCGAGCTCGCCACTCGGACGGAACTCGGAACCGGTTTGTAGGTGGCACAATGGTAAGTAGGTGCCAAGTATAGTTAATTTAATAATAAGGGAATTCATCAATCATCAATTAATAAGAACTTTTAGATGATGGTGAGTATCTGAGTCAATCGGTAAGTGACACAGTCGGTCCTCTCTATCCAAGCTTCGAAGCTCGGCAGGACGACTCCAACAGCGCGTTGACTGGCACAGCCCTGTGTTTCGAGCCGTGCCCTACAAGCCCGTAAGGCTTGCGTATGTGCGTTCCGCCTCAGCATTTCAGGCTCCTGATCTGGCGCTGTCTCTTCGCCACTCCGACCGACAGAACGAATTTGGTCGTAGACCATCTTGTCTCTGCCGGCCAGTACGATCCGTAGCCATCAGCCGCTGCAAACTCCTGAGTTGAGCCTGGCAGCGGGAGGAGTCCGCCAGGTCGTCAGACCAGACGGATGACCCATAGAGGATCATGCATAGCACGACGCCCATGTACAGGCAGCAAACTTCTTACCGTGGTCATCATTTCTGTATTTAAAAAATCAATTTGAATTAGAACAAAAGCAAAAAATCTATTTGAAATATAAAACACAATGTAAACTCGGTGTGTGATCCAACTTACAGCTTGGCAACTGACAGTTGCCTTGATTACTAGATTATGTTACATATCCTATATAAAGAGCATTAACTTTGGATTAACATAATTCTACTTAACGAAACAATTCATCAACATAATTCTATAAACTAACTTAACGAATAAGGTGCCAACCTTATTCGTTAAGTTAGTTTGCCTAGTAATTGAACACCTAACTGTGATACGTTGCAAAACTTTTAAATTCAACAATGATGAACAATGAATTAAAATCTTTACTATTCAAATGTACTCAAAAAGTAATGGAATAAATAAAATAAAATTCTACCAATAAATATAATCGTTGTGTTAATTTCAATATTCTACTTTATTATTCTGCTCACGTGAAGATAACCATATATAGATAGGTTTAAGGCACAGTTTACTTAAAAAAATATTGAAACTAGAATCTAATAATTCTATTAGATTACTGGTCTGGTTTGGTCTTGGTCTACTCCTACAAATTCAGTTCACCGTCAGTATTACGGAGGTGTGATGCCAGTCGCTCCGTGGAGAAACTGATATAGGTAAAACAGGTTGAGTTAGAAACCGACCCCAGATATTCTTGGGAATAACAAAGGCTAGGAAGATAATGAATCAGTAAGGCCAGCGATGACAGAGCTATAAAAAGCCTTAGCAGTAGAATACTATAACTAATAAGGTTGAATGTTCTATTTTAAATCTACAAAAAGTAAATACGCCGAAAAATCTGTCTACGTGAAGTTATTTCTGATGTTGGTTTAAGACATTACGTGTTCGGCGTTCCATGAACTTGAAACCATAACCATGACTCAGAATTTATGTATGTATTAGATTCTACATTTGTTACTATATTAATACATACTAAATATTATTATTATTAATTTATTTTCAATTATTTTATTTATTACTTACTTATTTTTATTTAAATAATTTTTAGATACTGTAAATGTTTGATAATGCAATTGGCTTTATTTTCATACTTTTACCGTAGTGCTCTCAAACTTTTTGCACGAATTTCATGTTAATCTTACTTATGTAGAGTTGTTGTTCATGTTACTCTTAAGAATAGAAAGTCTTGCAAGTGAAGGGCCAGACAAATCACAAGCAGGTAATATCAGTCCCAACTTTTTTTAAATATGTATCCACGGGCCGTCACCCCACCAGGGTTCGCAGCAGGGTGGTGTGTCAGAACCTACTAAAACCACACGGTATGCCTTTCTGCGTCTGAGATGTGAGAGATGCGGGTACTGCTGTTCTGACGATATCCGGACCCCTCCTAGCCATCTGAACCCTTCCCAGCGTTTGCCTCTATTAAATCGACGTACGGCACACGCGGACATTACTTCCTCGGGGCTGGCTATTGGCATATTTAAAACCCTTATAGTCCATACGCGGTCACATTCAGGGCGCTCAAAACAAAATTTAGTAGACCAAGACCAAGTCAGCCCAGAAAAACTAATCTAATTGAATTTCTAGTTTCAACATTTAGTAGTTGATTTTTACTTTACCAACAATGTTAAATTTGTTAGAAGGTTTACAGAACGAATTAACATTGTTTAAAGCTTCAACCGCTAACACTTCCATAAAATACAAAGCAGTCGTAGCAGACTATTGAAGCACCAAATGAAGCGTTCGTAATATGAATTGAGGAGTTAGACTGCTAGTAAAGAAATTTTATAATAATGCACCAAATAAATTAAATAAAAATAATGAACGAGCGATGAATGAAAAAAACACTTCCTCGAAGGGGTAGCCCTTCGAAGAAATATCCTTTCTTTAGAATATCTCTATTTAGTCTAGGCAATTTCTGAGTGGTGGAACTATCAGTCCACAATTTATTTATTTTTTGTAATATCTGGTTTAAAAATATATGTCTTCATATCCTTAAATGAGTTTTTACTCTAATGGGTGTAGTAACACATCTTGTGTGTATGATACAGAATCATCTCAAAAGGCTGCGATAGTGTGGGTCACCACTCGTTATGAATACAGACAATATATGTCTGCACTCAGAATGTGTTTGGTGACCACTACTCTTGAATTTTACTCATGCTTTTCATGAGCAGAGCAGAGTACTGTAACTTTGATAGGCTCATAAATGAAAAATCTGAAGTTTGTAGGTTTATTTAAACGTGTAAGCGAACCTTAGAAACAAACAAATATTGATTCTATTATAACTTTAAATTATAACAGTTTTTCTGTAAGTAGTTTTATCACAACAACTTATTCAATAAACGAAAATACATAAATGTTAGATTTTTTTTCAACTTTTAAACTGTTAATTTAAGTTACCGTAAAGAACGTGCAACTAACTGGTGCAAATTCTGCTATTG
Organism: Phragmatobia fuliginosa; assembly: GCA_932526445.1. Lineage (NCBI taxonomy): Eukaryota > Metazoa > Arthropoda > Insecta > Lepidoptera > Erebidae > Phragmatobia > Phragmatobia fuliginosa. The sequence continues at coordinate 10,466,281 of OW052065.1, read as the reverse complement.
ATATCACTAAACCAAATTTATATCAATTTTTGGTTGGATTTTCCTTGTCCTTTAATTTAATTTTCTCATTATTATTTACTATGTTAAATTGAGTACCTAATGTAAGCTTATTGGTTACACACGCTTGTGAATTAGTTAAAAAGTAAAATTTACTTTAGCATAATCAAAATTAGTTAAATTACTCAACTTGTACCATAATTTTCCATTTGCTATTTTTATGTTTAACGCAAAACTAGAAATTTTGCACTAAAATTAAACAACGTCATAATACATCATGCTGTTTAAATTAGGTAAATAAAGAAGTAGTTTTAAGCTGAAACCTTTTAATTATTGACACAAATCACAATGCAATAAATTATCATTTCAGTGTTATGACTTTCTTTTATATACTTTTTAAAGAACAAGGCATTAGAAATGTACATTTTTTGCCGCGGAGGATTTTACACACATATATGAAACGGACACAAAGAACACTCAGACTCAGACCAATAATTTCTGGATCACACAAAGTGTTGTCCGATGTGGATTTGAGCCAACAAAACTTGACAGATTAGAAAGCAGCCTTGCGATCGCCTAAACTATTAGGCCAACCGTGCAGTCAACCTTCCCTATAAATTGTGCGTCTCAACTTATATGATATACCTTCCTAGTCCTAGTGTTCAAAAACTTATCTATTATACTTATATTGTTGTTTTATATTATTATTTGTTAAGGGTTTTTAACTAACCAACAAGAATGAGTCTACAATCAACTATTATTTGGTACTAACTAAAAATAGTAAAAGATATGATTTGTGATATTTAAAAATAGACTGTAAGCAAATTAAATTAAAGTAAATAATAAACAACAAATTTGACTATATTTTAATTTCAGTGATGTCAACAGCAACCATTAACAGATATATTTGAGTACCGTATACATTTTACAAGTTTGTTTTCAATCAATATTATAATTATTTTTAAACAATATTTCTTTTATTTTAATATTTATATAATCAAATCAGTAACATTTAACATAATAACACGTCATAAAGAGAAGAGGAAATCGATCAGCATGAAGTAAGAATGATGAAAACAAGCGAAGCCATGTATTAAAGCAAAGCATACCGAAGGACACAAAGCTAATCGTCGGAGTAAACGTTAGGTCCAATTCGCTTAGGGAAAAAAACTCAGTAAAATATTAAACATAGGATGTTAATAATACTTTACAAGGACTTTTATTATAACAATTGGCATAGTGATCGCAATGTATGTCGCAACTGCAAGTACGCTTCGTTTCCATGGCTTAGTCCCTCTACTTGTAACACAAGTTTACTAAGGTACGAGAGTGCGTCCTTGTCGCACCCTGGTCTTTAACGCTACTGAATAAAATGTAATATTGCAGTATTAAATAAATAAAATAAAATAAATATTTGGACAACTTACACACAACATCATCTAGTGCCAAAGTAAGCAGAGCTTGTGTTATGGGTACTAAACAACTGATATAAATACATAAACATACTTTTTTTTTTGTAAATACATACATATTATACATAGAAAAACACCCAGACTCCGAAACAAATATTTGTGGATCACACAAATATTTGGTCTGACCCGGGAATCGAACCCGAGACCTCTTGATCAGCAGCCGCATACGCTAACCACTAGACAAACAAGGCAGTCAAAATTGATCTATGTACTTTGATTATAACTGCTAGATGCAATAGAGATATCATTATTATATTTTAATTAATTAATCAATGATAATATGCAGTGCGAGTAGGTTCTAGTTGTGCAACATTTGGCATTAACTGCAAAACAAACACTTTACGTTGCTCCATGTAATTGAAGCTGTCCTGTTGATTAAACGTCTCCTCTCTGCACCTCTATTTTTTCACTTCAATAAATACACTTATTTATATATTTAGTATAAATTAAAGAAAAAGAACAAAGTCATCTATTTTATACCCAATACGACAATAACTGGTTTTTAAAAAACTAGCATTGAAAAATCATTGAAAATAATGGTGCAGATAGAATATTTAGGTAAGTCTTAAATATAAATTATTGCTTGTGCAAAAGCATTTTTGGAAAAATTCAGATATGTTCACAATGAAGTGCATTATCAGGACTGAAAGTATAACTAAAGTTAAATTTTACTAACTCATTTTATTTTCTCAGTACTCCTTTAAAATTTCTTATATTTAAAAACCCAGTTCCAATAACTCTTATCCTATTTTTATAACCAAATATTTTAATTTACAATTTTATCAATTAACCTAAAAACGCGAAAATTATTTTTTTACATAATATATGTAGGTACAACATTGTAGATGCACATGCGCAACAATACAAAACCTCGAACAAAAATAGGTTTCTAGGATCTGTCAATATCAACAAAATATAACAGTAGTTTTTGGATATCAAATTTCTATCTCGCAGTACTAAGTGCCGAAATAGTTTAATGTATTGTTTAAATGTAAATAATTGTAATTGTTCGTATTTCCTTCATTGGATTGCAATACCTAGTGAAGTTTATTTATCGCAGATAAAGTAATGTCTCTACTAGTTCAATAAACAACCGTAACCGTAATGAGGTGTAATATATATAGATTATAAAAAACACATAAACGTTAAATGATAGCCAGGGATTTTAATTTTTATGACCATCATCATTCGTGTATTCTATCCTATATTAAAAACAAAAAAAAAATTGTTGCCAACCAGTATTTAGTCTCGAAGGAGGCTGTTCTCTTTTAATACCAAAGAAAAAATTAAACATTTTATCAGAATTGTTTAAAATCGTTTTCAGGGAGAGTTTTAAATATTTTTTGATTTATGAATTCTACAACTTATTTAAAAGTATTAAATTTAAGCAATATTTTCTTGTTCAGAACGTCGAAGTAAAGTATCGATCGCAGCTTCTTCGCCAGTCAAGTTGTCGATTTCGGGATCGTCATTTAGGTTCGTATCTTCGTGGCTTTTTTGATGTATCAGTGTGGCTGGAAATGTATGATAGACAACACTACCAAGTGCTTCATCTGGAAAATACATTTAAACAATCGATTTTTTATACTGAAATACAATATAGTAATAATATTACTTAACTACATTTATGAAACACCATCTAACCACTAACTAAACAGAAATTGTAGTGTGGGTAATAGACAAATAACATAAATAGATTCATACTTTTTTGTGCTATATATTGAACACACCCTAAGTTCGAAACAAATATTTATTTTAAACATTTGGTCCAAGCCTGGAGTCGACTTCCAAACCACAGCAGTCGCATTTACTACCACTGCGCCGTCGAAGCAGTATTAGAACAATCTACATTTCTTAAATTTTGATTTCGTATCTACTTCCGAAGTTAATATGATTTTTCAACGAACTGTTAGTTTTTAGGGGTCCGTAGTACATGAGAAGGAACCCTTATAGATTCGTCAGGTCCGTCCGCCCGTTCTCCACTCACCGTTAAAATAGTGCTAGAAAGATAAAACTGCATGGATATGAGTTCGCCTCGCCTCTACTCCTTCGTGTGGGTTATCAATAAATATTTTTTTTTTAAATTAGAGAGGTTGCTAATACAATTATTTGATTAGAGTATCCTTTTGCGAGTTATTATACTTCAAAGGGCATTGTTTTGTAAAAACAATGCCCTTTGTATAAATTCATGGTTTAATTTTGTTTTAGAAATAAAAGTTCTTGTTAAAAAACCATATGTAAAGGAAAACTATAACGTCTTAGATAACTTTATTAGTTCAAGAGATAAAAAGGTCTAACTTATAAAATGTTTTTACTTGGAAAAATTCTTAAAAATAAAGAACTAATAAGTCAACATAACAATTATCTATTGGACACGATTTTAAATACACGTACCATTATGGGTAACTTAGGAACCCTAATCTAAGAGTGGACTGACACGCACTTGCCCGATTTTTTTAAATATCATAATTATAGTTATAAATTTAGATTAAAAAATATAAGTCATCTGAGAATACCATTGTATCGTGTCTAAGCGCTGTTACAATTAAGAATCAACATCATCAACAGGTTATAAAGCAGTTCCATATCTATAGATTTTATTTATTTATTTATGGCTCCCAACCTTATGAAGACAGTAGCTCCTTTTTCGCAGATATTGTCTATACAGTGAGCTCTTCAGGTGCGAGTATATGTGGGAAGGTGACTGATGGCCTAAAACGCTGCCATGTGTCAATAACCTATGCGTACGATGTCACATGGGAACACTCCCATGTCCATCACAGTGAATATATAGTTTTAATCAAGAGTTAATTTTACATAATAAACTAATTACTGTAAAAAGAAACACTAATACTCACCTTCTTTTTGACTTTTTTGCTTACTGCCATATCTATTACTTTTGTGCCAGATGCGTTGTATTACGATTATTATAAGAACAATCAGCACAAGCGTAATAGCAGCGGGTACCAATACAATCGGATTTATACCAGCCTGCCTGAAAGATAATAATAATAATGGCCTTTAAAAACGTACAAGACCTAATAAAAACAAATACATGGAAAGATTGACCTATAAATGTTGTTCCAATTGAAATCCAAAATTATTGTTTCGTTATTTTTTTGTGACGTAGCTTCTGTCCAGAATTACAGGACCTATATTATAATTTTTTGTCAGAATCGCTTCTGAGTTTTAGCCGAAAAAAGTATTATTTAGACAGATAGACTTTCAGATAAAGAAAGACACAGTTTTTCTTATATTATAGGGGGCAAACGAGCTGACGGATCACTTGATGGTTGGTGATGGCCGCCACCCATAGATACCCGAAACACCAAAGGAGTCACAGGTGCGTTGTCGGCCTTTAAGATGGGAGTACGCTCTTTTTTTAGTTACTTTCGAATGTCTAGTATTAGTATGAACGAGTGTTTAAATATATTTTTTCAACTTAACTTGGCGGTGTAAGTTGGATTGAAAAAGTTTCAGAAACAAAAACTAAACTTACTTCGCTGTAATAATTTCCTCAGGTGTTTCAACAAGATTATATTTACATAGTCTGCCGTCCGGACACCGACAGTTCTGCTGTAGAATATTTTCTGACTTGCAAGTACTATTGCAATCACCGCAGTCGACATTGAAATGGATATTATACCTATAATTAAAAAAAACATTTATTTCTTAAAATTTTAACTTATGTACATACACATACATACAAAAACGTGAAGTCTTTGATGTAAACTTTTAAAAGATAGAGATTAGTGCACAAGATAAGAATAAATTGCCACATCTAATAGATAACTGAAATAAACTAAGATAATAATACATAAAATCCCTACTAATATTATAAATGCGAAAGTAACTCTGTCTGTCTGTCTGTCTGTTACGCTTTCACGCCTAAACCACTGAACAGATTTTGATGAAATTTGGTATGAAGATAGAACTGAAATTGGGAAAGGACATAGGCTACTTTTTACTGCAATAATCGAGTTATAAAGGCCAAAGCTAGGTGAAAAAATACATAAATCGTAGATGTCAAATTGTATCACTGTTTATCTCCTGTCAAAACTTCACAGGTTGCTAGGCATAACACACTTGCATGGCAACCATAATGATAGTTTGTAAATGACATATAGACCAGTAGACCAGGGTAGATCATTTTTGAAAACAAATAAAATTATAGTTGGATGAAACCTATTGGAAAACGAGGAGAATATTATAAAAATGAAACGAAAAATTATTAATGGGCGATCTGAGGTCGGGAAGGGGTAGGGGGGGAGGTTTTAGGGTCCCTTAAGCGGGCGTGAAAAAGCATCTCACTAAGCCGCCATAGTGTGGGCCGCCATACATTATGGTCTGCATTCCCAGCAAGTGTGGTAGCCCCGACTCTTGGATTCTGCTCATGCTTTCCATCAGGCAGGGCAGAGACACTTTGGATGGCTAAATATATAAAACAAAGGGTAAAAACCGGTTTATCGCGATTTCCGGCAAAACTACAAGTCCTATGGAAAAAAGTTAAATGGCAAAGTTGTAGTTAATTAAAAGATTAAAAATTTTTAGGGTTCCGAAGTTTATGAACCCTTACAGATTCGTCATGTCCGTCCGTCTGTCCCTCCTCGACTTACCGTCCAGACGGTAAGTGCTAGAAAGATGCTACAATAAAATTATAAAAAATATTTTTATTTAGGGTACCTTCCCTACACGTTAAGTTGGGGATGTTTTTTTTTCTCGTGGCTACCCCATCATGTGGGATATCATTATATAGGTCTTTAAAAAACATTAAAGGGTTTTTAAGACGATTTTTTGATTTAGGTATCCGTTTGCGAGAAATTCCTCTTTAAAGGCCACTTTTTTGTAAAAACAGGGCGTCCCCCCCTTCTAAAAGCTAAACGACCGGCTCAAAAAATCTGGAAAATTCGTGATAGTGGTCCATATAATGAACTTTAAATGAAAACTATAACGAATTATATGACTTTGTTAGTTCAGGAGCTATAGAGGCTTAACTTCTACAATGTGCTTACTTGGAAAAAGTCATACAAAATTAACGCATTAATACGTAAACTTATCAATTATCTATTGGATACAATTTCTAATCCACGTACCATTATGGGTGACTGAGGAACCCTTTCCTGTGCGTGGCCTGACACGCACTTGGCCGATTTTTTATTAACACTTTTTTTCACATAACTTCAAACTATAAGTGAAAAATTAAAAAAAACAAGTTTTTGGTTTTTATTTTTATCTTTTACAAATAAAATTATTTTTAAACGAAGTTTAGTAAAAACTTACCTGTTTATGTCCCGAATACACTGTATTGTTACTGTATTTATTTGATTTGAAATATTAATTTTTTCACCCTATTTTGACTTAATATCGAAAATTCACCCGTCAAAATATCTACTTTTTTCAAAAAATTGGGGTGTTTTCTGTTTGATGAATTTCTCTACTTTCCGATGGTGTAATCCCTACTAATATTATAAATGCGAAAGTAACTCTGTCTGACTGTTTTGCTGTCTGTTACGCTTTCACGCCTAAACCACTTATCCGATTTTGATGAAAATTGAAGATAAACTGAACTTGGGTAAACTACATAAGATACTTTTTATCGCGAAAGTTTGTGTAGAAGTTTCTTATAATCAAACATAAAATCATGTAAGATTGTTTAACACGTTTCGCACGACACGGTAAGGGTAGATCCCTTACCGTGTCGTGCGATATAAACGAATTCCACGCGAGCGAAGCCGCGGGTGGAATGCTAATAAAATAATATAAACTTCTTACATCTATTCTGAGACCCAAAATTACTACACATGTAATAATTCCATACTTTCCGTTTCTCAGAATGGATGTAGAAGTGGGACCCGTGGCACTAAAGAGCTCCTTATCGTTGATATAACCATTAGCCAATAAGTAAGTAATTGTAAGAGCTTGGCGACATGTTGGATAGATTATAAGAAGGCTTACGACTCGGTTCCCCATTCATGGCTTTTGAGGGTGCTGGAGTTGTATAAAATTGATACAACTCTGCGCACCGTCTTGAAGTCATGCATGGGGCAATGGAGGACAGTCCTTCGCTATCCTAGATGCCGCCAAATTGCGGTAAGCGACGTATTTGTAAAGATTGAGAGGCGTATGTTCAAGGTGACAGTCTGAGTCCCTTGTGGTTTTGTCTGGCCTTGAACCCTCTTAGCACTCTCTTAGAGGGTTCAGGGTTAGGCTATAGGTAACCGGGTTATATCTAACCTTCTTTACATGGATGATTTGAAACTACTGGCTCCCACTAAATTAAAATTGATGGAGTTACCAAAGGTTACTGACAACTTTAGTAATTTTATCAAAATGGAATTTGGCGTGGACAAGTGTGCAGGCATGTACATATGTAAAGAAAAGTGTTATTGTGGAATCTGAAGGATTAAAACTTTCAGATTCAACAAAACTTAGGTATCTCTCTTGGCCACTGAAACATACATATATCTAGGCTTTTCACAACCCTTGAGAATTCATGTATCTGATATGAAGCAATCGTTGCTGTAGTACTTAGTACTGATGATCGCAGGGGGGTATGGAAGGGCAAAGAGCTTCATGGTCGGTTTTATCGGACTTTGAATGTGCCCAATATAGAATTCAAAGCTTCTACGTCTGGGCTACGGTATGGTGATCTCTTTGGAGAAACCGAAGGTTTCGTTTGTGCGATAATGGACGAAGTTATCATCACGAATAACTATCCGAAATATATCCTGAAAGAAGGCACGGTTGACATATATCGGGCATGTCACGGATCCGGGGAATTTATCAGGCAAATTATTTCTGGTGTTCTTGTCTTGCTAACGGCGAATATTTGCACAGATACAACCTAGTAGCCAGGATCGTACATCAACAACTTGCCCTTAAATACCAACTTGGAGGTGCCATACTACAGGTATGAGCCCGACCCAGTTCTCGACAGGGTCTATTATCACAGACAGAACTATTGTTGCCAATAAGCCTGATATTATGGTAATTGATCGATTAGAGCGCCGCGCAATGATTATATCAATATCGCCGTTCCTCATGACGACAATCTCGTCAAAATTGAAAAAGAAAAACAAATAAAATATTTGAACTTATCTCATGAGATTGTCGACATGTGGAATGTAGATTTGGTAATCATTGTTCCGATAGTCGTATCTGCTCACGGATTGATAGCCAAGAGCCTCGACCAACATCTTAAGAGGCTCTCGTTGGACGGCTGGATCAAGGGACTGATGGTCTCCTCGGCATGTATAGTGAGGAGATTCCTGTCTTTCGAGCCCTAACCACCGGTTTCTTGGTCCCTGTACCCGAAGTCAGTGGTCTACTATTTTTTATATTTCTAAATGTATATTTTAGATTCATATATTTAAAAATGTAATGAATTTGTATATTAATTTTAATAAAAAGAGTAATCAAATAAAAGACAAATAAACAAAGCATTAATAATAATGATTTGAAAAAAAAAGATTAATAAACTAAAAAGAGCAAGAAATCATATTTGTTATATCACCTAAAATTGTTAAGCCTATCATTCGTGTTGTTGTATTTCGTTTGTAAGTGTGTGACCGGTGGCCCAATGATGTAGAAGCATCTCACTAAGTAGTCATAGATTGACCACCATGGTCATCATGGTGCATTGTCTGTACATACAATGACGATGGTGACCTATTATACTCTACTCATGCTTTACGTCAGGTAGAGTCACTTCGGTAGGTTTAAATATAAAAAAAGAAAAACCCAACAACAGTGCCACAGGGTTCGAACCCAAGACCTTTTGATCAGCAGTTGCATACGCTGACCTCTACATTAACGAATACCACGAATATCAATCGAAGAATTATATTACATGTGCAGGTTTTTATAATAATGTACTCACGAGGAAAGCAATAAATCAAAGGTTTAAAAAAAATACCTGGCATTTTCTTCAGGGATTTCCGTAGGCTTATTTATATTGACTTTACAAGGTTTTCCATCAGAACATTGACAATTCTTCTGTTCATCATTCTCTTCTGTGCAGTCACCGTGACAATCACTGCAGTTAAGACTGTAACACATTTCATAATACAAGATAATTTCATTCGCATTTGTTAATAATTAATATAATTATATAGACTGTGAGCCTTGGATAGATTTTTTTAAAATAGTATTAACACATTTGCTATAACAGTAAAACGCACATACCCTAAGGTGGTACCAAAAACAAGTGAAAAGAAAGTTACGTAAGAAGTTTACGTAAGTGAAAAGAAGGTGAAAACAAACATGGAAGTGAAAAATTAGCCAAGTGCGTGTCAGGCCACTCATAAAATATGGTTCCGTAGGCCTCATACTGGTAGGTAAATTTAAAATCGTGTTCAATAGATAATTATTATTTCTTTATTTTTGTACGAAGTTTTCCAAGCGTGTGCATTTTGGAAGTTAGGCTGTTATAACTCCTGATATAAAAAAGTTATCAAAACCGATAAAGTTTCCTTTAAAGTTCAATACATGGACTACTGTCAAGATTTTTTTCAGATTTTCCGAGTCAGCCGTTTGGCTTTTAGAGGGGGGGACCCCCTGTTGTTACGAAAAATGCACTTTAAAGTTAAATAACTCGAAAATGGATACCTAAATCGAAAAACGAATTAGCAATCTCGCAATGTTTTTAAAAGACTTATCTAGTGATACACCACACGATGGAGTAGACGCGAAAAAAAAATCATCCCCACTTTACGTATGGGGGAGGTACCCCAAATAAAAATATTTTTCATGATTTAACTGTAGCACTTTGTTGACGTAGTTACAACACATGTTCATGCAAAGTTACATCATTCCAGCACCAACCGATTGGGCGGTAAGTCGAGGACGGACGGACGGACGGATATGGCGAATCAATAAGGGTTCCGATTCATGAACCATGGAACCCTTAAAAGCGAATACTGTACAAGATTAGTAAAAATAACCACACCAATGAAAATCTAGTGACTAATCAAATGATGTAGCTGTAGAAGGCTTGAAAAGGAAATAAAACAAAGTATTAAAAGTAACGATTTGACAAAATAGAGGCATGATCGCATTTATCGCATCACGTTAAGCTACTGGTTATAACAAAATTTTACAACACCTATTTTTAACCGACGAAAAAACGGAGGAGGTTTTCAAGTCGACACGTTTTTTTTTGTATGACCACGCATAACTTTTTACGGATTAGTCCGATTATAATAATTCTTTTTTAATGGAAAGAGTATACCCCGAAGTTGGCCTTCTAACAAATTTGAAAAAAAAATCCAACCCTTGGGGTAGGAAAACAGGGGATGATTGATTGTTCACTTACTGATTGTAAGGTATGACCACGCATAGCTTTTTACAGAGTAGTCCGATTTTGATAATTATTTTTTATATGACAAAGTATACCCCAAAGTTAGTCCCGTTTAATTTGGAAATATAAACCTAACCCTAAGGGTAGGAAAACAGGGTATGATTGATTTTTCACTTACTTATTGTAAGGTATGACCACGCATAAGAAGTCTAATATGAAAGTTAATAGCATAAGTAAGGTAGGTAGATAATTTAAAAGTAATCAAAAATTAATGTGGTAATTAGAGAATTATAGTCACAAAAAATATGAAATAAAAACTTTTTAACAAAAAAGTAAACCGCTGAAAATACCGAAAAGCAAAAAATAATAAACCTTTTTATTTAACCTTTAAGAAGTTAGTCATTAGACTAACTTCATCTAACGTCATTAGACTAACTTAGTCATTAGACTAACTTCTTGACAGAAGTTAGTCTAATGACTAACTTCTTAAAGGTTAAATAAAAAGGTTTATTATTTTTTGCTTTTCGGTATTTTCAGCGGTTTACTTTTTTGTTAAAAAGTTTTTATTTCATATTTTTTGTGACTATAATTCTCTAATTACCACATTAATTTTTGATTACTTTTAAATTATCTACCTACCTTACTTATGCTATTAACTTTCATATTAGACTTCTTATGCGTGGTCATACCTTACAATAAGTAAGTGAAAAATCAATCATACCCTGTTTTCCTACCCTTAGGGTTAGGTTTATATTTCCAAATTAAACGGGACTAACTTTGGGGTATACTTTGTCATATAAAAAAATAATTATCAAAATCGGACTACTCTGTAAAAAGCTATGCGTGGTCATACCTTACAATCAGTAAGTGAACAATCAATCATCCCCTGTTTTCCTACCCCAAGGGTTGGATTTTTTTTTCAAATTTGTTAGAAGGCCAACTTCGGGGTATACTCTTTCCATTAAAAAAGAATTATTATAATCGGACTAATCCGTAAAAAGTTATGCGTGGTCATACAAAAAAAAAACGTGTCGACTTGAAAACCTCCTCCGTTTTTTCGTCGGTTAAAAATAGGTGTTGTAAAATTTTGTTATAACCAGTAGCTTAACGTGATGCGATAAATGCGATCATGCCTCTATTTTGTCAAATCGTTACTTTTAATACTTTGTTTTATTTCCTTTTCAAGCCTTCTACAGCTACATCATTTGATTAGTCACTAGATTTTCATTGGTGTGGTTATTTTTACTAATCTTGTACAGTATTCGCATTTAAGGGTTCCATGGTTCATGAATCGGAACCCTTATTGATTCGCCATATCCGTCCGTCCGTCCGTCCTCGACTTACCGCCCAATCGGTTGGTGCTGGAATGATGTAACTTTGCATGAACATGTGTTGTAACTACGTCAACAAAGTGCTACAGTTAAATCATGAAAAATATTTTTATTTGGGGTACCTCCCCCATACGTAAAGTGGGGATGATTTTTTTTTCGCGTCTACTCCATCGTGTGGTGTATCACTAGATAAGTCTTTTAAAAACATTGCGAGATTGCTAATTCGTTTTTCGATTTAGGTATCCATTTTCGAGTTATTTAACTTTAAAGTGCATTTTTCGTAACAACAGGGGGTCCCCCCCTCTAAAAGCCAAACGGCTGACTCGGAAAATCTGAAAAAAATCTTGACAGTAGTCCATGTATTGAACTTTAAAGGAAACTTTATCGGTTTTGATAACTTTTTTATATCAGGAGTTATAACAGCCTAACTTCCAAAATGCACACGCTTGGAAAACTTCGTACAAAAATAAAGAAATAATAATTATCTATTGAACACGATTTTAAATTTACCTACCAGTATGAGGCCTACGGAACCATATTTTATGAGTGGCCTGACACGCACTTGGCTAATTTTTCACTTCCATGTTTGTTTTCACCTTCTTTTCACTTACGTAAACTTCTTACGTAACTTTCTTTTCACTTGTTTTTGGTACCACCTTAGGGTATGTGCGTTTTACTGTTATAGCAAATGTGTTAATACTATTTTAAAAAAATCTATCCAAGGCTCACAGTCTATATAATTATATTAATTATTAACAAATGCGAATGAAATTATCTTGTATTATGAAATGTGTTACAGTCTTAACTGCAGTGATTGTCACGGTGACTGCACAGAAGAGAATGATGAACAGAAGAATTGTCAATGTTCTGATGGAAAACCTTGTAAAGTCAATATAAATAAGCCTACGGAAATCCCTGAAGAAAATGCCAGGTATTTTTTTTAAACCTTTGATTTATTGCTTTCCTCGTGAGTACATTATTATAAAAACCTGCACATGTAATATAATTCTTCGATTGATATTCGTGGTATTCGTTAATGTAGAGGTCAGCGTATGCAACTGCTGATCAAAAGGTCTTGGGTTCGAACCCTGTGGCACTGTTGTTGGGTTTTTCTTTTTTTATATTTAAACCTACCGAAGTGACTCTACCTGACGTAAAGCATGAGTAGAGTATAATAGGTCACCATCGTCATTGTATGTACAGACAATGCACCATGATGACCATGGTGGTCAATCTATGACTACTTAGTGAGATGCTTCTACATCATTGGGCCACCGGTCACACACTTACAAACGAAATACAACAACACGAATGATAGGCTTAACAATTTTAGGTGATATAACAAATATGATTTCTTGCTCTTTTTAGTTTATTAATCTTTTTTTTTCAAATCATTATTATTAATGCTTTGTTTATTTGTCTTTTATTTGATTACTCTTTTTATTAAAATTAATATACAAATTCATTACATTTTTAAATATATGAATCTAAAATATACATTTAGAAATATAAAAAATAGTAGACCACTGACTTCGGGTACAGGGACCAAGAAACCGGTGGTTAGGGCTCGAAAGACAGGAATCTCCTCACTATACATGCCGAGGAGACCATCAGTCCCTTGATCCAGCCGTCCAACGAGAGCCTCTTAAGATGTTGGTCGAGGCTCTTGGCTATCAATCCGTGAGCAGATACGACTATCGGAACAATGATTACCAAATCTACATTCCACATGTCGACAATCTCATGAGATAAGTTCAAATATTTTATTTGTTTTTCTTTTTCAATTTTGACGAGATTGTCGTCATGAGGAACGGCGATATTGATATAATCATTGCGCGGCGCTCTAATCGATCAATTACCATAATATCAGGCTTATTGGCAACAATAGTTCTGTCTGTGATAATAGACCCTGTCGAGAACTGGGTCGGGCTCATACCTGTAGTATGGCACCTCCAAGTTGGTATTTAAGGGCAAGTTGTTGATGTACGATCCTGGCTACTAGGTTGTATCTGTGCAAATATTCGCCGTTAGCAAGACAAGAACACCAGAAATAATTTGCCTGATAAATTCCCCGGATCCGTGACATGCCCGATATATGTCAACCGTGCCTTCTTTCAGGATATATTTCGGATAGTTATTCGTGATGATAACTTCGTCCATTATCGCACAAACGAAACCTTCGGTTTCTCCAAAGAGATCACCATACCGTAGCCCAGACTTAGAAGCTTTGAATTCTATATTGGGCACATTCAAAGTCCGATAAAACCGACCATGAAGCTCTTTGCCCTTCCATACCCCCCTGCGATCATCAGTACTAAGTACTACAGCAACGATTGCTTCATATCAGATACATGAATTCTCAAGGGTTGTGAAAAGCCTAGATATATGTATGTTTCAGTGGCCAAGAGAGATACCTAAGTTTTGTTGAATCTGAAAGTTTTAATCCTTCAGATTCCACAATAACACTTTTCTTTACATATGTACATGCCTGCACACTTGTCCACGCCAAATTCCATTTTGATAAAATTACTAAAGTTGTCAGTAACCTTTGGTAACTCCATCAATTTTAATTTAGTGGGAGCCAGTAGTTTCAAATCATCCATGTAAAGAAGGTTAGATATAACCCGGTTACCTATAGCCTAACCCTGAACCCTCTAAGAGAGTGCTAAGAGGGTTCAAGGCCAGACAAAACCACAAGGGACTCAGACTGTCACCTTGAACATACGCCTCTCAATCTTTACAAATACGTCGCTTACCGCAGTTTGGCGGCATCTAGGATAGCGAAGGACTGTCCTCCATTGCCCCATGCATGACTTCAAGACGGTGCGCAGAGTTGTATCAATTTTATACAACTCCAGCACCCTCAAAAGCCATGAATGGGGAACCGAGTCGTAAGCCTTCTTATAATCTATCCAACATGTCGCCAAGCTCTTACAATTACTTACTTATTGGCTAATGGTTATATCAACGATAAGGAGCTCTTTAGTGCCACGGGTCCCACTTCTACATCCATTCTGAGAAACGGAAAGTATGGAATTATTACATGTGTAGTAATTTTGGGTCTCAGAATAGATGTAAGAAGTTTATATTATTTTATTAGCATTCAAAGCATAGCAAAAAATAATAAACCTTTTTATTTAACCTTTAAGAAGTTAGTCATTAGACTAACTTCTGTCAAGAAGTTAGTCATTAGACTAACTTCTTAAGGTAAAGAAACTATTTCTAAGTATATATAATAGGCCTTTCCACCTTTACAGATGATTTATATATATTTTTTATATATTTATACTAGCTTTCCGCCCGCGGCTTCGCCCGCGTGGAATTCGTTTATATCGAGCGACACGGTAAGGGTAGATTAAACAATCTTACATGATTTTATGTTTGATATTAAGGAACTTCGACACAAATTTTCGTCCCCTATTTCAAACCCTTATTTTCGCGATAAAAAGTATCCTATGTCCTTTCCTAAGTTTAGTTCTATCTTCATACCAAATTTCATCAAAATCGGTTCAGTGGTTTAGGCGTGAAAGCGTAACAGACAGACAGACAGACGGAGTTACTTTCGCATTTATAATATTAGTAGGGATATATACATTTATATATGTATATTTTGCGGGTTTGATACACGTGAGCATATCACGTAAAATTGTCCATGGGTTAACCATTTTTTTTCTTAATGAACACCATCGTATGTAATTTTTATTGTCTGTTCTTGAGTTTTATCAATTGTAGTTGAAAATACTATTTTCAGGGGAAACTTCACTATTTTAAACTAAAATAGCAAATAAAACAAAATTATTGGACTACGGGGAATCAAAAAAATTTCACAATTATGCCATTTCAGTCATGATTATAGTTTTTTACAATTTTGTGGCTTAGTTGTGTACTTAGTAGCGCTGTACCATTACATATAATTGGCACGTCTTGATTTCTTATTAATATATGGGAAGGAGTTTGAAAATTCTATAGGATATGTATGTGACTTTTTCAGTGTCTTTACATTGTCTACTGAGAAATATTCGAAAACATCTTTACTTCTGTTATGATTAATTCGTTTATGTGGTCAACTATGCTATCGAGTATATATTTATGTGGTATCTTTTATGTGGTTATTTATCGAGGACATTACGAGTATTTTTATATATCTGTGTGATCGATAATTACATTTCAATTATGTTATTACTATCTATTGACATACAATCTTCTCCGATTTTATTAAAGAGCCAGTGGCTCTTGTGAAGTTGTAGTCGCATATTTGTAGTGAAACAAAACTTTTTAAGGTTCCGAAGTTAATGACTCGGAACCCTTATAGATTCGTCATGTCCGTCTGTCCGTCAGTCCGTCCGTCCGTCTGTCCGTCCGTCCGTCCTCGACTTACCGTCCAAACGGTAAGTGCTAGAAAAATTAAACTTTCCATGAATATGTGTTGTAATTACGCCGACAAACCTCCCCTACACGTAAAGTGGGGATGATTCTTCTTTCTCACGGCTACCCCATCGTGTGGGGTATCATTAGATGGCCTTTTAAAAACAATAAAGGGTTTTTAAGACGATTTTTTGATTTATGTATCCGTTCGCGGGATATTCCACTTTAAAGGGCACTTTTTTGTAAAAACTAAACGGCTGGCTAAAAAATCCTGGAAAAATGCGTGAAGGTGGTCTATATAATGAACTATGAAGGACAACTATAAGGAATTAGATGAATTTGTTAGTTCAGGAGTTATAGAGGCCTAACTTGTAAAATGCGCTTACTTGGAAAACGTCATACAAAATTAACGCATTAATACGTAAACAGCAAATTATCTATTGGATACGATTTGATACTGAGGAACCCTTTCCTGCGCGTGGCCTGACACGCACTTGGCTGATTTTTACGTGTACCCGTAATACAGGTAATTTCGAACAGGCATTTATTTTATCTGTCAGCTTACCCCTCCCATGATATCCTAGTTGCCTTTGATATTTTTCATTGTGCAATCAAGTGCTTTGGTTGCTATGTTGTGGTATATCTTACTTTCATCCCAAACCAACAACTTACACTGTTGAAACACTTTTCCATGATCGCTGCTTTTGCTAATATAAATAAACTAAGTTCAATGGTAGTTTTAGAGCTAAGTATGATGTTTGTCCCCCACTAAATATCATAGTATTCCAGATGAAGCTATTGCAACAGTAGCTTCTTTATATTCTTGATTTCGGCTACTAATAAATTCAAAAATTAGGTTTAGTCAGAGCCTCCAAAATAACACTTTACTAGTAGGTAAAGTGTTATTTTGGAGTAAGTAAAGTATCCTTGCTCTGAATTTAAATGTAAAACTATGTAGTTTCTAGTTTTTATTAAGTAATTTTTGTTTGTAATTTCTAATCATTTATAGCCCTTTTTCTTCTTTTTAGTTATTTAGATCTAATTCGTTACACACATACAGATAGACTTACTTTCACGTTTTAGTAATGTGTAATAAAAATTGAATGAATATTAATTTAGCAGGGGGGTGTCACTCCGCAGTTAAGGTATAGACCGCTGCGTGCCTGCCCGGGTAGGCATGCCGGTCGCGCTGTCACTTACGCACGATACGCGTCACGTTCCTCGCTGCGTCGCTCTCGCGCAATATTGAAATTTTTTGTTAAAATTTTCGATACCCATAATGGCTTTTAATCACAAACCTCGATCTTCTAATCTATGTAAAAGATATTGTTCTGTTACGGAGGTCTGAATAAAAGGTGTTAGGTAGGAACTAATCTCTTCGCGTCGTACGTATGTGGGTAGTACAAGTTCCTACAGTAATTCTTCTTAACTTATCTTAAAATACCTTTGAGTAATATCAAGCCTGTCTCACCTGTCTGTGCCAATTACCTTAAGTTTATTTGGAACGTAATTTGTTCACTAAAGTTTAATAGTACAGAAAAAGTAGTTAATAAAGATTAAATTTATTTTTAAGAGGAGACAATCCTAATATCGACAGAACAGATAAGAGTGACACGATAGAAAGAGACGCAATTGTAGGTTAATATAATCGTAGGTGATTCGGCACTGTGCGATCTGAATTGAACTTAATTAATATGACACCAAAGGTCCCTATTTCTATAAATTACTTTTCGGAGTGATTCTTCTGTACTAGTACTAATAAGTATTCTATGATTTTAGCTTAAAATAGAACCAGGCAGCATAAATAGGTGTTTCAATAACAGAAGGGAAAGGCACGAAATCACGTGTTTATAAACGTTTATAAAGATTTACCTGACAGTGACTTCTTCTTCAGGTATTTCTGTCGGTTTACTCAAATTGGCTTTACAAGGCGTTCCGTCTGGACATTGACAATTCTTCTGTTCACCGTTCTCTTCTGCGCATGTACCGTGGCACTCACTGCAGTTAAGACTGCAACACATTGTAATTTAGTATTATTAGATAATTTGATTTAGTTTTTTTTTCAATTATTGTCATAATTATGTTATAGACAATGAGCCTCGAATAAATATTTTTTTAAATAGTGCCAATGCATTTGTAACAGTACTTGGTATAAGTACCCACACACAAAATTTGGTTGAGACGTACTGTTTTTTTAATTGTTATTAGGTCTTGATTTATGACGTTCACTGGAGTTACTTGTAGGTAAATTTGAAGATCATCTGCATAAAGGTGGTAGGAAGAAATTAATTGATTTGGATTGAGTTAATAAAAACTGCAAAAAGTAAAGTGGATAGCACGCCGCCCTGAGGTACTCCAGCAGATGTTGTGCTCCAAAAAGATTAAACATTTTCAATACAAGCACACTGCTGGTGACCATACCGGTAACCACGAAACCAGTCAATTGTAGATGGAAATATGTTATGAGAGCACAGTACACCCAATAAGACATCGAAGTCAACAATGTTGAAGGCGTTGCTGAAGTATAGTAAAGCCAAGACCGTCAGCTTTCCTTCATCTATCCCAGATCTAACGTCATTCATAACATGAACAAGCGTAGATGAACAAAAGTAGAAGAATCAGCTGGTAGTGCTATGGCCACGATGGAATCCTGACTGGAAAGGATTAAGAAAAAAGGAAGGATAGATATGAGGAGGTAATCTGAGATAGTAGACGGATTATATTTTTTGGGGAGGGGAATATTTTTAACCATTTTCCATGAGAGAAAAAGCATTGATGAAAATGGAGTAATTGAGAATTTGGCCTATTATGGCTAGGATTACGTCGAGGATGGGAAGAACCATGTTACGACTGACATCGTCACTTCACTTCGTTATTGACACCATGCTCTGCCTTACATCACATGCAGCAAATTAGTAAGGAGTCGGCAGAGAAGAAAGATAATTTAGCGTGGCAATTTTGGCAGCTCCCCCGTAACTGGAGGACGCAAAATGTGTGTTCAAGGAATCGACACCAACATCTTTTGAAGCATTATTAGAACGAGACTTGCCGATCTCCAATGACTTAAAAAAAATTCAGACTTTAGCTGGGTCACCATCTTCAACAAATTTGTGCATATGTCGGCGCAGTAAATTCCTACACATTTTCTTTAAGTGATTTCTGAGGAACACAAATTTTTCCCAGTTTGATTTTGTCGGGTGCTTTTTAAACTTAGTATGAGCCCTTGCTTTCTTTTTCTGTATCTCCTTTGTTTACTCAGTAAGCCAGGGTGCAGGGAGATGTTTCACCTTTCTTTGTTGTATCGGCGCATATCTGTCGTATAATCCTATCAGGTTATTATTGAAGAGATCAATCTTATCGTCGACACATTCCGAGTTAAAAAGAGGACTCTAGTCCATATTTTCAGCATCTCTGCGAAGGTTTTCACCATTAATGAAAGAAATATTTTAGGTTTAGGAGTACGAATGCGATAGAAAAGAAACAGAAGATCGTGATAGGAAAATGAATCTGCAAAGCAATGGCCATGTTTGGCAACGTGCTTCACAAATTATACAAGGATAAGCTCTAAGAGTGAGGAGTTGCGGTTTGGCAGATTGTGTGTAGGATTAAGTGTAAGAATAGAAAGATTTCAAGATTCAATAAGGGATCGAAGGGTGACGGAACGAGACTCATTTTTTAATAAACAGGTGTTGAAATCACCTATGACTATAGTGTAACAAGTGTAGTGTGTACAAGGGGGTTAGGTTTTCAAACAGTTCTTCGAAGAAAAATAGTCTACTCGTAAGGAGGGACTGTCAAAAGTAATTTTGTATTGTTTAGACTGATTTCGATAAATAAATGCTCATTAGCATTTATAGGCGGGGCTGAGGTGATATATCCACTATGGAGAAAGGAATGTAAGATCGGATATAAAAGGCAACTCCACCACCTCTTCCACAGGTGCGATCATTCCTTACCAGCTGAAAGCCTGGCAATGAATGCGATACCGTGGACAGGCATGGCTTAAGCGACGATTCCGATACAAGGATTGCATTGACATTTGTACAGTCAAAACTTGTCAGCATATCAGAGAAATGTGCCGGAATGCTTTGTGCGACTGTGAAATCCCGAGAAACATCGGAGAAGTAATTCGAGAGTGTATCTGCTAACGAAGGGACACTGACGAAGCTAACATAATCACTGGATGCTGAGTAATATTCATCAGCAACACTATCGGTGCAGAAGTCGTCATCTATATGAAATATAAATAAAATATGTACCTAAATATATTATAAATATTTTAAAGCATAAAATGTGTCACTGAGACTATATAATTCAATTTATTCATCTGCCGGTTTTATGTTGTTATTTTAGTAAATATATATATAATATTTTTGTACCAATACTCTTGTTGAGTAATTTCTGTACACCACTACAGAAATTACTCAATCAACTTCGGTATTGAAGCGAAATAGTCATAATTGTGGCAAACTCCGTAAATGAATATAAAAAAAAAAATAAGTATCAGAGTATTTTCATTATTTGCAGAGAAGGTGACTAATGGTAAGTATTTTAAGTTAGAAAAATATAAAGAGTATATTTTAAATTTTCACGCTACTGTAATATAAAATGTAAAAAAGACATTGAAAGTTGCTAAAATTTAAAAACTAAATATCTTTTATACTTATTAATTATAGATTGTATAATGATCAAGTTGTATGTTCTTGTAAATGATATCTATAAAAATTGGATTCATGAAAATTCTGAATATTCCTGACTGTGTTTTTTGTTGGTATTGACTTATTTCTAATCTTAAGGTCTAAATTTTTTCTACTAAAGGAAGTATTTGATTACTTACGACGAGTTCGGTAAACAGTGAAATTTGTCGTTTGGATCTTCTTTATATCCAGGATTACACGTACATTTGTTTGGTTCTGAACATTTTCCGTTTTGACACTCTTTGATACATTTGGGCTCACAGACGTTGTCGCTATTAACGGCAAATTCATATCCAGTAGAACATTTGCATTTATTTGGTGAAATACATTTTCCATTAATACAATCAGAATCACAAATCGGTAAACAGTGAAATTTGTCGTTTGGATCTTCTTTATGTCCAGGATCACATGTACATTTATTTGGTTGTGAACATGTTCCATTTTGGCACTCTTTATTACATTTAGGCTTACAGACGTTGTTGCTATTAACAGCAAATTCATATCCAGTAGAACATTTGCATTTATTTGGTGAAATACATTTACCATTTATACAATTAGAATCACAAATCGGTAAACAGTTAAATTTATCGTTTGGATCTTCTTTATATCCAGGATCACATGTACATTTGTTTGGTTCTGAACATGTTCCATTTTGGCACTCTTTGTCACATTTAGGCTCACAGGCGTTGTCGCTATTAACAGTAAATTCAAATCCAGTAGAACATTCGCATTTATATGGTGAAACACATTTACCATTAATACAATCAGAATCACAAATCGGTAAACAGTGAAATTTGTCGTTTGGATTTTCTTTATAACCAGGATCACATGTACATTTGTTCGGTTCTGAACATGTTCCATTTTGGCACTCTTTGTCACATTTAGGCTCACAGGCGTTGTCGCTATTAACAGTAAATTCATATCCAGTAAAACATTCGCATTTATTTGGTGAAACACATTTACCATTAATACAATCAGAATCACAAATCGGTATGCAACCATAAATGTTATTTGGATTCTTTTTGTATCCGTGATCACATACACATTGATTAGATGTTGAACATTTTCCATGATTGCACTTTTTGTGACATATAGATTCGCAAATATAACTACTATTGGTCATAAAGTCATATCCAGGCTTACAGTCGCATGTGTTTGGTGACTTACATGTGCCATTGATGCATTCAAAGTCACAATTTGGCACGCACTTTTTAGATTCCTCGTCGAAGCCGTAGCCCATACAACACTCATATAATGTTGGTTGTGGTGTCGTTGTTTTCTGTAATTTTAAATGTATATATGTATAATATGTAATTTTAAATATGCTTTATATGTTTTCTTATTTGCATCATATATTTTCAAAAGCTCTTATTTGAGATACGTTATAATTAATAACAAATAAAAATTAAAAACTGTGACATGTTTACTTAAAAACTTTTGACAAAATTTATGTAGCTTATGTCTAGCTATTTTTATGATATTTATGAAGTTAAGGGGCCCCCGGAGGCTGAATTGTCCATACAAACGGTATACCAAGATCATTTGCAGTATAAACATATTTCCACGATGATATGTTGATATTCGGACTTAGACTGTATTTATTTAGGTTATAACGTCTTTATTTTTAAAAATAAACTAATCTAGAATAAAATATAATCAAATTAAATTTTACATATTTTACATTGTAAATGTCATGTTTTCATTTTGTTGTTTTCTGTCTTAAAAACAAAAATATTTCTAATATTGTTTCATCAATAACATATCTCATATTATTATGCTACTACTTAAACAAAATAAATAGAAAAAATATTGAGTTTTCATTCATGATTTTCGATAGTACGAAACACATCCATATTTTCACAAATTTCAAGCAATTAGTAGTGCTATCGCATCAAAAAATATTTCAATGTGTGTGTGATTGGTGTCAGTCAAATCATGATAGCCGAACCTTCTACGAGAGAGTCCGAATTACTACGAATGAATGTCAATCCACATACACACATACAGCGGTGCACTCGTATCTACGTTGTATTTTGTCAAACAGAGACAGCAATATTTTATGAACAAATTTCAACTTGCAGTTTCGAGTGTCGTACGCCGGCCTCTTAAGTAATAATATTTTATTATTTTCTGGTATTAAAAAGTTATAAAGGGTTCATTTATAGTTGTAAGCTACTAATTGCTACATGTATATTTTTACAATTCTAAAGAGCTGCCTACCTTAGGTACAGACCTATTAACTGTTGGAGAATCCTATTTTGTGGACTACAAATAGATACCATAATAATATGATCAGTGAGTGATCAATAATCCATTATTTTCCTATCCTTAATGGATAAATGGGACTAAATGGGGGAGGACTAGGGAATAGTGCAAATCAATGACCCATACCTTCATTCTAATATTAATACAGGGTGTGCCAAAAGTCCACTCAAATTTAAATCAGTACCTGCGACGAGCAGCGACGGTGGGGTGGGGCGGAGGGGCTACGAAGCGCAAAAGTGGCCGGTATGAATTCAGTACCATAGCGTCGTTTAGTGATAAACAATGTATTACCGCAACAAAGATCATTTTACTCTAGCGCAACGAAAATTTTTGGGCTCATTAAAACATACGGCGTAAAAATGAAGATCTATCGATTCAATTGATTAGAAAATGGGTACAGGAGTTCAAGGAGACATGTTCAACAATGAACCATCCACAATCCGGTCGATCTAGAGCATCAAAGGATCCCGAAAATGTCGAGCGTATAAGAAGGTCTATTCGTTAAAATCCTGGACTTTCAGCTACGGTTCTTTGGTTCACAAGCTTTACCAACATTTTTTTCTCACACTTCCATCCTAAATTGAAGCAACAAAGACCTATGCATTCACCCAAGCTTACTGTATCGGCAGCTTTGTCAGCAAGAGGCATTATTGCTGCATAGTTTATTGAAAATCACCGAGGAAATGCTGTAAAAGTGAGTACAGAGTGGTACATTGTCTTACTACGGAACTATTTTTCACCAGCGCTACAGGATTTCAATGGTTTTAATCAACGATCATAGTGTCAGCAAGATGGTGCAACATGCCACACTTCCGAAGACTCATAAGTGCTGTGCGCGAAAGTTTGGATAAAAACTGATATTCAACAAAAGAGGTGCCATTAAATAGTCAACTCATAACCCGGACTTATACCCAAGGGACTTCTTTCTATGGGGGTAACTTAAAATCAAAGTTTTCAACAGCAACCTAGAGTCCCTAGAGGAACTAAGGAAAAATATTTGAGAAGAAATGCAAAACATTGCACGAAACACTTGTGAGACCGTCATTGACAATTTTCGCTTCAGGTTGCAGCAGTGTGTTGAGTTTTTATCTCGTATAACTAATTTCTTTTAAATCATCATTTGAAATGTAAATGAACTTTTGGTCCACGTTGTATTAAACTTTTTTTCTGTTTGTTACACTTTCAAGGCTAAACTTCTGAAACCATTTTAATTAAATTTGGCTATTTAATATTAATGCTGGCTAATAGTTACTTAAAATAGTATTTCTAGGTTCCCCAGTAGTCTTCGTACTGCCTGAATCGATAAATAGAAGGCCTAAACTTGTGTATGAAATTAACTTAATACAAACAAAAGGAATCCATATTAAAAAAATGCTATTAATTTTATATATTCACCTTTTAAACCTTCTCTGGATTCCCACAAATAATTCAAGACCAAAATTATCCAAATCGGTTCAGCCGTAGATTGATAAACCAACCAACTAATATTTAATACTTAATTTGATTAATTACAATTTACGATGCCGAGGAGAAGACGACCTGACTTAGGTCGTCGCAGTCAATCAAATGTGCGAAGAGCTACCTCACGTGCTAACCGCACTGATGACCAGAGAGAGAGACAGATCACGAAAATAGCCGTGTACGTATGTAAATATTTTAACAAAGGTAGCGATATGGCCGTCTTTGCTGTAACCAATACAAATGACGAAGTATCACAGTACCAGATGGGTCGCTATGTAAGTAGCAACGAAGCAATTTGGCGTATCTTTTCATGTGCGATTCATGAAAGACACCCTACAGTTGTCCATTTGGCAGTCCATTTAGAAAATGGTCAACGAGTTTATTTTAATGAATCGAACGCGGCAGACAGAGTGGCAAGTCACCCGTCGACAGCATTAACAAGTTTCTTCACAGTCTGTCAAACTGATGATTTTGCTCGTACTTTGCTGTATGCTGACATGCCACGCTTATAACACATGGAATGCATCATCGAAATCTTTTCAGCGTCTAAAACAAGGAACACCAGTTGAAGGACATCCAAATGTATTTGATTCAGACACTCTGGGTGGCATCTACACAGTACATTCGAATAACGATGAATGTTATTATTTGCGGTTGTTGTTGGTGAATATTCGTGGTCCGATATCGTTTAAACAACTAAGAAACAGTTAATGGACTGCTGTGTGCGACTTACCTTGAGGAATGTCAACTATTACATTTACTCGAAATAAGGATTCCGTAATATCTTCCTCTCCGCATCAATTCATTCAATCGTACATTGTTTGCGATTATCATATCGACATGTTTCCCCTCGAATCCAAAAGATTTGTGGGTTAAATACAGAGATGACATGTCTGAGGATGTTTTGCATCGAGTGCACCGTTAAACTTTGAATCATACACTACAAATGACTACAGAAATCTACAATGAGACTTTAATCATGATAGAGATATGTTTATTGATGGAAAATAAAATATTGTTGTGTTTGGGAATGACAGCACCTAATCTTCGTATGCACGACGCATTTAACCACGAGTTGCAAAGAGAACAACAGTACGACATTGAAGCATTGGCCGAAACAGTTCGTACAAATGTTTCACAATTAAGTCAACAACAAAGAATTGCGTACGACACTTTGATAGAAGTTGTGAACAGTGGATCTGGTGGAATTTATTTCCTTGATACTCCCTGAGGAACCGGAAAAACGTTCTTAATTTCATTCCTTTTGGCGACGATCAGATCGTGAAATAATGTAGCTCTAGCGTTGGCTTCATCTGGAATAGCTACGACTCTGCTAGACATGCAAATCAACGAAACAGCAATTTGCAACATCGCCAAAATTAGTGCAATAGCCAAGATTGATTGTTTGGGATGAATGCACAATGGCCCATAAGAGGTCACTGGAGGCACTGGACAGAACGTTAAAAGATCTTCGTGACAACCAAAATATTTTTGGTTGGGCCATGATTCTGTTGTCAGGTGATTTTCGTCAGACTCTTCCAGTTATTCCCCGATCAACTGTTGCTGATGAACTAAACCCATGCCTAAAATCATCGAATTTGTGGCGGTATGTAAAGACAATCCAATTAACAACTAACATGCGAGTATTTTTGCAACAAGATGAAACCTCAAATGTGTTTGCGAAACAGTTGTTATACATTGGAATTAATAAAGTCGTAGTGGACACACATTCGACCGCATTCATCACATTACCCACAGATTTCTGTCACATTGCAGACTCAAAAGAGGAGCTTATTCAGCGTGTTTTCCCAGATATACCACAACAGTTCAATAACCATAATTGCCTGGGTGAACGAGCAATATTGGCAGCGAAAATACAAAGGAGAGGATCCCGCGTATACCGATGATTCCAAAGGATTTACCATTTGATTTTAAACGTTTACAATTTCCAGTACGTCTGGCCTTTGCGATGACCATAAATAAATCGCAATGCAATTCCGCAAACTTCCAACGACTGAGTTGGAAGTTTGCGG
This sequence comes from Phragmatobia fuliginosa, assembly GCA_932526445.1. NCBI lineage: Eukaryota > Metazoa > Arthropoda > Insecta > Lepidoptera > Erebidae > Phragmatobia > Phragmatobia fuliginosa. The sequence goes on along the minus strand of OW052065.1, from coordinate 10,439,362 downwards.
AATCAACTTGGAGTTTCCCTGTATAGCGCATGGGCAATTATACGTCGCGTGTTCGCGCGTCGGTATACCGTCAACTTTGTTTATTTATGCACCACAAACAAAACAAAAAATATAGTTTATCAGAAAGCATTAAATTGATGAACAGACTGTATCAAAACTGTGGGTGTCTGTCAATATCAAATCGAAACCATAAAAAAAAAACATAGTTTTTCTAAAATAGCCAGTATTTAAGGAAAACTATGTTTTGAAAGTAAGCAAGTTAATCGAAAATAATAATAAAACTTCATTTAAAGAGCATTTTTTAAATTAATAATGGATTCCATTAGTTTGTTTTAAGATATTTTACACAAAAGTATAGGTCTTCTATTTATAGATTGAGGCAGTACGAAGTCTGCCGGGTCAGCTATAGCTTAGAATACTTGAAATATGTCAAATAACATATTTTCCAATTGGTTTATAAGTTTCTTCCCTACTTTTTTTGAATGAAATATGTATATCATGATTGTCCAAATTATTTATTGTAAATTCTATTTATTCAGAAATTATTTCTATTTATTTATCTTAACAAAAATTTAACAAGAAGGGTTAGGACGTACCTGCGAATGTCCTCCTTGGCGGAGCCTTCTATTTTGTTTAGATCTAAAAAAAAGGTGTGATGTATAAATGACAGACTTTTATAAAATGTCACTGACATTAGACATTACTATAAACTTAATGTATTTTGAGAAGAGCATAGTACAAGCATTATAGTAATGTCAGCTTCATACAAAGTAAGTATGGCTAAAGTACTTGTACGCGTTGTGTTTCTACTGTATTTTAAGTCATTTAAGAAATTGAATGAAAGTCTAAATACTTGAAATTATATGTTTTTAATGATAAATTTAATCTATATATAATTTATCAATATCGAACTCAATAAATAACATCGAACTCAATCATAAATAGGTGGGAACTAAGAATTTTATTTAAAATTTATTTTTATTATTTTATAATACGTTCTCTTATCTGAACATTAAAAACCAACAATGGATTATTAATTGCTATTCATGATGGGGATGGTGAAACACAATGGTACACAAGAAAGTACCACCATACCTTTTTTTTTTTTTTTTTTTATTTTACGTGTGGAAATCCCCGCGGACCGTCACCCCGTCGGGGGTTACGGCGGGGCGGTGTGTCGGGGGTGCTGCTGGCTAGAAAACCTCCACGTGGTGCACCCTGGGCGCTGGCGATAGCACTGTTCCTCCTCATCTCCTCCGCGTTATCTGGAGGGGAGGATTATCGCCAGCGGCTAATATTCTAGCTGGAGAGGAAGCCATGTCATCGGCTCCCGGGCAAGGCCTGGTCCAGCGGGGCGGGCGTTTCCGCCGGTTCCCCTGCTGGGACTCGAACCGACTAAAACCACACGGTGTGACCCTCTCTGCGCCTGTGTATTGGAAGGAGTCCAGGGAGGGGATTTCCTTCTGGACTCAAGTACCACCATACCTAATCCAACCCAGATAAACCTACCAAAAGTGTAATCAACTGCTAACGATGACTCCTAACATTAAGCGACCAAAACTAAAAATATTAGTTTTAGTCGGCTAATGATAGCTTATAATATTTATTCCTTAAATATGAAAGTACACATATTATGATTACCCATAAAGTTGGAAGAAAATAATTTCATATTGCAATAATTGAACATTCGGTTTGGATGTTAAAAGCAATTTATTATATAAATATAATACTGTAGCGATATATTTTTATTTTCATCTCTTTACGTAAATAAATTACAATAATTTAGATACATTTTTTTTTCTATGCCACAACTAAATGCATGATCTAACTTCATATTAAGCGTCTGCAAGCTATGGAAATCAATCTTCATCAGTCGGTTTGTATCTACAGTTCTTTGACACAGAAGTATGTGCCAAACGTTAAATACATTAAACATGTTTAAAGGTACTTTATACTATATGACTTTAAACTCGTTATGTTACAAGTATAGTGTTGAATGTTTCTTACCTTCTCTGACCTAAAAATGGTATATGTTGAATGTTTCTTACCTTCTTAAAAATGACGAATTTAAGACATGGACAGGTCCGCTGTAAAAAAATGTATGTATTTGTTAATATATTTGGTATATGTGAAGTTATAGTATAATGTCAGTTTATGAAGTTAAAGTTGATTAAGGAAGTGTTGGTACGTCTGCTTCATACCCAAGCAATGTAAAAAAAAAAACTGACTGAGCCGTTTTATTTAAATCTTTTTAACACAAATTGTTTTATAAGATATTGGCTTGCGCCCACGGCTCTGAACGCGTGGATGTCGGTTACCGCGGTAAAACGTAGCCTATGTAAGAACATAGGTACTAAATTGAAAGATACATAGATAGCCTAGAGCTTGAGGAAGGCTTCAGGCTCTAGATTATCTATGTGTCTTTAATTTTACTTTAGACAGAGTTACTTTCACATTTATAATATTCGTAAGAATTTGTAGTAGGTCTAGTTTTATGGTTTTAAATGAAATGAAGATTTCCATGCTACTGTTAAGTACGAAGCATGGAAATCTTAAAGTGTGCTCTAAACTACTCTAAAAGTCATTCCTCACGAACATTTCAGAAACCTCAGAGAAATTGCCAAAGTTCAGATTACACTTCAAAACATTTTTACAGACACTAGAAATACACACGATTTTAATATGAATCTAAATGCGTTGGACTAAATACAAATTGTAAGCTTTAATATTAATTGATGTTTCTTTCACAAAGATTAGCTACCATTCTTTCTAGTTTACATAATCAAGTTCACGTTTATCAATTGGAACAGCATCGTTTAGCCTCATTTTGCAATATATATAAATGGAAACAAACATCACTTTTGTATTTCGTGTCATAAAAAAAAACTAAATAATTATTCTATTAATTTTTTAATTTATCTCTTTCTGTGGGATAGTATAGAAATAAAATTATGTTTTACTCATAATTAGAATGTTAATGATTTTATTTTTAATAACACCACATAATATTGAACTAGCGTTTAACTGCAGTTTCATGCGCGTTTGTTATTATTACTCCACTGCAACCAGATGAAATGTAACCCTTCTCAAGTTACACTTTAAGTGGCAGGTAAAATAATATTTTTTATAATCCTTCGAATTTAGTTCGCGTTCAGATGCGCCGTGGTGCCATGACAGACTTTTTTTTCTTTTTTTTTATATCTAAGCCTACCAAAGTAACTCTACTCTGTCTGATGGAAAGCATGAGTAGAATCCAAGAGTAAGGGTCACCATCCTCGTTGTGAGGGTAGGCAATGTAGCATGGTGACCCATCCCATGGCTGCCTGGTCAGATGTTTCTGCACCACGCTTCGTGAAAAACTGATATTCAGATAAAATCAGTTGAACTAGTAGCTGAGCTGAATTATCTTGGAATGAATGAATTATTAAGATGAATTATAAATTCAACTGCTAGTTTTAGACATTATCGGGTTGAAATAAACTAATAATAATCACTAAAAAATTCGTTGCAAACAACGTGGCCCGTTAGGTATAATTATAGTTTCATCGAAAATAAGCCTTTATTTACACTATTCGCATTATTATTTTATGAAATCTTATCGTATTAAGACATAAAGAAATAAAGATTTAGAACCATAAGACAAATTTAAAACTATGATATCACGATTAATTATAATGACAAATTACTGAGAAGAGTTACGGTAAGGAGACTTTCAAAGCTTCGTGACAGAGGCTTTGAAAACATTTAAAGAATACGTGTCTAAGAATAACATAGATTATAATTTCATAAATATATTCGTAAATTATAAACTGAAAACGTTGTTTAGTCTTGTAAAATCTTTTTCTAGGTTTGTATCTTTATATTTTTCTATATAAATAAACCCAGCTATAAGCAGAATTAACAAATACTTCAACAAATTTAATGTTCATAGTTATGTGTGTAAATTTAAATTTGCTTAAACACAATCATGAAAAACTTGCCGCCATTCAAAGACTAAATAATGAAAAGAAAAAGTTCTTACTTCTTGACCGGACATGCATGTTCGTCGTCTTTGCTAAGTGGTTCACAAAAATCCATAAATACGAATAATATTACAACACACATCAAGACATACACTGCCTTAAATCCTGACATTTTGTTTCCAATACACCCGATTACTTGTAATTTTGTTTGAACACTACGCGTTGTAATGCCACAACAATTATTTTATAACACATTCCACTAACACGATAATAAAGTATATAACTGTGATTCACTTCCTGTAGGAATATAATGTTATCTCACCCACAGCATTGTTATCCAACGTGTAAAATTAACAATTTTTGAGTTTAAGAATAGATTCTACAATATTCTTTAACTAACATAAAGTAAAAATATATTATAAAAACTAAAATAGCTATTTTCATATACAGGTTGATGTTTTTACAAGAAGTAAAGTTTATAAAAAGCGGAATAACAAAAGCTCACTAGTTTGCAGCGGTAAATACTCAAAGTTGATAAGACTAGCATCTTAATGCTAAGCTAGTGTGAACAATGACATTTTGCATAAGGATAGACAGTTTTATACGCGTCCGGTACTTTGTAATAAATTTTCGTCGTGACGTCGCTCGAGTAAGGAATACATAATTTAAATTAAGACGGCAAAATTGATACGTAGTAGCCACTATAGTTTACGAGACACGTTTTCTCACAATAAAATTATAATTTTAAATAATATGTTAGTTGTTATCTGTCGTATATTTTAAAAGTAGGTATAAGTAGTGGTGAGCATTAAGTAGTGCCTATTTATAAAAAATAATTTATAATTGCTTCAATAAATACTCTCAAGTAAGTCTAAATTTTAAAGTGATTTCAATAAATATTTCAGTAGCGATTCGTTATTTAAATACCCATTATACTTCCTATACACGAGTTGAATGCAACATAAATGAAAGGAAGAAGAATATTGGGTCTCACTATCATAATATACATAACGCCTGAAACTTTAGAGCAACCTGTATAACTCGTATTTCATCAAAAGTTCAAAACTTAAAAATTGCAAGTCTCACAATTTTTCAGCTCATAAAGTTGTAAGATCTACTACTTACTATATACTTCTTCAGTCTGATGCCGTCTACTACTATTGTCTAAATAAATAGTTATATTTCTACCTTCTAACTTTCTATTAATCTTCCTTTTTAGGGTTCCGTAGCCAAACGGCAAAAACGGAACCTTTATAGTTTCTTCATGTCTGTCTGTCTGTCCGTCCGTATGTCACAGCCACTTTTTTCCGAAACTATAAGAGCTATACTGTTGAAATTTGGTCAGTGATGTATTCTGTGAACCGCATTAAGATTTTCACACAAAAATAGAAAAAAAAAACAATGAATTTTGGGGGTCTCCATACTTAGAACTGAAACTAAAAAAAAATATTTTCATCAAACTCAAACGTTTATGGATAGGTGTTCAAAAATGATGTTGAGGTTTCTACTATCATTTTTTTCTAAACTGAATAATTTGCGCGAGAGACACTTCCAAAGTGAAAAAACGTGTGCCCTCCCCCCCTGTAACTTCTAAAATAAGAGAGTGATAACACAAAAAAAAATATATGTTGTACATTACCATGTAAACTACCAACGAAAATTGGTTTGAACAAGATCTAGTAAGTCGTTTTTTTTTAATACGTCATAAATCGTAAACCGCAATTTACCTTTCATTCAATCAACGAACTACAAGAACTTTTATATGATGCTACTTGCTGATACGGAACCCTTCATGGGCGAGTCCGATTCGCACTTGGCCGCTTTTTATTAGATTTATTCAATTACATCTATACAAATAAATAAAATTAAATTGTCTGTGTGTAATATTAAGTTTACAGTTTTTTATTTAACTGCCTCGTTGGTCTAGTGGGTAGCGTATGCGGCTGCTGATCAAGAGGTCTCGGGTTCGATTCCCGGGTCGGACCAAATGTTTGTGTGATCTGCAAATATTTGTTTCGGAGTTTGGCTGTTTTCTATGTATAATATGTATGTATTTACAAAAAAAAGTATGTTTATGTATTTATATCAGTTGTCCCCATAATACAAACTCTGCTTAGTTTGGGGACTAGATGGCGTTGTGTGTAAAATGTCCGAAATATTTATTACTTTTTATTATTATTTTATTTGCGTACTAATTTTATATACGTTACTTACATCAGCAATGTTTTTTTTTTAATTTGTGTATGTCTGTCTGTTTGTTCCGGGTAATATTTGGAACGACTGGATGGATTTAGATGGGACTTTCGATGGCAGAAAGCAGGCTTCGCTTTCGCTGGATGATGACTAAGGAGTAACTTAGGCTGTTTTAAACTAAATACTAATACATTTATACATAGAGAATTACCCGACTAATATCTTTCCACAGTGTATTTTACTAAACCTGACCGATTTTGCCTCTTGATTTTTTCAAATGGTGTTGTCATTACAAATCAGTACAATTAGATGGTTTAAAAATGTTTACCTGAATAATACTAGACATAGATAACATAGATATAATTAATAATAGTTTCATTTTTTTATATATTCTTTATGCACAAAGGTACAAAGGCGGATTTAATGCCCTAGGCATTTTCTGCCAGTCGACCTTAGGGCGATGCAGAGTCAATATTTCACGCCGAAATTTGAGAGAATAAGATTTAAATGTGTAGGAAGTTCCAGCAAGTGCTATCAATCAACCGCATAATATTCATATTTTATATGTAGATACTAGTCGAGTTTCCTGCGGTTACTGTTGTAAATAGCGAGTGCAACCGCATAAGTTTTTATTAATAATGTCATCAGCCATCCCAAAAGCCAATGGAAGTCCCGTCAAAATCGGTCCTGACGTTCCAGTGATTACCCATAACAGACAGACAGACAGAAATTTTAAAAATACTTTTTGGATGTCAATAGCGAATATATTTTCATATGCATGTAGTAAAAAACTATTCAATTGATATTTCAAACAGATATTGCAATTTTATTTATTTTTATTGATGCGTAGAAAGCTCTGTATTGTACACCATACCATAGAGTTACAGAACATACAAACACTGTAATATCTTCATCATCATCATCATCAACAGCCTTCAACACTCCACTGCTGGACATAGGCCTCTCCTTAGAAAGGAGGTTTTGGCCTACTATACCACGCTGGCCAGACGGGTTGGTATAGGGTTGGTTTCAAGTTTTCCTTCTCTTTGCATCGATGTTGTCTTGCGTAGTTTATCCCTTAGTCGCCTTTTACGACACCCGCGGGATGAATAGGAGTGGTGACACTCTGTATTCTTAATCCGTCACCAAACGGACAATATCTTACACGATAACATAATATTATAATGTACAAAGGACGCCCAAACAATATAATTCCGTATTACATATACGCATGAATATATGTATACTATAAAATGTTGTAAGTCAATTAATAATGGCGGACTTGACTGGAATACTGACATGACTCATGATTTATCATTTTTCCTGGTAAAAACTGTACAAATTAATGGCGAACACTAGTCTAATTAAAATTAATTACCGAGATTATAAAATTCATTGATTTCTCTAAATGTTACTCGTAGAAGCGAATAATAAAATAAAATAATAAATATTTTGGACATCTTACACACAACATCATCTAGTCCCAAAGTAAGCAGAGCTTGTGTTATGGGTACTAAACAACTGATATAAATACATAAACATACTTTTTTTTGTAAATACATACATATTATACATAGAAAAACACATTGACTGACATTTGATTTATTTCCATTCTTTTTATATGAATGCATTTTGGTTTTACCTGATTACGGCAGAGCCAAAGGAAGGTTATAATTTTGACAGGCTAAGAACATTTGTGTGTACGAGTATGTATTTTCATCTGTTTCCTCATACCTCCTCAACTACTAATTAGAACTGGACAAATAAGGTAACGTTATAAGCGTCTTGATCGTCGCTAATTAGCTATATGACCTGGCAGAAGCACTATCACAATCAAACAAATTGATAAAAAATATAATAGGGCTTAAAGTATGAAATTACCGTTTTATTGTAATAGGTCATGCGTTACATAGAAACGTATCATAACTCATTAACAATGCCTCACTACGGCCTTTCACGCTTAAATATGTGTATCTCTGATAAATCTTGTTTTATACTTTTATGGTGTCGTTTTTTGTCGAAGTTGGGTTTTACTTTTTACTCTTTCTTATATATGCCAAACCCAGATATATCAAAGAAGTTACAACCTATTCCACTTGAGACAGTTACATTAAATAATGATCAGAACGTACCCAAGATGTTTTTCATTGCCAAATTGCTCTACGAATAATATTACTATTAAATGTGAAACTTTTTATAGTAACTACAACGCTTATATATATTCGGCGTTGGGAAAGCATTTAATTGGAGGAGAGTATAAAGTACAGTCAAAGTAAGGCAGCGTCCTTCCCGGTGTAGTTTGTTGAGTAGACCTGTATTCAAATATATTAGCATGCTTTTCGAGTGATCCTACAGTACAGCAAATTTTTTTTTAGCTATGAATTAAAACGAAACCGGGGGAAGGAATGAAATTAGTGACTAGCACACGAGAGTAGCATAGTACCAATGCGAATGGTTCATCAATCTTATTTATTTTGAAAAATTGATTGTGTCGCTAAGACGATTTTTCTGTTTAAGAATCCGTTTGCGATTTTTTGAACTTTAAAGCATATTTTTTAAAATTGTGTGTCATAAAGCTGGGCTTAGTTTGTTACGCCGATGACACATTGGTCACGGCCCGGGGGGAAAACTTTCAGGAGTGGCCACCACAGGAGTCTTCCTCCGGCGGCTCATACGTGGATACCGCACGGTGTCCACCGAGGCTGCGTGCGCCTTGGCCGGAACAACCCCGTCGGATTATGAGGCGGAAGTGCTCGCCGAAGTTTGTCGGTGAGTGGCTGACTTTCGGGCGGAGAGTTGATTTCGCCCTCCGCCATAGCGTAAGCGCTAGGTGGCTAGGCTGTTGATTGAACGGCAAGCCTATGTCGCGGCCAACTAGCTTAGTTAGCCGTTTAATCAACAGCCTACTGAGGCGTCTATTCATATACATAAAATTACTAACCTAAGCTAATCCATCAGTTACTATCACTATTCAGACTAAAATCTGGTTTTTAGATTTGTTAGATTTTTAGTATGTAAATAATAAATATACACCTCTGTACTAAACAGCGCTATACAATCAATTCCTACTGCTATATAGACTAAAATTTGGTTTTAGGTTAAGTTAACCTTTACTTTACTTTTTTGTTTCTGTTACAAGATCATACTATCGTTGGTCAGCCTAATTATTAGTCAGCCAATTTATTAAATGTTGTAATCTTCAGGCTTCAGCTGCATATTACTTTAGTTGAACGGCGCTGTTTAGTAAAGAGGATATGCTGTTGATTGAACGGCTAACTAAGCAAGTTGGCTGTGACATAAAATATATCTATATTTGATAAGTATTAATTTAGCTTAGGCTCCTATTAACAGTTTTTTTAATTCATTTTAAATTTTCAACAACTACACTTATCATTTACACAATTTAGGTTTTTTTTAAAACCGTTTTTAAAATAAGAGTTTCAATTAAATAGCACTAGTTTACGTGTATGTGTGTATGTACGTGTATGCTAAGCACGGAACACTTTAAGTAAGTACGATAACGTAATTTAATAGCGAAACTTTATCCTTTAATATATTGTAAATTTTATGTAATAATAAACTTAATAGTATTCTGTTATTGATCTTTGTGACCTTGTGCTAATATCAAAATGCAAAGGCCTTTTTTTGCATAAAGGATAAATATATAAACTTTTCAGATTATTAACAAAATCAAAGTGGCGTGCAATACAGAGGCCTATGTCCAGCAGTAGGCTGAGATGGGCTGATGATGATGAACACAACGCCGACTAGTTTCCAATTAAGCAGAAAAGTAACGCAATGGAAAGGGTAAAGCAACTTGTATCGTAAAAGCTAGATTGAGTGATGGAACACCTCTATATTTTATTGTAAATATGTACATACATGTAAACAAATAAAAAAACATCATCCATTATGTGTTAGGTTTCAAGTTTAAAATAATAATTGTGGTCTCTGCGGACGCTATCATCGGACACACAGCGAATACATATCGGTACACTGCATGAGAACATAATTAACTTATTCTAAAAAAAATACATGCTGACTATTGTTACCATTTCTAAAACTGCTCTTTTGAAAAATTGCTGTACTTAGAAAAGTCTAAGTACAGACTGCCTCGTTGGTCTAGTGGTTAGCGTATGCGACTGCTAATCAAGAAGTCTCGGGTTCAAATCCCGGGTCGGGCAAAAAAGTGTTTTTGGGATTTTCTTAGGGAATTCCTAATAGCTGCCCGGAGTTTGGAAGTTTGGCGGTGATTCACGCCCGTGCCTCGGAGAGCACGTAAAGCCGTCGGTCCCGGTTGTAATGAACAATCTATGGCAATCGTTATTGGGAAGTCCGTGCCCTCAAATATTCTGACAACTAGTTCAATCTTCGAATTTCAGTTTTCCCTAAGGGTTGCGGAGGTCCGATGCCAGTCGCTCCGTGGAAAAACTGAAATTCAGGTAAAACCGGTTGAACTAGTAGCTGACCCCAAATAAACTTGGGAATAATGGCTAGGAGGATGCTGTACTTAGAAAAGTCGTACTAATATTACAAATTTAAAAGTAACTTTGTATGTCTGTTGGCTACGCTTTCATAGCTAAACTGCTATACTGATTTAAAAATATATTGCATGGAAATACTTTGAATCTTAAGGAAGGACATAGACTACTTTTGAAGCTTGTTACTTATAAAATAGTACTCAGAATACTTCAAATATTTCTGACTGTTTATCTGTCTGTACCGCTTCCACAGATAGGCCACTGTGTCATGACATGTTAACCCTTTACACAAGCAAAAGACCTCAGTTCATAAAACTGTATGTATCATTAAATTTAAAATTTGGACTTCATAAAGAACTGGTCAACGAGGTTTGGGTTGTCGGTAAATCCAAACAAATGTCAGGTTATTGTCGTGGGGAGCAAGCAAATGCTGAGTAGGTCAGATATGACAGTCGTTTCACCAGTTATCTACAATAACGTAACTATACCCCTGAGCATAGCGGTAAAGAATCAGGGACTATATTTAGACTCGACACTTGATTGGCGACCACAAGTCACACACGTTAGTCAGAAAGTTACCTCTTGTCTCCGCGCCTTATACCGTCTTAAACATTTTCTTCCGGTTAGAACCAAGGTTACGCTAATGCATTCCCTGATTATTCCCTTAATTGACTACGGTGATGTGTGATATTTTGACCTGAATGCAGATTTCCTCAATAAATTAGACCACCTTCTTAGTAACTGCGTTCGATTCGTTTTCAATCTTCGCAAGTATGATCATGTGTCTACTTTTCGTTCCCAATTACAATAGCTCCCAATTCGTCAGCGCCGTAGTTAACGTGCTCTGACTTTTCTCTTTTCTTTCCTCAACTCTCCATCATTGCCCAAATACCTGGTACCACACTTCCGCTTTTTATGTTCAAATCACGATCGAAGTCTTCGGTCAACTAATAACTTACTCCTTCTATGCCCTCACACAATTCCGACTTCATCCATTCTTCCTTCTATGTGCAGTCAGTTCTACTTTCGAATGCACTGCCTGCCGGAATCAGGATGTCCACAAACCGCCTTACATTTAAGATAAAAGTGCGCGAACTTTTTCAGGGTGAACTGGCAGTACAGTCACAACACTAGTGCCCGTCAGTGTATTTTAGATTGAATAAATATAAAATATGTATGTGTATTTATACTATATTTATGTTATGTGTAATATTGGTAGTATATTACATTTATGTGTATTTATTAATATACAAAGTACTAAGTAATTTTTATTATTATTATTTATTATTATTTGTGTATACTAGGTTTACTAGGTTTATCTCGTAATTTCTTTATTACTGTAAACTTTATTCATGTGAAAATATTCAGTCCTTGCACCTACCGCATCGTATTTCTACATCGCCTAAAGGTTGACTGGGAGAGAATGCCTTATGGCATTAAGTCAGCCTTTGTACAACATGTGCAGTAAGTTTAAATAAATAAATAAATAAACGCGTTTTTGCGTGGACACTCATATTTAGTTAATTATGTGGTTGTTTAGTACTTAGGGCAGAACTTAGTCTAGTTAGAGCCACAACATGACAACCGAATAATTAAATATAGATTTCTATAACAAAGTAAATGACTAATGCATCCATCACTTGTGTACTTTTTTGTTACTATATCGATAGATAAAGTTTTTACATAGAATTCTCGATTAAAGCTGTGGGGTTTCCTTTTATATGCAAAATTTATCTTTATGCAAAAATCTTTATGTGAGGAAAAATCTTTCATGATATTTACACGTGAGTTATTAAAGACTCTAACGTTTAGAATAAGGGAATGACTAATGAGGAAAAATTATTAACAAATACATGTTATAATGAACTACGGAAAACAACGTATTTATCTTAACAACACAATACAAGCACTTAATCGTGATACTTAATAAAAATAATCACGTTTGAGACGGATTTGACAACTAGGTTAATTTTGAACTGTCGACAATTACTGCAATAAGTTCATTGTCTGATTAATTCATATACATCATGGATTTTATGCTAGCTTTGCTGTGGTAGATCGTAGTTGTCGTAATAACAAACACTAAAAATAGATGAACCATATCCAAAGCGGGTAATAAAGTAAACAAACAGATAGAACAGGATTTAAAAACATATTTTGTGATTAACTTTAAGTTTTATAGTAACAATAGATGCGTACGTGTTTAGAAGAAGAAAGATGAACGTTTATAGCAGCCTCGTACCCATGTAGACCAGTGCTTTTAATGTTTGAAAACAAAATAAATTATAGTAGGACGAAACCCATTGTAAAAGGAGAAGAATAGTACAAAAATTAAAGGAAAAATAAATTACGGGCGATCTGAGGTCGGGAAGGGGGAGAGGGGGGGGTTTTAAGGGAAAAAAATGGCTTATCTCGATTTCCTGCAAAACTACAAGTCCTATGGAAAAAAGTTAAATGGCAAAGTTGTAGGTAATAAAAAGATCTACATCTTTTGCATTTACACTTTTTTCACATAACCTCAAATTTTATGTGCAAAATTAAAAAAACCGAGTTTTTGGTTTTTTATTTTTATCTTTTACAAATAAAATTATTTTTTAACGAAATTTTGTGAAAACTTAGCTTTTCATGTCCTGAATACACCGTAATTTATTTGATTTGAAATTTGATTTGAAAAAAAAATCCCCAAATTTTCAATCGAAAATTCATCCGTCAAAATATCAACTTTTTTTAAAAAACTAGGGTGTTTTCTATTCGATGAAATCTCTACTTTCCAATGGTGTAAAAATATATATTTATTACCATAGTAAATCTTCTCAGAAAATGCCAAAAATTAAAAAACTAGAATTCGATTTTTTTTAATCGTTATTGAGATATTTATTAAAATTTACACTTTAATCACTCGAAAAACGTAAGATTGCATGTTACAATGATAAACAAAAATATTGCAAATCGAAATATACTACTATAATTAACAAACCAATAAATAATAAAGTTAATATTTAATAAAACATCTACAATATTTTGAGAAAGTTGCAGAATCTTCTTTAAAGTATATGCGTATATGCCTATTCATTACTATTTTAAGATAATTCAATACCTGAGTGACCTACGAAAAATTTTAGGGCATCAAAAGGTATTTCATAGAAAATAACTCAGCCTGCACGTGTAGTTTTATAAACGATGTCGTACACTGCTCTGTTATACAGCTGCTACGAAATAGAAAGTATGTAGTAAGGCCCAGACCTGCCTAGCCCACTTCTCTATGAAAAAACTTTTAATAGCCAAAAAAATTTTATAGGTCACTCAGGTATTAAATTATCTAAATATAGTAATAAATAGGCTTATACACATATAATTTAAAGAAGATTCCATAACTTTCTCATAATATTGTAGATATTTTATTAAATATTAACTTTATTATTTATTTGTTTGTTAATTACAGTAGTTTAATTCGATTTGCAATATTTTTGTTTATCATTGTAACATGCAATCTTACGTTTTTCATTTGGTTAACTCAACCAGTTATGTGCCTATCAAATGAAAAAGTGATAGATCCTTAAAAACTAAAATGTTTTATGTTTTTGAGGTAATCGAGCCACGCTGACTGTAGCATGAATGGGCCGGCTTGACCGGGGCAGTACTACCATCACACAGAAGATCAATATAAAAAGGACTGAGTTCGTGCTCTCGTATTTAGTTGGTGAGTGAGTGAGACAGGAGGCCCAATGATGCAGTTGCATCTCACTGGGCCGCCAGGTCACCATGATACATTATCTCATTCACAATAAGCATGGTGACCTCTACTCCTGGATTAGAAGAGAAGAAGAAGAAGAAGGAAGGCTAAATATATATTCATATACATATAAAACCGGTCAAGTGCGTGTCAGGCCACGCATAGAATAAGGTTCCGTAGTCACTTACAATTGCAAGTGGAATTAAAATTGCGTCAAATTGATGATTGTCATGTTTACTTATTTTTTCGTTATTTGTACGAAGTTTTCCAAGTAAGAGTATTTCACAAGTAGGGGCTCTGTAATTCCTGAACTAACAAAGTTATCTAAGACGTTATATTTTTTCTTTAAATTTCATCACAAATATGTGATGATTAAAGTGTAAATTTTAATAAATATCTCAATAACCATAAAAAAAAATCGAATTCGAGTTTTTTCATTTTTGGCATTTTCTGAGAAGATTTACTATGGTAATATTTTTATATTTTTACACCATCGGAAAGTAGAGATTTCATCAAATAGAAAACACCCTATTTTTTTTTAAAAAGTTAATATTTTGACGGACGAATTTTCGATTGAAAATTAGGGATTTTTTTCGGTATTCAGTCAAAATGAGATGAAAAAATAGATATTTCAAATCAAATAAATTACGGTGTATTCAGGACATTAAAGGTAAGTTTTCACAAAATTTCGTTTAAAAATAGTTTTATTTGTAAAAGATAAAAATAAAAAACCAAAAACTCGGTTTTTTTAATTTTTCACATAAAATTTGAGGTTATGTGAAAAAAGTGTAAATGCAAAAGATGTAGATCATTTTATTACCTACAACTTTGCCATTTAACTTTTTTCCATGGGACTTGTAGTTTTGCCGGAAATCGAGATAAGCCATTTTTTTCCCTTAAACGGGGGGTTTAAGGGAAAAAATGGCTTATCTCGATCCCCCTTCCCGACCTCAGATCGCCTGTAATTTATTTTTCCTTTAATTTTTGTACTATTCTCCTCCTTTTACAATGGGTTTCATCCTACTATAATTTATGTTCACTTTTTGTTATTTTAGGAGGTAAAATCCCTGGTCTAATGAAACAGATTGGCGCGCAACCGGCGCAATATTGTGTTACGGGACAAAATAAGTTTTTTTTAAGTGAAGTCTACAGGAGCTCTTAACTGCCTTATAAATTTATACTTTGAAGATTTGCTGGAATCGAATACCACAAGAAAATGTGACCCATTTTATTGAGAGCATTCCAAAGAGTCTGCACGTACGTGTACCCACCCGAGGAAACCCTTATGTGACTATCCACCACAGTTCAAGGATAAACCATTTTTATTGGGGATTAACTTTCTTATCACATAACTTGTTCAGGCAATTTAGGAAACCGAAAAATGAATACATCTATACATAAAACGCCTAAATTGTTGAGTTCAATCGGTGAAGAACACAATATTTACAATTGAAAAAAAGCGGCCAAGTGCGAGCCGAACTCGCCCATGAAGGGTTCCGTATCAGCAAGTAACATCATATAAAAGTTCTTGTAGTTCGTTGTAACTTTGATTGATGTTTTTATACTAGTATATTGATTGGATGAAAGGTAAATTGCGTGTTACGATTTATGACGTATTAAAAAAAAACTACTCACTAGATCTCGTTCAAACCAATTTTCGTTGGTAGTTTACATGGTAATGTACAACATATATTTTTTTAGTTTTATCACTCTCTTATTTTAGAAGTTAGAGGGGGGGGACACACATTTTTCCACTTTGGAAGTGTCTCTCGCGCAAACTATTCAGTTTAGAAAAAAATGATATTAGAAACCTCAACATCATTTTTGAACACCTATCCATTGATACCCCACACGTATAGGTTTGATGAAAAAAAAATTTTTGAGTTTCAGTTCCAAGTATGGGGACCCCCAAAATGTATTGTTTTTTTTCTATTTTTATGTAAAAATCTTAATGCGGTTCACAGAATACATCGACTGACCAAATTTGAACAGTATAGCTCTTATAGTTTCGGAAATAATTGGCTGTGACATACGGACGGACAGACAGACAGACAGACAGACAGACAGACAGACTTGACGAATCTATAAGGGTTCCGTTTTTTGCCATTTGGCTACGGACCTAAAAAGAGGTCTTGTATATTAATATATAGTGTATTTATTTTATTGTGAAAATCATTCAGAGAGCTCACGTGTAGTTTGTAGTTACTGTTGTTATCAACCACGTTATAAATACTCGTATATGTGATATGTTCGAACATAATAGGCTACATGTACCTCGTGCCTGTAAATGGTAAAGCTACCTATAGAATTGTAGGAAAATTCCTAGTTTTGCTAGAATCCTGTTATGCAATTAAGATCTTTCTATAAAGCACATGCATTTAAAGGTTATAAAGATGTGCGTCAATTGCAAACTGACGTTTGTTGAAAACTTCAACGACAATAACAATGTAGATAGGAAACAGTCGCCCACATTAATTAACATAACAATAATACCAGCTATAGATATTATTAATTGTATACTGCCAAGGTTAATTATGTAAATGCACACAGATATATTGCAATCGATTTTAATGGAACTGTGATAAACAGTTCGGCTACGTCCTCTCTCAGTTAAAATGGTTTGTCTATTTTAATTACAATCGTTATTAAATTACATAATTAAATTAGTGAATTAACCTGGAGGTAGTAAAAACCTTACTACTAGTTATTTTTAAAGATGGAACTTACGTTTTTGTAATAGGTATATGATATAACAGAATATATAACTTTTTACTTTGTTATTTTTTTGACAACTAATATTGCGGATTACTGCAGAGTATGAATTAATAAACAATTGAATAAGTTTCGCTATATTAAACTATTCAGATTTTATATATACGTATATAAGCCTGCCAATGTAACTCGAATCTGCCTGAAGGCTGCCTGTAATTTTCTTTTATCGAATTGTATCGAAGCTATTATAACTTTACTGGCACTATCTGATTTTAATTAATAATGTCAAAAGATTTTTGCAATCCAAGTACTTCGACTTTCAATTCTACAATACGAAAGAGGCCTCTCTATGAAGTGTAAAATAATATGTTATACGTCCTATGACAGCGACTAAATGCCTAAAACAGCAGATAAGGCCCTGTGATGTTCCTTAGGAGAGACCTATGCTAAGTAGAATGACTCTTTTCTTGAAACTTCGTTGTAGTGCATATTGGTAATGGAATCAATTATAATGTGTTACATAACTAACGTGTACAGTACCTACAAAACGAACTTTATCTACAAACCGCTTTTGATTACGTTATCAACCTTTTATGTTGGTATTTGCTTTTTATTATAGACTGAAGTAATCAACAACCTACAACGTCTCACAGCTGGGCTCGCGTCTCCTCTCAGGAGATGGTTAAGGCCATACGTTTCCGCGCTGGCCGAGTGTGGGTTGGGGATTAGGAAGACAACGTTGTATCTACGTAATCTTGCCGTTGTATGTTTAGAACCGCCAGGTGCGATTCGGACCCATGAAGGATTCCGTAGCAGCAAGTGACATCATATAAAAGTTCTTGTAGATCGTTGTAACTTTGATCGATGTTTTAATAATAGTGTGTTGATTGAAGGAAAGGCAAATTGCGGTTTACGATTTATGACGTATTACAAAAAACTACTTAAGATCTCGTTCAACCCAATTTTCGGTGGTAGTTTACATAGTAATGTACAACATATATTTTTTTTGGTTTTATCAGTCTCTTATTTTAAAAGTTAAAGGGGGGGGGGACATTTTTCCTCTTTGAAAGTGTCTCTCGCGCAAACTATTCAGTTCAAAAAAATATTATATTAAAAACCTTACCATCATCTTTGAAGACTTATCCATAGATATGGGTTTGATGAAAAAAAATTTTTTTAAGTTTCTGTTTCAAATGTGTTGTATTTTTTTAAATTTTGTTTTAAAAATCTTAATGCGGTTCACAGATTACATCTGCTTTCCAAGTTTTAACAGTATAGTTCTTATGGTTTTGGGAAAAAGTGGATGTGACGTACGGACGGACAAACAGACAGACAGACATGACGTATCTATAAGGGTTCCGTTTTTTGCCTTTTGGCTACGGAACCCTAAAAATCTGCCAAGTGCGGGTCAGGCCACGCACTGGAAAAGGTTCCTTAGTCACCCATATTAGTACGTGGATTTAAAATCGTATTCAATAGATAATTGTTATATTTACGTATTAATGCGTTAATTTTGTAAAATGCGTTTTCCAAATAAACGCATTTTACAATTTAAGCCTCTATAACTCCTGAACTAACAAAGTCATCTAATCCATTATAGTTTTCCTTTAAAGTTCATTATATGGACCACCATCACCAATTTTCCTAGATTTTTTGAGCCAGAGGTTTAGCTTTTAGAGGGTGGGACGCCCTGATTTTACAGAAAAGAGCTCTTTAAAGTGGAATTTCTCACAAAAGGATATCTAAATCAAAAAATCGTCTTAGAAACCCTTTATTGTTTTTAAAAGACCTACCTAATGATACTCTACGCAATGGGGTAACCGCGAGAAAAAACAACACCCCCACTTTACGTGTAGGGGAGGTACCCCAAATAAAAATATTTTTCATAATTCTATTGAAGCACTTTGTCGACGTAATTACAACACATATTCATGCAGTATTTCATCTTGCTAGCACTCACCGTTTGGACGGTAAGTCGAGGACGAACGGACGGACGGACAGACATTATGAATCTATAAGGGTTCAAATTCAAAAAAATTCAAAATTGTTTATTGCTTCTTAAGTTTACATTGTGTGGTTAGTATTTGGAGCTTCTCTTTAGGCAAGTAATGCCTGTGTTAAGAAGCTCCGCTCTTCCATAGCAAAGCAATACAAATTAGTTTTTAATCCAACATAACAATAACAAAAAAAAAATAGTAAGAAAAAATCAAAATAAACAAAGGAAAATGCATGTGCATGATATTCATGTTACCAAAACATATTTGAAAAAATAAATAAAAATAACAAATCAATTTTTTAATCAAAGGAATATTGTCTACAAATTGTGTGTGTGTGTGTGATTGTTAGAAGTTATATCGCGTTATCCGCGCATGTGTGTGATGATTGACTGAACTGAATTAGTGATATAAGGGCTTGTGTGGTGCAATGTGTGTGTGTGTGTGTGTTGTGCGTTTAGTGTTTAGAAATGTAGCTGTAGGTGTGGTGTGGTGAGTGATTATTACTGGTGATGGTTTTACTTTTCCAATTATTCATTTCATGTATTCCAAGAGTGCCTCCGTGTGATCATACGTTAATGATCTTATCCAATCTGTTAAAGTTCTTTTGCAATCATATTGTTTCTTTGGGTATATGTATACCTTATTGTTAATTTTGTTATAAAGTGTAGCCGATCGCTTACTGTATTGTCTCCCTGCAAAGACAGTTTTTGTCTGTGGAATTTGTGCAATTAGGTCTTTCCTTCTTTGAGATGTTTTGATCGAATCAAATTTTAGAACTTTATGTATTTTTAAGATTGTTTGTATTATGTACAGTTTCCTTACCGATAGCAAACCGCTAATCTGGTAAAGGTTTTCAGTAGGGTATCTTGATTTTTTAAAATACATGATCTTAATTAAGGCCCTTTGAGCACGTTCAACATTAATGAAGCTAGTTTTTGTAGCTCCACCCCAAACAGGGATGCAATATATTAAGACAGACTGGACCAGAGCTACGTAGATCTCATTTAAAATATTTCTAGACGGGTTTCCAGTACTGTTCTCATTTATTTTCTTCGGTGCTATATGTCTGAGAGTCTTGAATATCCAGCTTAATCTCCTAAGTCTATTTGTGACTTGATCAAGCTGGGGATACCAGGATAAACGGTTATCTATTGTGACACCCAGGTACTTTGTCTGTGCTACCTGTTTAATGAGTGAACAGTTACAATATTCATTTTTGATGTCACCACACTCATGAACTCTTAAGTTAAAGTCTGCACTAGGTTGTGTACGCTTGCTAATAGTAAAGCATATATAGATTGTTTTACTTGGGTTTAGTGTAAGTAGATTACTATTTAGCCAGTTAGTTACTTGAACCATACCTGATTCAGCTCTTTGTTTCACTTCGTGCCAGGAGCTCCCTGAGAAAACTATCGCAGTATCATCGGCATAACAGAAGACCTTAGCATTGTTAATGTTCATGCTGCAGAGGTCATTTACGTATACCAGGAAGAGAGTAGGGCCCAGTACACTTCCCTGTGGAACGCCAAAAGATATCTTCGCCTGGTCACTGGTAAACTCTCCCACTCTAACATTCTGTATTCTCTGTGAGAGATAATCTTTAAGTAAATTAAGTGCATTTCCCCGTATTCCTACCTTTTCCAATTTTCTCACTAGAACAGGGATAGAGACGGTGTCAAAGGCCTTCTTAAGGTCTAAGAATACAGTTAAGCATTTATTTCCCGAGTCAAGTTGTTCTGTTACTAAAGTACTTTTTTTTTTTTTTTTTTTTTTTTTTATTGTTGTAATGGAATAGGCGTTTGTCTTCCATCTCACCTGATGGAAAGTGTAGATGAAGACGAAGATGGTACACGCCCATCCAAAAGAAACCTGTTCACTCTACTCTTAAAGGCTCCAGAGTTCAACTCATCAGGAAAAATAGACTTAGAGCAGTAACTGCGTCCTCAGTTGATAATTTTTGTCTAAATCCAAATTGAGAATTTGATAATATGTTGAATTTATTTAAATATTGTGTTATTCTTTTATTAATTAATTTTTCTATAATTTTTGATATGCATGGTAAAACAGATATAGGTCTATAATTGTTGATATCGTCTCTATCCCCTCCCTTGTGTACTGGGGTAATAACAGATTTTTTTAATAGATCGGGGAAAACACCCTTTTGGAAACAAAGATTAGTCAGGTGGGTTATTACAGGAACAATTACTTCTCTAGCAGACTTTATAAACTTAGTCGGGATATTGTCCCAGCCAGGGGCACTATCAGACTTAAGATTCATCAGTGTTCTATCGACTTCTTCAAGGTCGGTATCCAGAAGGACGAATGTGTTATTTCGAGATGGTAAGTTATCGAGTTGATTAATATTATTACATTTTTTAAGCTGGATTTCTTGAGCAAGCTGTGTACCTATATTTACAAAATGATTGTTGATAAAATTTACTGATTCTTGAGGCGTTGTTTTTAGGTTTAGTATTTCAGAGTTGTTATCTTTACATTTATTAGAAAAAGTTAGATTTTTAATATTATTCCAAAGTAATTTATTGTTTGTAACTGAATTCGTAAGTAAATCTCTTTCATATTTTCGCTTTAATTTTTTTATTAAATAATTACAATGATTCCTATATCTAGTATAAGTTATTTTTAAGATGATATTGTATGGATCTAGTCTTGATTGTTTCTGTAGATTATTACGATTTCTTATGCAACGTAGAATACCCGTGGTAATCCACGGTTTAATTATTCGCTTCCTGTTTGGTACTTTTAGGATGGTAGTGTTATCTTTTATGGTGTTGATTAATTTTTCAATGAGAAGATTAGTTAGTAAATTGGGATCATTACAAAAAAGTAAATTGTGTAAATTTTGTTCCTGTAAATCTTTCAAGGCCTGTGCGTAATCTAAAGTAGTAGTTATTTTGTTAGAACTGTATATATTTTTTAATTTAGTTAGAGACAGGAAGGTAGTGTAGTGGTCAGTGATAGTAGTGTGTAATATAGCAATAAATGGTGATACTTTTTTCTTTTGTATTTTAAGCATGAAATGGTCCAGGCAGTTGTTTTCTCTAGTAGGTAGTATATGTCCCGGTAGTATACCATACAGCGATAACATGTTAAGATAATTATTTCTAGCGTTAAGTTCACTACTCGTTTCTGATTCTTTAGGTTTAATATTGATATTTATATCCCCCGCTACGATGACATTTTTGTATGAATTTATTGTGTCTAGATGAGAACTAAGGGAGCTTACAAAGCTTTCAGTGTTAGTATGAGAAGGGGAGCGGTATATACATAGAATTATATTGTTAAATATGTCTAACTGAAGACAAGATGCTTGAGACAGAGCGATTTCCTTTACCTTTGGGTTTAAACCTTGTTTACTGTATACAACTACACCATCGTTTTGGTTTAGCTGTCGTGACGTAGAGTAGGAATCATATTTTAGTAACTGGGGAATAGGCTTAAGTGAATTAAGGGTTCCGAGTAATAAACTTCAGAACCCTAAAAACCGGACAGTTTAACATAACGTTTTTATGTGACATTTACTTCTTTAAAATCCAGACAGTTATCTATCTACTATTGTAGATATTGAATTATTTTTAAGCGATTAAGCTCAGTTTCTTCCCGTATATGTGATTTATATGGACATGTATCATGCGATCCTCAGATTATACAATATAAGATGATCTCTTCATGAATCATGAATTGTGTAGTAAAAGAACGATTTTTTATTCAGCTTCTGTCGATAGCAAAAGTACTTATTTTATTAAGTATGGTAAGGAACAATAGTTCTAAGAAATACTAAGTTGTTTATATATATAAAAAAAAAAAGAAAACTTGTCTGCTAGGGCAAATCATGAGTGTTAAGTATTGCATGCGAAAGTATTTGAGATTGTTAATTTTATTGGAATTCAAGTTACCTTTAGGTCAATCTTTCCTTTAGAGGGGCACTGTCAATATCGATACCTTAGTATGATAAATTCAGAAGTAACTCTGTCTGTCTATTACGATTTCACGATTAAATTGATGCTTAAATTTCGATACCATTTGGCATGGAGGTACTTCGATTCTTAAGGAAAAATATAGTCTTCTCTTTACCGCGATAGCCGACACACATGCAGGCAGGGACGAGTGATATAGCTAGTACTATTATAGTTTTGTAGGGCTCTTCTTTTTTAATTAATCACGGTTGCTTACGATCGGTTACTATTTCTAACTAGGGCAATATGAATTGATTGAACTTTCAGCCACGTTGGATTGGCTGTTTGCACTGAATGGTTTTATAGTTAAATAAATAAATAAATAAATAAATAAATAAATATTTTGGACATCTTACACACAACATCATCTAGTCCCAAAGTAAGCAGAGCTTGTGTTATGGGTACTAAACAACTGATATAAATACATAAACATACTTTTTTTTGTAAATACATACATATTATACATAGAAAAACACCCAGACTCCGAAACAAATATTTGTGGATCACACAAATATTTGGTCTGACCCGGGAATCGAACCCGAGACCTCTTGATCAGCAGCCGCATACGCTAACCACTAGACCAACAAGTTAAACTGTCAGGTGATGTTATCGTCGTCCTTAAGTAATATTTGATAAAATATAATCGTGATTATGAAGCCGTTATAATATCATTATATTATGATCACTACGGAACATGAAAGTAAGCAATAAATAGGTTCAAAACCACAAATGGTGATAACGGGTTTTAATTACCGCTAATATCTAATATCTATGCAATATATCTATACAAATAAATAAAAATAACATAAGTTTTTAAGTAAATTCATAATGATACTACCGTATCATTTTCCATGCATTCAGTGAAAAACTGAAATCTTACATCTTACATCAAAAAAACAATTAAGCTATCACAAATCAAAAATTGTTTAGGTGCCACTTAGATTCGTCAAGTTAATCCATGATACCATAACGGTACATCTTGTCACCCAAATCATAAACAGCTTGAGGCCCGAATCGAAATCTAGGTACGTTACTTCCTATGTGCACTAAGACCGACGTGACGGGAAATAAAGTCCTACAAATAGAAAGTATTTATTGATATAGCACTTTTATTGCTTTCGAAAGAGGAAGAACAATTCGCAATAATGTGTTATGACAAATAGTCACGTTCTACGACAACAAGATGGCGTCGAATTTGTTAGTAAAATTATTGAATAGATTTTGGTCAAGTCCTGCTCACTCAAATTTAGAATTCCTGACTAAACAAATGTATTAGGTTGTAGTGTACAAAACAAACGCTTGAGAGTCATGCTTTGGCATAAATAAAGCATCCCTGATGACGTTCAGTACTGTTCAGTTCTATGAGTAAGCTAAAATATTTTAAACTAGTTTTCACCCGCGGAATACTTCTCGGAACAACGAAAGTTAAGATAAATAAATAAAATCTTATTAAACGACTATTATGGGTCTAGCCGTTAGCATATGCTACTGTTGCTCACAAGGTCTCACCGTCAGGGTTGGGGAAAAATAGAATTCAAGTAGAACTGGTTGATATTGTAGCCGACCACAAATAATCTAGGGAATAATAAAGGCTAGGAAAAAAATAAGCAAAGGGCTGTACTGTTACGTCCGGCCATCCGGCCTCTATTACTCTATAATTGTCAACAGCTTTTTGACTTCTTGTAAAACTTACTGTTCAATATATAAACAATATTCAATAGTTTCCTTTGAGCTCGATAGATGGCGTTGTGCTGATTTTCTGTATCATGGTGTTAAGAGACTACGGACTATTGTATAAATACCAGCTAAGTCATTAAAAATTATTCTCGCTTGGGCGCGTTTCATTTGCAACCGCGTTCTTAAAAACGATCTTTGGGATTACGATCCACTGACAATTAAAAAAAAACCTGAACCTAGAAATAAACAATAAACAGCTTTCTGACTTTCTGCGAGTCTGACAAATAAAAAAAAATAGGAAAAAAATAGACACAGTATGTCTTTTTCAACTTTGTCTGTGTCTCTTTTTAAACATGCTCGGCTCCTATTTATTGGTCTAAGTGTGGCAATACTTATTCTATCATAAGCACACCGAAACAACACAAGTTTAATAAATAGTAAAAACGTGAAAATCAGTTAAGGATAGTCAGATACTTTCTGAGTTCTTCGACAGCAATAACATAATGTGAGAACTGTACATCACCTATGTATCAGTATCTACCAGTATCTCATAGAAAGTATATCAATAACAAAGTTCCGTGTGAAAAAGCGAAGGTAAACTTGAAACAAAACCTTTTTTTTTTAACGTGCGGAAATCCCCGCGGACCGTCACCCCGCCTGGGGTTTACGGCGGGGTGGTGTGTCGAACTCGAACCGACTAGAACCATTCAGTGTGTCTCTGTCTGCGCCTGTGTTTAAGGAGGGGGCCAGGGTGTTATCTCTTTCTGGACCACTATCGGCGCCTGCCTGCCTGCAGTAATTAGTCTCCATTTGGGCGGCGTCCGGTCACACGCGGACGTCACCCCTCGCAGCTGGCCACTACAGCGGATGGACGGGAAACCCCTCTCGCCCAACCGGGGCCACACTCGGGTGGCATGAGGCGCAGGTGTACGCGCCTCCGCGAGAGAGAGAGAGAGAACCCTCTCAAACAACTTACCCGCCTCGTCCAGCAACATGATGGGCCTATAGGCCGCGATTGAATCGGCAGGCCGTCCCGGCTTCTGGATCAGGACCAGCTTCCCGCACTTCCAGCGCTCAGGGAAGCGTCCGGACGCCAGGTTAGCGTCCAACACTTCCCTGAGGCGGTCCGACATGTAGTCGAGGGGTCGGGCCATCACTCGGGCAGGTACCCCGTCCTGCCCGGGGGCGGTGTTCTTGGATCGGATCCGTAGAACAGCAGCCCCTAACTCCAATTCCCTGACGGGCGGAACGTCAGCCTCGTCGCGCCGACGACGACCACGACGAGCCATCGACGGGGTTGCGTGTTCCGCCCGCTGCGGGAATAGGCCCTCGACCACTTCCTGCTGGAAGCTGGGCTGGAGAATCTCCGTAAGGGAGGGGGGGGGCGACGATCGGAGCTTTTGACCCACCGCACGATAAGGGCGACCTCAGGGGACACGCTCGAGACTCTCCAGTATCTCCTCTCTACTCGCATCTTCTGCGCGGCAGATGGCCAGTCTCAGAGTTTTCCGAGCTTCTCGGTACTCCTCGTGAAGCCGGTCCACCTCCTCACCGACCCCGCGGTGACGGCGTCGACGTCGACCTCCTCGGTCAGGCGACAGTGGGAAGGGGCGCCACACCGCGTGACCCCTACTGGCGTCCTGGGACCGGGAGAGCTCGAATCGGATATACAGGTGATCCGAGAGCGTAGAGAGAGAGATATGCTCATTCCATTCACAATTGACGTAAATATCCGTTACGTACCTTATTTTTTGTGGCTAATTATTAGTTAAATAATAGTGTAGCTCAAATTATTATATTATTAGGTTATATTTTTAATCTGAACTACATATGCGATGAGTAGTTTCATGATATTATAATTGTTTAGGCACTGTGCAATACCTAAAACATAATTTATTTGAAATATATTAAATCTTCTATGTAAATTGTATTATTTTCTCGAAACTTAAATAGTCAATGTTTACTTCTATAGGTACATTATTATTATTAAGATATTGTTGTAATTGATCAGGTGTACAATAAAGTAATTTATTATTTGATGATTATTATTAATTTGTCATAAAAGTTCAATTAAACTGGTGGATTATAGAGTCACAGTCGTCGTAACGACTTCCGATCAGTCGAGTCGATTGAGTATTTATATTTCTAAGTTTTGATACGTAAATTCTTCAGTCAAGTATAGTAAGCTCTCAATATGCTGAAAATAATTATATTAAAAGGACATCGAGGGAGTTTGTGAGACGCCTTAAATATTACTTTGAGAAGGCATTTTGTAATGCCATTGAATTAATATGGTCACAACTGAAAGGGAAGGCAACAAGAAAAGAAAGAGATGTAATTTTTAAATAATGCGTGTAAAGAAGTAACACCTCAAAACTGGGCAAGTCTCTTGGATAGGACAAGAAAAACTATAAAATGTGATTGGGATCACTATACGATTGAAAATTTAAATGTACTAATTATTCATGAAACGACGAAGTCAACTGACGAGTCTAAAGTAAAATATGAAGAAGAGATCATTGTAATAAATAATATATAATAAATAACTTGTTTCATTTGTATACCCAATTACGTGGCTAGTTTGTTAAATAATTAAGTAGTAAGTAAGTACGATATTACTGTAGTACATAATTCCGGAAAAAAATGTAATTTATAGGCCTGTCAAAAAGAAAATAAAGGAATAGACAGAAATTAGACGGTTTACAGGTCCTTTAACCATAGTTAAAGTCAAGTTAGTCGACTCTTACTCATAAAATAAAGAAACCTACATAGCTATAATAATTTCCCTTTAGAATTCTTGTCATATAAATACTAATAATTTCCAAATACTATTGTTTTAATAGAGGGGGAGTGTTTTTTTAGCGCCTTGTCGTATATATTCATCCAAAATTACGGGGTTCTAGTACTAATAGTCTGTGAGATATACCTAGTGTGGATAGAAATGAGAACGGCCGATTTTGGCATTTTGGCTACGGAAGCCTATAATATAAAGCAAAAAGCAAACAGCGCGACTGTAATTTTCCATAAACATTTTTAATTTATTATCGCGTAATGCCACCTAGTGTTATACATGAGAACTAATTTAGCTATGACTTACAATTATACCATCAAGTTGCTGTAAAAAACACCATTGTGGCGCCACCGTAGAATTCAGCGCAAAGAGCAACATGAGCCACAAGGAAAAAAAGAAAGATATATTTGTTAGATTATAGTAAAATACAGTATGTTATCACATCAATCAATGTATCAATTTAAAAGACATCTTCTTATAGTGAAACCACAATTAGCGAAACTCATTTGACTTCTTAGCACGGTTTCAACCGACTTCAAAAAAAAGGAGGAGGTTCTCAATTCGTCGGTCTTTTTTTTTTCTTTTTTTTTATGTATGTTCAGCGATAATTTCGTCATTTATGAACCGATTTCAAAAATTATTTTTGCATTGGAATGGGCGTAGCCTACAGGTGGTCCCATCGTCACCATATCGGGATCTGATGATGGCATCCCAAGGAAATCGAGGGAACTCCTCAAATATCATAGGCACAATGTCGCAATTTGGGTACTCGGAATAGTTATTCATTGAAGTCGGTTCCTTTTTGTTAAAATTATTGTTTTGTATATTTAATTATAATGTGTATAATCAAGTAATAATTTAATTATTTATTAAATAATGTATTTAATAGTAATAAAAGACCATTTTAGTTAAACTACAGTGCAAGCTGTATTTCTATTTATTATTGTTTGCGCTACTGGCGTAATACTTCAAGCGGTCACCTCGCCGGTTCCTACTGCGCTGAGGATATTGGTTTCGATCCCCACATGGGACAACACTGCGTAGTAAACAATATGTTGTTCTGAGTCTATATTTTATTTCTGTACATTTCAAGTTTGTCTGTAAATATGTTTATATGTGCGTATTTTTTTTTATTTTGTTATAATAATTGGTAAGTGCCAGTTCATAAGACAGTTTGCATGTGGGTCTCAAATGTGTATTTGTGAAGGTTTTTCCCCGCAAAAATGAGAGATTATTTTGCATTTTTGTAGGTAGTAGAGCCACGCTGATTTCAGCACGAATGGGCCGGCTCGACCCGGCCAGTACTACCCTCACACAGAAGACCATCCTAATAATGACAGCATTATTGCTGTCGTATTTCGTTGGTGAGTGTGAGACCGGAGGCCCAATCATTCTGCATCATTCTCCCGCCCTTCGAAGGCCGGGAGAATGATGCAGAATAATCAAACCAGGCTGCCATGGTAGGGGTCACCATGCTACATTGTCTACCCTCACAATAAGCATGGTGACCCCTACTCCTGGATTCTACTCATGCTTTCCATCAGGCAGAGTAGAGTCACTTTGGCAGGCTTAAATATAAAAAAAAAAAAAAAAAAAAAAAAAAAAAATCTGAAAAAGTTGCTATAGCATCCCCCTTAAGTCCGCGGGCCTGGGTTACTCTAGACCACAAGGGCATTTAGATTAGAATGTTTCATCAGAATAGTATTATAAATTTTAGTTTACATTTTCATGTTAACTATGGTTGAGTGATAATAGAAAGATTTTTGAGTATTTTTAGCCTATTTAACAAATAAAGCTAATACAAACCAACACAATACACAAAGGAGCGAATCTTCTAACACGTCACGACTATTATCATACCGCCAAACGGTAGAAAGACGTGATGTTGCATAAAATATCGGACAACGACGAGCGTACGTCCTGTGTAATACCGATAAATCAGATACGAGTGATGAATGACCGTCTCGCTCGTGTGTCCACTTCCTAATGTACTTCCATTTATTGCTGTTGAACCAATTAAATCTATTTAATTTTAATAAAAAGGAACCGACTTCAATGAAAAACTATTCCGAGTACCCAAATCGCGACATTGTGCCTATGCTATTTGAGGAGTTCCCGATCCCATCATCAGATCCCGATATGGTGACGATGGGACCACCTGTAAGCTACACCCATTCCGATGCAAAAAGAATTTTTGAAATCGGTTCATAAATGACGGAATTATCGCTGAAGATACATAAAAAAAAACAAAAAAAAAAAAAAAAAAAAAAAAAAAAAAAAAAAAAAAAAAAAAAAAAAAAAAAAGATTCCGACGAATTGAGAACCTCCTCCTTTTTTTTGAAGTCGGTTAATAAATAAATAAATTCAAGGGTCTGTTTCTAATCCCAAATTATCAGCTTTTCAGTCTAAAATTATCAATTTTCTGTTTGTCGGTTTGTTTCGGTTAATCTCTGAAAAGGCTAAACCGATTTTGACTCGACTCATTGGCTGATAGATGATGCTAGAAGGAGTAACTAAGGCAATTTTTTTAAACTTGGTTTGCCCCACGGCGTTGCTATATACTTTTACTGACAGATAGTTACCTAATGTCATATTTTGCAAAATAATGAACAATCTTCAAAAGCAACTAAAACCGTATGCTAAATCGCGGAAATATCAGCAAGTTGTATCACATTATTAATGGAGGCGGCTTAGTATAGTAAACTTATCATTAGCATTTTATTAATTTAATTTCAACGTGTTTTTACTATGCAACCATTTCTAAATTAAAATAAATATAGATTTATTAATATTAGTTGGTCATACGCAGTTTAATGATACAGCAAATACAATAAATAATAAGACATGTTTAAGTTTTGTCATCAAACGTGGTATTCTTAATTAGAATAGAAGACTGGATGATAAAATAGTTTTTACACTAATCATTATCGGAAAATTATTTCATAATCATTTTGGGTTATTGAATAAATTACAATGTATTTTTTTCCAAATTCTATGACAAACTGCCTATAGAGATTTGTCGACACATACTCTACGTATTGATATGCATTATATGTCTTTTATATCTTGCATTATGTTTAATTAGTGTTCATTATTTTAAAAAGAAGGCTTTGGTTTTATTTATTTTTACAATCAGAAGTGTCTCTAAGTTTTTCTCCTAATACAAAGATCAAGATGTTATCTTTATGGCATTTACTTTACATCATATCATATTCGTGACTCATTGTCTATGTAATATGTACGCTCAGTATAAATTATTAAAGTTAAATATCGACAAAGACACTTACATTTTAATAGGATCCGTGCAGTTCCATGGAATACATTCACCAGCATCGCAATAACCTTCACAGTCCTCCTCACATGATTTCGGTGTTACGCACATCACTCCACTTTTGTCCTTCACGTAACCATCATTACACAGACACTCATTAGGGGCCGAACAAACCCCATTAATGCAAGGTACTGAACACACAGGTCTACAGAAACCCCCAACGTATACATAACCACTATGACAAGAACAAACATTTGGAGCAACGCACTCTCCGTTCGAACAGTTATCACATTCAGGAACACATGTTGTTTTATTAACACGCACGTAACCCTTATGGCAAGAACAGTTTCCAGGAGATACACATTCACCATTAACACATTCACAGTCCGGCACACAGCCTAGATTATCCTGGATTCGAAATCCTGGGTTACATATGCAGGTATTTGGAGCAACACACTTGCCATTGGAACAGTCTTTGCATTTGGGTATGCACGTTGTTGCATTTGCGGATATATAACCTTCAAAACAGGAGCAAGTATTAGGAGCTATACATTTTCCATTGATGCAATCGCATTTAGGAACGCAGCCGGAGTGGATTTGAAATTGATATCCTGGATTACATTCACAAGTATTAGGTGCAACGCAATTGCCATTAGAACAATTATTGCACTTAGGTATGCAAGTAGTCTGATTCACAGGTATGTAACCTTCGTAGCAGGAACAAGTGTTTGGAGCCATACAATTTCCGTTAACACAATCACACTTAGGTTCACAGGCTGTTCCATTCTTGAACGTAAATCCTGAATCACAGGTACAGTTATTTGGGGAGGTGCAAGAACTATTGATACAATTTATTTCACATATCGGCTTGCAGTCGAGATTTTCATCGACAGTGTAACCAGGACCACATTGAAAGCAGTGTGTAGAGTTATAGGGGTTGAAATTTTCCTTGCAAACACATGTATTATTTTGTGAGCAGTTAGCATTGACACATTCTAGACTGCAAGTAGGTGTAACACAGGTATTGTTCTCGTTGAGGTAGGCAGGTTCATTGCACTGACAGATATCTGGTTCGATGCATGTTCCGTGAATACATTCGATGCTGCAAATTGGTGAACATGAATCTAGATCGTCTTCGTAATGGAAACCCTTGCAACAAACTGTGTGGTTCGTCCATGTTAGATATGTCTGAAATTTAAATTATATTACTTCAAACATATAGAAATTTCAGAACTTCAACACACAATCGTAAAGACTTCCATTTCTACATCAGTTTAACCAACCACTCATTTATAAACAAAAGTATCATATCTAACTAAACATAGTTAGAAGAGCAAACATAGTAGAGGAACATAGCTACAGTGATTTCAGCACAAATGAGCCGTTTCGACCGGGTCAGTACTACCCTCACACAGAAGAACAACCTAAAATGACAGCATTCGTGCTGTCGTCTATAATTGGTCAGTGTGAGACCGGAGGCCCAATCATTCTTCATCATATGCAGAAACATCTCACTAAGTTGGTAAGTTGGTAATTATCGGACAACATCATCTAGTCCGAAACCTAGCAGAGCATGTATTATTAAACAACTGATAAAAATACATAAACATACTTTTTTTTGTAAATAAATACATATTATACATAGAAAACACCCAGACTCCGAAATAAATATTTGTGGATCACACTAATATTTGGTCTGACCCAGGAATCGAACTCGAGACCTCTAGATCAGCATCCGCATACGCTAACCACTAATCCAACAAGGCAGTCAAGCCGCCATAGTGTGGGTCACCATGCTACATTGTTTACACTCACAATGAGGATGGTGGCCCCTACTCCTGGAATATACTCATATTTTCTATCAGGCAGAGTAGAGTCACTTTGGCAAGCTTAAATATATATAGAAAAGAAAAACCCAATAACAGTCTGCCTCGGGATTAGAACCTTTCGATCAGTATTGTTCAAAGAGCAATCATATGAGGCACATAAATGCTCTTAGTCATTATTAATTCAATAGAATAAGAGTAGTCAATACCAGGATGCTAAACAAAGTTTTAAACGCAGCTTGACGTCTATCGGATAGAACGACTGACATAAATTTTTACCCCACCCTGAGATGACATAGTTTAGACTTGAGATAAAACAAACAATCACATGAAAGTTCAATGAACGCTACTGTGTTATACCTTAGGCATTTATTAAACTTTAAACAGATTATAAGTTTAGTATAATGTCTTACCTCATATTTATATTTCCTAGCAATACACCTTCTGTGACCACACATTTTGTTCACCATCGCGCTGTAAGACTTTCTTCGTCTTTGTTGAATACTGTATGAAGAAATACAAAATATATTTATTATACAATAATGCTGACAGAAACATCAAAATAAATAACAAATAAGTTGTACTATTATGTATTAATTTGTACTCTATATTTGAAAAAAAATATATAATCTAGAGTGTTTTTTTTTTATTTACAGTCCCGAATCCCTCTTTTTGATATATGTTACTTAATCACATGTCAGTTAATTGTGTGTTTGTAATACATAGGTAAGTGTACAACAAGACGTATACTTGTTTGACACCTTAGTTAAAGAAAAGGTTACCGCAATGACCAATTAAACAAGTTCTATTTAAAAAAAAATATGTTTTATAAAGTTAATGTTACCTTTGCTTCACTACACACACTCCTTTACCGTTGACATCCAGACCTTCTGTAAAACCCACTAACTCTACCACGATAAAAATAAAAAAAGTAAACATAACTTTTCTGGTATACATTTTAAATTAAAAAATTACTAATTTTAATGTAATTACAGCCAATATGGTTTTTTTTTAATTACACGATGCCTAATTAACAAATCACACCACCAATAACTCAATCAGTCAGCCACACTGTGATGCGCACTATCTCCTAAACTATTACAATGTCCATAAGGTACAGCCCAGGCCCCACTGCGAGCGACGTACAGCCAACTTCACTGCATACTAATTAGGAAAAAAAGCACTGTTTTTGTCAGACAGGAATCGCATTTAGGTCATTGAGATTAACTACACATTATTATGCGTAGTTCTAATTACTATTAAAATATATTAATATAATAAATGTTATACTTTTGTTAAAGTTCAAGCTAAAGCTCATTAGGATAAATAATAAATATACTTTATTGCAAGATTAGATAGAAAGATAAAAATAAAACAAAAACAAATGGAAGAAATTAAAACATGGAATAATGTCTAATGTAGATCAAAGTGCAAAAGTAGAATAATTGGATTGGCCTTATTAAAGAAATTTCTACCAATATCGAAATGACCTAAACAACATCCACTTATTTCCCTATTATTTAACTATAGCCCATAGCCTTTCTAAGCATAGGTCCGACAAAGCTTTACTAAACATTATTATCTTTGTAATAAGATAAAATACAGAATACCCTAGAAATAGTTCCTGGCAATCCATTACTCCGCTATCTTTTGAATAATGCACAGATATAAATATTAATCTACGCAGGAGAACACTCCATGGGTCTAACATACACAAGAACATCTGTTTTCTATAAAACTTGCAGATTTATGAAATGAGTAATAAAATTGCGATTATTTTATATGACCCTGCCAAAGTGAATCTACTCTTCCTGATAGAAAGCATGAGTAGAATATAAGAGAAGTGGTTACCATATCTACGGACAATAACTGTATGGTGACTATAGCGGCTTATTAAGATGCTTCTGCACACATTTTCAATAAAAATACAATCATATTATGACCAGTCTACAATAAGACGGCAACTTCAAATAAAATTACTACAAACGCAGGTTGAACAGGAGTCAACACATAAATATTTTATCAATTACTTTCTGTGTTCCGCTGTACAAGTAGCGGTTGAGCCTTTCTTAATTTACATTTCAATTTATTCTCAAGTAATTTGAACCTTACTGTGTAGTCTTTAAGCACCAATTGTATTCAATCAATGACGGTATCCTGGCCATTTGCATGCTGTTCTTTATTCTTTTATTCTTACCTATTTATAGATCGCAAATTCCGGTTACGGGTGCTGACACATCAAGTAGCACGTCATTCATAAGTGCTAAATAAACGTAATTGCTGACTAAACTGGAGAAATAATTACTTAAGGATCCTCCCTTTCTGTTGGAGAAACACGACATCTGTTCATCCACAAAGACTTAGTTGGAGGCCTTCGGGTGGCTTAAAATTCTCCTCTCTCATCCAGCGTGAGGATGTATAGCCTTAGCCCTCTCGTGAGAGGAGTGTAGCAGTTGAAAGTTATGGGTTGTTGATGATACCATAAAAATTCAATTTAAATAAATAAAGCCTACACTGATTGCATGTCACAATTAATAAACATATTTTATTTTTAAACTAAACTTTCAGACTACACTTCGCTACAATAAGGGCCACAGCACACTAGCAACTTTTAGCATCGGCGATCGGCAACTAGTCGCTTTTTAGAAGCTAAATACGCGACCGAACGCTCTACACCGCACACTTAAAAACGCCGAACGCGGAGATTGAGTCGCTTTTTAGAAGCGCGACACTACAGCTGAACGCTACTCTCCACACACATTCGGATGCCGGTAGCATCGATTTGGCATCTGAGCAGTTGCTAAAACGCGCGTTTCCGATACCTGGATCGAACGCAGGAAGTAGCTAAAACGCGATGCAGCATCGATGCGGTCACGAAATCGCCGATCGCCGATGCTAATAGTAGCTAGTGTGCTGTGGCCCTTAATCATTAGCATAAGAAAAGATAACATAAAATAATTATGTATGACCGAAATTTAACTACCATACCAAATATTAAGTATTGTTTTTCTACGTATTAACAGGACTTGCTTTGCGAATGTTGAATGCCTATTAACACAGAAGGTGACATTTCACGAGCAAGAGATCAATGACACAACGGGAGAAATGTAACGGAAGCTTGCGATAGTATACGTGGTATGTATTTATATTCCTGTTACGCACATTATCGTATAATTGACATATCTAAGTTCCGCGTGCAGAGTCAAGTGGTGTCACTGTTATTGTCATATCGTTGTAGTCCAGTCAAATTAGGAATTCACCTTGAAATGAGAGATTATAAGCTGAAAACTCATTTACAGCTTTGTGTCAAAAGTTGTCTCAAAGTTCAATAAAATCTCGTGTCTACGTCGTAAGTTATTTAAGGTCTAAGGTAACAAAAATCAGTTTATCTTGATTATATTGGTTTGTGCAACTCCGATGATGGTTATTTCTTTGTGTAGATACACTCAACCATTTTTAAGATAGAATTCAGTGAGTAAACAGCGCTTATTCATATTTAATACACGGCCAACCACGAATCTCAGTGAATAATACCTTGTCTTGTATAAGGTTTATTTCTCCTCCTGACTCCTAATTCCACGAGGAGACCGATATCCGAAGTATTTTTTTCACTCCGTCAAAAAAAGGGCATGTTCCAATGTTTGCATTACTTTATATCATTTTTAGGGTTCCGTAGCCGAATGGAAAAAAACGGAACCCTTATAGATTCGTCATGTCTGTCTGTCTGTCCGTCCGTATGTCACAGCCACTTTTTTCCGAAACCATAAGAACTATACTTTTGAAACTTGGTAGGTAGATGTAATCTGTAAACTGCATTAAGATTTTCACATAAAAATAGAAAAAAAACAATGCGTTTTGGGGTCCCCATACATGGAACTGAAACTCAAAAAAATTTTTTTCATCAAACCCATACGTGTGGGGTATCTATAGATAGGTGTTCAAAAATGATATTGAGGTTTCTAAGATCATTTTTTTCTAAACTGAATAGTTTGCGCGAGAGACACTTCCAAAGTGGAAAAAAGTATGTCCCCCCCCCCCTGTAACTTCTAAAATAAGAGAGTGATAAAACTAAAAAAAATATATGTTGTACATTTACATGCAAACTACCAACGAAAATTGGTTTGAACGAAATCTAGTAAGTAGTTTTTTTTTAATACGTCATAAATAGTAAACCGCAATTTACCTTTCATTCGTCAATTCACTATTATAAAAACATCGATCAAAGTTACAACGAACTACAAGAACTTTTATATGATGTTACTTGCTGATACGGAACCCTTCATGGGCGAGTCCGACTCGCACTTGGCCGCTTTTTTATTGACTGCATTCGCAATGAGTATGTGCCACTGCCCACACTTGGATCCCACACAAAAATGCAAACACAATTATCTCAGAATGCACTAACAAAATATACTTACGTGTTACTTTGAAATACTTCTTAAGTTCCTGTTTGGCCCATAAAACTCATACTACTATGAAATAGGTTTGTCAAAGTACTTCATAGTAATGAGAAATAATTTATTATAGTTTATTAATAGAGTCCTTGACGTAACGTACGTACATTCCCTGTTTATGGCTTGTTATTTGAGGAAGAATATTATGAACAATTAAAATATTCATAATTGTTTGTTGTGTTCACCAGAGTGGCATCATCAGTGGACAGCGCATTCTCGTATTTAGTGAACTATGTCACTTTTAGTTTTTTTGTTCTTTGTATTAACTGTAAGTATTTTAATAATTATTTGTGGGTTGTGAAAAAATGTGACATACATTAATAACTGTAAGTTATTGACTAAGACAGGCTTATATAACTCAAAGTCAATGTTCGATTCGAAATTTTATTCTAATAATAAAATTTCGAATTGAAAATTATTTTTACATATCTACTCGTACTCTTTAATGTTAGTTCGCATTTGTTGTTGAAATGTTGATATTTAATTTATTTTAATTGTGTGAAAATTCATGTTGTAAATGCTTAACAAAACTTTTGTACTTGTACTGGGTGGGTCTCATAAACCACATTTTAAATGAATTCATTACAGAGAAACCATAATCTTATTTTATATACATGCAAAGAAATATGTAAATATCCATGAACACTGGATGTGATTGCTTTAGTAGAGCAGCTAGATTATCAGATTCAATCAATGAAACAACAGTATAATGTCCCACTGCTGGGCTCGGTTTCAGGAGAGAGTTAAGGCCATCCCCACGCTGGCCTAGTGCGGGTTGGGGACTGGCAAGACACGCTGTAATTTTGCCGTTGGATGTTTTTAAGTAGCCCGAGGCCTCCAACTAAGCTTCACGACTGCTACCTTATGATAACAACCGGGACCGACTGCTTAACGTGACCTCTGAATCACGGAAACGCTCGTAACATATGATGCAACAAACGGTCTAGGTCTGACCGCGCCGTCGTTGCTTACCCTCGGTGACTGTTTCCAATCACCCAAGGCCACTCGGCTATGAGCGCTTCGATTATCAGCTTATTATCAAGGATTTGTCGAAGTTCAATTTTTTTTTAATTGATTTTACATACATAAACACACATCAAAATATTTTAAGCAACAGATTTATTTGCTATGGATTAATGAAAATGTTGAGCTCAGTTAACCACTAATGACGTGTGTTTCATATGGTTTGTCTAGAGAAAAGAACGATCAAACCTAACCCAATCTCTGATCATTCAAATGTGGAACGGCGTTCCACATTTTAGAATGATTCATTTCTAATGGAACTCTTATTAAAGCGCTATACGCTTATAACACCTGAACTGAAATTACATCATCATCATCAGCCTATCCCAGTCCACTGCTGGACATAGGCCTCTCCAATTGCACAACTAAAGTTACACAAATTACACGTGCTCTGCAGTTATTTTTCAACTATGAGTAGAAATATAATTTAAATGTTGCTATTTCTGCAAGTAATCATTTTGAAAAAACTTATTGGTTTCAGAATTTCTACACATCAGCTAATTCTGACACTAAATGTAAAGAATACTTAATCATAATAAGAGAAACATTTTGTCCAACAAATTCATCTATTATTAGAGAGCCGATAAAACTGTAAGTTTCTGCTATACTATCTTTTTGTACTTCTAACTACTACTATAACCCTTGATATTGAAATCATTGTTCTTTCTTCTTACAGAAATGATTTAAAATTTGACCATAATAACTGCTCTGAAGATTCTTTGGAAATACTGTCTAATTATGAAAATTCCAATAAAAGTTACATCGTAAAATTTGACTACATCGGTTTTCAATCGATATGTATTCCTATATTTAAATCTACTAAACTCTTAGAATACATTCAAGATGATGAAAATGAGACTACTTACGAAGAAAAAGAATTTGACAAACACAAACATGAAATAAATAAAACAACACTCACTGAAATTAATGATTCAAAAACGTATCCCTTAGAATGTTTAATTAAAAATTATAAACAGACTTGTGATAAAAAAGAAATTCTCACACATGAAATTAGAAAAAAAGTGGGTATAGACTTGATTCATTCTAATAAACTATCTGCAAACGTCACAGAGATCATTTATAATAACACTGGGGAGTCCATTATATTTGAAAAATGTGTATTAAATGAATATCTTTGTACCAACTCAAATACAATCGATCATTACAATGATACCATTACACAAATAATATTAACTTCAATTGGAAATAACGATAGTTCAGTTTTTTGGATTGAGAATAGTAATATTAATAATTTAAATTGCTCAAATATAATTAACAAACATAAAAATATAAATATTAGTTATATTAAAGTGTTGGCTAATAATGTCATAACAAAATATTTTTGTCAAGATGAGGAGATTAATAATCGTAATTTAACCCTACCTATTTATGATGTAAGTGTATATTTATCAATTGATTTAAATATTCTGAATACAGCACTAAAGTACATAAATTGTACAGGAAATTTTGAACCTAAAAATAGAACTGAACTAAGCATAGATTGTTATGTACAAGAATGTGTAGAAATGCATATAAAAGATAACTACACAATAATCAATGGCAATAATAGTTTTTTAGATATAGATTCGTTTGAAGTAGAATTTAACCAGTCGTTAGTATATTATTGTAAATTAAATAAAGTGAATACAACTAGAGACAGTTATTCTGAAACTGTAGAAATATTTAACAAATATAAAATATTTGAATATCGAAACTGTACCGAAGAATTTAGTACTGATGTTAATAAGCCTTACCCAGATGGCAGTAAAATTCTAATATTTTTTGATGAAAGTGATAAAGATAACTTAACGAATTTGGAAGATTTCGAATCCTATGATAAAAGGAAAAGCCTGGAATTACAATTTGTACATAATAACATTAGTGATTGCAGTAGAATAATTCCACTAAGTATCAGTAAAGGAAGAATTTTCAGTCTATGGCCAGATGAAGATGATGACTTTAATTCTACGTTTATCAAGCTCATAATCACAAACTGTGAAAATTTCAAGACAAAACATCTAGAAAATAAAAATAATTTGGAATTGGATATAATTTTAATGAACTCAAATAATACACGCTTACATAATGAAACCAAAGTTAATAAATTAAAAAATATGTTATACAACTATACAAATGGAGCTATATTAAATTGTGGTTACTCTAATGAAAATACTCGATTAAAGAATATTTACTCAGAGATGGAATGCATATTTTTAGAATCAAACAATGATAACACGACAACAACAATAGATACTCCAACACCTATAAACGCGATCGAAAACAAAAATGGGCATTTAAATGACCGTCACAACGATTCGTTTGATGTTAGTGATAAGAGTATAAATGCTACCATAAAAACACCAAAAGAAACTCATTTTGGCGGCGAGCCAGAAAGTATAGATAATAAATCTCTAAATGGTAATGTTACAACCGAAACAAACACCTGGAGAGATAAAGCAGCCGTACAAAGAAATCAAACAAATGACAATGATCCTCTACAAGAAATGTATTACGTTAGTCCAAGAGTGTTAACTACAGCAATAGTAGCACTATTAGCTACTGTTGGATCAGTCTTAACATACGCTTTATGTTTGTTTAAGAAAAAGAAACAAGAATACCGTAAGTGCTCCATTTGACAAATATTTTTAGTTCCAATTATCGTGTTTCGTGCCTTTCAGTGCAGCTCTTAATTTTAATGAGTAAATCGGTAATGATTCTCGCTTACGATCATGTGACTTGGCTCAAATTCAATAATCTTCTCACGTTCCCATATATTTTTTTTCCTTTTAATACAAAACATAAACATTTCAAATTTCAGGACCAACACCTACACGAGATTGGGCAGAAATGGATGCGACACAATTTTAATTAAATCTTTCAATATTTACTACAGGGTTAAGAATATTGGAATGATTTTCTTAAGTCTTAGGGACAAAAAAAATCAATATCTACGGCTCTTTCTAAAAGCAATGGCTTTGCAAAAAAAATGAGAATATGAAATAAAACTACAATACAAGACCACAAAACAAAGTAATATTTTTTTATTTGTTGTGTCTAGGATACATGGACGGATGAAATCAATATTTTATTGTGAATGGTCATATTGTGTTAAGATATTCCTATCAAGGCTCTATGTAGGTATCATTAAAAAAAGAAATTTATATATCTAAAGTCTTATCATTACAGGCATGACAGCGTTATTATAAGATAATAGAACAAAGTTTCAATGACATTAAACTGCCAAATCCAGACACATAATGTCTGACCGTCATAACATACCTTAAACGTTGGTGGATACTACATTTAGTGCAGTAGGTTTACTAGCCTCATAAGCAAATATTTATTACAGTGATTTTTAACAATATAAATTTAAAATAAAATATTTTTAATAAATTTCATAAATTATATTAAGTGAGCTTTATCCGCGGCTTCACCCTGTATGACAATTATCGTGGTAATAAGAAGCCTATTCTATCCATTAAGAAAAATCAAATTACTACATGCCAAATTTCATTAAAATCAGTTTAACAGTTTAGTAGTGAAATCTTAACAGACAGATAAGGCTACTTTCAAATTTATAAAGTAAGTATGAATAATAGTAACATTTTTTTTTTTTTAAAGACAACTTCTTAAACTCAAACTCAACTCAAAATATAAATTCCTGTGTCGCGGGGGACTTTACAAACATACATGAAACGGAAACAAAGAACACCCAGACTCGGAACAACAAAATGTGAATCACACAAAGTGTTATCCTACGTGGGATTTGAACCCACAACACTTGGCGCAGTAGGAAGCGGCGTGGCGACCGCTTAAGCCACTAGGCCAACCGTGCAGTCATTAGTGGCATTGATTAAATTACTATAGCGTCAATTGCATGAAGAAGAAACTAACTGAGTTCCTCGGTGTTACCGGTGTTATCCTTGTAAAGCGCGAGTAACGCCGCGGAGCGAAGGTAGTCAAAAAAAATAGCCTATGATACTCTAATATCAGCAGCTATCTTCTGGTGAAAGTCTTGTTAAAATCGGTTTAGCCGTTCCAAAGATTACTCGAAATAAAACAGACAGACAGATTAAATTTTTAATAAGTGTTTTTTTGTTGTAGGCAACGTATATATATTCGCATGAATTTAGTAAGGGCCACCGCAGACTAGCTACTTTTAGCATCGGCGATCGGCAACTAGTCGCTTTTTAGATGCTAAATACGGCGACCGAACACTCTACACCGCACACCTAAAAACGCCAAACGCGGAGATTGAGTCGCTTTTTAGAAGCGCGACACAGCAGCTGAACGCTACTCTCCGCATACATTCGGATGCCGGTAGCATCGATTTGGCATCTGAGCAGTCGCTAAAACGCGCGTTTCCGATACCGAGATCAAACGCAGGAAGTCGCTAAAACGCGATGCAGCATCGATGCAGTCGCCAAATCGCCGATCGCCGATGCTAAAAGTAGCTAGTCTGCTGTGGCCCTTAAAGCTGTTAATTTGACATAACATACAGACACTTCAATATTATTTATTTGAATTATGTAGTAGAATATGTGTGTATATAAGAAATTAAAGGCCCTTTACGTCTTTTTTTGTATTCTTCACAAACGATCCATGTAACAGTTAAGGCATTAAAAAACAGCAAAAGATTATCATCATCAACAACTTCATTAGTCCACTATATTATATGCCACCATCGGCAACTTTACACAAGTGGGTAAAGGTAAAATTGGTACTAATCCAGGAATTACCGTAATATTTATGGTGTATCATTAACATGTAATAATCTCAGAACACCTGGCTTCACCCGATCCATCGATGTACGTCGCGCATGCCCCGTTTAACCTAACCACGATAAAAGGAACCTTTGTGTTGAACATTATTTCGTTCTTAACACCCTATAAAATGATTTTGAAGGGAGGGAGACGAGCTCAAGTTACGTCAGGCACCATGAAAACTTCAGACAAATTAGACTTCGGCTAAACTCGGATAGGTTCGTGGGTTTCCGTTATGAGTAAAACCTCCTCAGACAGCAGGGGACGGACTTGTGCTGCCCATAATGTACGATACTAAATTTGTTATAATATTTATAAATATCATCATCATCAGCTTATCGCAGTCAATTGCTGGACATAGGCCTCTCCAATTGCACGCCACTATAAATATAATACTGTAATACTGATGTGTTATTCTTTAACGGCTAAAGAGCTGCATCGATTGCATTGAAATTTGGCATATATTTAGATATTATGATTCTTGAGGAGAGGTATAGGTTACTCTTTACCGCTATAACCGACAAATACGCAGGGCCAAGCCAAGGACAAAAGCTAGTATTATTATATTATAATACGCCTTTCCTGTGTATTATTGATACATTTGCAATAACACGAATATACAAAATTCTTGTATATGATAATAATATGTCAGTTAATTCTAACTTGTTTGCAATTCCGTAGCCGTTTGTGGTTAAGACTTTATTTTGCTTTATGTGTATGGTAATCATTATTATAATTTATTTAACTTATTTCAAATTATTTGTTATTAATCATTTTTAAATAAAATTTATTTCAGACAGTTTGCGTGATTTTGAATCCAAACAAAGACTACTGTTTATTGTTATCTCTATGATGATCCTCAATTTTGTTATGCTGATGTTATATATTTTACTCTTCAGAGACTGCAAAAGAAATCTACTTCTACTTTCCCTCATTTTTCTAAATGTTAATTTGTGTAATCAATTTTCTATCTTTTATTTAATCACCAATCACCATTTTCATCGGTGTCTCTTTTCTCATTTCTCATCATCGCGTCTACTTTTTTAAAAAGCACAATAAAGAAGCCAGAAGTATGGCTTTAGCAATCTGAATACATTTTGTTTACTGCTTTGTAGGATTACTTTGCCCGTCAGTTGTATTTTTGCTAAGTCAAAAGGTAATGATTTTCGATATCTAAGTCCGCCCCAGTGTTAAGGGGTGCAACGTCCGCGCCGGCGCGCTCCGTCGATACGGCGCCACACCGCCGCCCCAGCCCAAGCGGCTAAATGCACGCGCTCCACACCGCACAACTTAACATCGCCACACAAAAAATCAACTAAATATCACAAAGTTAAAATTATCACAA
Source organism: Phragmatobia fuliginosa (assembly GCA_932526445.1). Lineage (NCBI taxonomy): Eukaryota > Metazoa > Arthropoda > Insecta > Lepidoptera > Erebidae > Phragmatobia > Phragmatobia fuliginosa. The sequence goes on along the minus strand of OW052065.1, from coordinate 10,395,160 downwards.
AAACCCCAGACATTTATTTAAAAAGAGTGAGATTATTACTCTAAAAACCATTATTTTTTTTACCCTTTTTATTTATTAGTGTTCTAGTGTCAGAAGACTAACGAGTGCTGTGATTTTTAAATTGTATATTATTTTATGTTAAGTGATCCAGGATATTAGAATGTATTTTGTGTGAAGATGTCAGTTTTTGTTTAAACTTAGATAAGGAACGCTTTGATAATTGTGTTATGTGACAAACCTTCTTGCGTAACATACCGGCTTTGGTGAGTACTATTCATTTGTCTCTCAAATCAATACATTTTGCTAAAGTGATTCAACTTCATCTCACACACTCACTTATCAACATACAAATTGCTTGATTTCATAGGTCGTATTCGTCAATTTATAGTCTTTTATATTTATTTGAAAGTTAAATGTAATATAGGTAAGTTTAACTTTGTTTGAACTTGGGTTTGCGAATTTAAGTACTTTAAAATATACAAAAATAAGGAAACTCAATATTATTTAACAAAGCAGTTAGTAAAGCTAAGATTTGCAAAATAATAATTCGAAATATTCGAATCAATTGCGGTTAAGTGCTCTGCAATTAACACCAATTTGTAAATCAACTTGTTATAATTTAGTTAGTGAATTGTAATGGCTCAATCCACAAACGGTAACAATATCAAAATTGAAGAAAATTTTGTTGGTTGAAAACTAACCTTGCTTCTTATGAAATTTTTTACGTAATGGTCTTACCTACGGTCACTGTAACAAGGTGCTCAAATTTTTAAAGTATTATTAAGGGAACACCTATAGCTGACATTGAACCACATTTTTTTTACTAAGGTATAGTTGGTAATGTTACGAGAAGTACATTAGTAGTTCGAAGCACTGGGCTATCAATACAACAACTACTTACCAGCAGCCAGGGCTAGTGCTAGTACTAGCATGGTAATTTGTTAATGTAGAAAAAAAACTTATGTAATAGGGACCCCTAACAAAAGCACGCTTTTTACAGTCAACAGCCTGTATTGACCTGGTTATCCTGGAAGTTTACAAAGCTGATATAGTCACTATAGGTTATTAGACTTCTGCCTAAAGCCCAAAGTGTATTGGTGTCTGGGTTTCTTAGGATTTACATTACAATCTATAGACCCCTCGTGTAACTACTACGATTATTTTATAAGAATTGATGTATTTGAAAGTATAAACATACATAATAAAGTCTATTTCAAACGAACTTGCCACGAAAGGGTCGAAGTTTCTTATATCTTCTTTAGTTGCTTGTGTTGTCCGTTCTAGTCGTCCGGTACTAGTCTATACGTATAGTGGGTTTAAATTGGTTGCTGGTGGTTTCCTGATTGTGGCCGTAACTGCCGAGCCAGAGGTCTTTGATGCAATTATGCCTTTAAAAATGATTGTCTGATGTACACATACGATTATTATGTTGAGAATATATATATTTGTATATAGAAATGTATATGTAAATATTAGCAGTCTGGTCATCACAGCACAGGCTATGCCTAGTTTGGAATCAAACAGTCATGTATCAGATGTATCAAGTTACTTCATATTTTATGACAGACAGACATCAAACTTTTAGCGAAGTAGGTGATCAACCCTGGGACTTATGACGACCGCTTATCCGTCGTATCGTAAGGTCTATTCGCAACCAATAAAAGTACTATAAATAAATTTGAATCTCGTTTCATACATATGCGTGTACGTAGAGGAAAGACCATAAATCAATTGTTATGATCTATAAACAGAGTAAATTATTCGATCTATATTATGAAACATGAAATATGATACACCGTTGCGTACACACGATATTCCGACAAGATAATAATTTCCACATGTGGATACTTACAAATCAAGTACACAAAAATGTTAACTTAAGAATGAAAATAAGTCATTTATGTGAAAAATACATAAATAAAAATATAATCCGACTCATTTTAAAACAAAACTCAAGAGGCACCACACTTTTCTACAACTCCACAATTATTATCGCAATAGTATTACTTTATTTTCCTCAACATGCTGCCAGCGCTGCGGTTTTGTGGTTAAAGAAGTTGTACATCAAGATTATTAGGTACATGAAGATAAGACTTAACTACTCTCCGAGGAACTTTGACCCTAGTGTCTTTAGGAAATGGTTTCGTAGCCTCACTCATCGTCATAACTCTTTCCTGTTTCATCAGTTTTCATGTCTTCGTCTTGAAGTCATTTACAACCTGATCCAGCTACATTACTCTCGAGTGTAGTTCTAAATGTAGTACATTGTTAATTTATTGAACTAGTATACCTATATATAGCTTGAATGCATGCAGCATGTAGCTGCTTTGCGGAAATACCTCTACTCACTGTTTCTTTAATAGCAGTTTCTTCCTTCCTTCCTTTGTTCCAGACATATACTTACTCTACCAACCTATACTTCGAAATACGAATACAAGAAATGTGTTTCTAGATATTCAGTTGTTTTGTTGTGAAAACACCTTTGATCTATCCACATATTATATGTCGTAGCCAACTAGCTTAATTAGCCGTTCAATCAACAGCCTAGCGCCTAGCCTCGTCAATTACTATCACTACTCAGACTAGGTTAGATTTTTAGTAGGTATATAAATAATGTTACTATTTTAATGTATATGAATAGATGTCTCAGTAGAGGCTAGGCTGCTGTTTGAACGGCTAATTAAATAAACTAGTAGGCGACGACATATATATAGAGAAAGAGACAAAAAATTCAAAATATGCGCAGAATCTAAGCTCTCTAAAAGTCAGTTTCTTTTTATGTTAAATTTTAGGGCGAAGTATATTGTACTTGCTTTGACAGTTAATTAGTTTTGCGACTGTGGTTTTCTTAGTACCTATAGTACACTTACTAATTTATATGTATTTTAGAACAGGATTTTTAGAACAGAAAAGTACCTTAAATTAATTTTTTGTACTTCTGAAAATGTGTGTGCAATATTATGTGCTGACTGATTGAAACTTGGTTAAAAATAAGCAGCCATACTTATATCATTCTATTGATTATATGCAGTTAGTATGTGTCATCGAAACATTTAAAACAGAGGAAATTCCACCATAATATAAACGGCACCCCACCGTGTATTGTACGAGATTCGGATATACCTAACTGAATTTTTGCAAGCAATGTACGAGTCTTTCGCTCTTACGAAGTTAGGCAGTAATGAGATCAAGATAGCTGACGTCGGCGTCGACGTAGGTAATCGAAAACGAAATTTGATTGCTTTAGTTTAATTTTAAATTTTCAGAAGGAAAGTTGAAGAAGCTATACCGGTAAAAATATTTTGGTATTAGAGGTTAACTCCACTCACCCACTTATATAACATCCCACTTGCAATATCTGTACCCCAACCATGACAGAACTCTATGCTTCGCTCTTCACAGTCTTCTTCTTCTTCACTTCACACACTTCACACCTTAGTCACGGCCCGGGGGGCTAACTTCCAGGAGGCGGCGCGCCTGGCCACCACTGGAGTGTCCATGGTGGTCGGGCTCATCGAGGCGCTGGGTCTGCGGGTGGCCCTGGATAAGACGGAGGCCCTACTCTTTCACGGGCCCCATCGTGGTCCACCCGCCGGCGCCTCGATTGAGGTCAACTCGGTTCTCGTACCGGTCCGGGCCCAGATGAGGTACCTGGGTTTGGTCTTAGACGGAAGGTGGCTCTTCGACGAGCACTTCAAACAGCTAGCCCCAAAGTTGGTGGACACTGCCTCCGACCTTGGGCGACTTTTGCCCAATTTGGGCGGGGCCAGTGTTCCCACTAGGCGGCTGTACACGGGGGTGGTCCGGTCGATGGCACTGTACGGTGCACCGGTGTGTGCGGCGGCTCTGTCCGCCCAGAATAGGGCGCGCCTCTGGCGCCCCCAGAGGATATTGGCGGTCAGAGCCATACGCGGATACCGCACGGTGTCGACCGAAGCGGCCTGCGCCTTGGCCGGAACACCCCCGTGGGATTTGAAGTGCTCGCCGAAGTTTATCGACGAGTGGCTGAATTCCGGGCGGAGAGGGGCATCCGCCCTCCGCCCGAGGACTTGCGCGAGTGGCGCCAAGCCGCTCGTCGAGCCACCTTGGCTAGATGGTCTTTCCGGCTGGAGACTCCACGCGCTGGCTTCGCCACCGTGGAGGCTCTCCAGCCGGTCATCGCCGAGTGGGCAGGGCGGCAGCACGGGACCCTTTCCTTCCGGCTGACGCAGGTGCTTTCCGGGCACGGTTGCTTCGGAAAGTATCTGCACTCGGTCGCGAGGAGGGAATTGAGTCCCGCCTGCCACCACTGCGACTGCAGTGAGGACACGGCCCAGCACACGCTGGCAGTCTGCCCCGCATGGGCGGCGCAGCGCCGGGCCCTCACTGCAGTCATCGGAGAGGAACTCTCGCTGCCAGTCGTAGTCCGCTCCATGGCCGGTAGCGACAGTTGTTTTACCGCGGTCGCAACCTTCTGCGAGGACGTAATCTCGCAGAAGGAGGCGGCGGAGAAGGCCCAGGAGGATGACCTCCACTCGGACCCGATCGGCGGAGGCGCGCCTATCTGCGCCTCATGCCGCCCTGAGTGTGGCCGCGGGTGGACGGGACGGGTTTCCCCGTCCATCCGCTGTAGTGGCCAGCCGTGAGGGGGTGGCGTCCGCGTGTGACCGGACGTCGCCCAAATAGAGAGTACGAGGAGATGGCGCCCGCAATAGTGCGGGCAGGCGCCGGGAGGGATCTAGAAGGAGAAAACAGTTACCTGGATCCCTTCCAAACACAGGCGCAGAGATGTCACACCGTGTGGTTCACAGTCCAAGCTGTCAACCTTTAAAACACCCTCCCCTTAGATATTTGGACGTCCACCAGCTGATTAAGTTTCAAGGTTGGAGTATGCAAGCTTTGACGGAGCAATTCAAGCTTCATCAGAATATTTTTTTCTATTACTAATTATACTTGAATATATGGTATGGTAAAGTAGGCCAAAACCTCCTTTCAAAGGAGAGGCCTGGGTCATAAACAGAACATCCAAAAAAATTGTGCATTTCATTAAAATATTGAAAATATTATCTATTAGGCTATTATTTTTACCAGAAAATGTAACTAAACAAACACATTAGTGATTTACCATAAAAGAGTTCTATTTTTGTAAATCGTCTAGAAGAAAAGAAAAGAAATGCATCAGTTAAGTACCCTTCCGTGGACCGTGTCCAGTTGAGGTTCATATGTTTATAGACGAATTAAAAATACATTCATCGAAAAATTTGAATTCTTTTTTATTACTTACCTTACTTATATCTTGTTATCATTAAGTAACAATACTGTAAAAAATAATCATTTTAAATAGACATATTGTCACACATAAACCTGTTGTTACCATTGGATCCAACTCCTTCCGTGGTCTCATTATAATACGTATTCGATACTGAATAATCGAAACGCATCTTGGCTTTTTTTATTTTTGTTGGCAACACTGTTTAGCTGTCAGTTGAAACCTTTATGTCAGTGTGATGCATGTACGCTGGGTAAAAATGAAACAAAGTTTTATTGCATTATATGTTTGTCCATAATTTATGTCAAAGGTCGTTGTGACTTTTCTGTTACATAGATATTTTGAAAAGCATTGTCTTAAAAAATTGTTGCGTTGTATAACCTAGTGAGATATCGTAGGCCATTATTAAAATGCACATGAGTTTTTTACTAACCTCAATATTTTTTATTTTGCATCGCTATTTATAACCTATTTTCTCTTCCGTAGACAATCTTTTCAGTTGACTCTATGTCCACCGAAGGGTAAGCGTCCACGGAATTGAGTCCTATTAAGCTTTGATACTTATATGGTGAACATTTTGAATTAAATTACTTTTACACAGGTGTAGCTTGGTGCTTTAATAAACATGTATATATTAAATTACTATTTTTTAAACTTACAATAGGTATATGATATATAAACTATTTGTATACCGCTAAATTGATAAAGCTAAGAAAATTAAACCCGAGTATACTCATGTTTTTTCTTTATACGGGACTTATTCGCGATAAAATTAAAAAGGTTACGATACTTTCCGACGGTTCGGACGGGTTATACCGCTCGTGGTCACGTAAAGTAAAATTAAATAATAGTAAAAGTCGCGAAAGCCTAAAAACAGATAAACCCAAGTAGTATTTTTGATGAGGTTTTATGGTGTGTGCAAGTAAAGAGACAATCATTCGTAGATTCTACTAATACCCTCGTAATACTCTACGGGTAGCCGTAAATTCTGGCGATTGGCTAAAACCGTTCAAGCTAACCACTGTCAACCCACGCTACCACCGCTGAAACATCCCGATGGAACTCTGGCCTAACAGCCGCAGGAGAAAACGAAACTGCTGGTAGATCTCTTTGCGACTGACTCCCGAATTGAGGACCGTGGTATGGATCCGCCTATTATTCCGACCTGCGACTCCATAATGCGGGATATCCGTATCTGGCAAAGTGGTGTCCGCGTGGAGCTGCGGTCTCTCGACATCCGGAAAGCCAGTGGACCTGACGGTATTCTAGCGATGGTTCTCAAGTACTGTGCACCGGAATTGTCTCCCGTAGTGACGCGTCTGTACCGCCTGTCGTATTCCTCGGGAATTGTTCCGGAGGCCTGGAGGGAGGCGAATGTGCAACCCATCCCCAAGAAAGGCGACCGCTCCGATCCAACTAATTACCGACACATGCCTATCACCTCCATTCTTTGCAAGGTGTTCAAGCGAATCATCAACAACCAATTGGTTCGCTATCTGGAGGATCACTCCTTGTTGAATGATCGGCAGTATGGTTTCAGACCGAATCGATCCACGGGTGATCTTCTAGACACTACACACCTACGGGGTGATGCTATGTATAGGCATGGAGAGTCCCTGTCCCTATCAAAGGCCTTGACATGGCCAAAGCCTTCGATAGGGTCTGGCGCTGTTCGCTGCTCTCCAAGCTTCCGGCATTCGGCCTGCCCCCCAAACTGTGCAGCTGGATAGCCGCATTTCTGCACCAGCACCGCATCAGGGTCCTTTGCAACGGCGCGGCCTCCGACTTTCAGCAGGTTAACGCTGGCGTACCTCAGGGCTCTGTGTTGTCGCCCACGCTGTTTCTTCTGCATATCAATGATATGTTGGCCTTAGGCAACATACATATCTATGCAGATGACAGCACAGTCCACTTTTGTCTAATAGTAACAGAAAAGAAGTCACTTCCCTGGACATGGTTGTTTTATTTTTTTTATTAAAAAATATTTTATGAGCTATTTTGTTTCTAGTTTTAAACCTTCAAATACACTGCAATTGTTATCCTGTGTAAGTTTAAAAAGATTTGAAACTATCATTATTGATTGAAACTGTCGTTTTATCTTTTCCGTTGATATATTCATCTTTTCGGTGGACTCTTAAAAGGAAAAATATGTCCCATTTCCTAGAAAATAAGGTTTTGATCTCTGAATTTAATCATACTGTGATCTTTGTGTAATTTTAAGTAATAAATGTTGATTTTTTATACAAAAAGCGTCATTTTTTTATTTTCAACTATTGAAACTCACATTTGTTTATGACCCGCCTACGTCCAGCAGTGGACTGTTAAAGGCTGATGATGATATGGTATGCGTTTTTAATTCTGCTGGTATATACAAAGGCATATAAATATTTGTATGTTTATGCATACAAATATGGCATTATGGGTTGTTGATTAGGACATTATATTCGCAGTTAGTTTTACTCAAAATTGCAATCATAATCAATGCTATTAATAGTATTATGTAGCAGTACGAACACCTTAAACAAAGGTCTCAAGTGCGTCCACAGAGCTGACGCGCACAGAATTATCCAAACCGTAGGTGCCAGACTGGTGGACTTACACTGACAAGTGGATAAACATAAGAACAAAGACATTTGATTGGTGTCAACACAAGTTTCCTTAGCGTTCCTCAGCGTCCAACGTTTCCGACCTTTTAGGAGTTCTATACACGTTATGTGTGTGTCTGAAGTTATTAGAATGGTAAGTGACTTGTTCACAGTCTTTTAATTTAAGTGTTTTCGTTTTATTTTTCATTTTTTTTATATTGGAAGCGTTGATTATATCAACAAAGATGCTTTTAAAATATTGGTACAATATTGGATTGTGGCTTCGCATCTTCTGTTATAGGATACTTGGTTTTGTCATATTCAAGCTATAATTTGTGAGATTGAAACAAACACAAGAAAGAAAAGAAATGTGAGCACGCTTCATATTTCGCTTAAGTTGACGTTGTGATAATACCCTCTATCCAGCTACGGTCTGCATGACGCCGAGTCACTGCGGGCAAGGCAACTAATAACCCACCCACTACACTGGGTAATGTCTGTGTATATGACACATGAAGCAGCACCACATGCCTTACCACCACTACTACCAGTTAAAGACTGTAGCATTGTCATTCTCAATTTTACTGAGCAAGAAGAAGGCGTTCGAATTTATTATTTCAAATCTTAACCTCAAGTTTCTAAAGTATTATTACAGATTAAATTCTTGTACAAACTCCTGCTTGTAGGTATGTCAACATCGCAAGCATGTTGCGTACTACACAAGAATTCAAGCATTTTTTTCTGAATGTGCCATTTAAGTTTCTTGAAAGGACTTCTCAGTGCGAGTTATAATGAACTAAGAATACGGATTATCACCCACCACCTCGCACGTAACGAATACATGGGTGTTCATCGCGTGGATGTCGTAAAAGCCAACTATGGAAGTAAAATACGCAGGACAACAGCGCTGCCAAAAGAAGGAAAATTGCCACAAATCCTGTGCTAGCCCATTTGACCAACGAGGTAGGTATATATATTATCGGCACAAAGCAGGAATAGCGTATCTCAAATATTTAACAAAATAACTTTTAGTATAGTTTCAAAAAAGTCCCCATTGATAGGTCTATCTTATTACTTAAGATTTAAGTAGATTAGAGAGAAATATCTTTTGAAATTCAACTTTTCATCGAAATTTTGAATTTTTTAATTTTTTTTGGCTCGTGTAAAATTGGATATTTCGAGATAGCATATTTCCGCATTCTATCATTGATATAGTGTGTCTAACAGTAGATTATTAAAGGTTGTTCATGAAAAATACTACAAAGCATTTATTAAATATTGAAGTGGCTGTGTTTGGTCAAAATCATCATCAACCTATTTTAGTCCACTGCTCGACATAGACCTTTCACATTTCACGCCACTATGATTCTTTCTGGGCTTCTCGCATCCAGCTCCGGCCACCTTGGTTAAGTCGTTGCCTGGCCTGTAGGCGTCCTGCACTACGTATGGCGAGACGCGGTCTCCACTTCAGAGCTCTTGCTTGGTACTATCAAATAAGAGTAATTCATAGAATATTTGTATTGAATACTTAGTTAACGTTTTCCAAGTAAATAATAAAATAAATTGAAAATTAGAGCTAAATATACCTGAACTAGATATATTTAATGTTAAGAGTTCTGAGGCTTAGCTCTTGAAAAGATAACGTTATTTATTTTAGTAAATAAATACGAAGAAAACGAGACCTCTTAAACTTTTTGTAAATAATGTGATCAAAAGAAGAAACTTTTGAACAAAAATAATTCTAGCAATGAATTTTATATTTGTATGACCCAGTTTCTTGTCTATACAATCGACAAAACTAAAACAATCGAATTTACTCTCGAACAATAAAGTTCTCTAGTCAAATTTGAAATGTTTTAAAATTATATTAGAAAACTTGTAGTGCACTGGTAGTGCAGGGGAAGGTTTAAGGAACCAGCCCGCGCGGCAGGTCACCTATGCGCTGGACTGACCAAGTGAAGTCCACAGTGGGTAACCGTGTGTCTGACTGCGCAAGACAAGCTGCCAATAGACAGCGATGGCGTGAAATCGTCCGGAGAGCTGTGTCTGCCTCTGCCACCGACGTGGATGACTCGACGTGACCACGACCGCTCTGTCAAGAGCGAAACGATTGAGAAGAAGAGCGATCCTTATAAGATAGTCATATGCTGTTGCGGACTTATTTTAGAAGTTTTAAAGGGCAACAATTCTGTCATACATGATTTTTGCCAAACTTTTACCGTTTACGCAGCACACTCAGCGGAATCTCTCAAGAGGAAAAAAAACCCCCAATTTCAAAACATTATTTATTGGTACACCGCTCCTATTAGTCTTAGCGTGAAGATATATAGCCTATAGCCTTACTTGGTAAATGGGCTATTTAACAGTGAAATATTTTTTCAAATCGGAAGAGCACTTCTTGAGATTAGCGCATTCATCCATCACAAATTCTTTAGCTTGAAATATTAGATATCTTTTATTTATTATAGTTATATTAATACGTATAACTTAATTCAGAAAACACAGGAAAATAATATACATATAAATCAGAATATATCCTCACATGACTTTCAAGGAAAAATACTGAGTTATCGTTAAATAACCTACACCTCCTGAAACATTTTGTGGTAAGGCCACAATTAAATTAAAAGTCGTCAATAAAGAAAATAATATTATATTTTTTCTTCCTTTTCTTACATTATTTTATATATAGTTCCACCAGACCCGGGAATCGAACTCGAAAACTCAAGCACAGTGCCGGTGATACAGTTACTGAGCTACCTCGGTAGTCAATAATAAACTAGAACAAAGTTTAAATATACAGTGTTAAACGGGCTTTCATTGTTCTGGGTGTTTGTTATTGTTGGTTTAGTAATTAACTCTACATGTTATAATCCGACTCATATAATATTAGGGATTAAAGTATGAAATTGCTGATTTGTATTCGTTTTCTTTTTCAATTAACATAATTATTAATTTAATCAATACAATAAATTAATGTTAATTGTAAAATTGATATATTTGTTACTTTAAGTATTGAATGTAGATCAACTTTGTCTTTTACACTAAGTAATTTGGACGAATAGTTTAAAAAATATCATGATATGACTGAACTGAATGAAGCATCATTAAGCGCCTGCTATGAGAGGTGCAGGCGGCGCGGGGGCGCAGGCGAGGAGGTAGTCAATGCTAAATGTTATAGATGCGAAAGTTAAACTGCACCAATTTTAATAAAATTTGCCATGCAGATAAAAGTATCTCCGTTGCAAATCCATGGCAATCAAAGGATTCATAAGACATTTCATAGGCTACGAATCACCACGATAACCGACATACACCGAGGGCGAAAACTAGATGGTCATTATTATTAATACCAATGATTTTTTCTCATTTAAATCCTTTCATCCATACTCCTTTTCTCAGCATTATATTGTAGACGATTATAATACATTAGAATACTCGTATAACACAATGTTTTTTTTTCTAAAATATCATTTACACAAAAGACATGTAATAAATAAACGAGATAGGTATTCAAGGAAGAAAAAGACACAACTACACTCGGTTCCAAAAATAACGGGTCAGTCACATAAACCCGAATATCTCCCGAACTACGTATGCCATCCTAATGAAACGAAGACTGTTCAATTGAGAATTTAATTATACAGATAAAAAATAAAATAAAACTTAGTTACACCCACAATATTAATCTTAAATTAAAAAAAAACTAAAGTAGTCATATTTTTCTTAAGATTACATTTTTTTATGATTGTTTTTTTGCTGTTTTTCATCACTGGAGGCTTCATCACGTGGAGGCAATACAAAGTATTAAATGAAGAAAGTGATGAAAAACAGCAAAAAAACAATCATAAAAAAAATGTAATCTTAAGAAAAATATGACTACTTTAGTTTTTTTTTAATTTAAGATTAATATTGTGGGTGTAACTAAGTTTTATTTTATTTTTTATCTGTATAATTAAATTCTCAATTGAACAGTCTTCGTTTCATTAGGATGGCATACGTAGTTCGGGAGATATTCGGGTTTATGAGACTGACCCGTTATTGGTTTATGTGACTGACCCGTTATTTTTGGAACCGGCTATATTTAAAAGTATTAATTAAACTACAAAGCAAAACTCCATCTGTAGGCTATAACGTTGGTTTCTCTTTATTGTTAACCGCTTAGATACCAATGAACAACTAATTTCAAAGCTTAAGTATGAACACTCTGTCAGCTAATATATTATTGACAATTGATAGCTAAGATCTCTTGACCACTTTGAATGCGTAAAACAATTTGAGTACCTTGAATGCCAACATAAAATTAATGTTTTCCACATCATTTTGACTACTTTGAAAGCCAATATCATTTTGATGCTGACTGTACCTAACTGTTAAAATATATTGCATTTTATTTAACTTTTTACACAAATCCATTCTAGAGTGCCAAAAACGTTCTGATTTACTTTAAGAAAATAATATATGTACACCATTCAAGAATTCACTAGCTTTTTTAGGGTTCCGAAGTTTATGACTTGGAACCCTTATAGATTCGTCATGTCCGTCTGTCCGTCCGTCCTCGACCTACCGTCCAAACGGCAAGTGCTAGAAAGATGAAACTTTGCATAAATATGTGTTGTAATTACGTCGCCAAAGTGCAACAATAAAATTATAAAAAATAATTTTATTTAGGGTACCTCCCCTACACGTAACGGGGGGATGTTTTTTTTTCTCGCGGCTACCCCATCGTGTCGGGTATCTTTTGATAGGTCTTTTAAAAACAATAAAGGTTTCTAAGACGTTTTTTTGATTTTGATATACGTTTGCGAGATATTCCACTTTAAAGGGCACTTTTTCGTAAAAACAAGGCGTCCCCCCCCCCCTCTAAAAGCAAAACGGCTGGCTCAAAAAATCTGGAAAAATTCGTGATGGTAGTCCATACAATGAACTTTAAAGGAAAACTGTAACGGAGTTGATGACATTTTTAGTTCAGGAGTTTTAGAGGCTTAACTTGTACAATTCGCTTACTTGGAAAACGTCATACAAAATTAACGCATTAATACGTAAACATAACAATTATCCATTGGATACGATTTCAAATCCACGTACCATTATGGTTGACTGAGGAACCCTTTCCTGTGCGTGGCCTGACACGCACTTGGCCGATTTTTGTTCTTTTTTTTATTGTTTGCTCACCTTATCAGGAGTAATTATAGTATCCTCAAATAGAGAGGCTACTAATACATATTTATTGGTTTTTAAGCCCAAACGAAAATATAAACATAAGAAAGTGTCACATAGCAATCGCTTGTATGCCACAATTAAATTTATTATCTCACACCTTCTTCTTCACCTTCTCATATAATAAAACCAATAACTCTTGATTAATAGAGTACGTTCATCAACCATGAGTGAATCAAGTGAGTGAGTGAGTCAATGCGAATATAATATCACCGTCGGAATTAGAAAAAGATTGTGATGGGATGTTGATTTTGTAATGGTACAGTTTTGGATGTTTGAAGTTTAAATATCTTCCGATAAATTGCTAAGGTCTTTAAGGTTGAAATCAGACAATCATCAAAAGTTTCTGGAATGAAATCAAAGAGATCTATCCTATCCTAGAAGATGAGGTCAGCAGAGCACTGAAAAGGGCTAAAACTGGCAAAGCGGCAGGCCCGGATGATGTTCACATAGAGGTACTAAAATTAATAGAACAAGACAATTTATGTTCGTTAACAAGACTTATGAACCTTGTGTACGACACTGGCGTATTTCCTGGGGACTGGCTCAAATCAGTGTTTGTCACACTGCCTAAAAAACCTAATGCCAAAAGATGTGAGGAATACCGAACAATTAGTCTCATGAGTCAAGTGCTCAAGTTGTTCCTTACTATCATACACGAACGCATACGAGTAAAATGTGACGAGCAACTGAGTGATAGTCAATTTGGATTTCGGGCCGGAGTAGGCACACGAGAAGCGCTATTTGCTATACAGGTTCTGGTACAGAAATGCAACAAGACGTTTACCTATGTTTCATCGATTACGAGAAGGCGTTCGATCGAATTCTTCACGAACGTTTAACTTGCATCCTAAGTGATATCGGACTCGACGGTAAAGATATAAGAGCTATTCAGAATCTGTACTGGAACCAACGTGCGAGTGTTCGTGTCGAGGGCGAAGAAACCAACGACGTGGTCATCAAAAGAGGAGTTAGACAAGGCTGTATTCTGTCCCCCACACTCTTCAACTTGTATTCGGAGGCTATAATATCTGAAGCTTTGACAGACCTGGACTGCGGTATCAAGGTTAATGGGCGTGTCATTAATAACCTAAGATATGCTGATGATACGGTTCTAATGGCGTCTTCGGAGTCGGATCTTCAGATAATATTAGATCGTTTGAACGAGTGCAGCTTAAAAGCGGGACTAAGAATGAACGCACAAAAGACAAAAGTTATGGTCATCTCGGGGGGAAGTAATTTGAGTCCAGATATCAGTGTGTCTGGAGTGAGGCTTGACGTAGTGCGCAAGTACAAATATTTAGGCACATGGCTAACTGACGACTGGGAAAGCGATATGGAAATAAAAACACGCATAGAGATCTCCCGGAATGCGTTTAACAAAATGAGATCAATACTTTCCAGTCGCAACCTCAGTATTCCCCTGCGCACTCGTCTACTGCAATGCTACATTTGGCCCATAGCCCTTTATGGTTGCGAAGCTTGGACTATTAAAGAAGACCTTCGTAAACGTATTGAGGCTTTTGAAATGTGGACTTACCGACGCATGCTCTCGATCAGCTGGACTCAGAAAATCTCCAATGTTGAGGTTCTAACACGTGTCGGTCAAACCCGCAAGTTGATGAAGACCATCAAAACAAGAAAAGTTGCCTACCTCGGTCATGTCTTCAGACACGAGAGATACAATTTACTGCAACTCATTATGATGGGCAAAATTGCGGGGAAACGTCGAGTAGGCCGTAGAAAAAAATCGTGGCTTCGAAACATCCGCGAGTGGACCGGAGTCAAGAGCGCCGCGGAACTCTTTCACCTCGCCAGGGACAAAGCGATGTTTTCAGGGCTGATGTCCAATCTTCAGTAATTGGAGAGGAACGACAAGAAGAAGAAGAATTTGGAAAGAAGAAAAAAGATTGTGATGGGATTTGATTTTGTAATAGTACAATTTTGGATGTTTGAAGTTTAAATATCTTCCGATAAATTGCTAAGGTCTTTAAGGTTGAAATCAGACAATCATCAAAAGTTTCTGGAATGAAATCAAAGAGAGTGTGAATCAGTGGAAGAAAATATTATATTGCACTGACTATAAATAAATTTAAAAAGTAAGTTAAAAGTATTGATAAACATTTCCACTACTCTTCTTTTGTTTTTTATCCTTACTTCTTTAAAAAGACTAAACATTTTACTTTTAAAATTCATTCGAATATGATTATTAAAATTTGAATTCGTGCAAGCGACCTAAAAATCTTCAACATTAGACTGCAGTAATGCTGCGGCTTGCTCTTGGCGCAGTGCAGTAAAATTTTGTTAATCATTTTAGTGGAGATATATTCTGGGATATATTTGTGAAATAATATATATTAATAATAATAATAATTTTATTGAAAATTCATATTACAATACAAGTACAATGCTTTGAATACTTCAGTTTTACATTTGCTTTTGACACATAAGAATAAGTTAACTGCATTCACAATGAGTATTTATAACTTCCAGCAGGTTGACATTACGATGCTTAAACTAGGCTCGAAGCCTGTACTATAACCATCAGCCATCTCCCCTGACAGAAATATAGAAAAAAAACATTAAAACAGTGTGTTTACTTAGATATTCACGACATAAGCTTAGTTGCATTTCTTTGACTAGCAACAGTGGTTAGTTTAGTCTATTTGTCTGAAGTCCGAAAAATATACAAAAAACTCTTGAATAATAATAGTGTGTAGTTTCATTAGTAGGTATATGATGTGGCTGTATGTCTAGTTTAGGTATATGTGTGTGTGTGTGTGTCATCATCTTCCTAGCCTTATTCCCAAGTTTATTTGGGGTCGGCTACTAGTTCAACCGGTTTTACCTGAATTTCAGTTTTTCCACGGAGCGACTGGCATCAGACCTCCGCAACCCTAAGGGAGAACTGAAATTCGAAGATTGAACTAGT
Organism: Phragmatobia fuliginosa; assembly: GCA_932526445.1. Lineage (NCBI taxonomy): Eukaryota > Metazoa > Arthropoda > Insecta > Lepidoptera > Erebidae > Phragmatobia > Phragmatobia fuliginosa. Next base: position 10,379,175 of record OW052065.1, on the reverse strand, counting down.
TGTCAGTATATTTGAGGGCACTGACTTCCCAATAACGATTGCCATAGATGTTCATGACAACCGGGACCGACGGCTTTACGTGCTCTCCGAGGCACGGGCGTGAATCACCGCCAAACTTCCAAACTCCGGGCAGCTATTAGGAAATTCCTAAGAAAATCCCAAAAACACTTTTTGGCCCGACCCGGGATTTGAACCCGAGACCTCTTGATTAGCAGTCGCATACGCTAACCACTAGACCAACGAGGCAGTGTGTGTGTGTGTGTGTGTGTGCGCAAATTTTCTGTTGCTTTGTAGTCCTGTGAGTGAAGCCACTTTTTAAAATCATGATAATTATGCGTATACGCCTGCTCCCATCCGATGATCGAACTATGTCACCGAACTTTGACCCTACCGTGGTATCTTAAAAGTAGTCTGAGAATAAATAATTGCCTCACTGTTAGTAAGTTACATTTTTCATATAATAATGTTGTAGAATATGTGTAGGGGTGGCAGTGGCTCACCTTTAGTATGGCTCTTTGTGCCCTTTCTACAGTAAGCATGTGTGTCTTCGACGCCCCACCCCAAGAATCAATGCAATATTTTATAAGGGATTCGCAGAGCGATTGATAAATAATTTTAAGAAGTTTTGGGTCTGCAATGTGGCGTAAGTTTTTGAAGATAGCAATCAATTTACGTATTCTTGTAGATAACATTTTAATATGTGGTTCAAATGATAAATTAGCGTTAATCAAAATTCCAAGATATTTGGTGGTGTCAACTTGTATAATAATCGGACAGGAACAGGCGACATTCCTTCCTCCAGAGACACAATTGTGAGCTTTAATTTGGAAATGATCCTTAGACGGCTTTGTGCGATTTAGTATCGTGAACGTGATATAGTGTGACTTGTTGGCATTTAGACTCAGTAGGTTGTAGTAAAGCCATTTAGTGATTTCAATAAATCCTTTCTGTGCGCGATCGACAACCTCCCCCAACACAAAAAACCGTGTCATCAGCGAACGTTATGATCTCACTGTTCTCGATTGACATCTCACACAGATGGTATATATAGACTAAAAAAAGAGTCGGGCCGAGAATGCTTCCTTGCGGAACAGCATAATTCACGCTTAAAGCACGGCTGACTCTATTTCCGATCCTTACACTTTGAGTTCTGCCAGTCAGGTAGTCCTCAAAGAGAAATCCTCAAATAGAAATATTATATCAATAATTCCTTCTAAATGTTCCTTTAGATTATTTGAGAATAAAAGCAATGAAATACAAACTTTTTATATTTTCATCCTTATCCTCAGACACATAAATAAGTCTACTACAGGGATTTGAAGTATGTACGGAATACATACTTCAAATACAACCCAAGGTCAAATCATTAATTAAAATACAAGATTATTTTGTTCCTTTTGGCCCTTAACATATCTACTAAAGGTGTGTGTGTATGTGAGAAAGAGAGAGAGAGAGAGAGAGAAAGATAGAGTTCTCTTATCTCCTGTTGTTTTAGGGAAATCAACTCTGCTATGTATAAAATTCATATACGAAAAATATTAATGAAGAAATATTTAACTGAATTCATTACTTTAACTTCTAATTTGATTATTATATCATCTATTAAAAGAGGCATTTGTGTTCCATGCAAACTCGATATTAAACCTCATATTTCCAAACATGTACATAAATTTCATAAGCTTAAAGCAAGGCGTCGCGATAAAAGGTAAGGTGTAATTAATCAAAGTTGAGTGTTATTGCTAGCATTTCTGAACATAGCTCTATCACGCTTGCGAATACAATGTTATAGGTCTTAATATGCTGGTTGCTCCTAAACTCTGTAACAAACCATCATAATTTTAACCACTCTGTGATATAGCGATTTTCTAGACGAACAAAGTCGTCCTTGTAAATAATAAGGAAACTATGTGATGTGTTTTTATTTCTTTCTTTACAGGTTCCGATTTAGTACTATGGACATGAAGCGAGACAATCTTATAAAAGTTTAGTTTTATATGTGTGAGAAACCAAAAAAAGTTTTATAAATCGTTGGCGTTTGATATAATGTAATCCTGATAAAAAATAAATAAAAAAGATTTACAAGTTATATTTAGGAAAAAATAAGTTTACTAAAAAAATAACACCAATGAAATGGTTAAAATAAAACACACAGAGTGCATCTAATTTATACGATTATAAACGGTTATAAACGTTCCTAAGTATTTAGTATACATCCTCAGAAATAAATGGCAGTTTTGTTATTTTTTGTAAATGATGAATGCCTTACTGATTGAGTAAATCCAAACAGAAAATCAAAAGCTGTTTAATGAGTATGAAACAAAATTTCTTCTTGAATTCAAATGTATTTCACGTAATGTAACAATTCCTATAAATATATAGCATGACTTAAAGGGCCATTGTAAACCTTTTCCAGACATGGGGGAAAGCTGTATACCAATTCTTATTTTCTGCTACGCTATTCATAATTTAACAGAACATTTATTCACGATAAGTGTTTTCGATATGGGCTCTAAGTGATGGTGAGTGTTTAAGCAATTGTATTGAAATTAATTAAACATATAATGACACAGTGGATGGTGATCAACCGTTTTCAGACTAACATTGATTCTTTCCGTTTTCATAGAGAACATGATTTGCCACAACAGCAAAACATTAAAAATCAGAAATCAAAAAATAGAGTAGAACAATAACTGATTTAAAAACTGATAACAAAACTTAATGCATCGACACATAAAAATACTAAGTACGCACTAACAATAAAGTTTATAAAACAGTTGTAAAATTAGTTTCGTCGGACGTGAGTTTGAAATAATTAAAAAAAGCTATGGATAACTATAAAAGATATATATATATAATTTTACATAATTAACTAGCCCTTATCCTCGGCTCCGGCCGCGTATATGACGGATATCGTGGTAATCATTTTTTGTATTTAAATATAACCTATGACACTAACAAGTAATGTAGCTTTCTATTGTAAAAGATCAGTCAAAATATAAAGATTAATCCTACAACCGCACTAACTAAAGTTAGTGCGGACTAACTAAAGGGACTCATTCTATAATAATGTTATAAAAAAGTAAACTTTTTTATAACATTATTATAGAATGAGTCCCACAATAAAGTATTTCTATACTGATCCGATGAAAGGTACACAAAAACCTGTTCAGCTCTATATCAATAGATGACCTAGTATTAGAAACCGATTAATAAAGTTTTCATTAGTTATCAGAAAAAAAAAGTAAATGGAAACGTGTAAAATTACTTTTATCAAATAAGTGTTTTGCAGTTAAACTTGTAAAGAATAAAGCAAGCCAAGTTGTTCAACTATTCTTACAAACATTAATCAAAGAACGGCGGTAAAAAAGCCTAAAGTCCTTAAGGCACGCTACTGTGCCAAGGTGGTGACACGCCTACTGCCAATATATTGATCGACTACAATTTTGGCGAACAGGGACCTATATTCTAAGCCCAGCCAAATAACTTAAGAAAATTTTCTCTCAGGCCTGAGTACTTAATAAGGCACCTAAAAAATATTTTCCTATATTAAGATAACTAATTTTTTTGGATGAAAGGTACCTTACATGTATATTAAATTTATGTGTGTAGATATAATACTCTATTTTAAAAATAATACAGTACCTATACTGAACCAACGTATGTACATGCTACAAGGTAAAAGTGCCACTCTGATTCTAGTACGAAAGGCTCGACTCGACTGGGGTACTACCACAGAATACATAATAGTACCAGTACAGAAGACTCACTCCGAAAAGTAAATTAAAGTTATAGATACCCTCGGTGTCAAAAGATTAAGTTCAATTCAGATCGCACAGCGCCGAATCACTACGATTATATTTACCTACAATTGCGTCTCTTTCTATTGTGTAACTCTTATCTGTTCTGACGATGTCTGTTCGACCGGCGTGTCTGACCCGGCAGGCAACCGGCCGACTATACCTAAACTGCGGAGTGACACCCCCCTAGTGGTACCACCTTTGCTTCGGCAATGGTGCAGAAGCATCTCCCGAGGCCGTTGTAGTGTGGGTGACTATGCTGTATTTTGTGCATTCTTAATGAGGATGGTCACCACTACTCTAAAATTCTACTCATGCTTTCCATTAGGCTGAGTAATCACTTTGGCAGACTTAAATATAAAAAAGTGAAGGTAACTGTCAAACGATCTCACATCGTGATGCTGATAATAATGGGCAGAATTTTCAAAACTGAGTAGGACGAATCTAACAGAATATGTGAAAATAAATACAAAACCGTGTACGATTTTTGATGTTATGTTCTGAAGGAAAATCAAAACCTTTTGGCCGGTTATAAGAATGCTAGTTTTCATCTATGAGCAGAGCTGCAAAACATTGTATGCTATAGTTAATATGAAACAAACAAATCTGTTCTACAAAGTCTAAACCCTTTTAATCTTATCCGTCATAAGGTTTAGTTAAGCTATAAAATTGTAAAATCTCAGGTAGGTCAGGTAGGTTGGAGTGAATCTTAAAGCAAACGTTTCAGCGCTCACTGGGCCAACCTATTGAGAATATAAAATGTTCTGGTTCGTGTGCGTCGGGTTCAAACGAATGTATGACAACTAGTGGTTATAAATAAACTGGAATAACTTATATTTCTGTGTCAATATCCTGCTAACGTCATCGCAATTTTTTTATGACTAACTACCAGAAAAAAAATTGGAACAGATAAACTTAAACCCATTGGGGTTTTCTGGCGGTGTAGGTTTTTCCGCTTATGTTCCGGCATTGATCTCACATGTGGTCATGATATAATAAGATTTATGCATACGTCCTGACGAAGCCAACCAACATGCCAATTTGAAAATTCAGGCTGGAGGAATAGCGAGATTTGATTACTTTATTCTTAGAAGAAAACACAGTAAGTGTACTTATTAACCCAATAGGCCTTGGATAGATCATTCGGTTATGTCACGAAAATAAAGTTATGCTTTTTATACATTACAAGAATAGAATCAACATTAGGTCAGTTTGTTTTATCACAAAAAATAATTAAATAAATAACTACAACCATAACCCTATGTACGAACATACATATCGCGTGACTCACGTGTTTAACTTTAAACCGAACAAGAAAATAATAGTTAATAATGTAATTTATAAATTACCGTTAAATGAACGTATTGTTGATTATACTTTAAAATAATTTATAGACTAGGGAAACGTACCCGACATGAAACACAGTATATTACTTACTTTTGATTAATAATTTTGACTTTTTAATAATCTTACATCTAAAATATACGTAAGTGTGCAAAGGTTCGTGTGGTAGCAAATTAATAGTACAGAGTACCACCATCCTTATACATCCCGTGAATGTCGTAAGACTAAGGGAGTAAACTAAGAAAGACCTTACCAACCTGTATGAAAAGCGTGATATAGAAGTTCAAAACCTCCTTTCTGTGGGAGAGGCCTGAATATATGAAAAAGAATATATGAAATGCATACTTCACAATACATTGCAAATGCATATAAAACACGTATAATTTTATAAGAATCGATTACCCACACGACACGTAGAAAGTAAGGAAACAAAGAGAACCTAACATATTGTACACAGCCGTATAATTTCCTGTTGCAGGGAACGATCTATTGATTGTCGATACAACAAAAGGAATAAAATGATTGACTTGTTCAGTAAAAACGAAACTCACTTTGTGCAATGCTAATAGCAATTATGTTATTGTGATTTGTAACAGCAGTAATTAATCATAAATAACTAATACATGTGACAGGAATTATTCCTCATATTATCCTGGTAGTACTTGATTTAAAAGATACACAAAATAATAGTTATTAAAGATAAACACTCGTATCTCGAAACCACTTAACAGAAATTAGCACGACTATACGACGAACAAAAATATTTTGCTGTAATAATGGCTTACTTTTAGAACCGTTTTCTGGTGATGCAAAACCATACTGCTTCCTTTCCCGTCGATATCGATTTTCATACAGAGGACAGATGTTATTATTACCCTATCTATGCTTCGCGTGAAATTCAAATTGGGTCTAGTCACGTTTTTTGCATTCCCACCTTGGTTCAACTAACTTGGTTAAACAATATATGTACATTCATATTTAGTTGATACTTATTTAGTCTTGGTAGTTTTTTGTTGAGTTAGCTTTTTGGAGGCATTCGATGCTACTAAATTACAAGAAACATAGTATGTACCTATGTATATGAAAGTGTAAACCTGTATCGTTGTTAAATATTGTGAATAATATTTTTAATTTGGTATAGACTTTCTCAAAATGCGATGTAAACCCTAGATTAAGCTGTTATTAGTATTTAAATATCTGTGTGAAAGAGAACCAAATATAAGCCCATATTAATATAATTTTTGCAGTCAATAAATAATTCAATAAAATAATGAATTGCTATTATCTGGCATATTGTCTTGTGCACATACGAGTACAGTATATATTTGTTTTACAAACTTGTTAAGCAAATTATTTCTGAAGCTCTTACAAATTTCCTTGACTTTTTCTCTTCAAAATATTCGCTCCATTTAATATGAAAATATAAACTTATAAAAATAAGTCTGAAGACATCTAACACGCCAACCTGTTGATTTAAACGTTATCGTGTCATTTCAAGTAATAACAATCGTTATTTTATTGTGATGCGTGTCAAGTGAAAAGATATGTCATGTTTACAACAAGTTTACATTATAATTTTATGTACCTATTTATCCAAATTTCAGCACTCGCTTATTAAAATTTATGTTAATTAAACTATAACTTTTTGTTACATTGTACGTAATAATATTAACATATATTATTAATATAATATGGAAATCTTGCAAAGTTTAAGAACATTGACATAATGTAGTTTAATAATGTTACTCATCGAGCATCATTGTCTATTGTTTGAAATATTTTTCGAGCGATTCCTGATACACAAAGGGACTTCCTTTTCTAATACGAACTTCCTTCCTTTTCTGTTGAAAATACACAGTGGACAGATGGACACTGTAGAGAGAATTTATATCCTACTGTCAGTAATGATGATATATCTTATAAGGAACCTACATAGATACCACCATCGTCAAAATAACATAGCATACGATATTCTATATATTTCGATACATATGTATATATATAACTTAACCGTTATAGTTACAGGAAGACGCTCTTAGAAGACTATCCATAATTCTTTAAGATATTCTGAACTGCATTTACAGATTTTGGAAAAAATGTACAGCCAGCAAGAAAATGGTCATTTTAAACAAAAACTTTTTTGATGCCAATCGACCCTGTTTCTTATAAGGATCAAAAGTCTCTACTGGACCGACTGAGGTTTGAGTACTAGAAATGTCAGAAATCGCAAAAAAACTTTTCCCATACATTTGTACGGAAATAAATCATTTTATTATGTATTTTAGATTGCTGGCTGTACATTTTTTCCAAAATCTGTAAATGCAGTTCAGAATATCTTAAAAAATTATGGATAGTCTCCTAAAAGCTTTTTCCTGTAACTATAACGGTTAAGATACCTACCCTTACTGTGCCGTCTCAAAAATTCACCCTGTATACATATATGTATATATATTATATCTATACTGATGTTATAAATAAAGAGGAAAAGTTTGTAAACTTGTAAGTAGTAATCTCTGGATCTATTGAACTGATTAAGAAAATTATTTCACTTTGAAAATGAAAGGAAATCGAGATACCCGACTTACACGCGGGCGGAGCCAAATGCAAAAGCTGGAGTAAAAGAAATACTCACAGTCTTTATCTTTGTTAAACTAATTTAAGTATAAATGTTAATGTAATTGACTTGACTGTCTTATGTATTTACATTGACTGCAAATATGTGTTGAAAGCTCCAATATGGATACATACCAGTACCCGTATATATAGGTATATCGTATACTGAAACTACAAGTAGATATCTAGACCGAGGTCATTCTTGCTAACAACTTAAGTAGATATCGGTTCAGTTGGTTATTCGTAAAGTGACACGAATCAAGGCGAAATAGAGAGATCATTGTAGAAACTTCATTATATAATTGGAAGTACATTGATTTTAAACATATATAATAATCATCATCATCAACATCATCAGCCTATCGCAGTCCACTGCTGGACATAGGCCTCTCCCATTGCACACCATTCTGATCGATTTTGGCGCTAATCCGATGGACTATGACCTTAGTTCTCTGACGGATCACCTCATTCCTGATACGATCCCTCAGAGAAACGCCGAGCATAGCCCTTTCCATAACACGCTGAGCAACTTTAAGCTTATGGACCAACCGTACCGTAAGTGTCTAGGTCTCGGCTGCGTATGTCATAACAGGTAGGACGCACTGATTGAAAACTTTAGTTTTTAGGCATTGTGGGATCAACGACGAAAAGACTTGACGTAGCTTTCCAAACGCTGTCCAACCCAACTGAATTCTTCTATTCACCATAAATAATAATTAACAACAATATTTATTTAATAATAAACAAAGTGACTACTCTGCTTGAAGGAAAGCATTAGTAGAATCCAAGAGTAGGGGTCACCATCTTCATCGTGAATGCAGACAATGCAGCATGGTGACTATGAAAGCCTAATAAGATGCTTCTGAATTTTTGTCCAAGACATCTTACGATACCCAGGATAAATAACACTCTGTATTATTACCTAATTCGGTACCACACGGTAAAAAAATCATTCTTTGTACACATACACATTTTATTAAATGGGACTTACATATTCATTAAATTATTATTTTGTTCTTAGATATGCAATACTAATTAAGGTTTATGTATTGCAGCGCAGCTAGGTGTGTGCGCGGTGATGTCGCTATGGAGGTGGTGGTCCCGTTGGCGGTGGTGTTGTTAGCCGTGAGCGCGGCACCGAACGCGACGCGACGCCGCCCTGACGAGCTGCCCGACGAGCCGGTGTTGCCAGATGATGATGACGAGATCAACCACAGGCTCGACTACTATGACGAAGAGAAGTTTAATATATCAGGTTAGTTTGTATCAATTACAAATGTATAGCAGCGTTATAGCTCTTCAAATCATGTACGTTTTCAAGGTAGTAGAGCCACGCTGATTTAAGCACAAATGATTCCGGTGTAGTACTACCGTGTAATATAACTAAAATGACTACATTCGTGTTATCGTATTTCGTTGGTGAGTGTGAGACCGGAGGTTTAATGATGCAGAAGCATTTCTCTAGGCCGCAATAGTGTGGCTCACCATGCTACAATGCATGCACTCACAATGAGGATGGTGACCCATACTGCTGAATTCTACTCATGCTTTCCATCAGGCAAAGTAGAGCAACAATATGAAAAACCTTTGAAATAGAAATATAGTCTCTTGGTAGTAAGGAGTGGTATTACAATAGCTATATTCAAATAGTTGTACACTTCTGACGTACACCTTTCCTTTCTACGCCTATTTTAAGTTAAATGAAAGAGTTAAAAAGAATAAAAGAAAAATTTATACTACATAAAAACTAAACATTACAGCGACATTTATATGTAAAAAGTATAATTATAGCGATATATCAAAATGTGTTTCAAAATCACATACAGGGTGATTGGTGAGATACGATTTTACCATAACGAGTATGAGTTTCAACCTATATTGCACAGTGTATAAATAGTTCTAATAGATTTTAGTTAGTAGAGACTAACCCAATAGGGCTACAATCCTGTCATTATATTTAGTCTGGTTTAAGGCTCTTGTCCTTACGCTTATAAACAAATCCCGTTTAAATCATATAAGGTCAGCAATTATCGATTCAGAAATCAAGTACATAATCAGAACCGAGATGACCTCCTTCATATCCTTCTGACTTCATACATTTCCTATCCAACAAGGCAAATAAATAGGTAGTGATAGACACATACATAGATTTGACTGCACGGTTGCCCTACTGCTTAAAGCGGTCACCACGTCGCTTTCTACTTCGCCAAGTGTCGTGGGTTCAAATCCCACGTGGAACAACACAGTGTGATTCACAAATTGGTGCTATAAATCTGGGTTTTCTTTGTATTCGCTTCATGTATGGAGATGCCTTTTAAAAAACAAACAAAAACTAAGATAGATTACTCTTTATTTGCACACCAGTGTTACATGAAAGAACATAATAATCAAATATCTACTGTACAAGGGACGGCCTCATTGCCAAAAGCAATCTCTTCCAGGCAACCGTAGTGATGTTAGGTTAGATGGTTAAGTTTAGTTAACAGAATTTAGAAAATTTATTCGGCAATTAAAAGTACCTAGATTAAATCCTACCTAAAAGGATTCAAATATACAAAGACAAAACAACTCTATCATCGTCGTCATCATCAACAGCCTTCAACAGTCCACTGCTCTCCTTAGAAGGAGATTTTGGTCTACTTTAACACACTGGCCAGACGGGTTGGTATAGTGTTGATTTCAAATTTTCCTTCTCTTTGCATCGATGTTGTCTTGCGCAGTTTGTCCCTTAGTCGCCTTTTACGACACCCGCGGGATGAATAGGGGATGTGACACTCTGTATTCTTAATCCGTCACCACACGGACAAACATTGTGTATCAGAATCAGAATATTGTCTTGTATCAGAATATTGTCTTGTATCAGAATATTGTCTTGTATCAGAATATTGTCTTGTATCAGAATATTGTCTTGTATCAGAACAACTCTGTTAGCAGAGTGTGGTTGTAAGTAGAAATATTTAATTGTTGAAGAAGATTTTAATTTAGTTAATATAGCAGAGATTACAATGATTGACATGACATCGGAAATAGAAACAGACACCTCGGCAGATTTTAATATTGTATGCAAGTACATCGATTAGTATAGAAAACACGCCAGGTCCAACACACTGAACACGCGCCTAGGCGCGTGAGCGCGTGCGGCTAGCAGCTTCGGGATTGGCTGCCCGCGCCTCCGCGCGTGTTCGCGTCGCCAGTGTGTGAAGTCCCTTATGGGCCCAGATTATCTATTTTAAAAAGTTGAAACGATTTCCTGTTGCGACTGCACTCGCTCGACTAGTATAATTACAACATTACGATTCCCAACAATCCCCCTTTAATTGAACCAGTGGTACGAGTAGGTACCACTCGCTCAAATAACGTAACTTAAGCTAACGTACGTAATACTTAGATTTGGAACTTAAAATTAATGGAACTCGCCAATTTGGTTTTTATCGGTATGTCTAGAGAGCGTATTTTTTTTATTATTCTGTACTTTAATTGGTGTTGATTGGACAAAAGAGTTAATAAACGCTCATGACAACACATTTCGTTTTTAAAACAAATGCACAAAAAACTCGAGGGTTTGCACTATGATTGAAAAAATATTTCACTTAAATACTTTAAAAACATCAAATCATTTTTGGAATAGAATGTTGCAATAAGAAAGTTACTTTTCCCTCGTAATGCACTTTGTAGAAACAATACAAAGTACAGTCAGTAATATGGAATCCGTATGCATATTTAATCTGTTTTCTGCATCGAGCTCACTGAGGGATTATATCAAGAACAAAGAATAAGCCGCATTGGTACGTATTTTGAACTAGCGTATTATTATACGCTAGTTTATTTAAAAGTTGTTTTTAAACTTCATTTTGTAATAAAAAAAAACACAAGTATAATTTTTTTAAAGGAAAGGATAGTAAAAATATGTTGAATCAAGTCATAATAAAGCGATGCGAGAATCCCAAAATCAATCAAAGTGGTGTGCAATGGGAGATGCCTATGTGCAGCAGTGAACTGCGATGGGCTGATGATGACTAAGTCAAAGAATGAAATCTGAAACAAAATTCCGAAATCAAATTTTCTCTGAAAATCGAATCTAATCTTGGAGGAGATAGTTAATAAGATAAGGATTAAATGTGACAGCATAGACAGATAGGTTATGCATTCAAGAATATCTTTGTGCAAATCGGGGGTTATCGTTACATAATCTAGATCGATAGTCATATATACATATATCTAGAACGTTAGGAAAACGTGTACCTAAAAGAACTTATCATCGGTCTGAAGTCTAAATTTCATGAGTTAGAATGAAGTAGAATTGTGTTTGCAGTTTACACGATATTTTTATCATAAAATGAAAAATGTACATCAAATAGCTATAATTTCAGGAAGGACTTTTTAGCCACTTTAGAAACGTTACATTTATGACTCTAGTTGCACGGGTCCAACATATGGATCCTACGAGTATGGAGATAAAGACGTAGAAATCAGGCCAGTTAAGGCATGTTTCAGGCATCTATAAATTAATACTTGAAGAGAAATTATTTGACAGCATGATTAGCAATTGTCATAGAGAACTTTGTGTGTATTTAGATTCTAAAACAAAATATGTCGCAAATAAAATTCATAAATAAATCTATACTGACTACGTGTATCGAACAAGTAATGTTATCTTTCAAGTTATGAAAGTTGAAGTTAAAAACTTAATAAAGAAAGGAATTACGTTCGAGTTTTAACCAAATAAAATAAATATATTTATTTAACAACCTTATGCATTGAGAGTACAATGGCGGCCTTAATGTTTTTAATTTTAATACCATGAACAAGAACTTCTAGAAATATTTAACTGAATTCATACTTGGGTCAGCCAATCAAAATCTTTCAAAATTCTCGACTGTAATAATTCAAGTCCAACCCACTTGGGCGGTGCAGTAATTCTTAACATATTATGCAACGTTTCTGGCGCAGTGCCAAGACTTGACAAACAGTTTTCCAATAAAGAATAATGAAATAGCTGAACATTTTTTCTTTACTACAATGATGGCAAACAAAACACAGCTTTTCTGATGATAATTTGTTACTGTCTACGGACGTTTTCGATGCCCGGGTACTCGCATGCGCTTTCCGCACCCGTTGAAATTGATTATGTTATAAATTAATATTGCGAACAGTGGAATTTCAAGGTTTTCTATAGTTCAAGGTAATGTGTATTGACATTATGAAAGAGATTAAGATATTCCTTCCTGATTTGGTATCATGTACTGTTTGCTCTACGGAGTAATTGACGGATAATAAATTTTTTAACTTTTTGAGACAAATTATAAATTAAATGGCCTTGTTAAAGGTTATCGTATGCGGCTGCTGATCAAGAGGGTTCGATTCCCGGGTATTTTCTATGTCTGGCTATTTTCTATGTATAATAATATATGTATGTATTTACAAAAAAAAATTGTATGTTTATGTATTTATATCAGTTGTTTATTACCCATATTTCAAGCTCTGCTTAGTTTGGGACTAGATGATGTTGTGTGTAAGATGTACGAAATATTTATTAATTATTATATTTATTTATTTATGTCTCAACGAATATTGAATGCTTTCAGAATAGCCATGCTTCGATACATCGAAAGATGTGAAATATATTACCGGTTTTAAACAGTTCTTTCGTGTATTGTCACCGAATTTGAAAGGTTACCGCAATGTGATTCGTCTCTTCAGATATACTATATTAATATAAAATGCACATACCAAAACTGTGTTTCATCATACTCAAAGTACATGATTGCAAAACAAACAACATTAACTAACTAACCACAGAAGATCAGAAGACAAAAACGCATATCCATTCTTCTTTTATTAAAATATGCAATAATTAGATCCAGATTCAGAACAACAATTAATGTAATCTAGGTCTATGTGTTTTCTGTTTCCAAACTCATCATGGATTATAAATCTCATATGACTCAGAATATCTTTCCAGTGCGAAAGTTTTCTAAATTTGAAATCGATTCGGAAAAATGAAAGAGTCGTATAACAAAGGTTGTCTGAATGAAGGTTACTGTATGAAGGTTACCTGAATTGTTATTTACATCGTAGGATGGAATCTATAAAAATAACCAAGACTTCAAACGAACTTCATTTGTTTTCAACTCTTAAATCTTCGCATTTTTATATGCTTGAAAAAAAAAAATGGGCTATACACGTTGATAATTAATCAAATTACACTTGGCAGCTTTTTTAAAAAAACAATCAGTTGGACCTTTCACTTTTGTCTGTATAACGATTACTCTATAACAGCTGGAACCAAATTATACCTAGGTAGGTATAAAAAACACATCACATCGTTGTGATGTGTTTTTCACCAAACCACTACCGGCTACAAAAATCTTTTGAATTCTGCTTTTAAATAAATTTCAGTACCTACTTAAGTACAATTCAATTTTTCTGCTTGTAAATGAGGCCTTCGCCACAAATCCGGCGGATTTAACAAATAAATGTTGTAACGGATAGGGTGACATTGTATTTTGCAGACGGTGAGTTTTTTCTGCCATTTATCGTACGAATAATGTAAAAGTGTAACCGATATTTTTGGCATTGACTGCTTGATAAATAGTCTAGAAAGGAATCAATGTAAGCATTTTATTACATAAGAGTACATGGCAAGATGTATTTGCTAATGTAAAGATACTTGTGATTGTGGATTTAAAACCTATTTCCCTTACAGAACATTGAAATTACCCAGAGACACATAAAGCTATAATATACATATGTTTGACCCACGGCATTATTATTAAATTATAATAATACCTACGTTATTATATTTTAATAGACTTTTAAACGGGAAAAGATTCTATGTTTAACTGTATGTACTTTATATTAGGTGTTCAGGCGTGGTGGTTGTCGAATATAACTAAGGCATAATCTGGAGACTCCTTAAAACCAAACGGATAGATGTTTACTATTATAGTTGTAAACCGACTTGTATTACGTAGTACTTTTCGATTTTTGGACTTTATTATTCATAAAAGTGATTCATTTTTGTGCTACTCAAATATTAGTATATCATTAATTTAGTGCCCGAAATTTCATTATTGAACCGACTTCATTAAATACCTATGAATGACATGAATGACATTGAGTCTATGTTCTCGCTATGTGGGTGTTTATTTCTGAATCGATATGATTATTTAATTAAACCACAGCTCGTATAATAATCAAACTTCGACTATGTCTTCTTATTTCAATGAATATTCTTTAAATTACGATTAAAATGATTTTAAACAAAAGTAAAGATTTACTTAAATAAATTACAGAATGTAGCATTCCCAAATTGATTGCCTGAATAGAGGTACAATAAAATATTTACGTAATGTTTGAGGTTTTATATCTTATGGTAATATTAGGTTCTCTTAGTATTATTTGAATATAGGAATTTTAATGCAACGGAAGGACTGCAATTTTGCGTCATGTAAAATTGCAGTCCTTCCATTGCATTAAAATTCCAGCTAAGATCCTTGCAGTAATAGGTGTTTTACGAGTAAAAATACATTAAATATTAATAGAACTTAAGAAGCCGGAGGTAAAGCATTAACTGTGAAATGTAATTCAACTTATCTCTTCGTTAAATTATTGTGCGGTCCGCTGACAACATCTGAGACGTTTAGTTACCCTCCCAGTAATAAGATAAATTGAGAAATTATCTAAGCCTCCTTCTGTCTTCTGACTTTACGTAATCTTATTACGGCAATTCAAAACTTGTCTATTCTTTATTTTGCGTTGTTGATTCTTGGTAGACTGGCGTTGTTACTCACACCAATTTACTACGTACTTTCTTTTTAGTAAAATAGTCTCAAATATCTTCTCATTTTATAATAATACACTTCACAAGCAATATTCTGAGTATTATCGCTATGTAGTACGGGGTTTTTAATTCAATTATTTTATACACTATATTATCATATGAGCTGTCTCCAAATCAAATTCACACGTCATTGAATCTCAGAAATGTGGTGCTTTATCTCTGCTTTTAGATTTCTGCACCCAAAGAGAAAAACGGGATCATTAAGACTCCGCTGTCTGTTCGTCACCAGGTTGTATTGATAAACCATGATAGCTGGCCGGTTAACTTTCACAAATGATGTATTTCTGTTGCCGCTATAACAACAAATAATAAAACAATAAAAAAATGTTATGGGGGGTCCTACACAACAATCGTGATTGTTAGACCATTTTTTACAATACATTAATAACCGCATGTATAGATAATGGTATGGAACACTTCCTGCATGAGTCCGACTCGCACTTGGCTGATTTATAAGATTCCGTACCCAAATGCCGATTTATAAGGTTTTTTTCCGATTCGGAAAAAACATTTTGTTTTCTGATTGTCTGTTTTTATTTACGGAACACTTGAAGGTATCGTGTAAATTTTTTTAAATAATTAGTTTTAATGTAATAACGTCCTCTATAATGCAACAAGACATTTTTACATAACAGGCTAGATCTTGCAATGGTATTCGGTTGCATTAAAATGAGTGGGAGAAGAATTTCTACAAATAACAATGATTCACTATCGCCTATGACATTCATACACTACTTACATTAATAAATCCTTTCGGTAACAAAACGTAACCTTATATCAACACTGCTTGAGTTGTATGCAGTTGACGATAGTTTCCATGTTATTCTTCATTTTAATATTAAAAGATTCTGAAGATCTTGATCTCTTGTCTTAGGAAAGGCTAAAAATCCTATAAAATAACGTATATTCTATACTGATGTATAATATTCTTAAACGAGAAAGGCTCTAAAGATTCCATAGAAATTTGGTGTTTGGGGGTTTTCGGGGGTGAAAAATCGATCGAGTTTTCGAGTTTATATGCTTTTTTTACTCTTAGCATTGCTTGCGACATCTTTACTACTAACTATTTTAATAACACTCAGTTGTTAGTTAGTACTCCAACACATCAACACTACAGCTACTTGAAAGAATAGGTGGCGTTGTTTAACATTAAATATCATAACCGAGCAAAGCCCGGTCGCCCAGGTACTTAGATTTATACAATAGGAAGGCTCATATAATATTTATATATTTTTTGTATAATATCACAGTACTTACTTAGCGGGACAAAAATACATATTACATATTTTTGAAACGATGTTGCGGGGATCAGTTACTATATAAATTGGCTAACTGAATACATTAATAATGCCAGCAAAAAAAATTGATATTAAATGCAGTCCTAAAATTCCTTCGCGATATTTATATAAAATCTTTCCTCGATGTAATAAAATTTATGGTTGACGTGACGGCTAGGGAAGCGGCGACCCAGTATATTTTACGGCCAATAGCTAACCAGATAAGTTATCAAAGCGACCCGAATACAAATAGTATGTTGAAGAAAAAAAAAACATATGTGTACTTTAGAAAAAATCTTCATTTCCAAACATTTTGTGCCTAACAAATAATATAGTAATATCTCTAAATACTATTTTTCTTAGAAAAGATATAATAAAACGTATATTTATCTGTTTTACAAATTACATATTGTATAAATATTTAAGTAAGATTTTCGTTTGGGTGTTATTCAGCAATCATTTGGTACACTCCGTAAAAATAACTTGGTATCATCTACCGAAAATAAGCTGAGCAGGAGTTAATTAGTAATTACTGGTACTTCTTCTGATATTCACACATATTCTTGGCTTATGCCAAATAATAATAAGAAATTATACAAATAATTTCTTCTCAAAGGAATGTTATGATAAATAATAATAAGTTTGTATAACCAATGTTGTGATTTTGCATTAAATATAAGACGACACGGACGGACTTGTTGATGTTTGTTAGCTCCCGCTGACATCCCTAGTACGGGTGTTGTTATATTCAAATTTACCTCCCTGTTTTCTCCTTTTAAAGATTACAATGAAATATTTTATAGACTTCATCAAAAACTGCTTTACTTTCTTTAATAATTTTCCCCCAGCCGTTTTCCCGCCTTTTTCAAATTTATGATAAATAACAAAATGGTTATGGACTTCGTACACAGCTGCACGCACGTATACGGAAGATGCCTAGCTCATAAACTAGGTCAAATATTTCATACGTATATATCTACTACATAAAAATAAGGCGGATTTTGATTCCTGACGCTATAACTCCAGAACGCACGAACTGATTTCCACGGTTTTGCATTCGTTGGAAAGGTCTCGGGCTCCGTGAGGTTTATAGCAAAGAAAATTCAGGAAAATTTCAACAGAAAAGCGGGAAAATCTTTTTTAGAAAATAGGGGATGACTTTTTTATGGGAATCTTTTAAGGGCAGGACGACGTCTGCTGGGACAGCTAGTTTTTTATAAAATCAATGTTGACTTAGACAATAAGGTCATCCGTGGAACACAATCCGCTTGCTTCCTGTTTCAAATCCATTAATTTTTATTAGATCGTAATTTCAAATAACGTGTTGAAATCCCTATCGCAAAGGGACAGTTAAGTGGTCCGCTTTGTTATATCTACAAATGTCAATGGTATTGGGGTGATTTTGTCAGAACTGGCGTCCTGTATGCAAATCTTACTTTCAAACTTTTGTTATTTCGTGATTTAGATTACTATATCCATCAAATGATTTCATATAAGTACCTACTACATAATTATTACGCTTACTTGTCACCTATTATGTGGGCTCAAAAGTCTAGCGAAAAACGTATCCTTAATATGCCTCTGCCTAAAATAACATCTGCCTAGATTATTCTAGGCATCTATCAGGTTATCTCTAATAAGCCCATAAAATAATATTTACTAAGAAAAGAACTAGTCTGGCTAACCTGAAAAATACAAGTCCATAAAGCTGACTGCTGTACTGACGTTATAGGATTTTTTTACCATTCCCAAAAGTGTTTATATCTTCTATTTGAAATAGCATTGATAAATATTGTTTATACTACACCTGATCGGAATAGTAGTCAATATTCCCTGAAAATGAAAAGAGAAAGTTAGTCTTTTCCTTGACCTAAATAAGCGCGAGGAAAAAATGTATGAAAATCCATTTCTAACGTATTTTAGCGGGAGAGAAAGTTGTATGAATTTTCATTTCTCATGTGTTATCTTAACTATGGTGCGCGCCTGCCCAAGGAGTTTTCATAATAATTTAAATATGGAATCTCCGTGCCACTGACATCCTTTTGTGAAGAATACAAAAAAACAAAAAAAGCGCGAAATATTTAAAAATATTATGTCAAATTCTAAGCTAAATTGTGTCTTACGTTTTGATTTTATTTTATAAATACTTTAAATGTTCCTCACAGGTGTAGTATAAAGCACTGTGTAGGACTCGGGTGAAAGTCCCATTCCTACCTCGGGAGTATTGGGGCCCTAGGCTGCGCCTTCGGGCCACAAACTGCTCCCTCGGTGAACAATGTACTATTTACCAACTAAAGTAATTCCCAACTTAAGGAAAATATAGTATAGGTAGTAGAGCTACGCTGATTTCAGCATGAATGATCCGGCTCGACCGGGGCAGTACTACCCTCACATAGAAGACCATCCTAATAATGAGCAGCATTATTGCTGAATTGAGTCACTTTGGTAGGCTCAAATATATATTTTTTATTTAATTACTTTTTTGTTAGAAAAAAAATTGTATTGTATAAAAATAAACAGATCTGATGCCGCACAAACTCGACAGAGTTTTTCTGTGCATCAGCGTTATCATCAATACATATAAACATTTACATACTTTACGAGTATGAATGTTATTAATCAGCCAGCATTCTCAAACACTATAATACATCACAACAATAACCAGAAAACAAAGAACTTCAAAGATTTTTAATATGTACAATTAATTATAGGCTTGAGAGGGTATTCATTGATCTTTCCTCCTACAATATTGATCCAATACCTACCCAATATCTATCCAATACATAAATAATGTTTTCTTCTTTAGAAAATATTTAGTAATGTAGGAATTTAATTTAAAAAGTTCTTTTAAAAATAATTTAATTACTAAATATAAATGTTTTACTGCTAAATAGTATCATTGACTATACAGCTGTTTTTCATTGCAGTTTCAATTCACGTCTTGCTCTTTACAGCTTGTGAACTATTGCCCATATATGCGGTTGAAATGTATAGCGTCCATTTACGTTTTCAACTAAAAGTAGTTACAAATCCCTGCCAAGTTTAAGTTGGGTAACCTTTTTGGCTTCCTTCCAACAGTAGACCATTAAAACCTGTTAATAACTTTGCAAAGTAGCAAGTAGATATAATAACGACCATAAAATGTCCTTTTATCTTATTATTTTATGAAAGCCTACTTTAGATGTTTGTATAAATATAATGCGACTAGCTGTCCCGGCAGACGTCGTCCTGCCCTTAAAAGATTCCCATAAAAAAGTCATCCCCTATTTTCTAAAAAAAGATTTTCCCGCTTTTCTGTTGAAATTTTCCTGAATTTTCTTTGCTATAAACCTCACGGAGCCCGAGACCTTTCCAACGAATGCAAAACCGTGGAAATCAGTTCGTGCGTTCTGGAGTTATAGCGTCAGGAAGGAAAATCCGACTTATTTTTATATAGTAGATATACGATATATGTATATACATATGTAGATATGTATATAAGTATTTGTGTAGGTATAAGTATAGGAGTGATGTGAATGTATGTGTAAATATCTATGATTCTTGAATGATATTCTTAAATATTATATTATAATTATGATGTGTTACTTGTGTGTAAACTACCCTGAGCTTTTTATAAATAAGATTTCCGTGTTATGGTTGTCTGGAAAAAATCGCCATGAGTGATAAGACCGCCTATTGCTGTACATGCAAGTATTTTTTTTTTCGTTTTTTGTACTATTTTGTGTATACAATAAAGACAAAAATATACAAAATAAAAATAAATAAATGATTTTTGATAAATGAAATTTCATCATCATCATCAACAGCCTTTTATAGTCCACTGCTGGACATAGGCCTCTCCTTAGAAAGGAGGTTTTGGCCTACTATACCACGCTGGCCAGACGGGTTGGTATAGGGTTGGTTTCAAGTTTTCCTTCTCTTTGCATTGATGTTGTCTTGCGTAGTTTATCCCTTAGTCGCCTTCTACGACAGCCGCGGGATGAATAGGGGTGGTGACACTCTGTATTCTTAATCCGTCACCACACGGGTGACGGATTCATACTAATATTATATTTTCATAAGTAACTCTGTCTGATTGTTAGACTTTCATGGGTAAACCTCTGCACCGATTTCAATGTAATTTGACATTCAGCTACTAATACTCTTGAGGAATTATTTAGAATGGTATTTAGCCAGATAACTGACAAATAAGCGGGTGGTAAAAGCTAGTGTTCTATAATTATTTGTTACAATTATTAGTTAAAATTCTAAATGTTCAAAAACTAACTTCTGACAGTGGTAGTAACTACGGTCTATTATTTATAATTTTGACTATTTAGTTAGTGGGTAAAGTTTCACAACCCAAACTTGTGATTTGAGGTTAGGTGACTTATCATATAACGTACTATTATATTTTAAGTATTACTATTAAAGTATGTAGTCAAGTGGATCCCTTTTCTCTCCCGTTCATTAACATTTCATCCCTTTAGCAAACGACATTGTTATCGTTTCATATAGGGATGTGAGTGGTCGTATAGTAAAAAGAAGATTGGTTACGTGCTTTCGAATTTATTTCTTTTTTGGCATCATTTCTGGCAAAAGCAAAATGATTTTTTTATCGACTTCAAAAAACGAGTTTTTAATTCGTTGACATCTTTTGTTTTTTATTATATTATTACGTATTTTGTCATTTTTGTATTTTTGTCTTTAATTCTAAAGTGTTTAAGTCATCGTCGTAATGGATTTAATGGTAAAAAAATGTAGATGAAATGAAATGTGAGCCTTTTTCAAAGAAAAACAAAAAAAAATATATATACTATATTTGACTTCATCGTAAAAGATAAAATAATAGTACAGTCACAATCACAATACACAAGTACAATACTTTGCGAAAAAAATCCTAGTGAGCAGAATTTTTGTATACAATACATCTTTATTACGGCGTTGTAATGATGATGTGATAAATCGACATTGATATCGTGCCGGATAAATAAGTTATAAGGGACAAGGTCTTACTGTAACTTTATAGAATTGTAGGTAATTGTACACTTTTATGTGAAGACTAGCTGATGATCGCGGCTCCGCTCGCGTCCTAGGGGTATGAAAAATAGATGTTGGCCGATTCTCAGACCTACTGTGTATGCATATAAAATTACATAAGAATTGGTCGAGCCGTTTCGGAGGAGTATGGGAACGAACATTGTGACACGAGAATTTTATATTATTACTAGCTGATGCCCGCGGCTCCGCTCGTGTTTTAAAGGTATGAAAAATAGATGTTGGCCTATTCTCAGACCTACTGAATATGCATATAAAGTTTCATAAAGATCGGTCCAGCCGTTTCGGAGGAGTATGGCAACGAAAACTGACACGAGATAAGATAAGATAGATAAGATAAGATTTATTCGCTCAAACATGTGTGTACATACAATAAATTATAGCATGCAAGTTACAAAAGGTTCAACATAGTTCAATACATGTTTGCCATATACAATGACTTGCGAATATCAATGTTATATAATAAATTATTAAATTCTAATATGTTCCCATCACTGAAATATCAATTATTTTAATGTCAAATGTTTTCATTACATATAAATATGAATAATTCATGAACAAAAAATATAAAATCAAATAAAATTGTATACAATGTCAAAGTCAATTATGTTAATATCTAATTATTTATCTACTTATTTATGTCAAAACAAATTTATCATTTAAAAAGTCATTCACATTATAATAGGCTTTCGCAACAAGAATTGATTTTAATTTTTGCTTAAAGGCTTGGTTACTTAAATTTTTCAAACTGTTAGGTAATTTATTAAAAATAATTGGAGCCATGCAAATAACACTTCTGCGCATAAATGAAGTCCTAGACTTATGCAGACAGAGTTTATCTTTATTGCGCCTATTTCGAGGAATAGTGTCTGCCATACGTGGAAATAGGCTTGGATTCATTTTGACAAATGATGCCGTTTCTAATATATAGAGAGACGGTAGTGTTAAAATCTTATAACGTATAAAATATGGCTTACAAGAGTCTCTGATGTCAAGTCTAAACATTGACCGCAAACACCGTTTTTGGGCTTTGAATGCGATTTCGATTTCGAGAATTTTATATATTAGATAAGAAGTTGTATTTTGTTAGTCTCCCTGTTTTGTCAATTCTAGGGAACCTGAAATAACATGCTCCGGATCCTCCTCAAACAGGATGCCTGAAATAGGCAGTTATGTTATTTTTAGTGGAAATACCACTCACCCCTGGAGTCTCCGAAGACCTAGAGATCTGAAGAGATTTCTCACCCTTTAAAAAGCAAAGGCCGCTGTAGTGTAGATCACCATGCTGCATTTTCCACTTTCTCAATGAATATGATGGCCACCACTCATAGTTTCTATTCATGCTTTCCATCAGGTAGAGTTATATCATTTTGGCAGCTATAAAAACAAAAGTGTCAACTTTAATCCGTACGTATCTTCCTAGGATTTGTTATTTCCAAGTTTTTTCGGGGTCAGCTACTTTTGGATACGTTTTACTTGAATGTCAGTTTTTACACAAAACGGCTGCAGTTGGACAAACCCTTTTTTTCTCGTGCGGAAATCCCCCCCGGTTGCCACCAGTTGATGGCTATGACAGACTCGAATAGTCGGACAACCCTGAGAATAATCTGAATTAGAAGTTTAAACTAGGTATATTTTAGGGCAATGACTTCCCAATATCGGATACTATAGATGTTCGCGACAACCGGAGCAGACGAATTAATGTGCTCTCCGAAGCATGGGCATGATACACCGCCAAACTTCCAAACCCCAGACTGTTATTAAGAATTTTTTGTAAGTTAAACCTACTACTCTTTTTGTACCATAGTTGAATAACTAGAAGTACACTCTCAATTTTAGGTTTCTCTTCTTCCTTATCCCCGATTTATATTCTTATTAAAATCCTTATTCGTATATTCCAAAT
The DNA here is from genome assembly GCA_932526445.1 of Phragmatobia fuliginosa. Lineage (NCBI taxonomy): Eukaryota > Metazoa > Arthropoda > Insecta > Lepidoptera > Erebidae > Phragmatobia > Phragmatobia fuliginosa. The sequence goes on along the minus strand of OW052065.1, from coordinate 10,355,361 downwards.
GTGTCCCTTTCATCTACATATTTCCTTTGTGTGTTTTATCTGTAAATTAAGTTGAAAGTGTATAACGACTAACTTACAATTTAAATTAAACTCATCATATTTGCTACCCTTTTCGTTATACCTTTGAGTTCAGCTTATCCCGAAAGGTCAGCTTTTTAAAATTAGTTTCAACAAATTTCGGCGGTTTTAAATCTAGGCAGCCTCTTGCTACACCGAATCAAATGAACTAAATTACTTCTCGTTTTATCAACAGGACTCAAAACATGTTGTTAGTAAAGAAGCTAGTGGTTTTAGACTTGTTTGATTATATTATAAATGGGCTTTCTGTTGACTTCTTAGAGTTTTAAAATCCATACTGATGTTATGAATTCAAAATTGATTGGCTGTCTGTCTGTCTGTTACACTTTCAAAGCTAAATAAACTGCTGTGGTTATTTTAGTGAAATTTGGCATGAAGATACTTTAATTTTTGAAGATGGACATAGGCTACTATATACCGCGATAACCAGCATACACGCGGGTGGAGATGGACTAGCTCTAGTGTAAGATAACCATCTAAATTAACGTGTAGAACTTGTTTTAAAATAGGTAAGTATATCACGTTTGTTGAGTGCATGCGGCTACAGTCAGATTTTAATTTATCGTCATCATTCATTTTGGATAGAGTATTAATTACGATGTTGATTAATACTCTGTCAATACTTACATTAAGTATAGTGTACATTAATACTATACAGGTAAGTATACAAACACTCTCAAATAATCACATTTAGATTTTAAACAAGAATGTTATGGACCCTTTCACCAACATCCCCTAAATTTAAGGGGCTATTAAGAGAGAGTTAGGTAAACCTTAGTGATATTATCGTTTTCACCAACCTTAAGGGGATACATAAGTGCTTAGATGTCTTTTAAAATTTAAAAGCTAAGATTTTTGTCCAGGGAATGGTATACTTAACGCACTATTACATTTTCTGTGCATGTTACATGTGAGGTGAGGATAAAATGGAAGTCAAATAACGTCGATAACATTAATAAGATCATCATACGATATCGACTACCTTTAATAATAATCTGCATATAGCGATAATAAATGAATAGTCATACTGGATTGCAATTCAATATTCAATGCATACATTAGAAGCCCAAACAACAAACAATCATCTCTATCAGACATATTCATATATATATATATATATATATTCAGATACTAATGGAACATCTAAACGCCAATCTTGTCCAGTTTAACCCTTCCAAAACACAGGCGTGTCTTTTCTCCTCGCGAAAAAGAGTAGCTTTGATTTAACACCCACTTTTGAAAGTGTATCCTTACCGATTACCAACCATCTAGGGCTTCTAGGTGTTACCAACACCTCTAACCTCAAGTTTGGCCAACAAATTGAGTCTATCGCACAAACAGCGTCCAAGAAATTATCAATTCCGTCAAAGGTTCGGCGGTACTTCAGCTCTGAACAGCTGCTTAATCTTTACACTGCCCAAGTTCGATCCTTCATGGAGTACTGCAGTCACCTCTTGGACGGTGCAGCCAAATATCATCTGGAAGCTTTGGACTCAGTTGGTCGAAGAGCCCGTAGGTTAATTAACAACGAAAAGCTCTCAAACAGCAGACTACACACCCTTGAGCATCGTCGTTTATCGGACTACTAGGCGCAGGCAAAGTTTCATCCATACGTTGTTGACATACCCAATAGTCGAAATAAACGGTTTGACAGCTCGTTTTTGGTGAGAGTCGCCAAAATTCGGAACGACCTGGCTGGGTCTATTTTTCCTGATAAGTTGAACTCTGGATTAAAGGCTCCAGAGTTCAACTATAGATAGATAGATATTTAAGAGTAGAGTGAACTGGTTTCTTTTGGATGGGCGTGTACCGTCTTCGTCTTCATCTACACTTTCCATCAGGTGAGATGGAAGACAAACGCCTATTCCATTACAACAATAAAAAAAATGATATAAATATATTTGATGGTCAGGACACCTAAAGGCAAACGGTCCTGTAAAACCTGTCTTGGCACGTAAAGTTTCTGCAGCATAACAGATGGAGCCTTGATGATATAAATTGCTAATACCTACAACCGTTCTCTTTATTAGGAATAACGGAAGGCATTTGGCAAGTTGTAACCTGGCTCCGAGCCAAAATTGCCAGATGTACCAAATGTTGCAAACATTTAAATTTATCTGAATCATTTATTGACAAATTTATAATTTATTGCCTATTTATGTAAACCATTATTTGGGTATTGTGCCAACAAAGACATCGTGGAATTCGAAATATGGGGTAATTTATAAATGTAAGGCAGAGAGCACACAATATAATGAATTTAATTTCTGTAAGTAGACAGACCTTTTTGAATGTCAGAGGTTTCAAAATACTGATGTTGCCTATCTTTGTAATGATTATTTTGTAACCATATCCAAGTCTACTTTAATTTGAAATGTACAAATCACTTTAAGCATAGTTCGCTGTACTTAAGTATCAGTTTTGAGTTGACCAAATCCAACATTACAGTCATATTTACTTGTCAGTAAAAGTTTTTTGGTTGTCCAGTCAACATTAATAAACAGTTGTTTTACTCTGATTACATTTTAGCGATAGCGATCTTAGATGTTTAATAAAGATAACTACCAAGACCCAAGTTGAAGGTAGCAGTAGGTAACTGTGAATCTCAATTTCCATTCTTCTCCAGTACAAAAAATCCGTACAGTAACTTCGTCAGGGCTAAAAAAATATAAGAGAAACGTAGAATTTACAGTTATATTATAAATTATACAAATATTGACTGCATTGTTGGTCTAGCGGTTTGCGTATGCGGCTTGCTGCCGATCAAGAGGTCTGGGGTTCGATTCCCGGATCGGACCAAATGTTTATTCCATAATTTAGAACTAGATGACGTTAGTCATTGTCAGATGTCCGAAATAAATCTTTTTTATTTATTTATTACAATAGTACGCTAGAATGAATTTATCAAACAAAACATGATTAATAAAATCAAAATGTAATAATTTTAACAAAAAATCGTCTTAAAAGACGATTTTTTGTTAAAATTATTACCCAAATCGCGACAGGTCTGCTTATCATATTTGAGGAATTCCCTTGATTTCTCTTTTTATCTATCAGTTTTCCTTATCATGGGACCACATGGGAGGCCAGCAGCCACCACCAGCAGCATAGAAACTTTATAAGTAAAGAATTAAAAAAGAATTGCATTACTGTGTCAGTTTTTAAAGTTGAAAATTCCTTAGAACACAAAACGCTTCAGTTCTCGTTTCATGTGACAAAACCATTTCGCTAGACTGTATCTTGTGTCACTTCTTAAATTAATGTTTAAATGATCTTCCTTGTCTTCTCGGCTCGAACTCCAAGAATTTATATTACAAATATGTATAAAAGACATCTTGTTACACTCCCACGCCATTTTAGGAATTTCAAACATTCTTCAACCTTTAGTAAAAAAGTATTACTCTTCTATATTGCGAAAGTCTTGCTTCGTGTTTAATTAACCGAAAGGTCAAACATTATAAATTGAACTTAAAATGTGTTCAAGTACATGGCAAAGTAGCTTCTCGTAACAAAAGTGTTACGCGTTGGCAGCTTCTTTTGTTTCTTGTAGCGGGAAAAGGTTTGATGAAGAAAATATTACTGTATGTAGGTGTGTCATAAGTTCTTTCATTTCACGACGTTTTTGTAGAGCTTGCTATTGTACACTTTAGAGAAATGTTTGAAGTCTTTACAACCTTTCATTACTGTACTTATGTACCTACTAAATACATTTTACAATTCACTCTTGTAACATAATTATCAGTACCTGGGCGACCGAGCTTTCTATATTTAAAAAATGTTTTACAAGAATAGCTTATTTAAAGATATTACACGTAATACACACTAGAAAACTGATGTGATTCAGTTTTCTAGTACCCATAGTGCAAGCTCTGCTTAGTTTGGAACTAGATGGCGTTATGTGTCAGATGTCCGAAATATTTTTAAATATAATATAGGTGTATTTAATTTAAACTTTTTCATACGTGATTTTTTCTTTTAAATCCCTTTTATTAGATTTTTCAACGTGCTAGTGCTGTAAAGTTTTATATACTCAATGTCACCGACGTCATCATGCTCCGTAAATGAATTGAACTCTTGAATCTTCTCATATTTTCGATGAAAAAGGTATAATAGTAGAGTCATATGTGCAGGCTTACAGAAAAAAAAACAAAAATAAGTTAATAAGTATGAAGAAAACAGTCTGTTTATGAAACGTTAGCTAAAACCTTCACAAACCGCAATGTCATCTGTACAACCGACCTTGCTGTTTGCTAGCCTTGTTTTAATACTAAAGATATACCTAAGTATTTACGATTAATAATGAATATTGAGCCGTCATATAAAGGCGAAAACTATTGTGTAAGCAACAACGGCGCAGTCAGTACCTGGATGGGTGACAGTTAATGGCATGATAACATGAGCGTCTCCGTGATTCGAAGGTCACGTTAAGTATTCAGTCCCAGTCCCAGTTACATTCGTGACAACGACGTGGAAATGTAAGGTTAAATAGAGAGTATTGCAACTTGCAACCTGTTATACAATATTATTCGAAAATTCACACAATAATAATTATTATTATGACTCTACTCTGCCAAATGGAAAGCATGATGACACAATGGAATATAAAACGTGTTTTTTCTATTTCGTTGTTATGTGTGAAGGTCATGGAACTTTCTATCAAGGGACGACCAAATTGCGTTAGTGGTTAAAAAGCTTTCAAATTCTTCCCTCATGCTCTATGTAATATGACACCTGAGCGTCAGGGGTCACATGCCTTCATTGTTCAGCACTACAACGTGATTGTAGCAAATATGTTATCATGATAATACAATCTAACCGATCAATGAAAATAATTGTTAAACGTCTCGATTTTTTTATATCTATTCTAGATAGATTCTAGACTACAAAAGTGACTCTAATATGCCTGATGAGAAGCACGAGTAGAATCCAGGAATATGAGCCATCATCCTCACTGTGAGTGCATCTATGCAATGCAATAATATGCAATAATAGTAATTATCATTGTGTGACTTTTTGAATAATATTATATAACAGGTTGCAATACTCTCTATTTAACCTTACATTTCCACGTCGTTGTCACGACTGTACTCCTATTACACTTATTCTGAAAATTATATACTTTTTTATCCAACTTGACGATGGCTCATGATGAATCACATATGTATATAAATAAATAAATATTTTTTTCGGATATCTTACACACAACGCCATTTAGTCCCAAACTAAGCAGCGCTTGTATTATGGGTTCTAGACAACTGATATAAATACATACACATATATTTTTTTCGTAAATACATACATATCATACATAGAAAAAACCCAAACTCCGAAACAAATATTTGCGGCTCATACAAACATTTGGTCCGACCCGGGAATCGAACCCGAGACATCTTGATCAGCAGTCGCATACACTAACCATTAGACCAACGAGGCAGCTATATACATTTCCTTTCTATGATTTTACGTCATACTTGAGGAAACTCCCTAAGGTTCATCCGTCAATAATATAAGGTAAATTAATTATTTTTGAAAATTACAAAACATTTAGCTGCACAAGGATTAGGTAAACGGACCGATGACTTGAGGATGATGGCACGCAGCGGATGGACGCGGACTGCCTTAGACGGGGATGATTCACGCTCTCTAGGGGAGGTCTTCTTTCAGCAGTGGGGGCCATAAGCAGAGTAGTAGCTGATGAAGAAAAAACATGATATACTTTTATGCAGAACAACATGTTTTTTATAAAAACAGTTCATAACTGTAAACAATTTCGAACAGTTTTTTTTTGTAATCGTTGCTATATTTATGACATAAAAACAAGAAGTGACAATCTGAACTAGGTTAATTTAAGAAAACTTGTTCAGTTTTCTGATATTTGATTTTTATTGCAAATTAGTAGTAATAGCAAGTATTACTTAATTTCCATGTAAACAAAAGAGAAAAATGTATTTTATAAATATTGTTACAAGTCACAAAAGAATTGGGTCATTAGTTCAATGTAGGAAAGTACATGATACCAACCTAATTACGAGTATGTTGACCTATAGGAATTAAATCGCCGCATCGGCTTTGTATCGGCCTTATCGTAGTTAAGCCATTGCCCTGCAGAAAACCGGTGAAAAACGATTCCTCCGTGGCTTTCCATCACAGAGTAAATAATAATAATAATAATAATAACTTTATTGTACACCAGGTAATTACAGAGTACTTATAACTAGGTATGAATGTAGGTACAATTGGCGGCCTTATCGCCCGGAGGCAATCTCTTACAGGCAACCATAAGATGGAGAGAACACGATTTGGAGGAAATGTAGGGTAGTGTCTGGTGTATTGAAAGTAGGGAAGAAGGGAAAATTAAAACGTTTTATTATGAGTTAAAAATACAACTATTGATTACATACATACATATACTGGAATTATAGAATTAAGTAGATACATACATAAAAGGAATGGTGTGACCTATTAGAGTAAGAAGGAGAGTTATAAGGTGGATTAAGCGACATTAATGTCTCCCAGGTAGTGCTGCTTGACTAGTCGTTTGAATGTAGTTAAATTTTTTGCCCGTCTTATTGCCACTGGTAGAGCGTTCCACAATCGAACTGCTTGGATAGAGAACGAGTTATCGAGAAATTTGGTGGAATGGCTAGGCATTTTCAGTTTCAAGTTCTCTGATGATCTCAGAAATTTAGTATGCGTGTCGTGTAAGAAAGTGAACCGCGATTTGAGGTAACTTGGAGTAAAAGGATTAAATAGACTGTTGTATAGTAGAGAAAGAATATGTGCATTCCGGCGAAGGCGGATGGGTAACCACTTAAGCTTCTTACGATAATCGGAGACATGATCATATTTCCGTAATCCAAATATGAATCTGATACAGAGGTTCTGGAGTCTCTCAAGCTTATTAAATTGGTCTTCGGTAAGATCTAAATAGCTGGCATCAGCATAATCAAGGATGGGGAAAAGAAGGGATTGTGTAATTGCAATCTTTGTAGAAGTAGGTAGGAAATTGCGTAATCTAAGCAGAGATCCTGCAGCGGCAAACATTTTGCGACTCAGCTCCTGGAGCTGAGGACCCCAGGAAAAGGTACTGTCGATGTAGATTCCCAAGTTCTTCACCTTATCACTATATGGAATAGATGCACCATCGCAGGAGACTTGAGGCAGTGAAGTCCAGTTAATTTTGGAGACTGTTCTCGAACTTCCAACGACGATGACCTGAGTCTTGGATGGGTTGATCTTCAGACCGTGGGAAATGCTCCATTTGCAGATTTTATCCAAGTCAGCATTTATAGTTTGAATAGCATTAGCCAAGTTGACAAGTGGTGCCTTAGAATAAATCTGGAGATCGTCTGCATAAAGGTGGTAGGAGGAAGTCAAATCATTAGTGATAGTGTTAATAAAAACGGAGAAAAGTAAGGGAGATAGCTCGCCGCCCTGTGGTACACCAGCATTTGTACTGCACCAGGAGGAGACAGTGTTATCAATGCTAATACGCTGCCGGCGACCAAACAGGTAGTTTTGAAACCAGCCAATTGCAGTTGGAGATATGTTAAGAGAGCGTAATATACAAAGCAGTATGTCAAAGTCGACGGTGTTGAAAGCATTACTGAAGTCCAGAAGTGTCAGGACAGTAAGCTCGCCGTTTTCCATAGCATGTCTGATGTCCTCCGTAATGTGAACAAGTGTAGTGGTAGTGCTGTGTCCGGGGCGAAAACCAGACTGGAGAGGGTTAAGGAGCAAGTTTGTGGAAAGGTATTTCGAAAATTGGGTATAGATTAGACGTTCAAGGACCTTGGAGAGGAAGGGGAGGATCGAAATAGGGCGATAATCCGAGAAGGATCCAGGGTTCTTCTTTTTTGGGATCGGTACTACATTTGCGTCCTTCCAAGCCTTAGGAAAAACGCTATGGGAGATCGAGTGATTCAAGATATGGGAGATGACAGGAAGAATTTCGTCGAGGATTGGGAGAATCATTTTACGACTTAAACAATCAGAACCCACCGAATTCGAAGTAATGGATACTACACTCTTCTTAACATCACAATCCGAAATTTGACTAAAGAAGAAAGGAGAACAGTCAGGAGTCGGGGCGGAAGTAAGACTTTTAAGAGTAGCATCTTTTGTCTTGGTATCAAAGTCCGAAGAAGGAGAGAAATGTTGATTAAGTAGACTTAAGTCCACATTTTTAGGAGAAGAGTGATTAACAGATTTGCCTACTCCTAATGACCTTAAAAATTTCCAGACTTTAGCTGGATCTCCATTTTCAACGGAGCTGTGGATGAATCGGCGTTGTGCGTTCCTACACACCTTATTGCAATGATTCCTGATAGACACATATTTTTCTCGGTTTCTTTCACTTGGATTCTTTTTATATCTTGATTTGGCTGCCGCTTTCTTCTGGATTAATGCTTTTATATCTGTGGTAAGCCATGGTGATGGAAGACGTTTCACTTTTATTTCCTGGATTGGCGCGTGCTTGTCGTAAAGGGATAATATTTTGGCATTAAAAAAATCCACTTTATCGTCGATACTATCAGCATTAAAGAGATCGGTCCAGACAATGTCTTTGGTATCCCTTATCAGAGCATCAGTGTTAATGCTCTTAAAGTTACGCTGCAGGATTATCTTGGATTTAGGTTTGAGAGGGCGGAGACGGAAAGAAAGGTATAATAGGTCGTGATACGAGAACTCGTCAGCAGAGCACTGGCCGTGTTTAACCGCGAGGTTAGGGGAGGAAACTAGAGTAAGATCAAGCAGAGAAGGAACGGAGTTCGGGAAATAGTGTGTTGCGTTGGAAGGAAGAATAGATAGATTGCAAGATTGGATGATGGATTGGAGAGTAGTGGAGCGAGAATCATTTTTAAGGAGGCAGGTGTTAAAATCACCCATGATTATGGTATGACTGTACGACGGAGTGAATTGTTCTAGAAGAAGTTCGAATGATGAGAAGAAGTCAATACGTAAGGAGGGGCAATAAAAAACGCCCAGAAGAATTTTAAAGTGTAGGAGTTCAACTTCAAGGAAGATATGTTCTCCCGCATTAGGAGGGGAGGGCTGTGGTGACAAACTAATAATAGTGTAAGGAATGTGAGAGCGTAAGTAGATTGCAACACCACCGCCGCCACCCACCGCGCGATCATTCCTGATGAGGTTGAATCCGGGAAGTGAGTACGCAGAAGAGGGTAAGCAGGGCTTAAGCCACGATTCCGAAACTAGGATAGCGTGTAAGTTCGTACAGTCGAAACAAGCCAGCATTTCGGGGAAGTGAGCCGGAATGCTTTGAGCATTAATGTGCACAAGATTGAAGTTTTTGGGAACATCAGAGAACTGTGAAGAGAGAGTCTCAGCGACTGTTGGGTCACCCTGTGAGCTAAAACTACTGCAGGCTGACAAAAAACAATCGCTATCATCACTTTGGTAAAGTGACGACATTTTATATTCTAAGTCAAACAATTTTAAAGAATACTAATCGTACTTAAAGTAAATAGTTATATAAAATAAATAAATAAATGTGTCGTATAAATATAGTATCAAGATGGAACAAATTAATTTGTAAAATAAATCAAAAAATCAGTTAAGTTTATGCAACGACTCCTTCCGCCGGTTGCCAGTTACAAAATAACCAAAATTTATAAAGTTTTAAACAAAAAAAGGAAAGTAATAATAATTAGAACATACAATTAAATTTAGACAAAATTTAAAATTAAACAGAAAAACAAATAAACAAAAATTACTAAGTTCAATTCAGTCGAGGCACATGATCCAAAAGCCGGAGATCCAGACATAGGAATAATTGAGTAGTTTGAGTACTGCGGATCGAAACGCAAGATAATCACAATGACATGTGTCATATTTTGTTGTAAATTATTGTCAATTGTGAAATTGTGAATTGTCAGCTATGTTTATGGTTTATTAGGTTTAACATTATTCGTAGATAGTGTAGAGAATGAGGGTTGGTATTAATAACAAATTCTCTAATACCAATCTCAAAAGATGTATGAAGGTCAAATAAGTAAATTGTTAGTATCAAACTATCAACACAAAAACAAACAATGGCAAGATGGAACTGTACCTCGACAGTGCAATGTATGTAAATTATGTAGGTATATTACCTACTTTTAGCAGCAGCAGCACGCTTAGGCTTCGTCGCTGGGGCTTTAGGGGCTGTAGTGGACGCTTTCGGTGCCAAATCCAGAACCTTGCTAAGCTCGGCTAAGGACGTAACTCGATGACGCGCATCGTCTGGACCCATGACGTAAACATTGCCCTCTTTAGTCCAGCATCTCGTAATCCCTGCTCTCTCACGGGCCAACATAAATAGCTCATGCCTAGGCTTCGTCAAGAATTCAGATAGAGTGACACCAGAGCCCTTCAGCTTAGTTTTGCTGAACCACACGTTGTTACGTACAGACAACTTGGTGAACTTAATCAATATGGGTCTAGTTTTCTTACTTGCAGTGGCTTGACCCAGCCTCTGACAGCGCTTGATGTCATCCACGGTAAACTCCTGTCCATCGAGGCATTGTGTAAGTGTTTCTACAACTGTGTCTGCGACATTCTCATCTTTGGACTCCTCAACACCATGCAGGAGCAGCATCTTCTTTCGCCCCAGCATTTCCATCCTGTCCATTGTGTGAGACAGAGCCCCCACCTGTTGCTGCAGCAGTTGTAGGGCCTGAGTAACAAAGGCCCTAAATGCAGCAAATTCCGTGGATAAGCTAGACACACTTACAGAGGAGCTTGGTGCTTTGTTGAGCTGGGCTTCGAAGTCCTCCATCCTCTTATTAAAGATGTCTGTTAGGTTGTTAAGGGTCGCTTCCACAGTGGGCATAGTGCTATAACTTAATTGAACTTCTGGAAATTTAACGGTTAATTGGTTTCTTGAGAGGAATTCTATTGTTTCCGGCACCCGGTCTGCCTAGCACATAGTTAGTGGCATTTAATTCCACAAATATGTATTAAAATAATTAAAATCTAATTTATTAAGCAGATCAAAAAACTTCAATACTAGTTTAGTTGACTACCCACTTTTTTATGATTTATAATTTAAATAATTAATTTTAAATTCAATTAATCGACCTTTCGCCGTCTACCACTCGACAAACGTCTCCTTCAAGGAGCACCAACTATCCCGGTCTTAGGCAATCCGAATCCATAAGGTGCCAGCTACTTTTTCCCAATCTTGGGTCCATCGTACTGCAGGGCGCCCTAACTTATGTTTGCCAATCTCCACTCTAGCACAAATCAACTCCAACGACTATCAGTTTGTATGGAGCCATACCCGGCCCACTTCCACTTTAGCATACTGATTCTTCGTGTAATATCGATTACTTTAGTTAAATCCATTTTTAATTGATTTGGAGTCTAAACAGACAATCCCAAACGATAACCAGTTACAGAAAAACCCAACAACAGTTTCTGCATGACCAGCTTTCTTTTTATATTATTTAATTGTCATTAGAAATATTGAGCTACACCTACCGTTACAATAAAACGTCTGCCGAGATAATACTGCAGCGCTAACGTTTACCTAAAGCTATTAAAGTTAAGTGGATTGATGACGCTACATTAACTTGTGTTAGATGACCTCATAACCTACCGCTGCAAGGATGAATAGTAGCTTCCTCTAGTTAAAATAGATTATTAAACAACCCTTATGAAATTACGTATTAGACAAGACTTTATTTCCAGACGTAAAATTTTAGTTTGGGGTATAATAAGAAGTTGAAAAAAAATCTTTCAGATATTTTTTTTTGTATACAAGATGCCAAAACCTTTTATGCACATTTTTATATTTTTTTTAATTACAATTATTGTCGGCATCCCGTCCGATGCCAACGTTTTGAAATGGGTTTACGGAAAAAGGTAAATTATAGCAGGAATAATATTTAAGGTGAAGAACGACAAACGATTTCCGGAACCATAACGGTGTTACAAATCAAGATTTGAATCCGAGGATGTCAAACGGAATAAAATCAAACTAAGTGTTTTTGCAATTACATCCATAAGATTTAAGTATGTATTATAAAGCTCAAAATTAATGAAACGTTACGGTTCCGGGTTTAAAAGTTAAACAGATTCTACCTAAATATCATGAACCAGTATTTTAGGTTTTGATTCCTTGAACAAATTAGTCAGCGTTGTAAACCCGTTAAAGTGAAAAGGCAGAGAATTTTAGCCCATGTGATTTAAGAGTAACATTGCCTACATTACCAACTCATTTTATACTAATAGTATATTGATAACAGACTTTGAGGGCGAAAACCAGCAACACCTATTTAGGTGTTGCTGGTTTTCGCCATCAAAGTCTTTTCGAATTTTCGTCAAAATTGTTAGAAGTGGGTCAAGTCAAGCACATACTCATCCTGTTTAACAATCTTTGGAGAACTACCACTCCCTTTTATTGTACTAAAAGTACCCGTAAGTTATATGAATACATTATTTTATCGTAAATATATTTGAATTCAATTATAATAGATAATGTATTAGAATTTTTCTTGTTTTTTTTTTATCTATGAACATATAAAAATGACTCTACTCTACCTGATGGAATGATGGATGAGTAGTGGTCCCCATTCTCGTTGTCAATTCAGACAATGCAACAATACAGTATGAGGACCCAGACTATGGTCTATGAAGATGCTTCTGATCATTGAGCCTCCGATCTCGCACTCACTAACAAAACACGACCGCAAGAATTCTGTCATACTTGGTTAGTTTTGTATGAAAGGGTAAACACCTTGCTGGAGACAGCTTGTTCGTGCTGAAGTTAACGAGAATACTACCTTTAGGACTAAATATTTATTTTATTTTTATTGAAAATAATATATGTGAAATAGCATAGCTATTCACATATATAGTTTGACCAATAATCAAATATTTCATTTATTGATGTAGGATTCGGTATATTTACATAAAAACATGTGAGTCGATCGTCTTGTGTAAATATTATACAAATCGGATTGCTTTTCCTTCCAGTAAGACTATAAGTGGTTTATCATAAAAGCCTCTCTCTTAATCTAACCGATTTAAATCACACGACATATTTTTGATATTTTATTCATTGCTGGGAGTGGAATTAAAATACGACAAGCAGAGCCGACGATAAACTTTACGTCACAAACGCTTTTAACAGAGGCTTTTGTCCTTGCCTAAAGAATAAGGACAAAAAAGGCTCTAGTTTTGGCCGATAAGTGTTGATATATTTTTTTAAATAAATTTAGGAGTTCTTTAATTTAAATTAACATTATTAAATCCTTTAACTTAATGAAGTACTTCTTCAGTGGTAGCGTATGCGACGGCAGTCGCATACGCTACTGCTGTGTTTGAGGTCTCGGGTTGGATTCCCGGGTCTAACCAAGTGTTTCTGCCGGGTCTGCCTAGTTTTTGACTAAATGACGTTGTGTGTCAGTAGTCCGAAATATAATTTTATTTATTTAATACTTGTACTTACGTATTTCTGTATTTTTATCTACCTATACAAATTCAAATTGAAGTATCTGTATGTAATATCAAATAAACAATTTTTTACCAAATGAATATGATAGTATATATGATACTATCATCAGAGAAGTCCTCTAAAATAAAATTGGCCAAGTGCGTGTTAGGCCATGCATAGAATAGGGTTCCATAGTCACCCATAATGGTAGGTAGATTTTAAATCGTGTCCAATAGACAATTGTTATGTTAACTTATTATTTATTTATTTTTGTACGAAGTTTCCAAGGTAGTGCATTTTACAAGTTAGGCTCCTATAATTCCTAAAATAAAAAAATATATGGACTTTTATCACGTTTTTTTTTCAGATTTTTTAAGACAGCCGTTTAGCTTTTAGAGGGTAGGGACATGACGAATCTAAAAGGATTCCAAGTCATGAACTACGGAACACTAAAAATATCTGTCTATTTGTACTGCTAATCTTTGGAACGGTTTATTCGATTTTGACAGGACTTCACCGGAAGATGACACAAGGAGTAACTTAGGCTAATTTAAATAATTAGATAATTTCGCAGCGTTACTTACGATTTACTACAATATCCAGGTATAACACCGCGGGCCTCAGCTAGTAGAATTAAATATACCTAAGCACTGTGGGTGTCTAAAATCGTTGGCTGCTGCCTCCAAGCAACTGTTTTAAATTAATAAATAAATATTTATTAGTTTTAAAGGTTATTAATCTTGTATATAATAACTATTATAGTTTATTGTGAAAACTTTCATGCTATATATACTTATATTAAGATCTATAAACTAAGTATAAGTGGATCTATTAACAGTTAAGAGAGCCGTGTCTGAGGCGGCAGGTCACTAAGGACGGCAGTCTAGCCGAATTCATAATCGTCATCTACACGCCTACCCATTATTTTCTATTGTTAACGTTAGATTTGACCTTTCTAAAGAAAATTCAATTAACTACCAATCGACATCATACAAAACACTAAATTTTGTTGTTGGTTATAGCTATTTACTTAAAACATTTTAATTTTAAAAAATGAAGCTTTTACTTGAAGTAATCTGAAGTGTGCTTTTAATATGTACTTTTAGATCCCAATGCGCTCATTTAAGATACGCCTATGCTATTTACGTAATCAAAAGTAAATTTTATATTACTTTAAAATTTAAACTAATAAACATATAAAAATACTGTTGTAAAATGCCAAATATATGTAGAGAAAGTCAGTTTATTTAATATTAGCCGAGACCCGCGGTGTCAACCGCGGTTGTTGTTATAACGTCACAATAAGAACCGCGAGTAAAGCCGAGGGGCACAGCTAGTCCAAAAACAAGAGTCCAAGTTATTCCCTATAGTAACAGCTATTTGCCAGTGAAATTCCCGTCAAAACCACTGCAGCTCTTTCAGACCGTGAGAAACAGACTAAGCGACAGACCTTCAAAAAATAATATTTATGTAGGTAGATAACGCATCAGGGTACCACGGGAAGAAATTCGCTGCCTCTATATGGACATCGTGCGGTCCATGGTTGCCTATGGGGCGCCCGTCTCGTATAAAAACCTAGCGGGCTCCTCCCGTTGCCAGGCTCAACTCAGGAGTCTGCTGCGGCTGATGTACATAGGATCGTACGGGGCTATCGCACAAGCTCGTATTAGGCAGCGACGACCCTGGCGCTATCGCCACCATTCGACATTCTGGCCGACAGGGACACGATTGTTTACGACTAAATTCGTTCTGTCAGTCGGAATAGCGAAGAAACAGCGCCGGATCATGAGCCTGAAATGCTACAGCAGAACGCACACAAGCAAGCCCTACGGGTTTGGAGGGCACGGCTTGAAATACAGGCCTGTGCCAGCCAACGCACTGTCGAAGCCGTTTTGCCGAGGATGCCTGGATAGAGAAAACCGATGTGTCACCTACCGATTGACTCAGATACTCACTGGAAACGGCTGTTTCTTTGAGTATCTGAATAGTATTGGATGTGAGGTTACGGCACGTCCAACCGGGACTCCGCCCAGCGCACGCTAAAGGACTGCCCTGCGTGGGAGTCCGAACGTCGAGTCCTATATTGATTTATCTATATTGATTGTGGCAATGCTGGCGAGTGGCGAGGGATAGGAAGTCGCAGTCTCCTGTGAAACGTCCAGAAGGGGGCCACAGAGCGGGATCGGAAAAGGGCCGATCCCGCTCGAAGGAGTCGCTGCAGCCACATTTTGGGAAGATACGACCGCTGCTAATGACCCCAGATAGCTGACACCCTGGTGCGGCCGGGGGTGATCGTCTAAGGCGGGCCGGTTTTCCGCTGATGCTTTCCTGGTGCTTCTCCCGACAGCTGTCATTTAAAATATATGTATTTTTGAATTGCGAACAGACAATTTTATTATCAGGAAGATTATATATTATAATATAAAATTCTCGTGTCACAGTTTTCGTTGCCATACTCCTCCGAAACGGCTGGACCGATTTGTATGAAGTTTTGTCTCCATATCGGGTAGGTCTGAGAATCGGCCAACATCTATTTTTCATACCTCTAAAACGCGAGCGGAGCCGCGGGCATCAGCTAGTATATTATAAAAATCCTTCAACCTTCGCATAAAACGACGTATAGCAAATGAAAAACGAATATAAATTTAATACGTTAAACCGAACCATTATTTAGAAATAAAAAAAAAAAACAAAACATAAATTCCAGTGCCAGCCTACGGTGTCCTCAATGGAACGTTGAGCAAGCCTCCGGTGGAGCCTACACTACTTCCGCCTAACTCATACCTACAACGTAAGCTACTGTTAGAATAACTTTGAAATAAAAGTTAGTGAATAAAAACTGTCGACAAAGCAGATTCTGTCCACCATTACTACGTACTAACTTTTAATTATGATAGTATTTTATGATTTCTATATATTATATAATATCTATGTATTTACTATAAAAAAGTATGTTTATGTATTTATATCAATTGTGTAGTGGCTATAATACAAGCTCTGCTTAGTTTAGGACTATATGGCATTGTGTGTAAGGTGTCCGAAATATTTACCCATTTATTTATTATTAAATACTATTTTATTTTAGTCCAGGTCAAACCAGTTCAACTAGTAAGCCGTCTTCAAATTATATTGGGAATAAAGACTAAAAAGAAGGAAGAAGAAGATTTTAAAATACTTTTATCGACCAAAGTTCATATTATGTCTATTACTAGTACATTTTTTTTAAATTTCAAGTTCAAGTCTATACAAATAAGTAAATATGAACTATGATTATCAATATCAATGTTAAACAGCTAGTTACTAAATGCATCTGTTGTCGTCGAAGAGTGGATGGAATGACTTCATTCACCAAGCGCCAGGCACATCGTTATTGCGGTGGTAAGGCCTGTTTCGGAAGATTGGTCCAAGAATGCCAGGCGTGGAATGCTCTTGTGGCGGCTATGGAAGTGGGAATCCGCTCACTCGGTGACATAATTGAGGTCATGGTACAGAGCAAGAGCGCGTGGAAGTTAGGCTTGCAAAGGACATGGTGGAGCAGGACCAGGAGAGGTTTAGGACTCTCAAGATACCAGAATCAAGTCTGTCCTCCATAAGTACAAGCTTAATCGCGACAGCTGGGGCTCTCTGTCATCCTAATAGAAGCAGACCGGGGTAATAGCGGGCTAGTCAAAATATGTTCAGAGTTTCCAATCAGGACGAGGACATCTGCAAGTAAATGGTCCGAAGTACGTCAGGGCTTTCCTTTCTAGGGTATACTTGGTTCAAGTACGTTGATGAGGCGTGCGGTTTTTGGTCAGAGTACATGACATTTGCTGTTGCTTCTATTATGTTTATTAGAAGCAACAATGTACGTACAACATACATATAATGACTTCACTAAAAAACTAATGGGTTTTATTTAAAAATTAGTAAAACGGGTATTATAAAACAACAACAACTGGTCGCTCATTAAAGTTTTTTTTTTAATCAGAATTTAGACAAAGAACAAAATTAAAACTATTTTCGTTCGAAACAAAGACTTTGTTTTATGAGTGTTGTCAATAGTATCAGATAGCGTTTGTTAATGAGGGAACTTTAAGACCTTGATGAACATATCTTAAGGCTAAAACTAACATTTCAAAGTACAGTAAGTATTATAAGTCACCTGATGCCTAAATTGTAACCATTTTGAATATCTTATTTCATGAATAGACTTTTGTTAAACGATAGAACGAAACATATACTGAGTCTCTATAGCTTCGTGTAGACATTAAACATAGTATTTAACTAAGTATTAAAACTATTCTTTGAATCTTTCTGCTCCTCTCTTTACATCTTATCATTGTGTATTCGAAATCCGTGCGCATCTTTATCATCAGCCTATCGCAGTCTACTGCTGCACATATGCCTTTCTAAATGTTCAAATAAATAAATATTTAGGACATCTAATACACAACGCCGTCTAGCCCCAAAATAAGCAGAGCTTGTATTATGGGTACTAGAAAACTCTCGGAAGGAGGTCTACTGGTGGTCCCAGGAGTTGGCGGACCTCCGTGCGGCCTGCGTACGTGCCCGGAGGTCCCACACCCGGAGTCGGCGACGTCACCGCGGAGGCGGTGAGGAGGTGGACCGGCTTCACGAGGAGTACCGAGCAGCTCGGGAAACTCTGAGGCTGGCCATCTGCCGCGCCAAAGACGCGTCCAGAGTGGAGATGCTGGAGAGTCTCGAGCGTGACCCCTGGGGTCGGCCTTACCGTGCGGTGCGACAAAAGCTCCGCACACAGGGCCCCCCCCTTACGGAGACTCTCCAGCCCAGCTTCCTGCAGGAAGTGGTCGAGGGCCTATTCCCACAGCAGGCGGAACACACACCCCCGTCGATGGCCCGTCGTGGTCGTCGTCGGGACAGCGTGGGTGATGTGCCGCCTGTCAGGGAATCGGAGGTAGGGGCGGCTGTTCTACGGATTCGGTCCAAGAACACCGCCCCCGGGCCGGACGGGGTTCCAGCCCGAGTGATGGCCCGTGCCCTCGACTACATGTCGGACCACCTCAGGGGAGTGTTGGACGCTAGCCTGGCGTCCGGACACTTCCCTGAGCGTTGGAAGTGCGGGAAGCTGGTACTGATCCAGAAGCATGGACGGCCTGCCGATTCGGTCGCGGCCTACAGGCCCATCGTGTTGCTGGACGAGGCGGGCAAGTTGTTCGAGAGGGTTCTCTCTGTCCGCATCGTCCGGCACCTCAGCGAGGTGGGGCCCGACCTGTCGGACGCCCAATTCGGCTTCCGAGAAGGGCGTTCGACGGTCGACGCGATCCTGCGCCTGAGGGCCGTGACCGAAGAGGCGGTGAGAGGCGGCGAAGTAGTGTTGGCGGTGTCCTTGGACATCGCCAACGCCTTCAATAGTCTGCCATTCGGCTGCATCAGGGCCGCACTCCAATACCACGGAGTGCCAGGGTACCTGCGGCGGCTGGTGGCAGACTATTTAGAGGAGCGTACCGTCGAGTACGAGGACCGAGATGGCGCCTTGAGACGCAGGGCCATGTCGTGCGGTGTTCCACAGGGGTCTGTCCTAGGACCACTCCTGTGGAACATGGGATACGACTGGGCCCTACGAGGGCGTCCCCCCCCCGGGCTGGGTGTAATCTGTTACGCAGACGACACCCTGGTCACGGCCCGGGGGGCAAACTTTGAGGAGGCGGCGCGCCTGGCCACCACGGGAGTCTCCCGGGTGGTCGGGCGCATCGAGGCGCTGGGTCTGCGGGTGGCCCTGGACAAGACGGAGGCCCTATTATTTCATGGGCCCCGTCGCGGTCCGCCCGCCGGCGCCTCCATTGTGGTCAACTCGGTCCTCGTACCGGTCCGGGCCCAGATGAGGTACCTGGGTCTGGTCCTCGACGGTAGGTGGCTCTTCGACGAGCACTTCCGACAGCTTGGTCCTAAGCTGGTGGGCACTGCCTCCGCCCTAGGGCGACTTCTGCCCAATTTGGGCGGGGCCAGTGTCCCCACTAGGCAGCTGTACACGGGGGTTGTCCGGTCGATGGCACTGTATGGTGCACCGGTGTGGGCGGCGGCTCTGTCCGCCCAGAATAGGGTGCGCCTCTGGCGCCCCCAGAGGGTATTGGCGGTCAGAGCCATACGCGGATACCGCACCGTATCTACCGAGGCGGCGTGCGCCTTGGCCGGAACACCCCCGTGGGATTTGGAGGCGGAAGTGCTCGCCGAAGTTTATCGGCGAGTGGCTGACTTCCGGGCGGAGAACGGCTTTCGCCCTCCGCCCGATGACGTGCGCGAGTGGCGCGAAGCCGCTCGCCGAGCCACCATGCAGAGATGGTCGTTCCGGCTGGAGACCCCACGCGCTGGCTTCGCCGCCGTGGAGGCTCTTCAGCCGGTCATCGCGGAGTGGGCAGGGCGGCAGCATGGGACCCTTTCCTTCCGGCTGACGCAGGTACTTTCCGGGCACGGTTGCTTCGGAAAGTACCTGCACTCGGTCGCTAGGAGGGAACCGAGTCCCGCCTGCCACCACTGCGACTGCAGTGAGGACACGGCCCAGCACACGCTGGCGGTCTGCCCCGCTTGGGCGGCGCAGCGCCGGGTCCTCACTGCGGTCATCGGAGGGGATCTCTCGCTGCCGGCCGTCATAAGATCGATGGCCGGCAGCGACAGTTGTTTTACCGCGGTCGCAACCTTCTGCGAGGATGTAATCTTGCAGAAGGAGGTGGCGGAGAAGGCCCGGGAGGACGATATCCACTCGGACCCGATCCGCCGCCGGCGCCCCGGGCGGCGGAGGCGCGCATACCTGCGTCTCATGCCGCCCTGAGAGTGGCCGCGGATGGGCGGGACGGGTTTCCCGTCCGTCCGCAGTAGAGGCCAACCGCGAGGGGGCGGCGTCCGTGTGTGACCGGACGCTGCCCAATTAGAGAGTTTAAAGTTGAGATGGTGCCCGCAACAGTGCGGGCAGGCGCCGGTTGGAGTCCAGAAGGAAATCCCCTCCCTGGACTCCTTCCAATACAAAGGCGCAGAGAGGGTCACACCGTGTGGTTTTAGTCGGTTCGAGTCCGACACACCACCCCGCCGTAACCCCCGACGGGGTGACGGTCCGCGGGGATTTCCACACGTAAAAAAAAAAAAAAAAAAAAAAAAAAAAAAAAAAAATGGGTACTAGAAAACTGATAAAAATACATAATATATTTTCCATGTTCCATTTTCCATAATTACATTTTCCATGTATATTGTGTCGTAAAAAACTAAATAATATACATGGAAAATGTCACTTGTTCGAAAAAAAAGCGGCCAAGTGCGAGTCGGACTCGCTCATGAAGGGTTCCGTATCAGCAGGTAACATCATATAAAATTTCTTGTAGTTAGTTGTAAGTTGTAACTTTGATCGATGTTTTAATAATAGTGTTTTGATCAATGATATTATAAAAAATCGGCCAAGTGTGTGATAATTGTTATGTTTACGTATTAATGCGTTGATTTTGTATGACTTTTCCAAGTAAGCGCATTGTAAAAGTTAAGCCTCTTTAACTCCTGAACTAAGAAAGTCATCTAATTCGTTATAGTTTTCATTTAAAGTTCATTATATGGACCACTATCACAAATTTTTCGGCGGGCGGGACGGCCTGTTTTTACAAAAAGTTTGCCTTTAAAGTGGAATTTCTCGCAAACGGATACCTAAATCAAAAAATCGTCTTAACAAACCTGTAATGTTTTTAAAAGACCTATATAATGATACCCTACATGATGGGGTAGCCGTGAGAAAAAAAAACATCCCCACTTTACGTGTAGGGGAGGTACCCTAAATAAAAATATATTTCATAATTTTATTGTAGCACTTTGTCGACGTAATTACAATACATATTCATGCAAAGTTTCATCTTTCTAGCACTTACTGTTTGGACGACAAGTCGAGGACGGACGGACGGTCGGATGGACAGACGGACATGACATATCTATAAGGGTTCGAAGTCATAAACTTCGGAACCTTAAAAAGTTGTAGATCTTTTAATTACCTACAACTTTGCCATTTAACTATTTTCCTTGTAGTTTTGCTGGAAATCGAGATATACCGTTTTTTACCCTTTGTTGTATATATTTAGCCATCCAATCTGACTCTACCCTGCCTGATGGAAAGCATGAGCAAAATCCAAGGGTCGGGGCTACCACACTTGCTGCGAATGCGGACAATAATGTATGGCGGCCCACACTATGGCGGCTTAGTGAGATGCTTTTTCACGCCCCGGTTAACCTCCCTCCCTACCCCTTCCCGACCTCAGATCGCCCGTAAATTATTTTTCCTTTCATTTTTATAATATTCTCCTCTTTTTCCAATAGGTTTCATCCTACTATAATTTTATTTGTTTTCAAAAATTATCTACTCTGGTCTACTGGTCTATATGTCATTTACAAACTATCATTATGGTTGCCATGCAAGTGTGTTATTCCTAGCAACCTGTGAAGTTTTGACAGGAGGTAAACAGTGATACATTTTGACATCTTCGATTTATGTATTTTTATAATCACCTAGCTTTGGTCTTTGTGTCTCGATTATTGCAGTTAAAAGTAGCCTATGTCCTTTCCCAAGTTCAGTTCTATCATCATACCGAATTTCATCAAAATCGATACAGTGGTTTAGGCGTGAAAGCGTAACAGACAGACAGACAGAGGTACTTTCGCATTTATAATATTAAGTAGGGATTAAAAAAAAAACTACTCACTAGATCTCGTTCAAACCAATTTTCGTTGGTAGTTTGCATGTTAATGTACAACATATTTTTTTTTTAGCTTTATCACTCTCTTATTTTAGAAGTTAGAGGGGGGGGGACACACATTTTTCCACTTTGGAAGTGTCTCTCGCGCAAACTATTCAGTTTAGAAAAAAATGATATTAGAAACCTCAACATCATTTTTGAACACCTATCCATAGATACCCCACACGTATAGGTTTGATGAAAAAAAAATTTTTGAGTTTCAGTTCCAAGTATGGAGACCCCCAAAATGTATTGTTTTTTTTTTTATGTAAAAATCTTAATGCGGTTCACAGAATACATCGACTGATCAAATTTCAACAGTATAGCTCTTATAGTTTCGGAAATAATTGGCTGTGACATACGGACGGACAGACAGACAGACAGACAGACAGACAGACTTGACGAATCTATAAGGGTTCCGTTTTTTGCCATTTGGCTACGGAATCCTAAAAAGGAAACGACTTATTATGAAAGTAAACAAAAGCTAGTGTACCGTAGCTTGAGCACATAATATATAGACCAGTGCCGATAATGTTTGAAAACAAAATAAATTATAGTAGGATGAAACCCATTGTAAAAGGAGGAGAATATTACAATAATTAAAGGAATAATAAATTATGGGCGATCTGAGGTCGGGAAGGGGGAGAGGGGGGGGTTTTAAGGGAAAAAAATGGCTGATCTCGATTTCCGGGAAAACTACAAGTCCTATGGAAAAAAGTTCCATGGCAAAGTTGTAGGTAATAAAAAGATCTACATCTTTTGCATTTACACTTTTTTCACATATAACCTCAAATTTTATGTGAAAAATTCAAAAAACCAAGTTTTTTGTTTTTTATTTTTCTTTTACAAATAAAATTATTTTTTAACGAAATTTTGTGAAAATTTAGCTTTTCATGTCCGGAATATCCTCCAGATACGTATATTAAAAACCATTATCCCCCGAAAAATTAAGGAACGTTATAAATATAATTACCAAACCTTATTCTCATATTGTTCATTGATACCAGTTCACGAGAAACTAAAATATAATATTCTAACAGAGCAATACTTTAATGAGGCCCTTCAAAAAGTTATTTCTCACAGTAAACTAACCAGAAGTGTGGGCAAAAAAAAGCTATCTACTCCTAAATTTAACAATGTACACGGAAAACGAACATTACAATTTATTGTTCCTGATTTAATAAATAACATAAAAAATAAACAAATAGTAATAATTTATAAAGTAATATAAAAACCTACTTTATTAACACATTAAAAAAACATAATATCATTATTGATTACGATAATATTATCATATAAATTAGTAAATAATATTTAAGTAGTTATTTTTTTTTGAGGGATTTAGAGAAATGCAATTAATCATTTGATCAAGTTTCTGGAATGAAACATCCTGTATGCAGCCCAGTATAGCACTCATTACTATTGCAAGCTAATGCAACCATAATAAAACAAAAAGGCAGGTAGTCTGAAATATAGATAGAATGTAAAGTTAGCTGTCACCGCGTATGAATTACTAGTCCTAGTTTAAGCATACCCACTTACTTGTGTAAATGATAATTTCGTATTGTGTACATTCTTTGTTTTTTTAATCGTTATTGAGATATTTATTAAAATTTACACTTTAATCACTCGAAAAACGTAAGATTGCATGTTACAATGATAAACAAAAATATTGCTAATCGAAATACATAAATACTACTATAATTTAACAAACAAAATAAATAAATAATAAAGTTAATATTTAATAAAACATCTAAAATATTATGAGAAAGTTATAGAATCTTCTTTAAATTATATGTGAATATGCCTATTTATTACAATTTTTAATTAATTTAATACCTGAGTGACTTTTGTGACTGATTGAAATTTTAAGCCATCAAAAGGTATTTCATAGAAAATAACTCAGCCTGCACGTGTAGTTTTATAAACGATGTCGTACACTGCTCTGTTTAACAGCTGCTACGAAATAGCAAGTATGTAGTAAGGCCCAGACCTGCCTAGCCCACTTCGCTATGAAAAACCTTTTAATAGCCAAAAAAAATTCATGGGTCACTCAGGTATTAAATTATCTTAAAATAGTAATAAATAGGTATATATGCATATACTTTAAAGAAGATTCTGCAACTTTCTCAAAGTATTGTAGATGTTTTAATTAATATTAAATTTATTATTTATTTGTTTGTTAATTATTTGCATTATAATATATTTATGTTCACTTTTTGTTATTTTAAGAGGCTTCTACCCTGGTCTAATAGACAAGAATTGGAATTTAAAATATATTGGACCTTGTCATTTTACCAAAAAAAAGCGGCCAAGTGCGAGTCGGACTCGCCCATTAAGGGTTCCGTAGCATCATATAAAAGTTTTTGTAGTTCGTTGTAACTTTCGATGTTTTAATAATAGTGTTTTGATTGAAAGAAATGTAAATTGCGGTAAGTATATGATTTATGACGTATTAAAAAAAAAACTACTTTCTAGATCTCGTTCAAACCAATTTTCGTTGGAAGTTTGCATAGTAATGTACATCATATAATTTTTTTAGTTTTATCATTCTCTTATTTTAGAAGTTACAGGGGGGGGGTCCAACATTTTACCACTTTGGAAGTGTCTCTCGCGCAAACTATTCAGTTTAGAAAGAAATGATATTAGAAACCTCAATATCATTTTTAAACACCTATCCATAGATACCCAACACGTATGGTTTTGATGAAAAATTTTTTTTTGAGTTGCAGTTCTAAGTATGGGGACCCCAAAATTTATAGTTTTTTTTATATTTTTGTAAAAACATATTAATGCGGTTCAAAGAATACATCTACTGACCAAGTTTCAACAGTATAGCTCTTATAGTTTCGGAATAAAGTGGCTGTGACATACGGACGGACAGACAGACAGACATGACGAATCTATAAGGGTTCCGTTTTTTGCCATTAGGCAACGGAACCCTAAAAAGCAAATTAAATATGTAAGTACTTTGACTGCCTTGTTGGTCTAGTGGTTAGCGTATGCGGCTGCTGATCAAGAGGTCTCGAGTTCGATTCCCGGGTCAGACCAAATATTTGTGTGATCCACAAATATTTGTTTCGGAGTCTGGGTGTTTTTCTATGTATAATATGTATTTACAAAAAAAAAGTATGTTTATGTATTTATATCAGTTGTTTAGTACCCATAACACAAGCTCTGCTTATTTTGGGACTAGATGACGTTGTGTTTCAGATATCCAAAATATTTATTTATTATTTTATTTATTACTTACGTATTTGACATCTTATCCATTTTCCTTTAGTATTTTACACCAAAAGGATAAATTAAAGTGGATTCATTCATTTAGGTTTAAGTACCTATGTTTTTAGTTAGATATTGTTGCTGTATTACAGCAAATATACCTAATACTAATAAAGGGTGCAAATATTTCTGGAAATATAACTACTTCCCAGAATAATAAATTAAAAACAATGTGGGGCTTTACCTTTTAAGTCCGTTGTAACTTTTAATCCACTACCATGGTCTTTTATAGTTTGTAAACTACTAAGTTTCTTGTTTTTTAATAGGAAAACACTCTTGTAGAGACATTTTCATAAAACATACGACCTTAACGATGTATGTAGTACTTCTTAAAATCGACTTATAAAATGACTATAAAAAAACTTTAGAAACTTTTTCGGTTTTTAATAGAACACGTTTTTTCTAATAAGTTTAGTTAAAGATCTCAAAATTGCTGCATTTTCTTCATCTAAAAAGTACAAGTACCAGTAAAAACAGGAAGTGCAGTGGGTGTTTGACAATGTCTTGCTAATACAGATGCCTACTACAAAATAATTTCAGACTATGGAACAATTTAAGAAACACGTTATCGAAACTGAAGTTGGTAATAAAGACTTTAAGCACTGCGTACATGATTTAAAACGATTTGACTGCACGGTTGGCCCAGTGCTTTAAGCGGTTGATCCGGCTGGAGACTCCACGTGCCGTCTTCGCCACCGTGGAGGCGCTTCAGCCGGTCATCGGTGAATGGGCCGCACTGCCTGCCATCACGGGACCCTTACCTTCCGACTGACGCAGGTTCTTTCCGGGCATGGTTGCTTCGGAAAGTACCTGCACTCGGTCGCCAGGAGGGAATTGAGTTCCGCCTGCCACCACTGCGACTGCAGTGAGGATTCGGCTCATGACACGCTGGCCGTCTGCCCCGCATGGGAGACGCAGCGCCGAGTCCTCACTGCAGTCATCGGAGAGGATCTCTCGCTTCCGGCCGTCGTTCGTTCCATGGCCGGCAGCGAGAGCTCATTTACCGCGGTCGCAACCTTCTGCGAGGACGTAATCACGCAGAAAGAGGCGGCGGAGAAAGCCCGGGAGGACGACATCCAATCGGACCAGATTCGCCGCCGGCGACTCGGGCGGCGGAGGCGCGATCATCTGCGCCTCATGCCGCCTTGAGTGTGGCCGCGGGTGGACGGGACGGGTTTTCCCTCCACCCGCCCTATGTGGCCAGCCGCGAGGAGGCGGCGTCGGTGTGTGCCGGACGCCGCCTAAGAGAGGGTCGTCAAACCGAGACGGTGCCCGCATCAGGAGCGGGCAGGCGCTGGAGAAGTTCAGAAGGAGATCCCACCCTGGACTTCTCCTCCTCCTAAAGGGAGAAGCGCGGAGAGGCACTCTGTGTGGTTTTTAGTCGGTTCAAGTCCGACACACCACCCCGCCGTAACCCCCGGTGGGGTGACGATCCATGATGATTTTCTCCACATAAAAAAAAAAAATGTGGTTTAAGCGGTCGCCACGCCGCTTCCTACTGCATCAAGTGTCGTGGGTTCAAATCCCACGTGGGATAACACTTTGTGTGATTCACAATTTGTTGTTCTGAGTCTGGGTGTTCTTTGTGTCCGTTTCATGTATGTTTGTAAATTCCCCTGCGACACAGGAATTTATATTCCTAATGCGGTAGTTGTCTTTTTAAGAAAAAAAAAATCGCATAAAGATAGTGAAATCGGTTTTGTTAAGCAAAATAAAGAATCTAAACAAAGTTCTGAAAAAACACTAAAGTATTAATACATGAACTTGCATGTTGGTTTTCAGAAAGGGGCATGTACCTGGGGTCACCGTGTGAATTCAAGTGCAACCCGAAACTGCTCCACGTATACTGTGACCCAACAAGCTCGTCGTGTCAATGTGACCCGAAGCACCCTGTCGCGCTTGGCGTGGCCACAGGATGTGCTAAGGGTTAGTATGCTTTAAACTTTATTTTTAGAGAAGGGCTAAGAAAAACAATTTTAATTATGTATTTTTATACCGGGTGTAAAAACAGATTCACATCAAATCCAGATGATTATATATCTTTACCTTCTGATTTTGTTCTAAGGACATCTAATTTTGTACTAATTTTAATATTTACAAGGTGGTAATAGCAACTTGTCTCTGGTCTCATTAGTTGTTAAATTACAAATTTGTACAAACAACTACAAACAAATTTTTTATTTCACTTTTTGATATAAATTGACGAATATCTTATTACGAAACAATTCGTAATACAAACCAGGAGTTCCCCGAAAATTTTCCGTGTTTACGATCTCTCTTTCGGATCTCTGTTCTCTTTTTACGAAGAAAACTAATTCTTTAGCTTGAAACTTCAAAAGAATTGAATTTTGAACTTGTTTAATTACTTTCATTTGCGAAATCTAAAGACATAGAAGTTTCTAACAAAAAACATTATATCGTTACGATTATTATTTGCTTGCTTATAATAAAGTTTTTTTGGTTTTCCCTGTTCGAAAGCACTCCAAGTGCGCCTTATTGTATCAAGTTTCTCATACAGAAACAGTTGTTTAGAAATAAAATTAAAAATATTGGCATGATGAATGTAATAGTCTATAATTTTAACAAAAAGAAACCGACTTCAAAGAAAAACTATTCCGAGAACCCAAATCGCGACAATTGTGCCTATGATATTTGAGGAGTCCATCATCGGATCCCGATATGGTGACGATGGGACCACCTGCTAAGCTAAGCCACGCCCATTCCAATGCAAAAATAATTTTTGAATTCGGTTCATAAACGACGCAATTATCGCTGGAAAAAAAAAAGATTCCGACGAATAGAGAACCTCCTTTTTTTTGAAGTTGATTAAATACCACTATCTAACATACGATTAGGTGACTCGTCTCCTATGACATAAAAAAATAGTACTCAGACATTGTTCTGAAGAGTTCAGACTTCAAAATCTATATCTATAATAATAAATAAAATTGGAGTGTCTGTTTGTGTACATCAATGTATCTACGGTACTTGCATTAGAAATTTTTTTTTTTTAATTTTTGTCTGTTTGTTACGGCTGATCTCTGAAACGACTAGACCGGGACTTTCACTGGCAGAAAGCTGCTGACAAAAGGAGTAACTTAGGCTATTTTTTAGACTTACTTAGATCCGTGGCATCACTCGCCATTTAAAATAATAACCGAGAGTAGCACCGCGGGTTCAGATAGTGAATCATATTTTTCATATGTTTTCAGCCAAAAAACTGGGTGAGCAATGTTTTTATCGTCAAACGTGCCAGGCATTCGACGCTCACTCGTCGTGTGTACAAGTCAACCATAACGCGTACTGCCAGTGCGACCAAGGCTACCACAGCACCAGTCACAGTAGGCCTACGCAGAGGGTCTTCTGCACTGAAGGTAAATATTCAATTTCTGACTGATGAATGCGAAAATGTTTTTGTTCTAATGGATCATCATGAAATTTTAGCTTACACCCTAAGCTTCGTTCTAAGCTTTAGAACACAAAAAGTGGCCAAGTGCGAGTCGGACTCGACCATGAAGGATTCCGTAGCAGCAAGTAACATCAGATAAAATTTCACGAAGTTCATTGTAACTTTGATCGATATTTTAATAATAGTGTATTGATTGAATGAAAGGTAAATTGCGGTTTACGATTTATGACGTGTGAAATCAAATTATTGAAATCAGCCATAAGCATTGATTGAGCAATGGTTTCTCTATTCTTTTTCCCCAGATCTGGTGTTGCTGACAGCTGACATGCCGACGCTTTTGGGTGTAGCGTCGGGTATTTTCGTTCTCGCGGGGCTGTTGTGTATGGTGCTGCATCTCTACACCAAAGCGCGCTACCACCCTACACATCTAGCCGATGCACGCCTTACTCCGCCCTGCTTGTACTCGCTCAATGATACGGGTATGATATAGGACCCAGGTTGCTACACGCCCTGACAAACCAATTATTAACCATGAAGATTAATAATAAATTTACATTAATTTAAGTCCTTTGAATTTTAAAGTAATAAGCAACACCACAAACTTTTAGCGTAAAACCATTCTCGTTTTTCCTTTGACGAATTGACTACAATTAATTAGGTAATTTAATGTAAATAGTTCTGTACCAATAAATCAGGAATGACAGCTGCATCAACTACTAATACAGCATTATTAAACTTTGAACGCCAGGCGGCACGCTGAGTGCGACACGGGCATCTTCTCGAGCATCGTCCCGCAGCGGCTGCACAAGCGGTACCCTAGAGTTGGAGGGTGGTGGTGTGAACGGTTCCGGTGGTTCACGACGGGCATCACGTCGTGGAGTGCCAGTGTCGGCGTCGCGGGCAGGTGCGGCGCGGCAAGCGGCCATCTTGCTCATCTCGCGCCACCTACACGTCCGGGGTGCAGGGGTTGGAGGGGGCGGGACGCCGTTGGGTTCCTTGAGGCGGGACGGCGGCGCGCACCCGCCTAAGTGCGCCGCCAAAGGTGATCTGGATAATGTATGCAGCGCGGCCCCATCATCTGCACGTCTCGGTGTCCGGGCGGTGAACACCCTGACCACACCGACCGAACGCTCTCCAAAACTTTGCTCCAATCCTATGTAAATCATTTACAAAACATTGACAGACCTTTCAAGTACCAGAATGAAGCAGAGATATTTCCAAGCTGTTCATTTACACTAATTGTCCTAACCTGGCAATTTATACATAAATTTATTTTGTAGCCAGCACTGGTAGCGATAGTGAAACCGAATCTCCCAATCAGCGTTAAATTCAATAGCAAAGTGCGTTAAGCATTCGGGAGGTGTCGGTAAACGCATGAGATGTGTTCCGTCCGTGTCCGTTAGATGTTGCGTCTTGGTGTTAGCAACCACAAACCGACTCCAGTCTGCGACTGAGCGGCCATCGAACTATCTTGGCCAAATATGCTGAAATTTTTCTTTTGAAACCCAAATGATTTTCAGAATACAATTCAAAACATAAGCTGCCCGTAACTCTTTATTGTATTGCTTCAAGATAAGGGTAATTCTAAAACGGTATGGGACATTAATATAAAGATCTTAAGATATCATTACTAATAACGATTGTATAACAATCCTCTATTCTAGACTTTACTCTGATGACAATACCTTGGTTCTCTGCCCTGAAAGAATTAACTTACTAGTGAAACCTGAATCAACGTGACCCACCTCCGCACATAAACTTAGCTATGAATCTTCTCAGCATATTTGGTAAATTGTGAAACTGACGTAAGTATAGCTTGATGTGAGCTTTACTTGTGATTGGCTGTGGGCTTATGGCGCGAAGTCGCAGGATGAAGTGTATGGCGGCGCGAGCAAGATGGCCATGGTCTTATTCTATCTAAATCCCACATGCCTTGTTTGTATGTGCTTGAGAAACTGAAGGTCCAAAAATGGATTCGAAGACTACCAAAATTCTGTATGTATTTCAATAATGCTTTCACTGAACAAGCAGTGCCGCATGGAAGTTGATCGCTTCAACATTCAGACATGTCACTATGTCACGAGTACTTTGTAATAATATTTTAACTTACTATGAACCGATTTTCAAGAAAGAGAGTAGTCATATTATCAATCGTGAAATGCATAAAGCCATCGATAACTGAAATAAAAGTAAAAAAAACGTTTGTGACAATAACATGCAACATAAAGTTTTGTAGCGTCACTGTACATAAAGTCACATAAATACGTTTAATTCCTAACAGATTAAAAATAGGCAAAGTCTTCTTGCGATTAACGAACATGAAGAACTGTTCGCGAGCACATTGGGAGGTTAGCCAAAGCTTCAGTTTCATGGCTCAACACTGCTTCAAGCTTCTACTCGTACATCTTATTGGCTGTGCATGTAAGCGTTCGCTTTCAGTCACCATTACAATTCTTTGGAGCCTGTGTGTCTATGTGCACAAACTAAAACCATCCTATTATGTATAAAAAATATTTTTCAAAATTAAGGAGTAAATTCCAATTTAATTACATTGATCGCATTGTGTCAATATCTCCAATGTACTTACTCATCTGATTTTTCTCTTTTTAACATATCAAATACAATGGGACCTGGGATATTTTTTTTTAACTATTGTAAAATTGACTTTTATTATTGTTATTAATAACTATCGTAACTACCTGTAAAGATATAGGCACCTACAGCACCAAATAAATGAAATGTAAATAATTAAGCATACATTTGCCGAATTTTTAATCAAATTGTAAAAAATATTTCTATTTCACAGGTTAATTTTACTCACTACCCACACAACATATATTTATACTATTCTGTATGTTGATTGTCACATAGCTTTGCTATACCCGTTCCTTCATATGACGGTTCATATTTTATGATTTATGCTAATCAATAAACATACATAATTATATATTTCAAACACATTTTTACGATTGCACTGCTGTACATTCAAGAAAATATAAAGAATCAAATGTAGTACTTTTCACAATACCAAATCATAATTGAAAATTTAGCCCACACGCAGTTAGTAATACTTACATATTTTAATACGAAGATCTCTAATGAAGTCGCGTTATATTCAGGTTCGAGACGTCCAAGTCTGAGCTCAGTGCAGAGCAGTTCATCGTCCATCAGGAGCTACAGTGCAAGGCGGTGGGAGAGGGAGAGAGAACAGAAGGAGAGAAGGCAGATGAGTATGCGTCTGGCTCAGCTCCATGACAAGATGGCGGCGGGACGAGAGATGCCGAAACACGCCCCGACTCCATCACCTCGATCGCCTAATAACTCCACAGATGGACTGCTACCGTCTGTATGTGAAATTAGAGAAGTACGATCATACCTCTAATCCTTTGTAGTGATGTTTTAATTTAATTAAAGATTTTTATGAATTTTACAGTTTAGGACTTGTTACCTGTTGTTTCTTAGCTAATTCATTGCATAATTTTAACTTACCATGAAACACACTGTTTCAATGTAGTAAAACTAATACAATTAATATTTTCTACTTTCTTCCATGTAAGTAATTTAATGATTGATCCAGTTTTGAGGCTTTACATACTGTAATTTGATAAAGGATATGTACCTACTATACAATCCCTGATTATGATTTGAAAGTATCTATCTTACTTTCTCATTGGTAGGAAACTTAATGTTTCTTCAATACATTTTGGGTTTAATTTCAACATATTATCCCAGTAATTTTCACACCTTACATAATTGTAAGGTTCATAAGTGAAGTAAAATATCTTTGTTATCTAGTAACGAGATATTATATAAATGAAAGAAATCAGGCTAGCACTCTCACGTCCCTGAAGAAGAAGCACTTGGCACTGACGAGCATAGTATGATTTTCAAACTTCATCGTGTATTCGGGTGAGATGATGGATGACCCCTAGCAATTTATGTTCCTCACAATAGTCACTACAGGTTTAGTTCAGTAGACCATATAATGACGCACACAATACTCAGCGTTGAACGTCACTGAACTGAACTAGGAAAAAATCACAAACGAACCTAGTCAACTAACGGAAAATATTCCTTATTTTACAAATGCTTTACACATAATTACTATTTACAAACATTTTAAATTTAATTTCTATAAGATCTGTTTTAGACTTTCGCGATATAGTGTTTGTAATATAGCAGTTTTTTTTTTTTATGTATGAGCCTGACGAAGTGACTCTACTTTGCCTGATGGACAGCATGAGTAGAATCCAAGAGTTACTGGTCACCACCATACTCTTTACGAATGCAGACAATGCAGTATAGTGTCTCTCAACTATGGCAGCCTATTGAGATGCTACTCCACTTCCGGTTTCTCATTCACCAACCAAACACGGCAGCACTAATACTGACATTATAGATTGATCTCCTGTGAGAGGGTAGTACCGCCCTGGCCGAGCCGACCCATTCGTGCTGAAATCAGCATAGTTCTACCAATTAGAATTATATGAAAGTTTACTTTCTATTTCCCCGACGACGTTACGAACAAGATACATCTTCCGTGGTCACAGGAAAACTGTAAATTAAATGACGCCTTCATGTTGCACGAGTTGTAATTACCTGCATTTGGTCGCATTGATTGTTTGTAATTTTTATGTCCCAGGTCTGTACTTGCAGTTAAAGAATAAATACATCAAAATTACATACTTAAAACTTGCATAAATCAAAGCGTTAGATGTTAAGGGGTTAATATGGAAATTTGTATCATTTCACAGTTAATAACGACGAACGAGTCACAGATGCAAGGAGTGGACGGCCCCTGTTCTTCCTCCTCACTTTACTGACATACGCCTCACAACAAGACGACGAGGCACTCCCTGGACTCCCTGTCGTCTGACGGCTCACCAGCTATCGCCTGGATGTAGACCGTCAAATCTTCTAGATTGCTACGAGACCTCACTTACAAGGGCTAATGTGTTACAAGAATATAGGATAACTTACAATCTTCATATTTCTATCGAGTGTAGATATTAGTTCAAGGCGACAAAGATTACAGAAACAATAACTGTTTTTAGACTTTCGCGACTTTTACACATACTCATGTTTTTACTGTAAACGGGACTTATTCGCGATAATATTATAAAGGTTATACCCGTAACCACGAGCGGTATAACCCGTTCGAAACGTCGGAAAATAGAAGGTATCGTAACCTTTATAATATTATCGCGAATAAGTCCCGTTTACAGTAAAAACATTACAGAAACAAGCTGCGTAGGTAGAAGAGTCATAAATATTTTGATTTAGGGACACCCGATTCTTCTTTTCTTCAATATTTTTCATTATAGGAACCCATTTTACAAGTAGCTGCGAATAGAGATCTCTTTAGTCATAAAATTTCTGCTTCTACCTTTTGTCGTTTTGATTGAAAACTTTCAAATGTACGTTACGTTTGAAAGTTTTCAATCTTATGAAATTGTGGCCACATTAGTCCGTGTTCGAGACTTCACTGACTGAATATAAATCTTTCATCTACTCTTCAATGTAATACGTGTAAGACTGAGAGAGAAGATACGGGGTTATAAAGCGTTCAAGGCGCTGTGTCTCGTAGAACATTCTAGCATTATGACTGAAGAACATTTTAGTGAATAACCATCGAAGATCACCAAATGTAAATAAAGTGTTCCGAAAGGATTTTCGACGTCCCTAAAGACACGTAGAAAGTTAATGAGGAATCCCAGTTGTTGATATTGTAAGTAACGCTTGTGCTTTTAGTTAGAGCGTCAATGCTTCGAATTTTGTTCGTATGTTATCGGAATTTTGATGGAGTGGACAATCTTTCTCGTAAGAAACTTAATCTCATTATAAATGTAATAAAAATGCTGGCAAAGGTATATTAACTGAATGCTGTATTTAATAGTTAAAAAATCATAATTTTAAAAATACTGCGCAACGCTGTGCAGAAATGATTTTTATAAGTTGTTATTTAAAAAAAGGTAATATGTATAATATACGAGTATATCTGTCTAAAAAGTTGATATTAAGTAATTGTTTACTAGATTTATCATAGCAATGACACCATAGTCCCTAACTACTACAAAGCATTTTTAGATCCAATCTTAAGCCTCAAACCAATAAAAAATACGAGTGTGCTTCAGACTACAGGACTGAAGTAAAACTTAAATAAATTCAGAATACAGTACATACCATAGACCTGTCCCGTATCTTAGATATATGTATGAAATTTAATAAAATTGGCTATAAGAGGGAAGAAAATGTGTGCACGCACTATTCTCTCTTGCTCCTATAGTAAGATACGAAACGTAAATATCTTTATCTATCAATCTTCACTAACCTGTAATTCCCTCTTCACAAAGTCCGTTCGCCTCGCCCGCTCATAACGCTCGCGTTACGCCTTCACCAACTAACTCCCCATTTTTTTTTTATGTGTGGAAAATCATCATGGACCGTCACCCCACCGGGGGTTACGGCGGGGTGGTGTGTCGGACTTGAACCGACTAAAAACAACACAGTGTGCCCTCTCCGCGATTCTCCGTTTAGGAGTCCAGGGTGGGATCTCCTGAACTTCTCCAGCGCCTGCCCGCTCCTGATGACTGAGCACTTGAACGCTCTCTTAGGCGGCGTCCGGCACACACCGACGCCGCTCCCTCGCGGCTGGCCACGTAATGCGGGTGGAGGAAAAACCCGTCCCGTCCACCCGCGGCCACACTCAAGGCGGCATGAGGCGCAGATGTTCGCGCCTCCGCCGCCCGGTTCGCCGGCGGCGGATTGGGTCCGATTGGATGTCGTCCTCTCGGGCCGTCTCCGCCGCCTTTAAAGAAGTTTTACTTCCAAAGTATTTTTTATTGATTTGAGTCTCAAGCTGTTTTGCATTGTTTTTCGTCCGCAGCTAGAATAAAAATAAATATGGTAACATATGTCCAGACTTTGATATTCTGTGTAAAAATATAAGACTAGTTTATCCGATAGCGATGTAAAAACCTAAATGTAAGTTGTTAAAAATACAATTCCTTTACGGTGTTTGCATTTACTGGGTAAATTTATGTCTGAATTAGTAATATTATACGTTTGTTACAATTGGTTTTGTCAAAAAAGTAGGTACAATTTGTTGATTATGTTTGTAAAGATTATACACAGATGAAACATGTAACGGCAGTAATATTTTTAAACATTTACAATGTATCTATTTTCTTACTATTGTACCTGATTGTTGATTTTTATTATATGTTATTGTTGCCGAAACTTTTATTTATTTATATTAGATTTAAACTAGGCTTAGTATACCAGTATGTACGTCGTGCGAAAAAATACAAAACACGGATAGATACTTTTAAAATCATCTGGTTATATCCAGTAAGTAATTCAAAATTTATTGAAGTAGAAAGGTATGTATAATAGATTTTACTCACGCTTTATACGGGAACAGGGGTAGGCAGATGATATGTCAAATAATAAATATCTACCTTTTCGGGTTATAATTGAACTCGTATTGAATTGCAGTAGGCAGCAAGCCCATTGCAAATAATCGAGACTGTAAATTAAAGATAGAGAAATTGGAAGTAAATTAAAAATGATTGTTAGGAAAGAATAAGAGTTTCTAAGTATAACCTGTTAATTTTATAAGTAATTTCCGTGTTATGGTAAGGTAAACATGTACATTACACATACATATAAGTAGTTAGAATTGGAGTAATTGCGATGTGGCTCCGGCCAGGCCTTATAGTTCAGGAAACTGGATGTGGATGTGGATCATAGATACAAAAACATTTTGTACTCATGATGTAAATATAGTTTGGGGAATAGGTCGTTTAGTGTTCGCTTGCCGGAATTTAAAGTCATTACAATGTCTAATTTTGAAACATAAATGACTAATCGGTGATCTTCCTCTTATTGATGTTATAACAAAAATCTTCTTCATAACTAGCACACTTAAAACACGGGCGATGCCAGAACTTAGGTAGATTTAGTAATAACCCGCTTACATTTCGATTGAAAATTAGGGGTTTTTTCGGTATTCCGTCAAAATGAAAAATATTTTCCCTTAATACCCCCCCCCCCCTCTCCCCCTTCCCGACCTCAGATCGCCCGTAATTTATTTTTCCTATAATTTTTGTAATATTCTCCTCCTTTTACAATGGGTTTCATCCTACTCTAATTTATGTTCACTTTTTGTTATTTTAAGAGGTTTCTACCCTGGTCTAAAGTGACAGCCAGTCAAAACAAAAGGTTAACAAGTATTTGTCTACGGCAAATAGAACCCAAGGCTTCCGGCTTAGCAGTCAGGGTCATGAATCACATATCAACAATTCCGTCATTGGACTATTAATTCTTCGGTCAAATTGAAAATCAGACATTGTACTGAACTAATGGAAATTTAATGAAATTATGTAATCGTGATAATAAATTGTAGTTAATTACGATAAATACCCCGTTGTTTTGTAATAGCACAAATGTAACGCGAATCAAATGATTCGATGTCGGATAATGTTGTGTTATCGCTGTTTGCATTGCCAAAATAAAATGTAAACTGAAATCTTTTGTTTTATTTTCACTAACTAGCTTTCCCAATAAGTATATATTAGAAGAAGAAGAAGAAGCCGAGGATCGAACCAAGAGAGGCTAATCGCAACTAATGATGATCAAGCACTATCTTTGTATAATTCGATAGACAAACACTCATAAAACTAAAACTATGAAATGAAGCATATTAATGTGTATCTATGTACTTATAGATACAAAAACAAATATTAAATGTTTATTGCCTCATTGGTCTAGTCACAGTCTAGTCTAGTAGATAGCGTGCGACTGCTAATCAAAAGGTCTCTGGTTCAAATCCCGGGTCGGGCCGAAACAGTGTTTTTGGGTTTTTCTTAGGAAATTCCTAATAGAAGCCCGGAATTTGGAAGTTAGGCGGTTTAAATTCACGATCGTGCCTCGGAGAGCACGTAAAGCCGTCGGTTACGGTTTTCATGAACATCTATGGCAATCGTTAATAGGAAGTCATTTCCCTTAAATTTACACTAGTTTTGTTAAGTTCATCTGATGTTCAGAGGAAGGTTTGATGTTTGTGGTAATGTTACAGAAATAAACGTTAATAAAGTAGGAAGCTGTTTTATTTATTATAGACAGTTTTTTACAAGGAAACATATATAGTTTTTTTATATAACAGTAAAACAAACAATATGTGTTGCTTAGCAATGCAAACATAGAGATCAGATGATCATAGATAGTATGATATGCATACTTCACATTCCCAGTAGTTTTTCAGAATTTGAGGATAAATTCTTCAATCCCACTCTTGAACATATGTTTTGCAGTCTGGGACCAAACAGTGGTTTGGTTAACATGTCAGCCAATTGCAGTTCTGAAGAAACTTGCTGAACTTCAAATTCTCCATTGCTAACACATTCTCTAATGAAGAAATGTTTCAGTTTTATATGTTTCGTGCGCTTGTGATATTCATACTTCGGGTTATGCGCAAGTTTCACAGCTGATTCGTTATCCAGATTCAATACTGATTTCCCGACTTCAATCAGGTTGTTGAGTAAGCGATTCAACCACAAAATTTCTTGTGCGGATTCGCTTGCTGCTATTACGTCGGCTTCAGTTGAAGAGATGGACACAGTCGTTTGTCTCTGGCTTCTCCAGCTAATAGCAGCTCCAGAAAATAAGCACACCATTCCAGATGTGGATCTTCCGGTAGTTTTGTCTCCTGCATGATCAGAGTCGCTGTAGCAAACTAAATGTGAAGGAGAATTTTTCGTAAAAACGAGCCCGTTCTGTTGGGTTCCTTTTAAGTACCGAAAGATGCGTTTTACAAGCAATACATCCTTCTTAGCAGGTGCTGCGAGGTTTCTGGATGCGACACTCACTGCATATGAAATATCAGGTCTTGTGCCTACTGATAGATAAGCCAACGCACCCACGGCTTGCCTGTAAGGAAAGTTTATTTCCATATTTTCCTCTTCCTCCTCAATTTCATTTTCTTTGACAATTGGAGTTGGAGCAGACTTACAATTGGTCATTCTATATTTTTCTAAAATTTTATTAGTGTAGGCCTTTTGACACAGTGTGATGTTGTCTTTTCCCACGTTGACTTCCATTCCAAGGAAGTACGAAGCAGGTTTTGTAGTAATCTTGAATCTTGTTTTCAATTCATTGATAAATTCGGTTCCTGCTGTAGCTGTGTTGTACAGTACGAGTCCGTCGTCAACGTAAAGACCAATGAAAACTTTGGTTCGTCCTTTGATTCGAATATATAAACATGGATCCACTTCACACTGTTGAAAACCAGATTTCTGTAGGAACTCAGCAATACACGTGTTCCAGCAACGCGGTGCTTGTTTTAGTCCATATAGGCTACGTCGCAATTTACAGACTCGTTTCGTACCATCCTGATAACCGTCAGGTTGTTTCATGTAAATTTCTTCATCAACCTCACCGTTCAGAAAGGCAGTCGATACATCAAATTGGTAAAGTTTTAGATTTTCTTGAGCAGCTATGGCTAACAATGCTCGTACTGTGCTCATACGGATCACTGGACTGAACGTTTTATCATAGTCCACTCCAGGTTGTTGGGAGTAACCCTTGATTACCATTCTGGCTCTAAACCTTTCGACAGTACCATTTGGGTTCATTTTTACTTTGTAAACCCACTTACATGGTAGGGCTTTTCGACCTTTGGGCAAGTCAACTAGATACCAAGTTTGGTTCTCTTTAAGTGAAGTCATTTCACTGTGCATGGCCTCTTGCCAT
Organism: Phragmatobia fuliginosa; assembly: GCA_932526445.1. Lineage (NCBI taxonomy): Eukaryota > Metazoa > Arthropoda > Insecta > Lepidoptera > Erebidae > Phragmatobia > Phragmatobia fuliginosa. Next base: position 10,315,679 of record OW052065.1, on the reverse strand, counting down.
TTTTCTTTGTCAGGAGATTGCATTGCCTCTTTGAAGGTTACAGGCTCTTTAGGCTTGTATAGATTCTCCACTTCCTCGGCCGCTGCTAAAATAAAATCATCATAACGTTTTGGAGGTGTGATTTTAGATCTGTCCCGCAAAGCCATTGTACCAACTGTGGATTCCTCTTCAACGTTGTTCAGAGGTTCGTTACCGTTGAGTAAATGTTGTTGTGAATATTCATCGTTGTTTTGATCAACAGCGCTATCTTTTTCATCGTCGTCAAGTGCTATAGTCACTTGTATAGTTATGTAAAAACTCTTCATCACTAAACTGACTTGAAAGTTCATTTCTATTAGTTTCATTGTAAAACATTGCTTTCATTACTCGAACATCTTTTGACACAATTATTTTGTTCCTTGAAGGTATGAAAATTCTGAATGCTTTCGATGTTTCAGAATACCCTGCAAACATTCCATGAATTGCTTTTGGCGCAAATTTGTGATTATTAGTACCTTTCAACAGAACAAACGTTTTGCAGCCAAACACGAACAAATGATTAACACATGGTTTTCTACCGATCCATCGTTCAAATGGCGTCTGATTCTGAATGGCGCTATTTATACTTCTGTTTGATAAGTAGTTTGCAGTAAAAACTGCTTCACCCCAGAGTTTCATTGGTACCTTTGCATCAATCATCATTGCTCTCGCTTTCTCAATGAAGGTACGATTTTTACGTTCAGCGATTCCGTTTTGGTTTGGGGTATAAGGCGCGGATAGCCTTCTCTGTATTCCGCAACGTTTTAGATAGGCATCAAACTCCTTATTTATGTACTCAGTACCATTCATAAACCTTTCGACAGTACCATTTGGGTTCATTTTTACTTTGTAAACCCACTTAACATGGTAGCAGAGCGTTTATAAAGTTACAGATGAACGTAAGTAAAAATATCCCTTGTCATAAAGAAAATGTCGAAAACGAAAATTGAGTCTCTTACAAAAGACAATTACGACACATGGGTGATACAAGCAGAAGCCGTTCTTGTTAGACAAAAATTATGGAAACACATTGAAGTTCCTTTAACTGCTGATGCTACTGCAGATGAAAAAGAAGGAGACAGACAGGCGAAGTCTGAATTAATATTAATAATATCTCCTTCTGAGCTAAAACAAATAAAAAATTGCACAACAGCAAAAGCACTGTGGGAAAAATTGAAAGACACTTATGCTAGTAAGGGACCTGCACGTAAAGCATCCCTATTAAAGCAACTAATCCTAACAAAATTAGAGGGACACGATGTACGCGGTCACCTAAATAAGTTCATGCACACAGTTGACAAATTGGCCGACATGGACGTGATAATCAATGAGGATTTGTTAACAATTATGATGTTGTACAGTCTGTCGTCGGAATATGAGAACTTCAGAGTTGCTATTGAGTCACGGGACAATCTTCCAAAGCCAGAGGAGCTTAAAACTAAAATAATAGAAGAATGTGAAGCTCGTCACAGTATAATAAGTAACGAACCTGAAACCTCTTTTCATGAAGAAGCATTAGACGCATCCTGTAAAATTTGCAAACGAAGAGGTAACATCTTTAAAAGCAAAAACCACGCTCTGCTACCATGTTAAGTTCATCTGATGTTCAGAGGAAGGTTTGATGTTTGTGGTAATGTTACAGAAATAAACGTTAATAAAGTAGGAAGCTGTTTTATTTATTATAGACAGTTTTTTACAAGGAAACATATCGTCGTTGCAAATTTAAAATCTCCTATGTGTCATTTTGACGAAAATGGGTTTTTCAAATATTTAAAAATAGATTTCCAATATCCACCATTTGCAAAGACTCCTATCTGAATAGCTTATTACTTCACTAACTTACGCCTCATTTCTAAAATATCCTATGTGTCAACCTACATTTAGTTGATCATCAAAATATCCTATGTGACTAACCGTCGTCGGCGCAAAGATAATATTTTAAGAAAAAAGTGAAGTGGACATGACTTTTTTTTAATAAATGTGATGAAAATTGTATTAAGGTCAGAGTTTTTAGATTGTTCCTTTTAAATACACTTCCTTTGGGTAAAGATAGCTTTAAGCGCTGAACGAAAGAAGCAGATACGATAAACGAAGACGTTCGTGCTGGTGATTCACCTGATCATGGCTCTGAAAATATACCATCGCATTCAGTTGGGATCATACCAAAGAATACACAAACAACGAGAACAGTAAAAACTTGGTTAGATTTGATCCCAAAAGTACCCAGTCATTACTGCCGAGCAAGTACCAGTAAGCGATACGTTGAGTCAACATTTAGGTCTGAGAAACATGACGTTTTTGTTGAATGGTGTAGGGAAAAAAATTACCATGCAGCAAGCAGACCTACTTTCCTAAGAGTTCTAAGTCTGGAAAAAATCGGAATTCATCATCCATGTAACGATATGTGTGATAGTTGCTGCAGTTTTAATGTGGGTAATATTTCTCAAAAATAGTATGACGAAAACGTTATTAAAAATGAAACTCGCCAAGCAAAAAAATGTACTATTGAAATTACTGACGAGAAGGTGGTTGTGATCACAGTAGATGTTCAAAGTGTATTTATTACTTGCCCCTAAACTTATATTTTAAACTAGAATTACAATGAAATAATTTTACCGGTTACGATTGTAGAACTAAAAAAGTAACAATTTAGTTTTGGCACGAAGCAGACGGAGGTGTATCGTCTAATGAGATTACTTCTGGTTTAATTAACTACATAACAAACCTGCCTCCTAACACTGAACGAGTTATTATTATATCTGACGGATGTGACCACCAAAACCGAAACCGAGTTCTGTCTAGTGCGTTAAGCAATCCATCCCAAAGTACAAAACTTATTATTGAGCAGCTGTACTTAGAAAAGGGCCACACAGCTTTAGAAGTGGATAGTGTATTCATTCAATAATAGAATAGTGTACATCAAAGCCCCCATTTACGCACCCAATGATTAAACTCGAATGCAGCAAGCTTGCCTAAGAAACCCTTACGTTGTTAAGACAATCCATTATGACTTCTTTCGAAGCACTGGAATCAAACTTTAAATCTATAAGACCCGGCAAGAAGTAGTAGTTTTATGTAGGTTGGTAGTAGACATAAGGGCTGAAATTGTACAAGACGTATCCGTGTTGTATAAGTTGCGACACATTGATGAGTGGGCAATCCTACCACAGCGAAGATTTCTTCCTCATGAAAATCTGCTGCCGAAACGGTTATATCAAGAGCCACTCACAAACAGAGAGCTAATACAAACATTTGCAGGAACTGTAAACCGTCATTGACAAAGACTATCATCCATTTTATGATGCCACTTCATTCAACCCAAGAACTTACTCTGCACTCATTATGTTTCACATAATCAACATAATTTAATCTTTATTGTATTTTTATCCAAATAGTATGGGTTTTCATTACATGACTGATTAAATATAGACTAGTAAAATAACTCATTTTAAACCATTTCCTTCTAAAAAATCCTATGTGTAAAATTATTTTCAATTAAGATCTCCTATGTGTACAAAAATGAACAAAAACGGCTTTGTAGTCTAAATTACCATAATCAGTAAAATGATTTCTATGTCAATACTTTTTTATTACATGTATTTATATAATGACCAAAGAATCGAATATTATTTCTTAAGAATTTTTTTCACTAGGCACTTTTTTTCGATTTTCTCGAAAAGTATATTTTTACACATAGGAGATTTTAAATTTGCAACGACGATATATAGTTTTTTTATATAACAGTAAAACAAACAATATGTGTTGCTTAGCAATGCAAACATAGAGATCAGATGATCATAGATAGTATGATATGCATACTTCACAAGTTTAACCTTCGAATTTCAGTTCTCCAGGGTTGCGGAGGTCCGTTGCCAATCGCTCCGTGAAAAAACTGATAGGTATTCAGGTGAAACGGGTTGAACTAGTAGTCAACCCCAGAGTCCAGAAGGAAATCCCCTCCCTGGACTCCTTCCAACACAAAGGCGCAGAGAGGGTCACACCGTGTGGTTTTAGTCGGTTCGAGTCCGACACACCACCCCGCCGTAACCCCCGACGGGGTGACGGTCCGCGGGGATTTCCACACGTAAAAAAAAAAAAAAAAAAAAATAGTAGTCAACCCCAAATAATATTGGGAATTAGGCTAGGAAGAAGAAGAAGATCTGTGTACTCAAAGATAATTATTTTTAAAACAATTTTTATGACGTATTTTTATTTTTTTTGCAATTGCTACAATCTCTGATAGTACAAAACTAAATGAGATTAGTAATCATCAACACATGAGGTCTGTTCAAAAAGTATCACGAATTTCGAATTTCCGCGGGCTACATACAGGATGTAAAAAGACTGAAATCGAAAACTTGATGGTTGCATTCAGACCATGATACTGAATAGGTTTAGCGAAAAAAAAAACGCAAAATATATGTTCATTTATCTTAGTTCTTTTTTGTATTTTTCTGGTTACATACACATAGTACAACTTAATAGGACACTAACAACCTAATTATCTCATTTAGAAAACCAAAAAATAAATAAAAACAATAAAACTGCAATGTATTTTTAAATAAAATCAGTTGACCGGGGGTCATAGTTATATTCACATCGTTCACTGCGGCTTTTGCAGCCGACAACACAAGACTGTACCATTCTAAGACTGTACCATAGTTTTTACAGTATCTGGGTTAAAACCATTTAGATACACTTGATATCACACAGTAATTCCGTCAAAAAACCTTATTTATAACACTCCTGATATAATTTCTGCTTTGAACATTGCTTGGCACATATGTTATGTGCCAAACTATATGGCGATAAGTACAAAAAATACGTATCTCTATTTTTCTCTAACACGCTGGAAAATGGTATCGTTATCTCACTTGCTCGTGGTAATGCTATTGGCGTGTCTAGTCTAGTAATTCTTTGTCTAAGGGTGCCCGCACACACACAATAATATTGTACAATAATATTGTGACACACGGCCCCGCACACTATAATCCACAACAATATTGTACAATACAGCCCGCACACACGCAATATTATCGGCAATACGAACTTTATTGCCAATATTATTGTGTGTGTGCGGGCACCCTAAGACTACTGCTAACGAAGCTTACCAACATGAAAAATTCTAAAACGTTCCGTTTCACGTTGCTTTTATGTAAAAAATTAAAAGTTAATTCTACATATTCCGAAAAATCACCTAAAAGTAACCTTTTCATTAGTGTAACTTAAAAGTAACCAATGTAGTTCAAAAATCACCTAAAAGATTAGAAAAGTAACCTTCTGGCAACACTGATGGTTACATAAATAATATATGAGAGGTACATACCATCGCCCGTGACAGCAACACGACTTCGTGCCTTGCCTTCATGTAAAAATTAACTATGATGTATATAAATTAATGTTGAAAGCATCCAATCATCATTAAGTAATTTTCGATGAACTGTTTTTCATTCGTTCAAAAATTATTTTTGAATTTTGTTTAGATTCTAATATATAGATTTCCAGAGAAATTATTATCAAACTACAACATTGAGCCAAATATTCACGATTCCTTAGCAATAGACAGAACAAATGCATACCAAAAGAAAGATATTTTGTCTGTGGTATGACGTGATTGCGCTCGCAGATCGCAATCGCTGTCGTCGCTGTCCGTCGCTGTCTCATTCACCTCAACTGTCCGACCGATCCGATGATATTATAATACCTACACCTAATATTTTTTTATTAATCGATGGTGGATTGAGTTGTTGAGCCCATTAATTTTCTTTGTTTTTGAGTCTTCGTAGTCCTACAATTGTAAGTATTTTTGCTTTACAGAAGTTCGTAAGACGCACTACAATTATTGTATCTATCATTTTGTCGAGGTTTTCCTTGCTAATGTCGTCAAGTTTAGCAATTTTACTCGTGTGTATTATTTTGATCTTTCGTTTTAAGTTCTAAATTATGTTGATTATTTATTCGTACTTTAATACAGTAACGAGACGTAGGTTAAATACCTATTAATATGATGTTACAAATTTAAGTTCCTTAATATTGACATGGTAACCGCCGTATGTTTCATTGAGTAATATTATGTTATGTCGTAGGAGTGTCTTCTAAAGGCTATTATCAGCATACAACGAATTCAACGCAATGATGACGGTCTATTTCATGACAGTATTATGATGAATAATTCAAAAACACCTGATTTTACATTAGGTGCACCTAATAAACTTCATTAATGGCTTTACAATTGATTTGCAGTAGAAATAAAAACATTGTTAGTCAACACATGTGGTATTTATATTTTCTATTATTGAAAGGTACTCCTGACTCTTGAGTTGTATATTTTCTCAAGCAAGATTTGAAAGTCTCTTCAAGGGCAACTTACAAGATAGAAGTACTTAACAGAACATAAACTAAAATGTGTCTAATTTTTTTGTGATCCAAAATATTTCAATAACACCTATTTTAAATTTGTTTTTTTTTCCATGAGATGTCTGGGGGACACAAACATCGTTATAAGAATGTAGGGTTAAGTGTGGATGAGCTGCGACGTCGCAGAGAAGAAGAAGGTGTGCAACTGAGAAAACAAAAAAGAGAGCAACAGCTATTTAAACGGAGAAATGTCAACCTGCCAACACCTGAAACACCAGATATTGTTCAGCAGGTAATCAATCTCTTTACAACTTGTAGAAGTCAAATTTCATGTTTGTACCATGAAGGTTATAATGATAGTAGTATGACAATCTTAGACATGGCTGTCTGATTTCAAACTAGACAGCTAAGCATAACATATAGCTGCTATACATGCTAATTATATCTAAATACATACATAATAATATTTTTTGTATAATCTGACAATAAACTATGAGCAGAAGCTATGAAAATGAGATTACTTTTAAAGCAAAAATTGGTTGAAAAGCTTTTTGATTTTATCATTACTTATTTATTGACTATTGAATAAAAAATATTCATTCCTAATGATTTTGTAAAAATAAAAGTACTTGAATGTTCAAACTACATAACCCTTGAAAATAAGGTCTAATCCAAAATGCTCTTGACTGTTTAGGAATGCTCAATTAGAATATGAAGTCACCATTTCTATTCACCATAGGAGGTGTTATGAGACACTTACTAAAGGAGCAAACGGTGTGGCAAAGAGATGGAAAATAAAATACCAAATATTCTTGCTAGCGTGGTATAGTTGTTGAAATCCTCCATTTGTAAAATCTTTTGTCCAGCCATGGACTTTTAAAATGGATAAATATAAGATGCAATTATCATCATATTGGGTTATTTATGTTAGATTAATCAGTGTTATAATATCTTCTTAATAATGACTGGGTTTGCAATTTACATGATAAATATTTATCTTACATGAAGGAAGGCAACAACAACTTACTTTTAAATGTTGCAATGTTATAACTAACATTAGATTTTAGGTACATTGTTTTAGGAAAATTATATTAATTTAGATAGTTCAGATTGAGCAAAACATACTTAATTGAGGTGCTTAAAAACTTCTTATCACTAATATAAAAAAATCACTGTCTATGGAATGTGTCACCTATCCATAAGCATTAATTATCTTTATTTTTAATAAGACAACTACACTAGGAATATACATATCTCTGTGGGGAATATAAAATCAGACATGAAATGAAATCGAAGCAAAGAATACCCATACTGAGAATAACAATTTATCAATCACACAGTGTTTTCCCATGTGGCACACAAAGTATTGTCCCAGCTTCAAACCACAGATCATACGAAGCAATGTAGTAAGGATGTGACTGTGAATGCCATCCCTGCAGTCAATTTAGTAGCTCATATTAGCAATGGATTAATTAGTTTTCGAATTCATATTTCATTGTATATTGATAATCAGCAAATTAATGATAGTCAGCATTAATGTCCATTACTAGCTCATAGGTCTATCTAACTCCAACTGCATCCAAAGCAAGTGTCATGATCATTTGTGATCTAAAAGGATTTAAATTAATGTGTATATATTGAGATATATCTTATTTATCAATAACCTGGTTACTATGTCACAGACAATACCTTGTTTAGAAAAAAATATACATGTGTGACATGTGTCAATTTATCATTATTCTTACTTAAGATTTGTGATGTGTCTGCAAATTACGAGGTCTTGGGTTCGAATCCCATGTCGGCATGTGTGTTGAATTTCTCTCACTATAGATAACAGCCTGGAGACGCCTGGAGTATTCAGTATGATGGTGTACCACGAGCCGTCAGTCCTGGTTGTTATGCACATCTATAGCACAGATGACGATTGCTATAGATTCTATGGAAATTCAGTGGTCTCAAGTTTATCGACAGCTAGTTTAACCTTCAAATTCGGGCCGCAGAGGTCCGATTCCAGTCGCGCCGCGCACAAACAGATTACGTTAAGGCGTCGGTCGCGGTTGTCATGAACAATCTATGGCAATAGTTATTGGGAAGTCAGTGTCCTCAAATATACTGACAACTAGTTCAAACTTCGAATTTCAGTTTGCCATCAGGATTGCGCAGGCCAGATGCCAGTCTCTCTTTGGAAAAACTGATATTGCAGGCTTGATGCCAGTTGTTTATTGGAAAAACTGATATTCATGTAAAATGGGTTGAACTAGTAGTCTACTCTTAATAATGTTGGGAATTAAGGTTAGGAAGACGATGAATTCTATATAACAATATGTATGAAGTTAATACGGAACACATTACTTTTGATTTGTAGGATGAAATCAACATATTACCTTCAGATGATATTTCTCCGGGAATGGTGGCAGCTCTCTATGGTGACAACCCTCAAGAACAAGTTATGGCAACACAAAAATTCAGAAAACTGTTAAGCCAAGAACCAAATCCACCTATAGACGAAGTGATACGAACTGGAATAGTTCCTAAATTTGTAGAATTTCTCACCAATAGTTCTAATCCAACATTACAGGTAATTTTAAAATATTTTTATGTGTTACTGAAGTACTACTATTTTTCGTTAATAAATGTAAAATCGAATTTCATTGAATACTAACAATACCCGCGTTTATAGTTGTTAAGTGCGAGTAAGGCCGCGGAGCGAAGCTAGTCTAAAAAAAATCCTTATGTCATCAGCTTCTACCAGTGCAAATCAAGTCAAAATCTTTCCAGCCTATTCAGAGATTATTGGGAATAAACAGACACAATTTTTTTTTTTTTTTTATTTTGGTAATAAAGCTTTTTTTTTATTTCATATTACATACACTCTCCTATTTATTTATTCATATAGATTGTTCATCTATTTCCCATAGTGAGATGAATATTACTGCTCAAAACACAACCCATCTGGCCAATACAATATACCTAGTAGATCAAAACCACTTGTAAGGAGAGGCTTATTTTCAACATTACACTGTTAAAGCCTGTGGATGGATTTTTTTAGTTTAATGGGGTAACCCTCTTAGAATTCAAGTATTCTACAAGATATGTAATAAACCTCTATATAAAAAAAATAGTAGTATGACTAAAATTTTACTAATTATTTTATCCTTTCACATTTCAAGTACATATAATTATGATGCAATTTTCAGTTTGAAGCAGCATGGGCTCTCACAAATATAGCATCAGGGTCATCGGAACAAACGCGTGTGGTTGTTGAGTGTGGCGCTATACCCGTGTTGGTGGGGTTGTTGGCGAGTGTCGGAAGCGATGACGTACGCGAGCAGGCCGTGTGGGCGCTGGGCAACGTGGCCGGAGACTCTCCGCGGTGTCGCGACACCGTTCTCGCTGCGGGTATTTTACCCCCGCTCTTAGAGTAAGAACTATTTTTTTTTACTACGATTACTATTGTTTTTATTATTGTGCTGTAAATGCTTCTTCAACTAGTGGAGATTGACAAGAGTTTTAAGCCATTCTCAAAATACTTTCCACCCAAAATTTTGCAAGTTCATTGTAGGTAATAACTAGTTCTGCCCTAATAACTTGCTCCATTTTCGACGAAAACACGTAATAGTTATAAAAATCGCTGACATATTCATGAAGGCATTTAATCATTGCTGTTGCAACAGTGGTGGGTAATGCACCATAATATATTTATTGAAACATCATTCAAAATACATATGGCATTCAAGTCTTAGGAAACCTTTGATTTTTTATTTAAAGTAGATTTTTCAATTAGAAGAAGGCCTAGTACTATTTCAAGATTCAAGATAATTGTAATCAAAAAAGTGTACTAGACTAATTATGTGAACTACTTTGATGTAAATTAAAATCCTCCATGATTTTAAATATTGTGTCGAAGAAGATAAAAACAAAATTAATGTTAAAACAGATGGCATTTTCTTTTCTATGCTCCTATCTGAGTCTTGTGGTTAATAAGTACGTAAGGTCTTGTGCTGACAACCTTTTTCTATTGTCAGGCAGCAAGTGATAAGCTCTGGTGCAGTGACTGCATACATTGACTACACACAGTAACGACAAATAGAAAACATTCCAACAGGCAAGCTGTGCTAGTTTGCAACTTCATTCAGAATAATAAAATATAAGATAGTTTGAAAGCTTTTTTTTATTTTACAGGATATTAAATAAATATACAAGATTATCAATGACCAAGAATGCTGTATGGACTCTTTCGAATTTATGCAGAGGCAAAAATCCGCCAACAAATTTTGAAGCTGTTGCACCAGGCAAGTATTAAATCTATATTGAGTTATAAAAATATGCTATACTTTGGTCATTCTTACTTAGATTTGTTCTCAGGCTAATTAACGATACGCTTATCATTTTTAAGTAAACAAAAACAAGCTTAAAAAGGAGATTAATAATTTATCTTCTTTACATAGAAAATATATAATAATTTTCGTATTTCTATAAATATGTTAAAGTTTTAAAAGCTAGGTAAAGCTCAGTCTGGGGTGCTGGTCGAGTAACCTCCACGTGTGTTTCACTTGTTTAATGTCCTTTCTGACCATTGTGTCCGGGGGGAACGGAAGCAGGGAACCGGTGCACCCTGGGCGACGGTCAATATCTCTCCTTTGATAGGGTTGGTGTTGGCCGCTGGCAAATAACTCGGCAGGGGGGGTAAATCACTCTCGGTACTTTTCTGTTCAATCAGAAGAGACTGGATGAGTGAAAACTGGGACCGAGGTGGGATTCGTAGGGAATCCTGGGGCGGGTCAGCCCATTGTTTTACACAGGGGCCGACAGGCATTAGTGCTGCCGCTGGTGAGAGAGGATTAGCCACCCTCTCGCATTCCGTAATCAATAGGCACTCAACAACGACCCGACTGGTGGCTCCAGGAGGGTACGCTGAGAACCTGTTGACCGGAGGGCTTGCCTTAATTGGCCGGCTCATGACAAGGATAGTCTATAACACCAGACAGCAAAGTCGTAAAAACCTGTGGATACCGGCCGACCTCCACAGTATATAGGCTTATCCGGGTGCAGGGGGCACCGCTCGGATGGACTTAATTTCCCCCATACTCGTGGGATTACAAATGTGTGATAATATAAATAATAAAACAACAACGGATGACTCTATCAATAACGAAACTGGCTTAATGGAAACTGGACTACAGAGATCGAGAGAGGAGAAGACGAGAGAAGGTGAAGAACGGCGGTTGCGGCAACGGTCACGATCGCTAAAGAAAACTTTCTCTAGACCCACCACTCCACTTCCTTTAGATGGAAGTGAGCGTGCCGAAGAGAGCGACAGCTCAATGTCAGTGGTGTCAGAGAGAGAAACGCGCCGACAGGCCCGGAAGCGAGGCAACTTGCAATCCGCGGCTGAATGCGGGTCCGGTAATGCAAAGCGGGCACACAGTGCCTGTGACGCAAGTCAGCCCGATACCGAGAGGAAGCACACCCAGCCAATTTCATCAGAAGTTGGCACCCGAATGCTGCTTAGCCTAGCTGATGTAGAAGAGATATTGGACAGACCTCGTAGCACAAAGGCAGAACTTACGAGCTCCATTCGTCGGGCTCTTCTGACTTTGCAGGACGGAGTTAAAGAGCTCTGCGGTCAGGCAGTGGCTCGTGAGGACAAAGAGGTGGCTGAAAAAAACCAGACGCTTGCCTTATCAAACAGGGTAGTAGAGCTGGCAGACCAGGTGAGAGATCTTCAACAGGAGATCGAATCTCTCACCCGTGTAAAGGCAGTGACGCCATCGAAAGCGACAGGAAAGCTGCCGCCTTTGATGATACCGGAACAGGTACCTACAACTGTTCCAACAAGGAAGGGCCAGCCGGACTGGGAGCAAATCGAGGTTACTATGAACCGAGAGTTTGCTCGATTCCAGTCCGGGCTTCTGGATAGGTTTTTCCCGGAGAGAGGCGCTAGGCCCTCTCTAGGCCAAGAACGGACTCTAGTGGCGCAGCAACCAGCTGCTACCACCTCAACGATATCATCTTCTGGGAAGAAGAAGAGAAAAAAGAAGAAAAAGAAGAAAAAGAATAAGAAAGGTCAGACCGCGGAAGTGTTGACTCTAGCAGAATCCCAGACGAATAATTCATCGGAATTAGGGATCCTGCCAGAAACAGCAGCGGAACAGAAAGAGGGCACCTGGGCAAAAGTTGTCGGGAGGAAAGCCCGGGGTTCTGCAGCAAGACAGGCTGTAGTTACTGCTCTTACATCGAAGGTAAAGAGGCCCCAGTTACCACGGCCACCCGCTAACGCCGCCATAGTAGTCACAGTGCCTCCCGAGTCCAATACATCACTAGCGGAGGTAATGCAGGTCGCAAAGTCCCGCGTGAAGTTGGCGGAACTTGGCATTACAGGCGGAGTCCGGCAGCGAAAGGCAGCCACAGGCGGACTATTACTGGAAATTCCAGGGCCGGATAGTGCTGCTAAAGCGAACGCTTTAGCTGAGCGCTTACGAACCGCTATGGGTGACACGGATGCAAGATTCACGCGTCCGTGCAAAATGGCCGAACTCCGGGTGATGGATTTGGATGATTCCATCACTCCTACCGAGATTGCAGGGGCAATAGCTGCAGCGGGTGGCTGCTCCCCGTCCGACATCAAGGTCGGGGAGATACGTAGAACTGCGGCCCGGTTGGGCACAGTTTGGGTGCGGGGCCCACTTGCGGCTGTACGACAAGTTGTGGCCGCCCAACGTGTGCAGGTGGGCTGGGCGTCAGTCCGTACCGAGGCATTGGCACAAAGGCCCCTGCAATGTTACCAGTGCCTTGAAATGGGGCACGTTAGGGTAAAATGCACGGGCCATGCAGACAGAAGTGGGCGTTGCTTCCGCTGCGGTGAGACGGGACATAAGGCCAGAGCTTGCGAGGCGGGCGCACCGAAGTGTCCGGTGTGTCGCGACTACGGCCAGCCCGCCAACCATAGTCTGGGCAGTAAAAGCTGCTGCCCACCAAAGGCTAAAAAGAGGGGAGAGCTCCAACCTCGCCCCGCTATTACTCAAACGGGACAGTCTGTGTCGAGGGATACCCCGACGGGAGAGGCAATGGAGGCCTAAAATTCCCACCTCAAACAAGGTTACTCCAGGGCAACATCAACCACTGCCACGCAGCGCAGGATCTTTTGATTCAGACGCTCGCGGAGCAGTCAGTTGCCTTGGCAGTCATTGCAGAACCATACTCCGTCCCAGACCATCCGCGTTGGTTCGGGGCGTCCGACGGCTCGGCGGCCATCTATTGGCCAGGTGGGGAAGGCTTCCATTGCGCTCTCCTTAAAAAGGGCCCGGGTTTTGTGGCAGTCGAGTGGGGAGTAACAGTGGTGGTTGGCTGTTACTTTTCTCCTAATCGTGGCCTAGCCGAATATGAGGCATACCTGCACGGGTTGGCGATCTGCATACGCAGTTACGCCCCCCGTCCGGTATTCGTCCTGGGGGACTTCAACGCCCATTCAAGAGAGTGGGGTGACACCCGGGACGACGCGAGGGGAGAAGCTATCCTGGAGTGGGTGGCTGGACTGGATCTTCGACTTCTAAATCGGGGTTCAGTCAGTACCTGCGTGCGGTGGCAGGGGGAGTCGATTGTCGACCTGTCATGGGCGACTCCCTCTGCAATGCGCATGGTCTCAGGATGGCGAGTGGCGGAGGAAGTGGTGAGCCTATCTGACCACCGGCACATCGTATTCGATGTGTCACTCCGTCGCTCTAGCCGTCCAAGCCAGGATAGAGAACCTCCGCGACGATGGTCTCTTAAGCGGCTCAACAAAGAAATGGTTGTAGCTGCATCCCATGTCGCGGATTGGTCAGAAGAAAGGATTTCGTCCGACCCGGAGGAATTGGCGACCTGGTTTGGGAGCGTTATGACATCAATATGTGATGTCTCAATGCCCCGAGTCACACCAGCCAGAAAGGGCTCAGTGTACTGGTGGAACGCGGAGATCTCGCGGCTGAGATCGACCGTCGCGAGATTGCGCCGCCCGTACCTTCGAGCCCGGAGAAGACGGCGAGCCACAGTCGAGGAGATCGACGGAGCACGGCGGGAATATGGAGCTGCCGTTAAGGCTCTCAGCGATGCAATCGCTGAGGCCAAGGCCCGGTCATGGAAAGAGCTCATCGCGGGACTGGATAGGGATCCATGGGGGCGACCTTATAAAATGGTTCTGGGGAAACTCAGACCATGGGTCCCTCCGTTGACGGAAACCCTGGACCCGGAGTTCCTGGTAAGAGTGTTAGACACGCTCTTTCCGACGGTCCAGGACAGTCCCCAGATGCCTCCGTTATACTCGGACCGACAAATTGGGTCGGACGAGCATGAGGTGACGAAGGAAGAGCTAGACCGAGCAGTGCGGCGGCTGGCTTCCCGCAACACCGCGCCTGGACCTGATGGTGTTCCGGGTCGGGCGTTGGTGTTAGCTTTGTCGGTACTGGGGGACAAACTGAGACAGATTTTCACGAGTTGTTTCCGCCTCGGTATGTTCCCCCTCGGCTGGAAAGAAGCGAGACTGGTGCTCTTGAAAAAGGAAGGAAGGACTGCAGATTCTCCCTCTGCGTTCCGACCGATATGCCTGCTGAACGAGTCGGGGAAACTCTTTGAGAGGATTATATCTGACCGCATCAGCGGGCACCTGTCGCGAGTGGGCCCTGATCTATCGGAGTGCCAGTTTGGATTCCGACGGGGGCGTTCGACAGTAGACGCTGTTAGGTGTGTTCGCTCCCTGTCGGAGTCAGCAGTCCAATCGGGAGGGGTGGCGTTGGCCGTTAGCCTTGATATCGTCAACGCTTTCGGCACCCTCCCTTGGCGGGCAATCAGGGCGGCCCTTGAATATCACGAGGTGCCGCTCTACTTGCGGGCTGTCATAGGGGCCTATCTGCGTGACAGGACTGTGAAGTTTGTCGATCGGAACGGGGTGGAAAATCGAAGGGAGGTATTTTGCGGGGTTCCTCAGGGTTCAGTATTAGGACCATTATTGTGGAACCTCGCATACGATGCAGTCCTTCGTACAAGTCTGCCCTCTGGCCTAAGTATCGTCTGCTATGCGGATGATACTTTAATACTGGCTAGAGGGTCACGCTTCCAGGAGGTGCTCCAGCTCGCCGAGCAGGGGGTGGCTTGTGTCGTCGAAAAGATTCGTGAGCTGGGCTTAAGAGTGGCGCCTCAGAAAACTGAGGCGATATGGTTCCATGGCCTGCGTAAGCGCCAGGAACCACCCAGCTCATGCCTCCGAATTGACGGCACTGAAGTCCAGGTGGGCCGGTACATGAAATACCTAGGCCTCACCTTGGACAGTCGGTGGAGCTTCGAAGAGCATTTCGGGCGATTAGTCCCCCGAGTACGAGGGGTAGCAGGAGCGCTACATCGCCTGCTGCCCAATCTTGGGGGACCACGGGAAGAAGTTCGCTGCCTGTACATGGGCGTCGTGCGATCCATGGTCCTCTATGGAGCACCCGTCTGGTTTGACGACCTAGCGTGCTCCTCCCGCTGCCAGGCTCAACTCAGGAGTTTGCAGCGGCTGATGGCCATACGGATCGTACGGGGCTACCGTACGATTTCGTACGAGGCAGCGACGGTCCTGGCGCGGTCTCCACCCTTCGACATTCTGGCCGGCAGAGACAAGATGGTCTACGACCAAATTCGTTCTGTCGGTCGGAGTGGCGAGGAGACAACGCCGGATCATGAGCCTGAAATGCTGAGGCGGAACGCACATACGCAAGCCTTACGGGCTTGGAGGGCACGGCTCGAAACACAGGGCTGTGCCAGCCAACGCGCTGTTGGAGCCGTTCTGCCGAGCTTCGAAGCTTGGATAGAGAGGACCGACTGTGTCAGCTACCGATTGACTCAGATACTCACCGGACATGGCTGTTTTGGTGAGTATCTGAATAGAATAGGACGTGAGGTTACGGCACAATGCCACCACTGCGGGTCCGACCGGGACTCCGCCCAGCACACGCTGGAGGACTGCCCTGTGTGGGAGTCCGAGCGTCGAGTCCTAGTCGGACAGATCGGACGGAACCTGTCACCGCCAGCATTGATCGCGGCAATGCTGGCGAGTGGCGAAGGATGGGAAGCCGCGGTCTCCTTCTGTGAGAACGTTATGCTCCAGAAGGAGTCCGCTGAGCGGGATCGGGAAAGGGCAGATCCTGCTCGAAGGAGGCGGCGAAGGGGACGTGGCAGAGGTCGATAGCCCCCCAGTCGTCGCTTAAAGGGTCGTTGCAGCCACATCTTGGGTAGATGTGACCGCTGCAAAGGACCCGAGACAGGTGACACCCCCGGTGCGGCCGGGGGGTGTCGTCTAAGGCGGTTCGGTGTTGCGCCTCTTATTGCGTGGAGTGGTGAGAGGCATGACAGCGTCCTGCCTTGGGGGTGAGAATAATCACCCCGGGATGTACCCCAATCGTGGGGTAAGGCAGGGGGGACTTCAGAAGCCGCTGATGCGTTCCTGGTGTTCCTCCCAACTGCCGAGGTAGGCCGCCGCGGGGTTTAGTGGGTAAACCGATTCCTCCGGGAGTCCCACACACGCCCTTTGTTTACCACACAAAGGGTATGGTGCGAAAAGCATTCCCCGCGTAAAAAAAAAAAAAAAAAAAAAAGGTAAAGCTCAGTCTGTCTGTCCCCATAATGCAGCCTACAAAGTAAAAATAATAAAGCGTCACTTAAATTAACTTCAAAGCATATCCACTTCATCATCATCATCAGCCTATCGCAGTCCACTGCTGGACAAAGGCCTCTCCAATTGCACGCCACTCAGTTCGATCCTCGGCTACTCGCATCCAGCTCCTGCCAACCGTCTTGCGCAAATCATCACTCCACCTGAGAATATATACACTTAAGACTGACCAATTTATACAAAACAACTAAACGTTTTTTTTTAAATTTAGGAATTCCAGTTTTAGCAAGATTGTTACACCACACTGATGCGGATGTGTTAAGCGACGCTTGTTGGGCGCTTTCTTACTTGTCGGACGGACCAAATGAGAAAATTCAAGCCGTTATTGATGCTGGAGTTTGTAGGCGACTTGTTGAGTTACTAATGTAAGTAATCTATTTCGGATCTTAGTAAATCCATTTTTAAAGTAGCCAACAAATTGGTAAGAAGCATTAGCTAAATTCTATTTGTACAATGCATACATTTGTGGTATGAGCAAGTAAATACTTCAATGAGCTGTCCAAATAATAAGCTTTTTTTATTGAACAGTGAAAATCAGGGAGATAAATGATCCTTGGCCTTTTAGGGACTTGCACTTTTCTTCGCCTATTCACTATTGCTTATTGTAATTGAATAGGTGTAGTTTCATGTTAGAAAATGTTCCAAAACATATGTTAATATTTAATTTTTTATTCCCGAAACCTTGGCTTGAATCTGTAAATGAAACTGCTGCTATAAATAGCAACTGGGCGACCGAGCTTTGCTCGATAATCATATTTATTGTTTAACAACGCCATCTATTCTCTCAAGTAGCTGTAGTGTTGCTATGTTGGAGTACTAACCACCAACTTACTAAGTGTTACTGAGAGAGTAGTATAGATGTCGCAACAATACTAAGAGTAATAAATATAAACGCTCGAAAATTCCAAAACTCATGATGTTTCACCCCCGAGAACTCCCAAATAACAGATTACAGCAAAATCGTTAGAGGCGTTTCTGAGATCACAAATAGGTGATTGAAGTGCAAGAATTGCTTTTTTAAAGATTAAATACTCATGTTGATGAATCAAGAACATGGCGTCCTTAACTCTACCACTAAGGGAGCTAACTGGGAGAACATCATTGTAAAGAGGAGGAAAACTTCATCATCATCATCAACAGCCTTTAACAGTCCACTGCTGGACATAGGCCTCTCCTTAGAAAGGAGGCTTTGGCCTACTATAACACGCTGGCCAGTCGGTTGGTATAGGGTTGGTTTCAAGTTTTCCTTCTCTTTGCATTGATGTTGTCTTGCGTAGTTTATCCCTTAGTCGCCTTTTACGACACCCGCGGGATGAATAGGGGTGGTGACACTGTATTCTTAATCCGTCACCACACGGAAAATTTGAAACACCTATAACAACCTACCTTCTCAGTGTGGTACAGCAGATTAAAACCTCTTTTTCTAAATGGACACCTAAATTGAGACTCCATGATGATGATAAAATTAACAAGTTACTTTCATAATTTGTCTGCTAACTAGTAAGTAGAGACTTAACAGAATAAGTGTTATCTAAACATATTAATAAGCATGGGTTTGCAGGCATAACAAATCGACTGTGGTATCAGCCGCCTTGCGAGCAGTGGGCAATATTGTGACGGGCAATGACCAGCAGACACAGGCGGTGTTGAACTGCAACCCGCTGCCTAACCTGCACACTCTGCTACGCACTGGCACTGCGGGGCTGTGCAAGGAGGCCTGCTGGACATTGTCTAACATCACGGCCGGGAACGCCGCACAAATTCAGGTATTTGTTTCGAATACATCACTTTCTATTGTGTTGATGTACATGTTCATTGTCAAAGTCACAAATATTTTCATGAAATTATGTTGTTGTTTTTTATGAAAACTTATTTAAGGTTTTTTCAAATGTTTAACAAACTAAAGACAATCGACATAATGCTTATGTCAATCTAAAACCACCCATTTCCAAGGTGTTGATCCTTATGAGAAGGAAGAGTGAGAAAAACTCATTGACACTGTTTATACTAAACATTACCAAATTAATTGAATAGATAGTAAATGATCTATTCAATTAATTTGGTAATGTTTTAAAAATGTTTTAATTTTTATACTGCAAATGTAAGCCAGTATATTGTATATACAGTTACAATATGTTAACAAGGTTTACACTGGATAAGATCATATTATATAGCTTTAGGCCAACTGTAATCATTGTTTATATATAATAGTGAAACACAATTATTTATAGAGTAGTTGCATCTCTCGATACAAATAGAACGCCGAAAACTGAGATAAGACTAATATAAATCCTGTTTTTATCTGACTATGCTGAAGTCAAAAGAATTGGGTATTAATTTTAGCAGTCTATGTATGTTTGTGTTCCACTGTAGCGCCTTAAATACTGAATGAGGTAGTCTATTTCGAAATAAATTTAAATGCTACCAAATGAACCCTATAATAATAACAATAATTATAATAAGACAGCATTTATTTTCTTACCACAATACATCTTTAAAAATTATAGCTTACACAAAAATTTGACACGACAATGATGCCTAAAGGTAATCGCACACTCATCAGTGGCGAACGAGCCGAACGAAACGAATTTTAGAATTCTTTATATAAAATCTCATTAAAACCTCGCACACTTACCCGCGTCGAATCGTCCGCATCTGGAAGAACCCCAGAAATCCTAGACGAATTCGGATGACGACAAAAAATTCGGCGCGGATGATGCAGTCGCCTCGATCGATGCGCTCGCATTCTATCAGTTGCGTATGACAGATCAACGCACGAATACTATTTCTTGAAATGATTACTTCGACTCGGACGATTCGTTCGGCGCGGATAAGTGTGCGTTCACCATAAGCTAGACTTAAAGTATGTATGTCAGGACACCCGTCCTTTATTTTTTATATTTTTTTATGTTTACATTACTTTACACAATTAGTTGTGGTCTACAATTTCAATATATATGTTGTACCTGTATAAATATGTATGTATGTCATTTATATGTGTTTGTATGTGTGCTGTTTCCATATATTTCTGCGTAAGTGTGTGGGTGCGTGTGTTTGTGTGTGACTGTGTGCTTGTTGGATACCTATAGATTTGTGACCCATATCTATGCTGACACAGCAAGCAACTTTTCAGTGTCATCATAAACAAAAAATAATATATAGCATTTTATTTTTTGTAGTTCGTAAATAGACATTTTTTTTTATTTTATTATAAATATTAATTATAATAATCATTATTAATTTTCCAGGCGGTAATAGATGCCAACATATTCCCAGCTCTCATTGAGATATTGGGACAAGCTGAATTTAAAACGAGGAAAGAAGCAGCGTGGGCGATTACTAATGCGACGAGTGGAGGCACTCACACACAAATTAAGTATGAATCAATATAAATTGTTATCTTTTGACCTATTAATTTTATTCGACTAACCTATTGTCTAGTGGTTAGTAAGTGGTGCTGACTCTCAAGTGATTAGGTAATGAGAATGCTTATTTATTCTTTTACCAGGGAATGATTTATATCTACACAATTTTTTAATTGTGTAGATATAAATAATTCAATCATAATAAATACATTTATCAACGAGAAGCGATATAAAGGTTAATTAAATTTAAAAGTGACATCTATTATATATTTATCTATAGCTTTCCGTCTTTTGTAATTATCGTCAAAAATATGTTACGATTTTTCGTTCTCCCGCCAAAAATATGTTAGGATCAAGACGGCCAGTGTATTATTAGATAGTGGTTCATTCCCTTTTATTACGGGAAGCGATATTCATAATTAATATTATTATTCTCGTTACTTAACAATATCATATTGTCTATTCCAATATTTTTCCAATTAACAATGTCTATTTTTTTGGTTGGCCAGATACTTGTCTACCACCCAACTATCAAAAAGTTACGCACCCCTGTTCCTAATGACTTTGTCTTGCTTTTGTTTATATTTCATATCGTTTCTCGTTAGCCGTAGTTTAACAGCTTTAATAACAATCTGGTAAACACAAACACACATCATGTTTGATTTCAGGTATTTAGTAGATCAAGGTTGTATACCACCCCTATGTGACTTATTAACATTAACGGATGCCAAGACAGTTCAAGTGGCTCTCAATGGAATAGACAATATATTAAAAGCAGGGCAACAATCTGACCAACGTGATAACCCTTATGCAGTATTGATTGAAGAATGCTTTGGTAAGTTGATGTTCATATTAGATTTAACAAAATGAATCAAATGTCTACTTCTTAAAAAAAATAATTATATGTTAATCTGCCGTACTTACTACTTTGCCTTATGGTTAAAATATGTTAAACCTAGGAGTCGTGGTCACCATACGCATTGACAATACAGCATAGTGAACCACACTATGGCAGCCTAGTGAGATTCTTCTTCTTCTTCAGTCTGAAACCTGAATAATTATACTTATAATTGTATCATTTTTCAATTTGAAAATCGTTAATATCTGTAAAACTTATTCAATGTTTAATCTTTTGAAAATTCTAAATAATTTCAACTTCAACTATATTTTATATAAAAGTACTACTAATAGTATTTTTTTTTAATATATAGTAGCCAAAATGACTACTCGTCCTGATGGAAAGCATGAGTAGAATCGAAGAGTGGGGACAACCAGACAACTTAATTGCTTATTTAGAAAATGTAGCATGGTGGCCCACACTATAGCGTCCTAGTGAGCGTGCCTATACTTAGATCTAAAAACCTTTTTATTTTTAGGCCTAGATAAAATTGAGTTCCTTCAGTCCCACGAAAACCTGGATATCTACCAAAAGTCATTCGAGATTATCGAAAATTACTTTGGATCTGAAGAGGAAGACGGTAGACTTGCTCCTACAGTGTCCTCTACCACGAACCAATATCAGTTTAATACTGACCAGTCGGTCCCAATGGGTGGCTTCCAATTCTAACATAGCCTTATAACGCTATTTTGTATTGATGCTAACTGTTCAGTGAGTACTTGTTTGTGATATATATCTTATTTTATTGATTAGACAAGTTTTAAATTTGTGATTAGACTACATGTATGTATGTATAGCAGTTTAAAACTTAAGTTTTATCTAACTTTACATGAAATGTAAAGATATTTTTATTTTTGCATGCAGCCATTTTTGATTTACTTTTATTAATGTGAATTTGGTATACCATTCTTGTATATAATTATGCACTAAATGCGTCCCTTAGACCTAAATATACAACAAGTAACAGAAAGCTCTAACAACTTTAAAACAATGGGGTAGATGACTTACATTAAGGTCAATTCTTGTAATTGAGAAAGTTACTTTATATTTAGTTCCGATGTTCTCGATGTGTAAAAATTGAGTTTTAAACGAATATTCATTACGGAAATTGACCTTCTGTATTAGACGTTTAGGGTTTTCTAAATTTTTATCCAATTATGACAAATCCATAAAAATGGTGAATATTTTTGTCAGTTTTGGTATGTTCTACTGTAGCGCCTAAACTTCTGAATCAATTTTAATGAACGAGATTCCAATAGATTTGTAATAATGGGCCAGGTCACGTAGGCTATATAAATTTTATCCAAACATTTTACGTAGTTGGGTTGTAGGTTTTTAATATTTTTTTGTTTTGTGAAATATTAAAGCGTCATATCTAGCTGTTATCAATCATTAATGTTAATTTCTAGTTATCAAAACAATATCAACATTAAATTGATATTGGAGTTATTCAAGGTGACTTTTACCATTTGAAGTTTTAGGTGAAAAAGTTTATTTTTAACGTTGAAGTTTAATCTATAGTTGACTAAATCTGTATATACTTTTTCTATTTCTCTTTTTGTAATCTTCAAAGTAAGGTTGATAGTATCGTCTACCGCGCTGTTTTAATCTCCACACTACTTTTATTTAGATACCATAAATATTCTAATCTATGAATCACATGACATATCTTGTTTTAAGGTGATATCTTGATTTATTAAAAAAAATACATTGAAATTTAATATGTGCCTTGTGAAGTGCTGCCAGTATTAATTACTGACCTCCAATAATTATAAGGTCAAGCAAAGAGGTATTCAATCTCTAGGACTTAGAATATCTGATTTATACAAACTTTATTGATACTTCTAGTCCACTTTTGTGGAAAAAAACTTGCCATAACTTTCTGTTACATGTTGCATACTTTTGTGATCTGTCTCAAATAATACTACTTGATGAAACAAATTATATTACTTAGTGTATTTTTGTAGGGTTATAGTTAATTGGTATCACAAGTATCGAGAAGATATTGGTGACTGTAAATTACAGTTAAAATAGTCTAGTATATAACACCAACCATAATAGATTCACTTATTATATTTGAATAAGTTTTAGTCACATTTGTTACTTTAATTATTATTGGTTAGCTTCTATTATTGTATTCAATGATATAACTTTTCATAAATTTTGTAATGTATACATATAAACAAGATCAATATAGCAACAGATAATCCAATTTATAGCCATTAAATCTGAAATATAAATAAAGTATTTATTTACTGGTCTCATTATTTATTCAAGCTTAGTTATGCATTTGTATATATTATGCAGTTATAACTTTGACATAAGTGTGAAAATGTTTTATGTTGTAAAAAATCATTTTTTTTTTGAGCTCTAAATCTAAAGTTGGCTTATCAAGATAAATATAGTTCGTATGCGTTAAGTCGGTGTAAAGTTAACTAAAACCAGTTAAAATTTCAATAACAGTTTTTTTCTAAAAATCCTGTTAGAAGTATATTTATGACAACCAATTCCAAACCATCAGTGTTGCCAACAGTACATTGAAAATAATTTTACATGGAACATATTCAAATTATTTTGCAATTTTTTCATCTGTATTTAACTGACGCCCAAGAAATTTTATTATGGATATACGAGAACAATGTGCTAGCAGTACATTTTAGTACAAAATTTTGTTGGTATTACATTTTACAAAAAAAAAAGTAAAAATACATTATCCTCATGAAAACTAAATAAACATCAAAAAATTATATCCAACTAGAAATGATTAATTTTCTCATTTGCAAATTATTAGTTTTTTATGAGCTTAAAGAATTGTACTTGTGTCTTATGTAGACAGTGATTATGTTTTGCGCACTTACATATATAGAAAAAATCTAACTGGTTTTCTTGTCTGTTAACAATGACAATCCATGTCTTATTTAGGTTTTAAGGAATGAAAACA
This sequence comes from Phragmatobia fuliginosa, assembly GCA_932526445.1. Classification (NCBI taxonomy): domain Eukaryota; kingdom Metazoa; phylum Arthropoda; class Insecta; order Lepidoptera; family Erebidae; genus Phragmatobia; species Phragmatobia fuliginosa. Next base: position 10,291,419 of record OW052065.1, on the reverse strand, counting down.
TTTCACACGAATATCTGCTACATAGTAAATAGACGATATATATATGCAGTAGGATTATTTTTGTGTAATTTAAATTAGTGCCTTTTAAAGCTTTTTTCCAATATATTTTTAGTGAATAATAACCTTGCATGTATGTATGAATTAAACGCAAATATAAATAGATGCTTAGTGAAAGTGGGGTGATAAAGGAATATTTCTTTTTCAGATACTGTATGTATACAGAAGTGAGTAGACCAACTACATACTTAGTTGCAATAATTGTATTCTGATCGTCTTACACCAATGTGTATGTAATTATATTTAACACCCATTATTTGTAGGTGATTTTATTAATTATTTATGTTATTAACAAACGAATTCGCCTTTATATATTTTTTTAATTGTAGATAATGGCGAATCTAGTTCATTTGTTTTGTAGCAAAGATTATGTATTTCGTTGGCCTTCAAGCTTTAGTTACTAAAATATTAACTTGTATATTGTTATGTGAAGACATGTCATTTCGTAATGTATTACAGATTGGTAACAACACACATGTGATTTCATTTATTGCTTCTTTTTTAAATTTACTTATCACTGATTCTGTTCAGAAATCTAAATACACACCTTATGACCTCTTAGGCGATTTACACACTGCACCGCGCTACGACGCGTAGCGCAGAGCGGCAGATTTTAATATTGTATGCAAGTACATCGATTAGTATAGAAAACACGCCAGGTCCAACACACTGAACACGCGCTACGACGCGTGAGCGTGTGCGGCTAGCAGCTTCGGGATTGGCTGCCCGCGCCTACGCGAGTGTTCGCGTCGCCAGTGTGTGAAGTCCCTTAAACCTTTTACAACCAGTAATTTGCTCCAGTATGTCGTTGTATAGTGAATGGGAATATGTCGTTGTGTAGTGTTCCATTGTGTTTTGGTTTCGATATTTTAGTGACATGGAAATTAGACTGCTATTATTAAATTGAAAGTTGTCCCGAGTCCCCACTACACAAACACATTAACATTTCAGGCTCAAGTTATCCAATACAACATGTCTGAATTACCGAACGTGGCGGCGTAATCAAATAATAGTTTAAATTAGTGCTAGTTTAAGGCCCGTCAAAATCGGTTCCGGTAGCTCTTCCAGAGATTTCTGTAGACAAAAATTAAAAAAAAAATGTTGATTTGATATTACAAACATACCCTCCAATTTTATTTATTTAGTAGTAAAGAATGGTCAGCTGTCTAGATAAAACTGTAGCAACCCATTTAGCTTGTCACGATACTAAGTCTACAAATATTGGTCGATGGAATAGATGACGGTCTAACTTCCATCGCTAAAGTCAAGAGCCTGTATCCTTAACGAGGATACCGACATATTGTATGTCTGATGGAAGTAAGAACTAACAGAGACCTTGAATTAAAGATTGAAAGTTCAACTAGATCTCGAGATCTCAACCTTGATCAGTCACAACAGTCATCTTGATAAGGTAAAATACAATACTAACTATATTTTATGATATTTTTTTTCTTTAGCTTTAGAACCAACTATTTATTAAAATGTTGAAATAAATACACTGTTGAACATTTGTCATAATTATATTTCTGCTTATTCATAAATAAATTTAACAAAATCAAAATCCTTACACTTAAAACTTCACCAAGAACATCCAATATCGTTGAGATATACAAGCGTTCTTAGGAATTTATGATCCTGGTGGAGTTTATCCCAAAACTTCATTCTTTCATGAAAGGGATTCCTGCCCTTTGTAATCTCTGATCCAATACATAAATAATTTAATCTGTCTTTGTTTTCAACGGGATCCCAAGTAATTTGCAATAGAGGGTCGTTGTCATCTGGTGTTGGGTTTCTGGAAATTATTTTGTATTTTAAAGTTGGAATTAAGAAAATCGTATCTATCAAGTTACACAAAATACCGTCTACATTGTATTAATGCAGCTAACGACGTTGAGAAACATCTCGACAATGGTTGTCGAGATGTTTCTCAACACTAAGTTTTTTTTCGTCTATCCTCGAAAGTTAATCGAACAGTCCGCTAGTTTTGACAAGCTGCGGACTAATACAGTTTTATCGTGAATATTTTAAAAGAAAAGCTATTATTATAATTGCAAGAAACATTTTTCTTCTTATAATAACGATAGCTGTCCTGCCATTGCAGTCAACAGGAAAAAAATCATTTCGCCTGCACAAAATAACCCGAATACGTTGCATACTGAGAAACGACCTTGCCTTATACGAAACGTTTCGAATTAATATATAATTGCCGTTCAGACGTTATGTAGACGGTATTTTGGTAAATTGTTATAACATATATTAAAGTGGTTCGTGTACTAGAGTCGAGGTGTGTTATAAGACAAGAGATAGATTAATGACAGTTTAACTTTCTGTATACTTTGCGCCTTTATCTTTCTTACTTAAATATTTAAATTTAATTACCCAAATTTGGCAAAATTTGTCCACATTTTCAGAACTTTCCTTCTGGTAAGATCCAAGTCTCTACAATGTTTACCATTCTTAGGCATTTCTATACGAAATACAATGGGAAACTTGTCACTCTGTTCAAGAGCTCCTAGGAAATTAACGTCCTTCGGCATCGCCCATTCTGGAGCACGATTTAAAATAAAGTAGTATATAGGGATTTCTGGAGCAACCTCTGTGTGTATTCGTACGGATTTATTTACATAATAAGAAAAGTAATAATCACTGATCAATTGCAAGTATTGTGTTGTGGTATCGTTTGTTAAGCGAGCATCACCACCGAGGTAAAATTTCAACAACTGATGTCCTATATTCTTCGATAATTTGTCTTCCGCGGCTAAAGACCTCGGGACAAGAAGGCAAACATTGTCGTTGATTTTGTCGAAACTTACAGTATCTTTATTCATTAGTTTTAAATTGGCATCTGCTATGTTATTACTACCGATCATTAAGGGTACCTTATGGAAGTTTCCTGAATTCATAATTAACACAGGGCTTTTTGTGAGAAATGCAGGTTGGCCCTCAAATTCTATCTCAATACATGGCTTAAAAACAGTATCAATAACATCATTGTTGACGCCATTACGGATTTCAAGTGACATTTTTTTAAATGCACTCATTATATCGTATGCAGCCATAGATCGCAACTCTTCCACAATTTCAACTGTGGATGTTGTTTTAATATTTAAATGTTTCGCCAATTCCATTACTGGTTGGCAAGGGTTTTTGGTAAATGCCCAGTTATTTAATGCACTTGCACTTTTGATGATAGCCTTGTGGAAGAGGCCTGTTGCCATTGGTGACAACATCATGAAATGAACGATAGCTCCGCCTGAAGCATCACCTAAAATCGTCACGTTATTAGGATCCCCTCCAAAGATACTTATGTTTCGTTGAACCCATTTTAAGGCCATGATCAAATCTTTAAGTCCACAATTTCCAGGTGCCACATAGTCATTTATAGAGAGAAATCCGAATGGTCCTAAACGAAAACCACATTTTACAAGTAAAACATTGTGATCATTTGCTAAAACTGACAGCGTTGATATGTTGTCTATGTAGTAGGCGAAGCTATAACTGCCTATCCAAAACATAACTGGCATGGGCTCTTCAGGTTTAATATTTGGAGTAGAAACTTCAAGATAGAGACAATCTTCGGATCCAGTAATTGAGTAAAGAGATTCCTTATCCAGTGAAGGACAAATAGGTAGAGGAGCATCTTTGGTACAGTTCAAGGTATCTTTCCAAGGTTGTATTGGAGATGGTGGCTGCAAAATATAATGTTTCTCATTAAATTTAAATTAATTTGTTACTGATGATAATTCTGTTCTTGACATAACTATACTAAATTTCACTAAAATTTGTTGTTGGATATCTACTTTAATTTCATATGTTTACAGTCCATTTTTCGATATCTTAAAGTTTTCACTAAGTTTAGTTCTGTACCAAATAAAAGGTGATTGGAGACTTCATTACATTTATATTAAGTAGCATTATTATCTCAATAATAAATATCAATGAACGTTAATTATTTTGTCATTGAATCTATTGGCTTTAGAAACAACTGACAAAACAAAACTTGTGGCATCTTCAACCTAAAATATAGGTAAATATACCAGTTATTTGGTAATTATTTAGCTCCTTAAAAATAGACAGCTGGTGTTGGTTAACAACTGATATAATATAAGACATTATTATGGTAATTAGCTTCTCATTTTGTATGTGTTTTTACTGTAATTGAAATTTTTAGTTCCAATGTCAACTTCATTATCATCAGCCTATCGCAGTCCACTGCTGGATATAGGCCACTCCAATTGCAATGACAGTTTAACTTCATCATGACTTTTTCAGATTTCAGTCTGTTTAATATATTGTATGTAGGTATTTGTTTTTTAAAAATTTTTATTTATAAATATTTTTCAAGACAATTTATGGGGGAATATATTATTTACTGGGGACTTTTACATAAATATACATGAATTGGATACAAAAATCCCTTGTTCCTTTCTTTTTTTCAACAAAGTAAAATCTATTGACCGTCTCCTTCAGATACATGATTTCAGAAAAAAATATGTTTTCACACCAGAAAACCACTACAGCATATTTTTACCTATGTTATAGAGGTCCTATAAGCAGACAGATCACTAAGGCCTAGTGTGAATTTATTTTACATCTACTCAATAGTCATGGTGACTTTATTTGAACTTCTATTCTCTACATATCATTTCATGCAATGACAAATGTCAAGATCTAATCAATGTAAAATAAACTCACACTAGGCTTTCTAAATGAAAGAAGTCACAAGTCATATCTCAAAGAAGGTACCTTCAGTCTGGTTGGTGTTTACTTTTTATAAACCAACTTAAGAAAATAAGTAGTATTATAATAGAAATAATAAATTGGAGCTATTTTCACACAGCCAACTGATCTCAAACTAGGCACAGCCTGTGCTGTGTGTTAAACAGGATGCTGATAAATATGGTGATATATTAAATATCATTATCATCAGCCTACCAGAGTCCGTTACTGGACTTAGGCCTCTCCAATTGCATGCCACTTAGTGCAATCCTTGGCTAATCGCATCCAGCCATTTATAAATATGTACATAAATAATAAAATTTTGGTCCACACTTAGCACTTCGTAACTATTACTCATAATAAAGGTAGATTTTTTAACAACTTATATTCGTAGTTAATATGGTGGAAATCTGTTTGAATGCTTTAAAATATAAATAAGAATACTAATCCTCCCTAATAAAACTACAAACTTTTTCTTAATATTTTTTAAGGGTTTTGAATTGTTAATCAGTTTCCACATATGAGATTCCATAAGATATTATAGATAAATAGTAGCCGACCCAAAACAATATTGGGAGCAATGTAGGCTTGGAAAATGATGTGTTAAATAATATTGAGATAAAACTAATAACCATCAGATTCTTATAGGAATTGAACCTACAGCACATCTATTTACTATGAAGATCACTGAAAATAAATATTTTAAATATTTTTGGACATCTTACACACAACATCATCTAGTCCCAAAGTAAGCCGAGCTTGTGTTATGGGTACTAAACAACTGATATAAATATAAATAAACAATCTTTTTTTTTTGTTAATACATACTATTATACATAGAAAAACACCCAGACTCCGAAACAAATATTTGTGGAATCGAACCGGAGACCTCTTGATCAGCAGCCGCATACGCTAACCACTAGACCAACAAGGCAGTTAAAATAATTCAAATTCAAATTCAAATTCAAAATTCTTTATTCACTTAGGATGCAATACATCTCTTGTGACAGGTCAAGATTCTACATGTACATTTATGCCATGTTCGCAAACAATAGGTAGAGCTGGAGAAAAGAACATGGCAATAAAAACTCGCGGCCACTCCTTTCAAATCGCCAATGTTTACATAGTTTTAATGTTTATAAACCTGATATGGGGGTAAGGTGCTGCCACTAATATACTATACACCATGTTAGAGGACTGATGCAAATTATAGTGATTAAAAATTAGAACTTATGCTAATTTAAAAAAAAAAAAAAAAAAAACAACAGCCTGTGGGTACAACATAGTAGGAGCATCTACTTACAACAAAGGTAAAAACTATATGTGCTCAAATATTGGCCAAATTACTGGTAACGAAAGATTAAATATAAAATATTAATTATAAGATCAAAAGAAAGAGAAGAATGGCCTTTATTAGTCACGTAGAATCTTTACTTACAAATAAATAATTACAAATAAATAATAGGACACATACATCAGTCACTTTCTAGAAACAATCTACACTAGTTTAAGCTATATTATGAAATGCTGCCTGAACTTGCAAAAAAAAATATAAAATAAATTACAGTAATACAAACTTACCATGAATCTTAATTGACCAATAGGAGGTTTAGCATATGGGATACTTTTAAATTTATAATAAGTTCTATCCTCTATTTTATCTATATATCCACAAATCGGTCCATCTTTTGTTTCTAGAATGCACTTTAGATCTTCAGCTGTTGCTGACATTTTTATTGATAACCTGTAATTATAAGTAATATTGTGTTCTTAACTCTCAAGGTTTAATTGCAATAAGCAAAAACTTGTTTCAGTTTTAACTTGGATAATAAATAGAAGCTTGATAATGATATTATCATACTAAGCTCTTAAACATTGTAGTTATTTTTGTATAGAAGTTTGTTTTACGTGTATGAATTAATGCTAATACTATACCTACTTTACACACAATTCTAACAACTTACTTGTGCAAGTACCGAACTGTTAAGAATGTTGCGTGTGTTTATTGGTACCGGTAACCGCTGACTATCAGGTGACTTTTGTTATGAAGTGTGAAGGTAGTATTTGAGTTACATTTATTAATAATTATTTTAAAATTAAACTTACTACAAAATACCATAATAGGTAGACTTGTAATAACAAATAACATTTTTTTTTATTGTGTCTCGGTGGATGGTGTCAAACTTACCTAGTTAAACTTTACAGTAATATTTTTGACATATGTAATATCTTTTTCTAATCACACAATGAATCTAAACAGAGGAAAAGTCAGTGTACTAATAAGACGTAAATAGGCGACCATTACACAGTAGTTTTTGCTGTCAGTTTTACTTTAATCAAGAGTAATCAAGACTGACTGATTGAATTGAAGGATAACCTAACGTATCATGTAGCGATGGGTCAATCAAACTGACAATTCAAAATTCAACAATAGTAACTTGAGTTGCAAATGACTCGATTTAAATCGATTTAGAAACAATCGTAAGTTCAGTTCAGTTTGAGCTAATCGTATACGAAATTAGTATTTCCTTCATTGACACTTTAGTAGTATAGTGTAGTATAGTGTAATAATGTATAAACTGTTAACATTATCTATAACTATAGTTTCTATTACAACGATTGATCAAAGCCCTCAAGTGAATTGAAATAAATACCTACCTACGTGGAATCAGTCGAAAATTTGTTTCAATTGAATCTCTAAATTGAATTGTCGCCTGTTGTATTTTTCTACCGCGAGTGTAATTATTTCTTTTAGGCTGGCTACGCTGTGATTAACAAGTTGTAGGCGTTCATAAGTGGCGATAGTCAGTTCATCAGGTGACCCAGCTCTTTGTTTAACCCCATCCTTCATAAAATTATAAATTCAGTAAATATTGGCTACTAGGTACTAATAAAGTTATTCTTAATTTACAGTTTTATTTTTTGCAATTTTCTTGAGAATGTACTGATTTTTAGGAAGAGTATAAGAATTAGCAATGTCGGATTTTGTGAAGATGTACCTACACCTATTTTTGTTGTTATGATGACATAACCTTTTTGGAAGGTACGTTCTGTAAGTTAATATTTTTAAATAAATCTATACTCATAAATATGTTAAATTCACCTTCTGAGACTCGTCACTATGTAGTTTTTATATTAAACAATGAATTGATCCTTAATCTTCATCAATTTAATCAGGTACTCGTAAAGTCCAACTCGATTTTCAGTACTTCAACTCGAGTTAAATCGATACGGCGGTATTTTGACTAGACCATCGTAAGTACTATCGTGTAATTTAGTAGTAATTAGCAATTGGATCTTAGAATAATTACACATAGAAACCTAGTCCGTGCGCCCATTTTGAAGCACTTTGATTGGAGCCAGAAATGGCTCCGAACGCCGGGCCGCTCCGTAGTGTTCAATGGCAGAGCACGCCGAACGTGTCTCGCGAAAAAATAATTATTATGACGATTTGTGCAGTTAAAATGTGTCACAACACATCTGAAAAACAAAAGAAGTGTATTAACATCACTTTTCACAAGTAATCTTTAAATATTTCATAGTTTAATGTAGTTATTTAGGTCAAAATAGAAATACAACGTTTCAATGCTCAGTGTTGCCCGAATGTGTAAATATTTTCCCATTTTAACTGACTATTACTCCGACTAATGAATTTTAGAACAGTATGTAATATGTTTTTAGGGTTCCGAAGTTCATCATTCGGAACCCTTATGGATTCGTCATGTCCGTCTGTCCGTCCGTCCGTCCTCGACTTACCGTCCAAACGGTAAGTGCTAGAAAGATGAAACTTTGCATGAATATGTGTTGAAACTACGCTGACAAAGTGCTACAATAAAATTATGAAAAATATTTTTAATTAGGGTACCTCCCCTACACGTAAAGTGGGGATGTTTTTTTTTCTCGCGGCTACCCCATCGTGTGGGGTATCATTAGATAGGTCTTTTAAAAACAATAAAGGGTTTCTAAGAAAAAATTTTGATTTAGGTATCCGTTCGCGGGATATTCCACTTTAAAGGGTACTTTATTGTAAAAACAGGGCGTCCCCCCCCCTCTAAAAGCTAAACGGCGGGCTCAAAAAATCTGGGAAAATTCATGAAGGTGGTCCATATACTGAACTTTGAAGGAAAACTATAAGGGATAAGATGACTTTGTTATTTCAGGAGTTATAGAGGCTTCAATTCTTATTAAATTATTATCTTATACTAATATAGGTAATATTAAATTATCTTAATATATATCTATCAGTAAGGCGATTAACACACGGCACCGCGCATCGCCGCGGTAGGCGGTGAAGCGGATCTCATGTGATATTGGGATCTACTGAATCCGTTGATGCATAACACACGTACACCGACCGACCGCGCGGTCGAGCGGTGTTCTCACCGACTCTCGCCGACCTTACCGCGGCGGTGCGCGGTGCCATGTGTTATTCCCCTAACAATACTTTTAAATGTCCTTGACATTTAAAAGTATTGTTACTGCTGTTCAGCAATCTTGAAAATGGTAGATAAATTGATAAAAGCGAGCAAAATTAAGTTACTCATGAAGAATGTGTGTCATGGACTCATGAAGACTGGAATAGGGTATTGTTCTCCGATGAAGCCTGAATATCCCTGGATGGTGAAGTCCGAAGTCGGCGAGTGCTACGTAGACGAGGAGAACGCTTAGCAGAGGCATGTTCAAAAGAAATCACACTTTATGGAGGGGGCTCTGTTATGTTTTGGGCAGGAATAAATTCTATGGATCGTACGGAGTCAGTCTCAAACGGTACACTGACTGGATACCGATACATAACGGAAGTTCTACCCCATTCCCCAAGAAACCATAAAAGTTAAACTTGCTAGCATGCCCAGACGAATGCAAGCCGTGATTTCAGCAAGAGGGGGTCACACTCAATACTAAACTTTTATCTGCTTTTAATGTATTCAATAAAAAGAAAGAAATTAACGCGTTTCATTTTTATTCAGCGAGCAGGTACAATAATAGTGTTTTGAGCTTAAACATTATTTCTCAATAATTTAATTTAAATGTTATGATAAAACTGATGGAAACTATTCCTTCCTAATTAATTTATAACATTCTGAGGATAAAAATACCTAAAATTTTCAAACAAACAAATGGTAACTAAAAAATAGTTCTTTGCTTAAGTGCCCGTTTTTTTTGCTAAAGAGTTTACTTGGGAATGCATTTGTTGAATATGAACGCTTTTTTAACGTCCGTTAAAAAACTGTCGTGCGAATGAGGCCTAATACGTAAACGTAACAATTATCCATTGGATACGATTTTAAATTACTGAGGAACCCTTTCCTGTGCGTGGCCTGACACGCACTTGGCCGATTTTATTTAAAGTAGGTGTCTGTGTGATTTATCGATATTATATTATACCCGAAATCGTGTTATTTGAAAGTTGAGAAGTATAATCGAATTTCATTTTCACACTTGATAAAAATGACAACCGATAAAAGTATTACGTGTTGTTGGTCAAAGGATTCCTATAGACCCTGTTATTGCTGACAAGTGGGCGAACATTTTAAGGTCTAGTCATGGAGAAGAATATTAGAAGCCAACCAAAAATACACGAATCGGTTCAAAACATTTTAATAATGAAGATAAGTACATAAAACAGAAAGGATCGTGTAGATTGCATCGAAATGCTTTCCCTGTTAAGGTACAACTATTAAGCATTATTTAGTACTTATTTATACTAAAACTAATGTGTATTTGCAGATTTTGTAATACGATGTTGATAAAAACAAATGGAGGAAATGATAATAAAATTACTTGTTTAGGGATTTACATATTTCATGCTCAGGCGCAGATAACTTATTTGAAGATTTAAATTCGTTATGAAAATAAACATTCTCGTTTATAACAACTACATTACCATCCCCATACTTTACCACACATAGCTATTTATGTATTATTGCCAATAACAAATTATTATCAGCGGCCGAATCATTTCCATACCATCGGGAATTGGACCTTCACTGACAACAGATACTCAAGTGTATGTGTGTGTGTCGCCGAGCGTTAGCACGTAATCGTCACGCCTGTGTGAATCGGTGTAGTGCTTCAAGGTGGAGACACATTATTGGACGCGGGTGACAGCCGTGATCTATTATATGAATATACACAGAGCTGTGCAAACTATCAGACGTAAGTCGCGGACGTGACCTTTGAATGACCTTAAGCGTTCGGCCGTCCGACAGAAATCTGGCACAAGACCGACTGCCGAGATTGTGTACAGTGTGTACACTTATCAGTCTCGGCTGTCAGTCGCGTCCGATAATGTGTTTCCAGCTTCACTTTTGATACAGCGCTTATATGAAAACTATCTTTCTATGTGTAATTATTCTAAGAGTAAGGAATGGATGATATAAATTGCCTTTGATGTAGACATTTTCATTTGTACACTAGTGACCAACCGCGACTTCGTATGCGTGGAGTTAGTTAATTGCACGTAATTTTTAATTAGTCCAAGTAAGTATGAAGCGCTCTTAACCGAGTGGCCTTAAGTGATAGCTGTCTATGACACTGATAGGTGACTGCCTGCCAAATTTCAAGTAGGTGGGTATTAAATATTTCTGAGATTTCGTGATCAATCAGTGAGTGCTATTTCGCTTTTATATAAATATATAGATTGTCAACAGCTCCGTAGAAAACTGAAATTCAGGTAAAACCGGTTGAACTAGTAGCCGACACAAAATAAACTTGGGAATAAAAGGCTCGGAAGATGAAGATGATGTCAACAACTTTGAAGATCAAAGAAGATGTGATCTCGAAATCGAACTAGACAATCTCAAAAATAAACTAACCCTTAACATACAGTATAACTACCTGGATGGTGTGCTTACTTATGTACTGTGCACGCTCATTCAGTGCCAAGACCGAGTACGTAATCACATGCCCGAAACATAGATGCTCATACTTAAACAGTTACCATAGCCTCAATCACGGTGGTATTACCCTGTCACACAAGACTAACCTAAAATAAATACTATTAAGTTCGTAATCTCTTACGAAACACATGCCAGAGGCCCAATGATGCAGTTACATCTCAATAGGCCGCCAAAGTGTGGGTCACCATTCTGCACTGTATACATACTGTCTGCATTCGCAATGAGTACCTATGTTGGCCACTATTCTTGTATTCAACTCATGCTTTCCATTATTTCCAGAGGCAGGAATCACACAAAGTTATAAAGTTTATGAGCCATCGATAGAGGCGATGACGTAGCCTTGTCACCGTGTCTAGGAATGCCAAACCAAATGCGTCTAGTCGTGCTGTGCATGCGCATTTCTTTCATTTATTGTTTTGTTGAAAAACTATTTGTATTTAATAAATAAATATCTACCTATTCTTATTATGGTCTTTAATTTAAATAATCTCTCAATGAAAAACTCTATTTTATGTAATATCTAAATACATCTACCTATGATCTATGATCTTTAATTCAATTTTAAAAAAACATTACTTTGCCGATTCTACACAATACTGGGTTACTAATCTGACAGTAATAACCAGCTTTTCCGCAGGAGTGACGCTTTTTCTTAGTTAGTTATCTTCATGTTTCAATTCATCATGCAGTATGGAAAGTAACACATTAAATAAAATCACGCTCATCCTGAAGTATTTGAAACATTTTTCGTGGTGCATTTTGAGGTCTTCAAAAAGCAGAGAAAACTGCCCACGTTCATGGCGAGAGGTTATGTATGGGAACAAATACGATTTTTGAAATTTGGTGTCATTGGCTATTGATAGGTACATTATAACATCCTCTATTTGTAGAAAAGATTTGGACGTCCACGCAGTGTTCGTAAGAAGGCGAATAAAGCCACGGATATAAGACATAAAGAACACCTAAACTCCGAAACAAACATCTGCAGATCATAACCATTTGGTCTGACCCCGGAAATCGAACCCGAATCGTGGCCAGTTAGGCACTAAAAAGTATTCATATTTATACTAAAAAAGTATTAATATTGTGGAGGAACGGGAATCGTGCTCCTCCAACACAAAGGGAAGATCCTCCGACCAGACAAGGTGATCATGCCTGGTGGGCCAATGCCCAACAGTTGATGTTGGGATGTTGTATACCTATATGCTAATCGGCGCGAGAATGTCACTTTCGCAATTCAGGATTAGTAATTACTCCGTGTAGATCGTTACGTGTTTTTCTTTGTAGTTCCGCGTTTCTTCGCTAGATTGCGATGTCGTATGTTTTTCGTCAGGCTGTTTGTGAAAGTCGCCACAATATTTATAACAAAAAAGCATTAATATTTATATTAAAAAGTATTAATATTCAGGTAAAACCGGTTGAACTAGTAGCCCACCCCAAATAATATTGGGAATAAGGCTGGGAAGAAGAAGAAAATGTATACCAAAGGCTTAAAATGCACTAGCAGTTTTCGAGCATAATGTTTGCCGTTGCGACTTGCCGCAGCATGTATAGTCAGCCGCAACAGCACATCGTGTTCTCACTAATTGCGTCGTCTTGGTTGGTTGTATTCACAAATGAAATAATTAGTATTTCGTCTATGGCATTTTTGTATGAATCGCTTGAGAGAGAGGTCTTCATAATAGCAGTAACATTTTATTTACACTGCCTTATTTGTCTAGTGGTTAGCGTATGCGCCTGCTGATCAAGAGGTCTCGGATTCGATTCCCAGGTCGGACCAAATGTATGTGCGATTCCTCAAAAATTGTTTAGAAGTTTGGGTGTTTTCTATGTATAATAAGTATACTTATGTATTTACAAAAAACCCATAATACAAGCTTTGCTTAGTTTGGGACTAGATGGTGTTCTATAAGATGTCTGAATTTTTTTTTTATTAATTTTTTTTTTACTTAAATTTAAATATTTTGTACCACCGCTGCTACGTAGGGTTAATTTAAACAAGGTGTCTATCATCAATTTTATGTGGGCCGAGAAGATATTCAAATTGTTGTACACAATCAAAGTGGTGAAGTTATGATACTATCATTTTTCAATATTTTATGGCCTGACAGTGTCCATATTAATGTTTTGAAATAGATTGTTCAATAATGGTATCTATGCATTTCCACTAGTGAAGTTGGCCGTGATTCTGTTGTAAACATCACTAAACTAACCTAATCTAAAAATTTGTTTTTATGATTCCGTAGTTCATGACTCGGAAGTCGGAACCCTTGCAGATTCGTCATGTCCATCCGCCCGTCCGTCCTCGACCTACCGCCCAAGCGGTTGGAGCCAGAAAGATGAAATTTTGCACGAATATGTGTTGTAATTACGTCGACAAAGTGCTACAATAAAATAACGAAAAATATTTTTTGGGGTAGGTACCTCCCCTACACGTAAAGTTTTTTTCTCGCGGTTACCTAATCGTGTGGGGTATCATTAGATAGGTCTTTTAAAACACTAGGAGGTTGCTAAAACCATTTTTCAATGTAGGTATACGTTTGCGAGTTATTCAACTTTAAACTAAAACAGGGCGCACCGCCCCCCTCTAAAAGCTAAACGGCTGCCTCAAAAGACCTGAAAAAAGTCATGTTAATGTATATAATCCAACAATACATTTTAGTTGTCTTTTATTTCGTGACTTAAACAAGAGAATCACTACCGTTATGCATTGTTATGTATATTTTTCTTCATATTATTTATTTCAATATTATTTTTATTTAAAATGGAAATGGCCGCTTTAGGAATATACATATAATGTCGTGGGGTACTTTACAAATTTAAATGAAACCGACACAAAGAACACTCAGACTCAGAACGACAATTAGTGGATTTGACACAGTGGTTCACACGTCCTGGTTCACACAGATGCGACAACTTAAACCACTAAGCTAACTGTACAGTCAAACGAAACGTTCACACCAGTAGCAGGTCAGTATTCTACTGTCTGTGATATTATGCCATCGAAAATTATAAAAAACATGTCCTTGGTCAAAGTCAATAGAAGAATTCATTTGGGCTAGACTAGCTAGCTTTTTTTAACGTGTGGAAATCCCCCCGTCGGGGGTTACGACGGGGTGGTGTGTCGGACTCGAACCGACTAAAACCACACAGTGTGACCATCTCTGCGCCTGTATATTGGAAGGAGTCTAGGGACGGGATTTCCTTCTGGACTCCTTCCAGCGCCTGCCCGCACTGTTGCGGGCACCACCTTAAATTTCGACTCTCTAATTGGGCAAACGAAAAAAATCTTGACCTGTCACAAGAGATGTATTGCATCCTAAATGAATAAAGAATTTGAATTTGAATTTGAATTCGTCCGGTCACACGCGGACGCCGCCCCCTCGCGGTTGGTCACTACTGCGGACGGACGGGAAACCCGTCCCGCCCATGCGCGGCCACTCTCAGGGCGGCATGAGACGCAGATATGCGCGCCTCCACCGCCCTGGGCGTCGGCGGCGGATCGGGTCCGAGTGGATGTCATCCTCCCGGGCCTTCTCCGCCACCTCCTTCTGCCGAGTGTACTTACTTTCCGAAGCAACCGTGCCCGAGTTGCCAATGTTGCCTGCCTCTAGCCTATAATAATCCAAAGTGGATATCGGTTAACAGTGAATAGCAATACGCTGATGATGTTATCGTAATTGAGGACAAAATAATAGAAAACAACAGGAATTAATAGGCAGTTACATTCTTTTATAATTTTGTTAAATCAATTTCTCGATCATAAAACTCTTTTAATACTTTTTCATCCATGATTACTTTATCACAATATTTTAATTTTCTGACCATATCTCTTCGTATCTCTTCCTGATCATTTGCCATCATTGTTTTGAAGGCAAGAGAGCCAATTAGATTTGCAAAAAACTTTCTGTTGCTGGAAAATTTTGGAGAAAGTCCAATTGTTGTTTTTGGAGGATAATTCACAAAAGTTTTCAGTTCACCTGATTTAAAACTGAAAAAAAGTTGTTATTATATACTATATATATTAGTAAATTTTCGCACCTATTATATTTATTTTCGTTTGGAGGGTAGTGCCAAATTGGCTTCAAAGAAGCTTGATATGCTCAATAGAACGAGACGGTATTACACTCCGGCGCACCGCCTTCTACTTTAAAAGGCGCATTTTTGTTCACATGTGGAATACTGTTCTCATCTTTGGGCCGTGGCACCCCAGTACCAGCTTCTCCCTAGGGACCGCATTCAGCGGAGAGCGACTCGAATCGTCGACTGCCGGGATACTTCAGAACGGCTTGATCCTTTGGCGATGCGTAGAGATGTAGCATCACTCTGCATCTTCTATCACTTACACCACGGAGAGTGCTCCGAGGATTTGTTGGAATTAATCCCTGCCGCTTCTTTCCGTCATCGTCCCACGCGACAGCATTTCCATCCCCATCACTTAGATGGTTGGCAGTCCACAACAGTGCATGTTTCCCGAAATATTTTGCCTCGCACATCTAAATTGTGGAATGAACTGTCGCCTGCGGTGTTTCCGGACCGATACGACCTTCAAACCTTCAAAAAAAGAGCGTACTCCCTTCTTAAAGGCCGGCAACGCATCTGTGACTCCCCTGGTGTTTCGGGTGTCCACGGGCACCTACCATCAAGAAGTGATCCGTCTGCTCGTTTGCCCCCTATAATATTGTACGCCGTATTGTTATGTTGAAAATTGCTTTCAAAATAAAAGTCACACCGAGTTACCATTGTTCTAATGACAATAGTGAAAGGGTTTAACAATATTTGCTTCTGTTGTCGTAGCCATACATTAAAATAATTCACGCTAAGAAAATAATCACTGATTTATTTTACTCCGTTTCTTAGTATGTATTTCGAATTTGATCGGTAAATGTTTCTTTGTATTTTTTCCAAAATATTTTTTGTCTGTCAAATGGTAAATGGAGTGAGTTAGATCTATAATTTTTGTAAGATTTTGTACAAGTTGGCTACGGCTTTTTGCTGTTGTTCTTTTTAAAATGTATTAAGTAAGTAAGTAAGTTTTAAGTCTAATGAAAATTACGAACTGAATAGGAAATAATATAGTACCCTTTTGTATCGGATAGTCTACATGTACTTACTGTTGATCTGGCATGTTTGACATTGCACACGCAAGAAACATATGCTGAAAAACATTAAACGTTTCGAATGCAGCCGCTTTAGCCTCCTCGTACCTACCGAATAAAAAGGAATACAATTGATAAACCATAATCATGGGCCGCCCTAGTGGGGTCGCCCTACTGCCTGTATTCGTAGTGTGTGGTCCCCACTTTGGTCACTTTGACTGCCCGTTGGTCTAGTGGTTAGCGTATGCGGCTGCTGAACAAGAGGTCTCGGGTTCGATTCCCGAGTCGGACCAAATATTATTTGTGTGATTCACAAATATTTGTTTCGGAGTCTGGGTGTTTTCTATGTATAATATGTATGTATTTACAAAAAAAAAAAGTATGTTTATGTATTTATATCAGTTGTCTAGTACCCATAACACAAGCTCTGCTTAGCTTGGGACTAGATGATGTTGTGTGTCAGATGTCCAAAAATATTTATTATTTATTATTATTTTATTATTATTACTTTTGGATTTAACTCATGCTTTTCATCTGGCAGAGTAGAGTCACCTTTGCAGGCGACAAAAAAATAAATAAATAACCGATTCATGAAAACGATCCGAAATGAATTTAAAGTCCCGTCGAATCTATTGAAATAGTTGTTTTTAGACTTTCGTGACTTTTACACATATGTACTCATATTATTATATATTTATGTCTGTGAGTATATCGAAATAGTATTCAGATAGATACATTTTAATGACAGCAGGCAAAAGAGCAAACTGTTTTCTTCCGGGTTATTTATATTTTTTGGCATGATAGTGTTTAGGACTAACGGTATAATAATGGTAAAAAATGTGGTTAAAATTTCTTACCTAAATATAAGTAATACATTATTATATATATATATATATATATGAAATAGTAAGTTCCAAAATATTGAACTCAGATATAACACAAATACAAATTGCCTACTGAAATACAAACGACCTTTAAAGATGTGAAAATTAATGTCATAAAATAAGATAGTTAAATATACAAATCCCGTACAATGTAGAAAGGGCTTTACAGGATTGAATGCGAAGCACAAATAATATTGTCACACTGTAAAATATTTGCTTTTGTAACATTTTGCGCGAAGGTAAGTTTTTATAAGAACCATATTGTTCAATAAGTACTTATAAATTCATTCACATTTCCACATAAAAACAATTTATTACAACACATTTTATTGAAAAGTTTTATGCAATAAAACGTGTCATGAGCTGTATATTTTACAGTATTGCTTCTCGGATTGTACAAATCTTAGACGACATATTATGTTTCGTATAATTCTAGCTTTTTAGGGTTCCGAAGCTTACCACTCGGAACCCTTATAGATTCGTCATGTCCGTCTGTCCGTCCGTCCTCGACTTACCATCGTGTGGGCTATCATTAAATAGGTCTTTTCAAAATAATCAAGGGTTTCCAAGATGATTTTTTTGATTTAGGTATCCGTTTGCGAGAAATTCTACTTTAAAGGGCACTTTTTTGTAAAAACAGGGCGTCCTCTCAAAGCTCGAAACATCTGGCTCGAAAAATCTGGTAAAATTCGTGATGGTGGTCCATAAATAGAACTTTGAAGGAAAACTATAACGGATTAGATGACTTTGTTAGTTCAGGAGTTATAGAGGCTTAACTGGTAGAATGCTCTCACTAGGAAAACGTCATACGAAATTAACGCATTAATAATTAAACATAATAATTATCTATTGGATACGATTTTAAATCCACGCACCATTATGTGTGACTGAGGAACCCTTTCCTGTGCGTGGCCTGACACGCACTTGGCCGATTTTTACTTCTATAAAATCGCACCAGCAGTTGTCACTACTATCCACAATTTCTTTTAAAGACTCCGATCAATTAAAATCCTATTCTGTCTTTGTAGTTTGAAATTGGGGACCATTTTATTAAATCTTTAACTCTAGAGTCTTCTTGTAAAACGGTCCTAACATTGTAAACTCCAGACCTAAGAAGACGGCAATAGTGATTGTTATTTACACGTATTATTTTATCGCGATATTCTTTTTTGCCGTTTCTTACCAATCAATAGACATTCACCGTTAGACATAAATCATCATAAGTTGAACATAACAACCGATTCTATGCTGCCCGTATTCAACTGTTTCACCAAGTTGTCGGAAGCCGTTGGAGAGTCGCCTTTCATTGTGGGTAGTGGTCATACTTTGATTACCTACAGTTTAGTTTGACAGTGTTTTGTATAGATATGGTATTTTAGAATTATATACATAACAAACTTAATCACGAGATCATTAACCTCAAAGTTCTGTGAAGCTACCTACGGTTCAAAACCGTTGTTAGTTTCGAATATCAAAAATTGTCCCGTCCGTCCTTTGTTAGGTAATTGTAGTAGTTAATTATTTCCAAACCAAAGTAAATGGTGTGGCACTATTTATACGCTTCCGGGTTTACGAGATCTATTGGAAACAACTTTCTATTTCCCAAACCTTTGCGACTTATTATTACTTAAGTGTTCATCCAGAAAAATGGGTTTACTTTATTATTACATATTATACATAGAAAACACTCAGACTCCGAAACAAATATTTGTGGAACACACAAATATTTGATCCAACCCGGGAATCGAACCCGAGACCTCTTGATCAGCAGCCGCATACGCAAACCACTAGACCAACAAGGCAGCCATAGGCAGAATAATATATAGTTAAGAGGTAAAAATTGGTTTGGAAAAATGGCTCGTGATTAACATAATATTTTATTGTTTATATTTTTGATTGATCAACTTCCCGATCGTATAATTCTGTAATTATATTTTCATCCATGACAGCATTATCACAATATCTCAACTTTTTAACAAAGTCTTTTCGAAGTTCCTCTTCATCATTGGCCATCATTTCTTTGAATTCGAGTGTGCTGATCAAATTAGCGAAAAATTTTCTATTGTTGGTAAACTTTGGAGCGAAACCCACTGTAGTTTTTGAAGGGTAGTTCACGAAGCTTTTCAAGTCATCCATTAAAAAACTGTAACAAACAATAATGATAATAAATTTATTTATTTGTACGCATAGAACCACCATAGATTTTTTACTGTCATTGTTTATTAAGGTACATTGTGATCTGAAGAAGAGGTGAAAATCACAAGGATTTCCAGTTCTTTTATTGTATTTGTTAATGTGCGAAGTTTGTAGATGAGAAGCAACACGTTATTAAAGAAATATTATCAAGGCTAAATTGCGGCTGTTATTTTTCTTTTATGGAAAACATACGTGACTACCATAAAAAAAGATGTAAGATGTGCTTTTGAAACATTTTACCAGTTATTATGTCCATGTTTTATTGTTTTTGAAACTTGACTTGTTTAATTTTTTTTGTTAATATCTGTTAAGAATCGGATATTGTAGTAATCGATTTCTTTGATACCTTTTCTAGTCTTCAATATGTCAGAATCTTCATAAGGTATCTATTAAATTGCCTAGACTATAAATATTTGTGTTCTGAGATAACTAGCTATTACATAACCATGTCAATTTAGTCTGCAGTAACAAAAAAAAAATACCAACTGTTGGCTGGGCATTGTAGATTCTGCGCATTGGGAATACATGGTCAAGAAAGTTTCGAAAACTTTTTCTGCAATCGGTAGAGCTACTTTATACCTGAAAAAAAAAAATTCAAATAAGTACCAACATCTTTAGGCCGCTATAGTGTGGGTTGCCAGCCGCATTGTCTGTATTTGTAATCAGTGTGGTGGCCCTTGCTCTTGAAATCTACTCATTCTTTCCATCAGGCAGAGTAGAGTCACTTTGGTAAGCTTCATAATAAGAAAGTGCAGAAATAGGAGGTAGTGCTACTTATTGACCTCTGTTGTTTAGCTTTAGGATACTTTGTGACTATTAATATTGTTTATGATTAACTTTGTTTGCTTTCCTTTTTTTTGTTATAGACGAGTTTATTATAGTCATAGACTCAGTTATTTTAATTTTAAAATTTAAATAACTTAAATTGCCTTTTGTTATGCTTAAGCATTTTAGCATATAAAGTTTTAAGTCTGTACTAAAAGTGATTGGTAGTTAGATTTTTCTATTTTGTATTTGATTGAGTTTCCTGGTCTAACGAAACTACTAGGTATACACAGCTAAAATAATTAAAGATCACTATTTCTATTGTCCTAATAGGAAGGAAAGTCCAGTGAAATGTTGACAGCTTTCCTGTTTTTATGCGGTTATTTTATAGGTAAAAACAAACAAATAATAAATGAATACCTGGCCTCCGCTGTTTCTAAACACAGAAGTGGATGTATGAACGTTGAAAGTACTAAAATAAAACCTTCTTTATATAACATGTTCATAAAATTTTAAACATTTTTTGGACGATTTAAAGTACTTTATTTTACTTCTGTTCTTCTATTATATTACATATGCAGGTAATTCTGAAACATTGCGATCATAAAATTTTACTACGTTTTGAAATTGGTAGTACATACATGCTACAATGTGCATGTGATTGTTCATGCATGTACTGGTAGGCGGTAAGACATCTTACCGTTAACCCACGTTCAAATTGCAAAACCCTGGGGTTACTGCTAAAATGTAAGTTATAGGTTTTAGGACTTCGTAGTTCTAATAAGGTATTTTCTTCTTTCTGTATGTATCTTCGTTTAAATTTCCGCTATGTAACTTGAGAACTGTATAATAGTGTAAAGACGCAAACAAAGTGATAAATAAAGAAAGCAAAATTTTAGATTATTTAATTTCTTATTAATAAATAATTGCTTTACTAAAGTGTTCCAGAAGGTAGGATCAGTGCTCGAATTTTGAACACCTTGGCCGCTGCAAGTAAAATTATAAACCTCCTGGTGCGGCCGCGGGTCGAAATGCGCCCCAACGATATTCCAACCAGTGCGTGGCAGGACCTTCTAAACCGACTAGCACCAGGGTAGATTAAAATGCTATAATTTTTTTTGCACTTTAGAATAAGCTTGAACCTTTAGGTTCGATTCGCCACGGGATCTACCTAACAACATACTTACCTCTTTATAATCTTCTTTATATATATAATTCTTGTGTGAGTGTGTATGTCACTGAACTTCTCTCAAACGACTGGACCGATTTTGATGAAATTTTTCGTGTGTGTTCAAGGGGATCTGGGAATGGTTTAGATTCGCAATTGGACCCGGTAGGTGGCGCTGCGATCAAGTTCTGGAATTTTAAAGTTGGGCGGTACGAAGTTCGCTGGGTCAACTAGTCTTAGTGTGTATGTCACTGAACTTCTCTCAAACGACTGGACCGATTTTGATGAAATTTTTTGTGTGTGTTCAAGGGGATCTGGGAATGGTTTAGATTCGCAATTGGACCCGGTAGGTGGCGCTGCGATCAAGTTCTGGAATTTTAAAGTTGGGCGGTACGAAGTTCGCTGGGTCAACTAGTATTAATATAGATTTGTTGGTAGTAAACAGAACTAACCGCTTTTACTTGGTTTTCTATGTTACATGGCACAACACTAAATAGCGGAGCGTTCGTTTTGTGCGGCATATGTTCGCTGGCACCTGGTGGGGCGGTGGGCCGATATGGGTCCACTGCAGCACTGAGTGGATATATTTCACTGTCAGTAGGCCGAAAAGAGCGTGTCGTGATGTTTAATGGTGACAACCTACAATTTTGACTACAAACTGAAATATATATTTATTTCTATCAAACTCTTACAAACACCTGAGATGATCATTCCGCACCAGCGAGAGGGACATAGTTTTCTTCGTCCGCACCAGGTGAAATAAAAATGGCTTTCAGACGCTTTCATGAAATAGATGAACTATTTAGTACCTCTTCTCTTCAGTTAGTTTTTAATTTCGTTTCAAAGCTTTATTTATTTTAAACTAGCTTTCGTCCGCTGCTCCACCCGCGTGTATGTTGGTTATGACGATAGACAATGTCCTTTCTCAGGCACTAGACTATCTGTGTACCAAACATTTAAAGCGGCTCAGTAGTATTGGCGTGAAACCGCAACAGAAAGAAAGACTTTCTTACTTTCGCCTTTATAATTACAGAATATAAATTTCAGTTGATATAGTTTCGACGTACGGAGAACCCTATAGTAAATTAATAGCTCAAGATGTCATATTAAACCTTTTTTTATAAAGTTAATTCTATTTAACTAGTTTCATTGTTTTTTTACCTATTAACGATCGATACGTCGTACTAGCAGATATTTATATGCGATATTAGTATTAATAAATCCCTCCTAATATTATGAATGCGAATATAACTCTGTCTGTCTGTTACACTTTCACGCCTAAACCACTGAACCGATTTTGATGAAATTTGGTATAAAGATAGAACTAAACTTGGGAAAGGACATAGGCTACTTTTTACCGCGATAACCGACATACACACGGGCGGAGCCGTGGGCGGAAGCTAGTCTTTATATAAAAAACACGTTTTTAAAAAATCTTAGTTTGAAATAAGAACCTTTTGTATCTGGGGCCAGGAAATTACATTTATTTTCTACTTAGATTTGTGCTCTGTGGGCGCTTGCATTTTGAAATGACGTTGGAAACAAATTTCCGCCACCTGCCTTGTCGCCGGAGGCGTTCGATTGGAACATTGGCCCGATAATAATTTATTCCTTCAAACCGCATCCGGATTTAGGGTGTTAAAATAGATACTACGTACTTAGTATACGCTGTCTGTATGCACTGTAAGCTACGAAATAAACGTTTGTGTAAGTCAAGTTTTTTAATTTATTTTGTGACTTCTAGATGATACTGCTTTTTTTACTTTTTGTTTTACTTTGGCGGCTTTGTTTACTTTTTGTTCAAATAAATCATATGCAAAAGGTTGGTACTTATGATATTTAAAGTAAGGTGGAGTGACGACTTGCGCATGCTGAGAATCCCAATATTGCTCAAAGTGGCGTTCAATTGGCAGATGATGATGAATGACTAATTAAACTACATTCAAATGTTTTTAATGCTTCCTAAAAATTGAACAACAGAAGAATCGTAATAGTTACAGGTGGGGTTTGTTTTAGTATTTTTGCGTCTATAAAGCCATTTAGCTGTGCTTGAGACTGATAGGTGTTATTAATTAGCCGAGCTTTGATCTGTCACACACGCGTGCCCAGAGCTGTCAATTGCACTCGTGCCTGTCGGGTCGGCAATTAGTCGACCCCCGCTAGGTCGTGATCACTCAAGCGCCTACACGACTGTTGTAGATCCGGCGAGAACCAGTATTAGTAGAAATTCTTACTAATTCTAGTGTTTTTATCATCATAAACATTATTTAATTGATGTCGTTTAGGCGCACATTCAATTAAATATATATTATTTGTAAATATATTTCACAATTTAGAAATCAATTAAAGAAAAAAATAATAAAAGAACGAAGAATATATCTACTTTAAGAATTTCCTAAAATGTCTAGTTTTAAGGTGTCATCGTTCTTTAAAGCTTTAACCTTTTAAAATATTGATATTATTCGTTCAAATACTTATAAACAAGTATCTTATATAATTATATATCGTATCGTATATCTAAACTAATACTATAAAGAGGAAACATTGTATTTTTGTATGTCTGTTACAAATAAACCCAAAAACTACGCGACGCATTCCGATAATTCTTTCAGGATTAGAATACTACATTATCCTTGAGTAGCATAGGCCATATTTTTTACCAAAAAAAATAGGGATGCATACTAAAATTTGTAATAGAAGGTATGGAAAAAATTGCCATAAAATGACTTTCATCGCATGCGCTACGGAAACTGCAATCTTAAAGAACATATTGATATCTATAAAAAACTTGCGGTACCATATGTTCGGCTATTATACTTATGTCATAATAACTAATTTTACATGGTAAAATAGTCAATATTTACGTCCGAACAATCCAATGATAAGTATTAACACCTTCGTACTATTTATTATCCCAATAAATCACATCATATTCAAGTAAATATCATTATCTGTAAATTATTTTTTGAATTATTCAAATCGGACATACCATTCAAAAGTTATCTTAAGCATAATATTTTTCGAAATTAAAATTTCTAAATAGCTAACGGTTTTATCTATGAGAATACGCATACAATTTGAGTAATGGTTCTTGTATGTATGTGTAATGATATCAAAATAATCTTATAGTAATTCCATTTATTACACAAAGAGTGAGGGTTGTTATAAGTTTGAAGTAATTTATGTTTTACATACATCTGTCATAACTCCCAAATGGATAATTTTGAATGATTGTTTTATTAAAAATATACTTAATCGACTGTTCTAAGCATGTAAATGTGTTAGTGTTTTTAAGTTTTTAGTTAAATACCTTTAATTCTCCGTGCAGAGCCGGGGCGGGCGGATAGTATATTATAATGATGGAACTATTAAATGGAATACGACATTTTGTCGCTACTATCTTCCAACCGATATACAACAAACTGCCCTAGTATTTTTTAATACTGAAGTTTCTGTTCGCTCCAATTCCGCATACTTAGATCTCTTTGGTTTACAAAACTATGTATTTACGAAAAATTTTGGGGTTTCATTCCTCAAAAGAAAAAAAAAACCTTAACAGTCCTTTATAGGAAATATTCCTTGGCCATGTAAACCCTTTTTATTAGAGATGGTGTCAAGTTGGAATAAACACTTAATGTCTGTGCCTTTTGATGAGTTTTTAGGTGGTTCAAATAATTAAATGGCATAGTTTTCAAATTTTACAGAATAATCAATACCTTATTATAATTATTTAACGTTCATTTTCTGAGAAGGAAGAATTCGGCCTTGGACCCAAATACCGTCTTTTTAATTATTTTCAATAAATAAATCTTTTAATAAATATCTCTGACATATTATACATATTGATCTGACATATTGATTATCGTCACCATATCGCTTGACTAAGCAGACGTGTTTTTTGTAGCGGACAACATGTACAAAGTATAATAATAAATAATTTTATTGACTATTTCGTACTGTAAGCAGTTTACACAAAGTGTGTCGTGAGCGAAAGTGATTCATTTTTACTGACTCCATTTTATAACTAATAGTTTAACATGAACTAAAACAAATTTCAAACATTATACTTGTGTTGGTACAATGTCGAACCAAGGATCAAGCCCGTTCTGTCGTAGCCACCTGATACGTAGGAGTCCTCCGTCAACGCCTGTACCTCAATCAGTAGAGCCAATGGTCAAAGAACCACCTTTAAGCCAAGCTAACAATCTACCCAGCGAGGTAATACCGACCACGGATATCCAAAAATGGATGTCAAACATTGATGCCCTATTAAGTGAAGTTTGTTGCATAGTAGCGGATGGAAAAATGAACACGGATCAGAAGATGCGTGTCACAAATGTCTGCCGTAAGATCGGATCAGGTGCGTCTCAAATGGCCATATTATATCAGTCCTTAAAGCAGAAAACTGTCCTTCAACATGCCACTATCCAACATTTACGGGAGACCCAGGATGTAGCGTGTTCTATTGATCAATTTAAGAGTGAAGTTAAAGAAAAATTGTGTCCACAAGAACGAACCTCTTTCGCCGACATGGTGAAAAAAGGTGCTGATAAGTTCGTACGCCCGAGTAAAATGAGTACTCTCGCTATTTACCCCACTGACAAGTCCAGAACTAGCGAAGAAACAAAATCTTTAGTTCAGAAAATTATTTCACCGGAGGAACTAAAACTGCACGTACGAGGACTTAGGAAAGTAGGGAATGGAGGCGTCCTTATCAGTACTGAATCCAAAGGAGACATAGAGAAACTGAAGCAGTCAGAAAAATTAGCTTCATCGGGCCTTAAACTTGAAGAACCAGCGAAACGGAATCCAAGAATTACTGTCGTAGGTGTGCCCGCAGCTCTGCCTGAAACAGAGGTAATAGAATACATTTATCTGCAAAACTTGGCGGACATGTTCCCCGATGTATCTCGTGAGTCCTGTCTCAAAGCCATCAAACTTAGCCACAAATCAGGTAAGAAGGGTCTTTCTACATGTAACTATATTCTTGAAGTATCTGCTAATATTAGAAAAGCACTCATTAATCATGGAAGGATCTTCATAAACTGGACATCTTGTCCAGTAAGAGACTTCACACTGGTGACCAGGTGTTTTAACTGCCAGCAGTTTGGACATGCGGCTAAATATTGTCGTGAAACCAGCCCAGTCTGTAGCCACTGTGGAGAGCAAGGACATACTTATAAAGAATGTAAAAACAAAGCT
Source organism: Phragmatobia fuliginosa (assembly GCA_932526445.1). NCBI lineage: Eukaryota > Metazoa > Arthropoda > Insecta > Lepidoptera > Erebidae > Phragmatobia > Phragmatobia fuliginosa. The sequence continues at coordinate 10,264,430 of OW052065.1, read as the reverse complement.
GCAGCACCCACTTGTGCGACGTGCAAACGGTTTAAGCGAACAAGTGATCACCAAACTGGTGATGCTAGTTGCCCAGCCAGGAAATACGCTGAGGACAGATACATAAATTCAATAGACTATGAAGGCGCCTAAGAGCGCTAGAAATTAATCAATAGAATAAGCACTTAAAACCTATTTTATTTTTACTTTAATCTTTAATTCATTACATATATAACAATGACTAATCAGTTGCTTTGTGACCTAGATAATTTTTCTGTGTCTGAGTTTAAATATTGTGAAGTCGAAGACTGCAAACATTATGTACAGAATACAAAAAAATCACTGACACTAATAAATCAAAACATTCGCAGCATACACAAAAACATGAATGGTTTTGAGGTACTGTATAATGCTCTTGATGTAAACTGTGATATTATCATTCTGACAGAATGTTGGTTAACTAATCAGCAGCCCCAATTACCATCTCTTAATAGTTACAAACTATATAAGACTAATTTAATATTGAACCAGAACGATGGTGTAGTAATATACATAAAAAATAACTTAAATATATCTGTAGAGGAACCAATTTTTAATGGCTGTAATTGTTTAATTATCAGAATCAATCCTGATACAGTTATTATGGCCATATATAGACCCCCTTCTCAAAACGTGGACATCTTTTTAGAATCGCTTGAAGTGCAATTGAATACTCTTTCCTCTTATAATAATATAATTTTAGCCGGTGATATCAACATTAACATCGCTTCAGGGTGCACTGATACTAGTGCTCAAAGCTATTTAAATATTTGTTCATTCCATGGACTTTTACCTGCACACTGTCATCCTACCCATCAAAGTGGCTCTTGCTTAGATCATTTTATCATAAAAACAAAAAATCCCTACCTCACATTAGTAACTAATTCTACACTTACAGATCATCAGACTGTCTTACTAACACTTCAATTAACATTACCTAGAAAAAATTGCATGCGCAGCTATACTAAAGTCAACATGAAAAGCCTTGAGAATGACATAAACAGTATTTGTTTTGACCCTGTTTATAATGCAGACGACGCAAATGTTGCATTAGACTACTTTATTGATTCATTACAAAATGTAATTTCTAAAAATACTGACACAATAAAACTATCTAGAAAATATCGAAATATAAAACCATGGATTACACCTGGCCTCGTTCGCTGCATTAGACACCGAGACAAGCTTCACCGTAAATCTAGATTAGAGCCTGAAAATATAATTCTATCGATATCTTATAAAAGGTACAGGAATTTCTGCAACAACCTTTTAAGAAAATTAAAAATAGAACACGAAAAAAGTGAATTGCAAAAAGCTGGTAAAGATAGTAAGCTTGTCTGGAAATTTATTAAAAATAACACATTCCAGTCAAAACATCCTGAACCGCCTTTGGACTTGTTACACAGCTATAGAAACCCGTCTGAGGCAGCGAAAAAAATCAACTATCATTTTGCAAACATGGGCAAAACCCTCGCAGAAAAACTCTTACAGACAAGTACAAAAAACCCCGCCGAATCAAACATATTTATGCCTACGTCAAAAATTAACTCTTTTGTCTTGCTAAATACCGACATCAATGAAGTATTAAGCACCATGTCCGGATTAAAACATAATTGTGCTGTGGGATGGGATAACATTTCTAACACAATACTAAAAAATTTCAGACATTTACTTGCTCCCCCATTAACTTATATATTCCAATTGTGTTTGGAGAAAGGTGTATTCCCCAGCTCGCTTAAAAAAGCAGTAGTAACACCTGTATTCAAGTCAGGAGACAAAACATGTTTCAATAATTATAGACCCATCTCAGTATTATCGGGCCTGTCAAAAATTTTGGAGAAAATAATAAACAACAGATTAATTAAATATCTCGAGGACAACCACTTGCTTTCACAAAACCAATACGGCTTTAGGCAAAAAAGATCAACTGATCAAGCAGTACATCACTTAACTAATCATATAGCTAGTAACCTGGATGAGGGAATGCACACAATCGGGGTTTTCCTGGACCTTGCCAAGGCTTTCGATAGTATATCTTGTAGCATACTATTACACAAGCTTGAAATGCTTGGAATAAGGGGAACGCAACTTCGTTTATTTTCGGACTACCTCACTGATCGCACTCAGTGTGTGAAAATTGGCTCTTTCATAAGTTCTGAAGTCAGGAACACTGGTTATGGTTTTCCCCAGGGTAGTACCTTGGGCTGTACTTTGTTTCTGGTGTATATAAATGATCTCTGTAGCCTAAAGATACCTAATGGTCTCATAGTATCTTACGCGGATGACACAGCTCTAATATTTACTGCGAAATCTCGCACAGAAGTTTTTCAAATCGCTCAGAGGGGCTTTAACATAGTGACTAACTGGCTTCATAAAAACCTACTAACCTTAAATATAGAAAAAACAAAATACATTATATTCTTAATGAGAGGTACAAATAATCCTATTAGTAATCTAAATATATATGCACATAACTGCAAAACATTCACTGATTGTGCATGTGAGTGCCCCGCGTTAGCAAATAGCAATGACGTGAAGTACTTAGGTGTCATTCTTGACAAAAATTTGAATTTTCGCAAACACATTGATTTATTATGCACAAGAACAAGGAAATTAATATATATATTTAAGTATCTTCGTAATGTAGCAGATAACACATTAATAAAGCAAGTGTATTTAACGTTATGTCAAACTATACTCACTTATTGTATATCATCATGGGGAGGTGCGGCAAAGACAATATTATTGCCTCTAGAACGAGCCCAAAGAGCCGTGCTCAAGGTAGCAACATCCCGCCCATTCATCTTTCCCACACACCAGCTCTACATGGCGTGTGATGTACTAACAGTTCGACAGTTATTTATTCTGCACACAATTTTAAAACAGCATTCTGAACTTTCCTATAGTAATTTCAGACCGTTGGATAAGAGAAGAAAGGACATAGTATGTACCAGGCCTCAAACAAGTCATAGATTCATTCATAGATTTTATTTATTCTTAGGACCGCTATTGTACAACAGAATTAATAGGGTACTAAACATTTACAGCCTAAACAATAAAAATTGCAAGATGACACTAACAGCCTATATAGGTAAATTAAACTATACAGACACAGAAAACATTTTAGAAACATTTAAGTAGTCTGAATCAGCCATTATCATTCGTTTTTTTGGTAGACACATTTGTAGTACTTAATTTTTATTTTTTAATTGATAACTTTTATATTTTAATTCTTGTATAAATTAGTAACATAGAACTAACAGCTCAATTCTGAGTCAAGCGATCGCCTGAAACACAGGTTTACCCTAGCTCAGGCAAGCAGCTTTTTAATTTTTGAGCTTAATATAAAAATTTTACTAATGTAAGCATGTATAATTTAATAGATTTCGTTAATTTTACGCAAATGTATAATTTAGCTTATTTAATACCTTAAGAAATATTTTTATATTAAATGTCCTATACTGTAACATATGTATGATTATAATTGGTCAATGAAATAAAATATTATTATTATTATTATTATTATACATAACGTCATCTAGTCCCAAACTAAGCAGAGCTTATATTATGGGTACTAAACAACTGATATAAATACTTATGGAGGTATGGCCTGCCCATTTCCACTTCAGCGTAAGATTTCTCCGTGTGACGTAGGTTACTGTAGTTCTCTGTTGAATAACTTCGTTCCAAATTCTATCGGATAGAGAAACACCCAGCATTGCACGCTGATCAATATATTGGATTGCTCAATTTCTTTAACATTACGCTAATGCATTTTTGCAGTTGTAAACTTACCTTTTACATTTATGAGTCTATATGACAGTATTCTAAAATAACGAAAAAATATGTTTAAATAAAAAAAAATAAAAAAAGACCAAGAATAATTGTACAATAAAAATTTAATTGCGTAGTACGCCAAATTCACACTTGACCGGCTTATCTTTCATAAACACTCAAATATTTTTTCCAATATTACACAGATCTGCCCGTTCCACATCTTATTAGACGATGGCATGTATAAAAATCAATTTTCACCAGGAAGATGGGAGCAAATTTTGCTGTACGCAAGAACAGCCCATTCAAATTGGATTATTAGCTATCTGATAACGAATTCGTCAGGGGCTGAAATCCGGCGATGAATATTTCGCTCCATTTCCTATTAAATTTCATCACCACTCGGTATACAAAATGTACTTGATAGGCTAAGGCCTACGGCCTACTAGGAGACATTTATTTATGCACATGGAAGCCCTTTCTATATTAGTTCTGATCACGCTTTCGTTCAGTAAAGTACCTATTTTACTGATAATATACTATCTAAATAACCTATCTTTGTCATAAAATTCATCAGAATTAGTGATGGGTCGAGGGCGAAAACAAATACGGGCGGAAAGGCATAAACTGGGCAGATTGGGCATAAATGAGTTTACGCCCGAATAAATGCCCGAGCACTGGGCAGAAAAAACGAATACCTTTGTTTTGTTAAAAACAAATGTTTTCTTAATCTATTTTTTCTTAATTTAAATGAAAGTCAGTATGTTGTAAATTAAAACTTATAATTAAGTATTAATTATACATTTTTGTAATTAAAATCACAAATAATCACAGTTCGTTTCATTATTTTTGTCGAAAATTCGTAAAAAATTAACAAATATAAATCTTTTAAATATGTATAATAATAATAAGATTTTTATTTTTTTCATTCGATGTTATTTTTTATATTTTTAAATGTATTTTTTAGATTTATATATTTAAAAATGTAATGAATAAGTATTTTGATTTTAATAAAGAGAACAATAATAATAATAATAAGTGGCAGCTTGGCAGTGTAGAATAAAACGTATTGCTGAGTCCAGGACACTCATCGCCAAATTAATTGCCTATGAATCTGGTAATACGCGACCGAGAGTCATGCGCTTTATGAAACAGGCATTTTTGGAGACTACCATCAGTCCTCAACAGTATACATATGTCAAGTGTCAATAAAGAGAATAATAATAAATCTTTAATTTCATTATCATCGTCATTTATGTCGATGTTAGACGTTACATCAAAAAATTCGGTTCGACTGGTTGATTTTGATGGTTGAGCATCATGAGACGTATTAATTTGACTCTTATCATCATCAACATCATCGAAAAATCATCAAATTCTGAATCCGACTCGTTCAAGTTGAATAATGGTAGGTTAAGCAAGATCTTGTCTTAATTTACAACATTTTTTATTTGATGCCTACCATTGTGACTCCACTCTGCCTGATGATAAGCATGAGAGGGGGCCACCACACTGCCTGTGATGGAGGAAGTATGGCGACGCTGACCCAAACTATAGCGGCTTTGTGAGATGCTTTTTCACACCCCTCTTAAAGGACCCGGGCTCATAATGGGAAGGAAAGACGTGGGATGGTAGCGAGTTCCAGTTTTAAACCGCTCGGCACAGGTCTTTCCTAAACCAAGTTTTTTTTCGGTATTAAGTCAAAATGAGGTGAAAAAATAGATATTTCAAATCAAATAAATTACGGTGTATTCAAGACATAGAAAGGTAAATTTTCACAAAATTTCTTGAAAAAATAATTTTATTTGTAAAAGATAAAAAGAAAAAACCAAAAACTTGGTTTTTTGAATATTTCAGATAAAATTTGAGGTTATGTGAACAAAGTGCAAATACAAAAGTTGTAGATCTTTTTATTACCTACAACTTTGCCTTTAATTTTTTTTCATAGGATTTGTAGTTTTGCCGGAAATCGACATAAACCGTTTTTACCCTGAAAACCCCGTAGGGGGGAGCCCCTACCCCTTCCCGACCTCAGATCGCCCGTAAATTATTTTTCCTTCCATTTTTATAATATTCACCTCCTTTTCCAATGGGTTTCATCACTTTCATCCTACTACAATTTCTGTTCACTTTTTATTATTATAAGACGCTTCATCATCATCATCAGCCTATCTCAGTCCACTGCTGGACATAGGCCTCTCCAATTGCACACCACTTTGATCGATTTCGTGCTTCTCGCATCCAGCTCCTGCCAGCCATCTTGCGCAAATCATCACTCCACCTGGCCTGTGGGCGTCCTACACTACGTTTGCTGAGACGCGGTCTCCACTCCAGAACTCTTCTACCCCAACGGTCATCAGTTCTGCGGCTAATATGGCCAGCCCACTGCCACTTCAGCTTGGTAATCCGGTGGGCTATGTCGATGATTTTAGTTCTCTGACGGATAACTTCATTCCTGATACGATCCCTCAGAGAAACGCCGAGCATAGCCCTTTCCATTGCACGCTGAGCAACTTTGAGCTTATGGACCAACCGCACCGTAAGTGTCCACGTTTCGGGTCCGTATGTCATGACAGGTAGGACGCACTGGTTAAAAACTTTCGTTTTTAGGCACTGTGGGATCGACGATGAGAAGACTCGACGTAACTTTCCAAATGCCGCCCAACCCAGCTGAATTCTTCTATTCACCTCGTCCTCGAGGTTATTCCTACCCAACTGCAATGTCTGCCCAAGTACGACATATTTTTGAACAACCTCGAGAGCGGTACCGTGTATTGCAATCTGTTCCGGTTGTACATGTTGATTGAACATGACCTTGGTTTTATCCAAGTTCATCCGTAGGCCGATGCGCATAGAAGAATCTGCTAGTTTTTTGAATATTTCACATAAAATTTGAGGTTATGTGAAAAAAGTGCAAATACAAAAGTTGTAGATCTTTTTATTACCTACAACTTTGCCTTTATTTTTTTTTTCATAGGATTTGTAGTTTAGCCGGAAATCGACATAAACCGTTTTTACCCTGAAAACCTCCCCCCTACCCCTTCCCGACCTCAGATCGCCCGTTAATTATTTTTCCTTCCATTTTTATAATATTTACCTCCTTTTCCAATGGGTTTTATCACTTTCATCCTACTACAATTTATGTTCACTTTTTATTATTTTAAGACGCTTCTACCCTGGTCTATTATGTCAGTTTTACATGTAATAGGTATATACTTAAACTATCGACTATTGTTATCGAAACAAAAATACTGTGTTTATGTCACAGATTACTAACTAAGTATAACATGTAAAGAACTGCTATCATTATAATACTCAGTTTGGTTTTTTTTATACGCCCATGACCATAGATTTAAAGAAAAAACTAAAATAGTAACATATTTATATCCAGGAATATATCATATTTTTTTGTTAATTAGTCCTTGCTGCATACACATATATTTACACACAATTTAAATTATTAAAATGTAAATTGAAGTTTTTGCCCAGGTAAAGGGCATTTATTCGGCATTTACGGGCATTTATCGGGCGCTTATTCAATGTGCCCAATCCGCCCGGGCAGAAACCCATCTCTAATCAGAATCTATCCATCTGTTTTACATGATTGAGTAACAAATCTTTCCATTTAAAAATGTTTCATTGTTCAATATGTTTGGCAGGCTCTATCATATAAGAAAAGTATTTTTGTATATTAGTTTTAATCTGATTTCTTTGTCATAAATAAATCACAATTTATAACTACAACCTACAAATAATAGTGTATAAATATGATAAAATATGTATCATATCTGACTATAATGCAATTGACTTTAACATGAAGGCTCCCTCACACTGTGGGGCGGGAAACGTGCATCTGTTACAATGATTTGCTCATTCAGTAAGCCAGTGCGCAGGTGCAATATTCCCTTAATTTTAGATACTTCTGCGTAATGCAATAGAAGTATAATTTGTAAATACTTATTGCTAAATGATAGACCAGTGGCAGGCAGAACTATATGATTCGAATTTTATGCATGAGCTGTTGTCAAACATGAGACTTGTCAATTGTAGTCTACATTCTTCATGGTACAGCTACTCTCTCAAAACTACAGGGAGTTGCCAGACGTTTCGAAGTAAAAATATTAGCAAAGTAAGAATTGAAAAGCAGCTTAAAATATTTTATTTACACCTGCATATCTCATATAACAAGAGCTGGCGGAAAGAGCATCCACCCGAATACAACCTTGATGTTGACCACAGTCAGTGGCGGATTAACCACGTAGCAAGAGTAGCCAATGCTACAGGCCCCGCGCATTTAGGGGCCTCGCGCTTCAACGATTTCTGACTGCAAAAAGTATCTACTTAAATCGAATCGTAAAAAAGTGGGAAGTGTTGTGGGATACACATGACATGTATTGCGTTCTCCCTGGCGTTCTGGTAGATCTAATTACAATCAAAACAACATGATGAAACTGTTAGCTTCCATAGCCTCTATTTTTTGAAGCTTTGACGTGCCATATTTATTGTTTGAAATACATTTAGTTTAAAAAAAAAACGTTGTACATATTTTAACTTAATAGAACCATTTGCTTTTGTATATACATAAGTATATCAACACTCTAAGTTTTAGTAAATGTATAGGTTGCTTTTTCTCTTCCATGACTACATTTATAAATTACTAGCTTTGATGTTTTGCATTTGATTTCTTATAAGCAGTTTGTGGAAGCGATAAAAACATTCATTTAGAAATTACGTCGAGGACGGACCACGTACATGTCGAAACTATAAGGGTTCTAACTATAAATACATCATCAGCAGTTCGGAGGAACACCAGGAACGCATCAGCGGCTTCTAGAGTCCCCCCTGCCGTACCCCACGACCGAGGTACATCCCGGGGCAGGACGCAGTCTTGTCTCTCACCACTCTAGCAGTAAGAAGCGCAAAATGACCCACTTTAGGTGACACCCCCGGGCTGCACCGGGAGTGTCACCTCTCTCGTGTCGTTTACAGTGGTCACATCTCCCTAAGATGTGGCTGCAGCCACCCTAAGGCGACAATCGGGGGCCTAGCGACCTCTGCCACGTTCCTTCACTTCAGCCCTATCCCGATCCAGCTCCGCGGACTCCTTCTATAGCATAATGTCCTCACGGAAGGAGACCGCGGCTTTCCATTCCTCACCACTCGCTAGCTTTGCCGCGATCAATGCTGACGGTGTCAGGTTTCGTTCGATCTGTCCAACGAGGACTCGACACTCTTACTCCCACGCAGGGCAGTCTTGGCTGCGCGTTGGCTAGCATAGCCCGGAGTTCCAAGCCGTGTCTATTAATCCCGCAGAGCATGCGGGCTCGGGGTCCAACGCTGTCTCTTCGCCATTCCTACCGACAGAACGAATTTGAGATCACGCCAGGACCGTCGCCGCCTCGTGCGGAATTGTACGGTAGTCTCGTACGACCCGTATGGCCATCAGCCGCTGCAGACTCTGGAGTTAAACCTGACAGCGGGTGTAACCCGTCAGGTCTTTAGACCAGATGGGCGCCCCATAGAGGACCATTGGAGGATAGCCTGTGCGCTGAATTATTGGAGTTCAATGCATTGCTGAACTCTGTTGTAGGTAGTGTAATTAACAGCAAGAAACAAGAACCGCTGGAACGTCAGATTTACAAGCTTTAATGTAATCACTCCATACAATCTTATTGCCCGAACGTTGACATTGCTTTGCACGTTTTTTTGTAGCAGATGATTAGCAACTACAGTGGTTAATGTGAAAACTTGGACAGTAAAAATTAACTCAGAATTACGATGTACCCAAAACGCCTGAATCTTCTCACTTTGACGAATATTGAATTTGATTAAACTGTAATGGCTGGGCTCGGTATAATCAAATGGATATTTGGTCGGGATCTCAACCCTTGGGAGGACATTGTTAGAATAAGGTGAGATGGTTCTCTTGGTACGTGAAGTACTGTTCTCATCACTGATGAAGAGAATACGCTCAGTATTTGCTTGATCCTCTGGATCACTTGCACCAGCGAGCAGTACGCATATGTACGGTGGCCCAGACTTGAATTCTACACATGCTTTCCACCAGGCAACCAAAATAAAAAAAAAATGTTTACGAGTTATCGAACTTTAAAGGGTATTTTTTCTTTCCTCTAAATGGGGCGTCCCTGCCCAATCTAAATGGGAAACGGATGCTTCGAAAAAAAATATAAAAAAATTGATTGTAGTCTATATGCTTAGTTATAGAGGCCTAACTTGTAAAATACGCTTCCTTAGAAATTTTCGTACAAAAATAACGAAAAAACAAATAAACAACAATTATCTATTGGACACGGTTTAATACCATTATGATTTATGGGTGATTGCGGAACCCTATTCTATGCGTGACCTGACACGCACTTGGCAGATTTTTAGAAACATAATATCCTGAAACTATCCAAGGGCCCCGCGCTAGAATTTGCTACAGGCCCCGCGCTGGCTTAATCCGGCACTGACCACAGTATGTAGTTTTTGAGGATAACCAGAGATCCACCAGGTGGAAATCAGGAGGGCTCACGGGAAAATGAGCAAGTAGGAGTTATTGATGCCTGTGAATAATAAAATGTAAACGTGGTGTTGGATATTTTAAGAAAAATGTATGACATAATAAATAATTAAATAAATCATATATTCGGAACAAGTTCAGAGTTACAATATACAAAAACTATTGTTGATCGAAGATATAAGCCCACTAAACTGCAGAACAGTTTGTCGGCTGGATTAGCGCTTGCTTGTACATAATAATATCGGTATCGGTTACGCCCGAGTCCTGCGTGGTGCCCTGCAGCATAAAAAATAAGAAAATTGTGACCAATGGGCGACGGTTGCAACGAGTGACGAGATCTGTCTTGATGGAGACAGCTTAAGACTTGTCGGGGATGGCGAAAGAATGCAATCACGAATCTCGCTCCCCCGGCTGTTGGCATGCAGAGGTACACCGGCTTGATTTTGAGTAGGTAAAAGTCCGACTGACTCCTTCTCTCCTCCCAATGGGCGGAAGATATCCATGAGGATCTTCCACATCGTTAACAAAACCAAAAAAACATAACAACATGAACATTCCTTATATTAACAAAATTCAAATAAAATATAACAAATCAAAGGGGTCGTTATTTGTATTTGCTTGTTATCCCTTATAAAACAAAAAGTATAAGAGGGTTCAGTCTTCCATTTAAATTATTATCAGCCAATATAATCGTATCCGTAAAATCCATATAGTAACTAGCTATAGTGGAGTTTTTGTTATTATTTATTACAAGAAAACTGCGATATGTAGATTTATTCTTGCTGTTGAATTTCATTGGCGGATGCGAGACCGGAGGCCCAATGATGTAGATACCTCTCACTAGACTGTCATAGTGTGGGTCACCATACTGCACTTTCTGGGCTCATAATGAGGATGTTGACACTAAAATACTGCTCATGTTTTTATCATGCACAGCAGAGCCACTTTGGCAGGCTCATAACAAAAGAAAATGATCATATTCTTAAATTACCTTCTCATAAATATCATTCATTTTCAATGTAAGTTTATAATTCTTTGTGTGTCCGGTGCAGAGCAATAAGACAAACATTATATTGACATAATGTAACTACAGATTTATACGCTTACGTGAATGTGTGTATTAATTTGCATCTTGTGTTTTATTTGGAAGAATGCAAACAGAATAGCGATAAAATTCTTGCATTTACGTTGTTGTTTGTACAAATATGGGTCTGGAAATCTCTCGTTTCAAATTTCCTTAGGCAATTTGTTTCTGTTGTTCACCCCTCTACAATTAAATTTAAAGAGAACCACCGGAGACTTTAGGAGCAACGTTGTTTTGATTTAAGAGAATTAATTAATGTAACTTCCAAGTATACGCGCCGTAAATGGCCGGGTTTTAATGTGTAATAATCGTTATGCTTAGTCTCGATATAATTAAAATGAGTGCTTTGTGAACTCTAAGCTTCTTTTGAATTATTTTTGCAAGCTGGTCTTATGTCAGCCGTAGTAGAGTCTAATTCATTTATTTTTTGAATTCTTACAAGTGAACATTAATCACTTGCGTGATTTAAGTTATATGACTCATTGGATAGAGTTTTTAATAAATTAAGCAAGAAATCTCTTGTGATTTATTTCTTTCATTATTAAAAATTCATTGGTAATCGTGACTTTCATGGGTAACCGTGTATTGTAATATTAATTGGTAGTAGTGACATTTTAAGCTAAGAATTGCATGGGATTTTTTTTTCAAATTATTTCTTATCATACAATATTATATGAATATATATGTTCATAATATATATATATATTATATGAACGTATAATATACTTACCTTTAATTATTTTTCTTTCGTTGGATTTTAATATTTATTTATTTTGTTTAAAATCGATTGTCTTACATAATTTATTTTTAATGATTAATTTATATTCTAGGAATGCATTTTGCACGGTAAAACAGATACAAAAAATACTGTTACTCGTATTGATGGGTGGAAGGCGGTGACGACTGTAACACAATTTATATTAGTAGGGTCGTCAACCGCAACCTCTTATTCAGTGCTCACAATCAGTTTAGTAGCTATAAGAGAAAGTTGTAAATTTATTTAATGAACAAAGGAAGGACATAGGCTAACCTTATCGTGAAAACCGAAATTCACGCGGGAGCCCCGGACAAAGGTTACTTAGTAGATCTATAAAAATTGGCGTTTTGAATGCATTTAAACAAGAACTAAGAAGGAAGGAAACATTAGTTATGTTTTCAGTCAAATAAATAGTCAGTTTCTCATAACTGCATTGCTATGCTTGCTGCAACAGTTACATCGCAAGAACGATTAATTCAAAAGAAAGTTTTATTTCAGTATACGAGGTTGCCCATCGTTGACCGTTTTGTTAACAAGATATACCTTGTATGGACCTGAAGCGTGAGGAGATCCTTAATACTAGCGTTTTCTTACAGATTTTTCTTTGGCAATAAAACTTTTATTGTCGTCCTAGAGACCACGGTACGAGTACTAGGTTGTACATTTAAAAGATGTTATCACACCCAACTAACGGCTCTGACCCACTAGTCCCATGGTATTTAGCTTAATGGGAATACCGTAGTAAAAAAGTGACAATACTGTGGGCCACGTGGCATAGCACTGTCACTTATAAATATATTACTCATAGATATAGAATACCATTCTATATGTATGGTATTACTTAACACCGTGACGTATCTTTAAATGTAGGTATACTAGTTTGTTGTGAAGATATTTCATATAAGTATTAACTAATACTAATATTCAACTGAATAGTATATTTAAAAATTCCAGATAGTGTTATATTAATTTATTATATTGAATTATTCCTTTATTAATTCAATATATTGTGTGATCCTGTTCTGTCAGTATAATTATATGACCTTAGGTACCTCCCTATTTCCTCCAAACAACATGGACTAACTTCAGTAGCGTGTTTAATAAAAATAAAATAATATTCGTATATGTTTTGAAATTTTGATTAAATTAAATAAACTGATGTTTAAAAAAAAGTTAATATTAATACAACTAACATAAATTATTTTATTAAAACTGTACTTTTTTACTGTATTGAAAATTATATTTAGGATTAATTTTATCGTATCATTATGAATAGGGTTATCACTATGTACTTATTATGGCTTGCAATAATAAATAAATGAGTTGTCTTTAAAAAAAAAAAAACTTGCAGGGTATTCTTACAATGCAAGACTTGCAACCAGAAGAATAACTTATAAGAATTATTTATAGGGTTACCAATTACGAATTCATCCGACAGCTGTGCTCTAATAGAGTATTTCGTAGTCGCTCTAGCTTCAAATGAACGGGCAACGTCGCAGATGTGGCGTCGTCGTTTTTGTCCATGGTTAAGAAATGAGCGCTCAGCGGACTACAACGCTGATCTATTAAAACAAGAAACTATAAAGTTTTTATTTTCTAGTTTTCTTTTTATTCTGTACAGAAATTTTCAACTACAACACATCTTAAATTTAAAAGTAGGTATGAGTTTAAAATTGAATGTAAGCTTCTATGATGTGGATAATATAACTTATACATACATTTACAACAACAGAACAATTTGAGTTTAAAATATTTTTATTATACATAACACAGGATTCTTCATACAATAAAAAAAAACCTTTTTGATTTGATTTAAATAAAAAAAATCGTCTAGAAATATATACATTAAAAAAGTGAGCATTCATAAATGTGCTTATTGTTTTTACTTTTTTAATATTCTAACTGTAACATCCTGTGCTCCTGTGCTTCGCTAATGGTACCTTTGGGTGGCTTTCAAGAAGAACGTGGAATAATAATTACATTAAGAACAGATAAAATAACCTTTGAAGTGAACTGTATCTCCTGGCAAAAATTGAATTCAATCGGTGTGAACATTTTTTAGTTATTTAAATGTATACAAGCCATATAACTTTTACTCTTGAATATACATTCTTGAAATCAAATTTACTAAATGCTTTTTATTTAAATAACCTTAGGAACTTACTATGTCATCAGACTCATCAGCTATCTTCAAATGAAAGTTCTGTCAAAATCGGGCTGATGTTTTAATTTAATAAATGGTATAAGAAAAAGAAAGTCTTGTTTTTACTGTTTTTCTCTTTATTAAGCATATCTTTATTTACCACTTTTTACGATTAACTTTTGCCTCAACGAAAGTGTTGAAAAAAGTTCTTCCGGTTTACACTTAGCAACACATTTTGCGTTTCATTTTTATTATTTATACAAATTTGTGTATATTCTTTTGTAACATATATCTTGTATTATAGCATCAGCGTATGACTTGGACTCTTGTAAAAATGTTCCGGAATTGCGACCACCTAGTCGTCTTCTTTGAACGTTTTCTTGCATGTAATTTTATTTTGCCTAAAAATTTCATTTCGAATTATGTCCTCGTTGTTTTTAATGAAAGAGAAAAGTATTTATGCATACCCCCACATTTTTTTAAATTTATTTCTTAGTACCTCTTAGATATTATGATAGAAAGCTTTAATTAAAAATATAGGCAGACTGTCTAGGTGCATAATTATCATTAGTAGTATATAGAAAAGTGAAGAAATATTTCTGAAAATAATACACATGAAACATTGGAAAATGAAGTAGAAATATTTTAGTAATCAGGATAAAATAAATGTTTAAATGTTACTTAATATAACAATAAACTGTAGTAATTCTGATTTATTATGAAATTACAGATAATATTTAATGAAAATAATCGTTTAATTAGGAATGCTAAAACATCTATTTGAAGGGTCTGTTTGTCAAATGAACAGTTTTTTACTAAATGCATATGAAAATAAATACGCAACTTACATGAAAAAAGAAGCATTACTTACTGTATTGTTCATTTATTTTGTAAAAGCTTTACACCCTGAGACCTGATAATATATATAAAAAAGGCGCTACAGTGGTGCTCGGTACCGTAATAAGCAATTTAAAACATACACCGAGACAGAAAGAAATACATTTCTGAGACTGACATCTCATTCACCATTTACACTGACATCTAAATATTAAATCACGGTAACTTGCCCCTTAATGTGTTGGATTGAAAGAAATATAATGCGTCTACATAGGTACAACACTAATATAAATTTATAACACTTCGCCCTTTTCATTAAAATACAAGCCACTAGCGGTGACACTATTAAAAGCATCGTAAAACTGCTCCTACACTTTCTTTCTCTTTATATTTTTTACGACGCTCTGGATACCACCTACATCATAAAAAGTGAAATATTGTGTCTCAGAACGGATGCCTTTCTCCCTTTATGAGATTGAGCTGAAATCCGATAGAAAAGTAAACGTGGTCTTGTACAGTCAGCAAAGATTGTTTAATCACTGTTTACGTGCATTATTTGTAAAAATACAATTTTCATCAGCCATAAATCAAGCCAAAAAAAATCTAATGTTATATTTCGATGTTACGATTGTAATATATTCGTTCAAAATTATTAAGCCAATTGTTTACTGGAGTTCTTAACACAAGTACAATGTAGATTTTAGAGTTCTTAACCATAGTTAAGGTTGGGTAAAATCATAAATTTCGGAGAGACTTTTCAAGAGGCTCGCAAAAGGAGAAGAACCTAAGTTTAGAAGTAAGAAAAATGATGCTGCTATAAAACTACACTATGAGATATAAATAAAAACAAAAGGTATTCAAACAGGGACAGTATTTAATGTCTTTAATGAATGTATCAAGATAAAGTCGATAAGCATTTTGTTCACGAGGACGATCTCCATAAGGATTACATTTATTTATTTCATTTTGTCACTGTAGATAGATATACGTAACAGACGGAACTGGCATAGTATAAGATTATACTATGCCAGTTCCGTCTGTGAAGGGCCATGATAATGGCTTATTGGGATTGAAGTCTATTCCAAACCATTACAGAAATCATAAACGTATGTACCCAATTTCAAGGGGCCAAAACAGCTACTCTACTGAGTAAAACCCTTTACTAAGTGGTAGCCTCATGAATTGAAAGAATTGCGTGATACCAGTTTTCTAGTTTTCTGTTAGGCCATGGTTCCACTCCGGTCGAGCCGTCCATTTGTGCTTGTGGTTCATATTTTATTTTCTTTTTAATTTTTTGATTTTCAAAATTAAGTTTATTTAGGTATTATATGTAAGAGTCTACCAAAGTGACTCCAGTCTGCCTGATAGAAGGAATGAGTAGAATATAGGAGTCAGGTAGAATATGGTACAGGAGTCACCACAGTCACTGCGAATACAGATGAAGCTGAAATCAGTGGGGCCGTATATAGTTTGAAAGATATATAATATTTGTACCTTGAAATATATATTTCAAACGAAATTTATTGAGTATACTACAATGCCATTGAGAATCAAAGCCTAAGCAACAATGTACCAGGTGCTCACGTTCCCGTCCGAATCGTCGCAGAATCGATAGAATGTACAATGCGAGATGAAAGCGCTATTGTAATCACTTAATGTTTCTTCTACTTCACGTATTGTCTATTAAGGTAAGTATATTATATAGAATGTTATTGATTTTGAAAATGAAATAGGACATTACTAAAGAACTTAAAGTTCTTTAGTGAGTGAAGCATATAGCAACACAGGTCCGGGAACTGGAGGGGAGTACCATAGCGTCTTTTTCCGATACAAAGTAGTCTGTAAATTTTAGCTCGGGTTAATCTATACAGATACACATTTCAAACTAGTATGCAAAAACAATTTCCTGTCACTATGAACTTCCATCACAATTAAAATGAAATATACAAAATTGTACACACACGCGAACACAATCTATGTCATAACAGTGTGACGCGTATGCTCATTTTCGCTTATGCTATAACAAAGGTAACGCCTGCGTAAAATAACTCTCTATCCTGTTGCTCTACGAGTAAGAAGAGAAGGAGAAAGAAAGAACTCACAATGACTCACTTTTCAATAAATAAAAATACCAAAAATATCCACAGCGCCTGTATCTAAATGCTTGTTTCATTGTTTGTTTGTGTAGAAGGATTTTCTGCACAAGAACTTTTGTAAAGCTATTTGCAGCACGAAATGTGTAATAAACCTTTACGGACGAAAAATGGACCGATTACTTTATAGCCTGTGACATGTAATGGTCTGAGCCGTGAGCAGTTTGTCCCTTGCCCACTAAAACCGCCACTATTTGATTTTGCATGAAAAGAATAGATTTTTTTGAATGGCTTTCCAACCAATAAAGTTGTTATAAAAATATTATGAATTCCATTTTTTGCACAATTCAAAAGCAACAGAATGTAACTTGAGGGATTGCGCCTTCCTGAAACTAAAAACTCACATAAGAAAGTGAGTATATACATATTTTATGCGTAGTGCAATTTAAATATTTTCAATACAAGAAACTTTTTATAATACACACAGTCAACCAACATGATAATATAAAGCGGCTTAAATAAATAAATAGTAATCAGTGTTCCTAACCATGGTAATTTAGTTATAGATTTAATGTTAAGGTCGAACCTATGTAATTAATATTAGGCTTATTATAATAATCTTCTTACCGTATTACATTGGCTCATAAATTTAAACCATGTACGCACAAAATACATAAGTACATGGATATTAAACGAGTATACACCAGGTGACCTAAGCTTCTTATACTAGGTAAATTAGGTAATCTATTTAGATTTTAACCCTAATCATAATCCTTTATTTTGCCAGAATTTTGATGTACAGAAAGAGAGGTTCCCCGATGGCAAAAAACTTTCTCTGAGGGGTTCTTTTTTTTCTTTGGTTTTTTATGCGTCGTTAAAGAACTCGATTAATAATTACCACCGTTTGGTTGTCGGTTTTTATCACAAAAAACTAACCTATATGCATCTCCACGATCCATCTAAGTTTATGTTTTGTATCTATATTTTTGGAATAAAAAAATCCCGTATGGTTTCATTTGATGTGAATAAAGACTGTAGAATGCGCATGCCTTAGGCTGAAAAGTAATCAATCAGGGATAGGGTTTGTTACGATTTACGATGATTGGCAGTCTGAGTGAACTTCTGCTCCATGTAATGAAGTCATACTGTAGTTATATAAACATCTTTAATGAAATGGAATGAAATGGAACGTCACTGTATGCTAATGATGATGGATGTTTAATACTACGGTGGTCTCTAGTTCCCTTTATGCATTATGACGTAATATTGTCGATATCGCTATCATAAAGTTGATAGCGAGGATTCTACGGCCGATCCTAAATATAATGACTATGACATTAGCACGCCTCGAATTATCTAGCACTGGCGTTTTTATGTTCATTAGATTTTAATCGTTTGTCGGTAAGCGTTTTCTTCGAAATTAGGTGACGACACTAATGTTACACCTTTCTATTTTATGACATAGTACCTTTATCCAAGCGCGTTTAGTCTAAAAAAAGAAAGCATAAGTTACTCCTTATATCATTAGCACTTTGCCGGTGAAAGTTCCGTCAAAATCAGTTCAACCATTTTTAGGGTTCCGTAGCCAAATGGCAAAAAACGGAACCCTTATAGATTCGTCAAGTCTGTCTGTCTGTCTGTCTGTCTGTCTGTCCGTCCGTATGTCACAGCCAATTATTTCCGAAACTATAAGAGCTATACTGTTGAAATTTGGTCAGTCGATGTATTCTGTAAACCGCAATAAGATTTTTACATAAAAATAGAAAAAAAACAATACATTTTGGGGGTCCCCATACTTGGAACTGAAACTCAATTTTTTTTTTCATCAAACCTATACGTGTGGGGTATTTATGGATAGGTATTTAAAAATGATGTTGAGGTTTCTAATATCATTTTTTTCTAAACTGAATAGTTTGCGCGAGAGACACATCCAAAGTGGAAAAATGTGTGTGTGTCCCCCTCTAACTTCTAAAATAAGAAAGTGATAAAACTAAAAAAAAATATGTTGTACATTACCATGCAAACTACCAAAGAAAATTGGTTTGAACGAGATCTAGTGAGTGGTTTTTTTGTAATACCTCATAAATTGTAACACGCAATTCACCTTTCATCAAATCAATACATTAGTATAAAAACATCGATGAAAGTTACAACGAACTACAAGAACTTTTATATGATGTTACTTGCTGATACGGAACCCTTTATGGGCGAGTCCGACTCGCACTTGGCCGCTTTTTATCTTTTTAAAAGACAACTCCCGCATTAGGAATATAAATTCCTGTGTCGCGGGGGACTTTACAAACATACATGAAACGGACACAAAGAACACCCAGCATCATTAAAAGATCATCATCATCATCATGAACATCATTCCAAGGATGAGCCGGACACTTTAACACTTCACTTTTACAGATTTTTACAGACATAAGTGAATGAATGCAGGCATCGGTAACTTAATAAATATGATATTTTTATTTGATTTTTGTTATTTTATAATTAATTAATATTTTATTTTAATTATGCCTCTCATCATTCTACTATAAGTAGCCGATTTAACTGAGGTAACCAGAAATCTACGATGGCTGGTCATTACTGTTTTATTTCTGTTTCTAGCAAAATGCGATACAGTTAATTGCAGTTACGACTTTCTACAGCCAAAATATTCGTTTATGGTTATTGAATAAAATATCTTCAATAGAAGTAAATACAGGTGCGGTCACAACCTATTATTTTGAAGGGTGACTAATGCTTTGTCCTCTTATGGACAGCATCACACAAATAATGAGTTTAGTAGCATCATACGTTTCATTTCCTACAGATAGCCTCAAATGCAATAATTTTGTCAAAAGTTTTAGTTGACGACGAAAACAATCTCTCATGCAATAATTCACTACTGTCAATACATCGACAGAATATAAAACATTAGTTCCCCCAGGGTAGCTCTCATATTTCAAGGAACGTGTACGTGCATTTTGAAAAGACCGGAGAGTGATTGATTAAAGTGTCGACCTTTAGGATTTCTGTTTGCCATTGACCGGTAATATCTCTTGTTAAGGGGCTAAATTAAATTGAAGTCTCTATATATGTATAAAATACTTCGAGAAATCTATCTAACCACAGATTTGAGAATAAGTTTTCTGTTCTGCGGGCTTAATCTATTCGCTAGACTTCTTCTTCTTGTAAGATGTATAAACCTAGTTATACAACTAGGTACATTATTTTCTTATTAGATCTGTTTT
Organism: Phragmatobia fuliginosa; assembly: GCA_932526445.1. NCBI lineage: Eukaryota > Metazoa > Arthropoda > Insecta > Lepidoptera > Erebidae > Phragmatobia > Phragmatobia fuliginosa. The sequence continues at coordinate 10,243,962 of OW052065.1, read as the reverse complement.
CCATTATTGTAATTAGTTTAACTTTAAAAGAAAAATATCTTTTGGGTGTATCTAAACTGGTCACGGGCAGATATAAAAAAACAATTACGATGAAATTGAAGCCGTGTTCCCATGAGGTCAAACGGGACTTGTTGGTATTTCCTGAAGAGAAAACTACTTCCATGCAAAGTTACTTAAAACATGTGTGTTTCTCATTTTATTTCAAAAATTGTGAAAATAAAAAAGATAAGTGGTGCAAGAAATCAAGAACATACTCTGCATATCTTACGAAAATATGCTTACCAGCACTGCCACAAAAGTAAATAATAAATGCGACTCCTAGTCAAGATACAATACACTTCCAAATATTTTTTGTATACATCAACAGGATTGTTCCAAAAAAAGTATCTGGCATTGATACAAAGTGAGGTAGCAAAGCCGAGGTTAATGAGAATGAGAGTCATTTCGCATCCCGCCTTGTGGGCCGAGGTGGAGCGAATAATAAAGTTTTACGCCACGTCCCTTATTACAGTTCCCACGGTTCAACCGACTCTTCACTGGACAGGGCGATTAACAATACGTAAATGGATTTAGTCGCTACGAGATTTCTAACACATTATTGTTCATTTTACTATGTAAATAGTGGTCTGATTTCGCATACAATTGTTAAATAAAGTGCGCAAATTCTTGTTAACGGTCAATTTTAAAATAATAAGGCTTTGAATGGTTTTTAGTTGAAAAATCTAATAACGTTGAAATGCTTTGAAATTCTTTCTATTTTATTTTCAGTGTTCCAAAATAAAATGGGCGTTACCCCAGCAAAAAACAAAAAAAAAATCTTTAGAGAGATGAGAGTACCTACAGCAGAAAATTTGTGTGTTCTAAGAAGTAATTTGTGCATTTAGTAGGTTAGAAGTTTACGTTTACAAACCTTATTTCCTAAACCGACATAAGTATTTAATAAACATGATCGGTTTTAAATTTAGTAAACCTGTAAGACCAATTATACTTTTTAGGGTTCCGTAGCCAAATGGCAAAAAACGGAACCCTTATAGATTCGTCAAGTCTGTCTGTCTGTCTGTCTGTCCGTCCGTATGTCACAGCCATTTATTTCCGAAACTATAAGAGCTATTTTATCTAACGCCTCTGATTGTTTATAAAATAAATTTTAGAGATTAGAATGCAACAGATAATAAAACAGAGTAAGTAAGTACGAGAAAAAGTTTTGCTAAATATAAAGTAAGTTTAATGCTAATGCATAGAACTCTTGGGTCACGTTGTTGCTCACGATGAACTTCGAAACTGTCTGATTTTTAAATGGGTATTTTGATGGTGTGCCTGAGATATGATAGTTAACATGACGCTTAGACCAATCTCGAATTTCTGAACATTTTCACTTATAACTTTTTTATTTATAGTTCTACGACAGAAAGTTACTGGACTAAAGTTGTAGAGAATTTAATTTGCAACAAAAAATGTTAACAATTTTTTTTATCAAATAATTAGTATAAGAGATATATTGTAAAAACCATTTCAACTCTTATTTTCAAGATGGTGGCCGTGGAACAAGGATGGTGACCCCATAAACTTGATTTTAGCTTTACACTGACCCCTACACACCAAAAAAATAATACTACGTCATCTAAAAAACGCAAGGTAAGGCCTAAAAAGTTTTACATATCAAGGGACTATTTGGCAAATGTTTACTTGTAGGTTGTGATGTAAACATGACAATAAAATTTAAGTTATTTTCACTTTATGTACTAAAATATTTATGCGATTGCATATGAAGTTTTACTTTAAATTGAAATTAATTAAAGAGTGCGAGATTTTACATATGAGTGAACATGTATTTTAATTCATTAATTGCCTCATTGGTCTAACGTTTAGTGTATGTGACTGCCGCTCAAGAGATCTCGCGTTCGATTCCCGGGTGGGGCCTAAATGTGTCATTGAGGTTTTTCTAATTATGGAATTGCCTAAAAACAGCCCAGAGAATACATACTAGTAAAGCTAGGTATCATCGGTCCTACGTCTGATCTCGCCCCTGTGGTATTGGATACCCATCGCATTATCAGAGTAAGGATAATATTATATACTATAAATATATCCTGATTAGTTGTTGGTACGGCTGGTCTCCGTTGGGATTGGTCACCGCGCCTAAAGTCAGATATGAGTACATCATTATCATGACAGTTAACCAAAATCGATAAGATTTTACACATTTGTGCGTATGCATACAATATGAAATAATGTTAAAACAGCTTTGAAAAATAATAAAAAAAAAACAATAATAAAATCAGGTTAACCTTTGACAAATCTGTACATATAGTTGCATCTGCTTACTATTCGCTTATATCTTATAACTGCTCAACGAATTTTAATACAATTACAGTAATGGATAGAGTATATCATGAAGAAGATTTATATGTGACATACATGCACATCTATTATAGTATAACTCGTGCGAGCCAAGATGGCACCTGACTCGACTGACAGACATTTATAGTACCGGGTATAAAAACATAATTTAATTCAGTGAGTGATTTGGAATTCAACATTTATTTTGCACTAAGTATTTTCTCATAACATACTACTTGTCTTACTGATGCTAATGCAACTCGCACGACGACAGAGGGGCGTTACGCGGGGGAACGGCATCAAGTTTCGTTTTGAGCCATGCCATTGATTTTCTCTATAACTCGTGCACGAGTTATAGAGAAAATCAAAGAAATCATTTTACTGATAATGTTTAAGTTTCAAAAAGCTAACAGGAATTTAAGGTACAGCGCGGGCTAGTTGCCAAGAAATACCCGGTTCATTAGGTCTTGCAAGCTAAAGAGTTACGTCGGACACTACCGCTGTGTCAGTGGCCTTCCCTCGTTACCCTAATGACAGCAATTTTGTTCAACTGAAGGCGTACTTTTAGTTCCTCGATACCGTTTAGTGTTCCCGTTGCTAATGGCCTAATGCTTCTGCCTGTTCCACGTTTGTTTTGTTACTTAATCACCTCTATCTAACACGGTAAATAGGGTTCGGATCGATCTTAGAGTAGAGATTCTTGTTTCGTTAGAAATGGTTCTCCGTATAGATAAAAGTTTTCCCATGTTAATAAACGTCAATCGTGCCTTTTCGTCCACATTTTGCTTGTAGCTGTTGTAACAGAAATAAGTGGTTACTTTTGGTGTATAGGCGTCCTTTATTATAGTGGTTCTAATATCCATGGAAATATAAATAGAAACATATTATAAAAAAAGTAACTTTAATAAGTAATAACTATCGTATTTGGTAATTTTTTATTGTAGTTTTGCGTTGTAAAGTGTGATGAACAAAACATGTGTTAAATACATAGCTTCTCATTACTTTATTAAATGTCATCCGACTCTGGATAATTTAAAAAAAAATTCAGAAGAGTTCTTATGAATGGTGAAGTTGCCAGATATTATTTGATTAGTTTCAAGTTATATCATGGCTATGCATAAATTCCACAGCCCGACCGAATGTTACTTTCCTTGCCCTTGAACTCTTCTGGATCATAAATCAATTGAATTTCTCCCTTCTGAAATAGGCACACACAATGTTGATAAAGGTAACTTAGGTTTACATAGTATTAATTTATAACAAGTTATATATATAATGAATGTAAGAGACGTTTTGCGAGTTTCGCTTTAATTTAAATTTAATGGTCTATGGTTATTTTCTCACTGAAATATGTAAGAGGTTCCGTAACAGTACATAGAAATGAAATATGTATGTCTTTATATATTATTACTGATATTTGTAGAAGTTTTTCCTTTTTATTCGGTTAACCGCGAAAAACCGCCATTTCCTGACTATGATTTATCTTGCGGCCTCTAAGCTGAGGGTCACTTTAATAAATGTATTCGGGAAAGGTGCTCTCAGAAATGGATGGTGAATATTCTGGATGCAATAACCTAATATACCGAAGATATATTTTGTGGTAGTATGGAAATATGTTATCAAAACATTAAACTGACAGAGTAGAGGAGTGTATTTTTTCCTCGCCGTTTCTTTTGCCATGGTGGGTAGCGTACCCACTTAGCAGTACTGACTTTCATTACGTCTGTTTTCTAATAATAAGGTTATTATGTTATAATAACCTTATAGGAATAATATAATAAAGAGGTTATAATATTAACAGATTATAAGGCTTGTCTCCTAAACCACTAAGCTTTCCGTTAAATGTGTCATTGTCAGTTTCAGTTTCACCATGATCAGTTAATCTAAAAGTAAATATCATATCATAAACTTAAAACAAAAATACTAATTACTTATTATATGAATGCGGAGTATTTATGTATGTATAGATATCCTAAATTATATTGTTCTTCTTATCACTCATCTAAAACGTAGTGCAATTCTTCATTTATTTCCACACACCCTACGGTAGACTGATAGAGATTGTATAAGGTAATATGTCCGCCATTGTACTCTTGTGCATAAAGTTTTTTAATCAAAAAATATAGATACCAAACATGTAAGATATATTGAAACGCTTTCTCTTTAATAGGAGTGAGTCAGAGTTTACAAAAAAAGTCATAAATCTGGCATTAGGTGCACCCAACATCTAACATATTAAAGGTGGTTGAAATACGATGTTTTCGTCCTCAATACATTCAGGAAGGGACAAGAAAAGTTCAAATAACCCAAATTAAGGAGCGCAATAAAGAGACCCTTCGAAAAGCCTTGTGGGAGCAATTCATGAAAATGCTGGTAGAACTTTCCGGTAAAGATGCTCGAAACAGTACGAATAAAGGGTTGAAAAAAAGGTACACAATTCGACGCCTTTCCATACTTCATCATTCTTCTGTTTGCGGAGGTCACGTGTTAAATATTAGATAGGCGGCTTTAATCAATTGCGTTTTAATTCTTCACTTCATAGCATCACTAGCATACACCCTATCAAAGATACTTTAACATTATTAGCTTTAAATTTAGCTTTAAATTTAGCTCAGGGAGAGTTAACATTAAAAAAAATATTGTCAATATTAGAACTTTATCAATAGCTTTTAACATTCCACGGCTGAATATTCTTACTCGTAGCAACGAGGTTTTATGTATGTTTTATCTTAAATGTTAGATTAAGTATGAGAAATATAAAAAAAACCGATGAACAACATGTTTATACTTTTTATGCAATAGTAGACTCATTCAATTACATATTTATTTATTCATGGTAAGTAAAACATGTTCATATTTAGGATTATCAATAATATGATCATAAATAAATTTGTAAGCATTTGCTTCATTTTCTTTTGCTATTTATTTTTACTTATTTATGTTACGTATGACCTCTAGTCCTGGGTTCTACTCCTGCTTTAGAGAGCAGGAGTAGAACCCAGGAGTAGGGGTCATTTATTTTAACATTTATTTTTATATTTATTTATTATATATTTATATATTTTGACATATTTAAACATTCATTTTAACACTTGTTTGTTTTAGCGATTTTAACATTCAGGTTAATAAAATCTACGACTCGAAACACTATAATTTTTTATTTTTGTATATTTAAGCACACAAAAGTGACTGTACTCTGCCTTTCTATCATAGTCATAGTAGATAGTTCTCGAGTCGTAGTTTTTATAAACCTGAATGTTAAAATCGCTAAGACAAACAAAAGTGTTTACACTTTTCTGTGAATAAAAATTAAATTACTCGGCCATAATTCTTATCCCTCTGCACTAGTGCTGTAAATTTAACATAATAATAAAAAAAATCAGCACTGTGCTGACTTCTAGTCTTGTTTAATCGCGATCTATTGTAGGTAAGAAGAACTTTCCCAAAGTGAAGATCCGAGATGAAAACAGGTGTTCTCTCCATCTGCGAAGACTTTTTATAGGTAGTTAAATCCTTTACTCGTGAAGTTTTAGAAAATTAAACTATCTACGTTGTTTTTAATATGTGTGTACCCACATATATATTAAAAACAACGTAGACAGTTTAACTTTCTAAGACAAATATTTGTGAAATAAACGGTTTGCAATAATACAATATATGTAATAATGATTTATGCAGTTCATACAGCGACGCTCAGCGCAGTTGTAAATTTCTAAAGTAGATAATGAATAATTTATATGAATAGGTTGTGGGTCACCATGCTGTATTGTATGCATTCAAAATGAGGAAGGTGACCCCTACTCCTGGATTCTACTCATGCTTTCCATCAGGCAGAGTAGAGTCTGTTTGGTCGGCTTAAATATAAAAAAGAGTATTATATATGATATAAATAGGTATTAATTACGATATCTCGATTGACACAAAAAGTCATTAAAGAAGTTTTTTTGTCATCAATATAGTTTATATCTAAATAGCTTATATCTGTTAGTTCTTGCTTTTATGAGTGACAAAAGTTCTCTAAATGAGTTACCTTATTTACTTAGAAGATAGTAATCTCAAATGTGATTTTAGAATAGTAAAGTATGTGATCCATGATTGTTTTTTTAATAATAAACCAAGAAATTTAAATCAACTCCTTATTTCAAGTTTTCTTTAATTGAACACTTTATTTGTAAGTTTGGAAAATCCATCATTTAAAAGTCTTTGAATCCAACAAAAATGCTTGCCCTAGACCAATCTGAGACATAGTAAAAAATATAACACAACCAAAATATAACACACACTTACAAGTACTAGCGTCCTCAAAATAACGTATTAAGGAGCGCCGAGTATGACATAAATAGTGGTGGTGTGGAAGTCAGTTGACTATATAAAAATGAGGTTGTGAGGGATGTAAAAGCGGCGGGCGGCAGAGCGCCGGCGCTGCGCCTCTCGCCCTCGCTTCGCACAGTTCGCGGCCAGACCCGGTGGCGCCAGTACTGCCGTGTGACGCTTCAGTACTCGAGCTTCGACACCTTACGAACACAACACAATAAACGATACGAAACGGCTCGGATCACTGTCACGTGGCACACCTACCGTCAGTCTTGCTCATACACGTTCTGATTTCGGGTTCGACAATAACTGCTGACGTAAAATGTGCGTCTAGTCACTATGAGTGACGATAAAGTGACCGAAACGACGACTTACATGAGTGATTGTGCGAGTGTTAAATAACACAAAATGTTTATATTTACAATAATACAATTTTTGAGTGATATTGTGATTCTCATGAACATGAGTACTACGTGTAAATTTCGATACCATTCTACATTCAAACCAGCATAATAAACCTAAGACGAGCCGGAGGATTCTGTCAGAAATGGCAACATTTTTTAAACAGTACTTCTTTCTAACGGTTATATTTTCATGGCAAGTAACAAATTTAGCTTCAGTTTGTGTTGCTAATTGTATGTGTAACTTAAACACAAACGTATGTCAACAATGTTCATACAACATTACTTTGAAAGAAAATTCAAACGTACATCATCAACTATCCGTGTGTTGTAATGAAGACAAAAAGTTATCAGTGTGGTCTCAGGAGTATTTAAATAAGACGCTAGTCGAAGTTAAAGTCCGTTATGATACAGCCTGTAATGCGAGTACACTTTTCTTTGACGTAGCGTTACTAGATACTTATTCAATTAATATTAAAAATAGCAACTTTGTACAGATAAAGTTCAATATTAAAAAACTAAATTTAAGAGAAATCGATATATCTTCCAATAAATTACAATACGTAACAAAGGGAATTTTTAACAACTTCGTGAATCTTCGTAAACTTATCTTGAGTAAAAATAATATCGTTAATATTTTCAAAGAGAGTTTCAGCGGATTAATGAAATTGGAAACTTTGGATTTGTCAGAAAATAATTTGACCTCCCTAAGCAGTGTATTTACACCTTTGAAAAATCTCCAACATCTCAATTTAAGTAGAAATAATCTTGAGTTTATTCACGAAAATTATTTCAACAATTGGTTACTGCAACATCTCGATGTATCTCACAACAATCTAAAAAAGGTAGCTCCAGGCGCTTTACAACTATTACCAAATCTAGCACGACTATTATTGACAGATAATCCACATTTGGGCATCACACAATTGGATACGCAATTATTAGTTGGCACTGGACGAAGATTGCAACAAATAGATGCATCAAGAACGGGCTTATATCAAATTCCTGAAGCATTCACACACTCTGTTCGTTTTTTATCATTGGTTGGGAATCAAATATCTGCGGTCAGATGTGGAGATTTCGACAGTTATCCACTGTTACAGTCACTAGATTTTTCAGATAATAAAGTAATTTCAATTGAAGATGACTCATTAGGCAGATTAGAGATGCTATTGTTCCTAAACATAAACAAAAATCTTCTTGTATCAGTACCTAAATCTTTACCAGATGAGTTAAAGTACTTATCAATTAAAAATAATTTGATTAAAAAATTGTCCATTCCTGATTTCAAGGGGTTGCCAAACTTGCGAATATTAATGCTACAAAATAATCACATTCAGTATATTCAGGATCACATATTTGATGACTTACTTTCATTGGAGATGTTAGACTTATCAAACAATCCAATACAGTCACTGTCTTGGAGTACATTTGACGGCCCATTGTCGCTACGAGATCTAAGACTATGTTATTTAAATATTTCGGTGCCAGAGCAAGATGGCTCGTTTCCAATGTCGTCGCCTGAAAGCGTACAAATGTTACATCTCCAGTCAAGTCCAGGATTAGCTAGACAACTTTTAGCGGATTCAGCAGCTTTAGCCGCTTTTTCTCATTTACAATATTTGGATTTGCGAATGAATAATCTGTCAGATATTAGAAATGACTTATTATTCTATTTAGTGCAACTAAAAACTTTAAGATTGCATGGTAATAATGTAAATTGTAGTGCTGAGTTGTGGCTAAAGGACTGGATGAATTGGAATAAGAGCTTATCTAACAGTGAGACCTGCTACTATTCCACGTCTGAGGCCAAAGCTGAGATAACTAAATATAATTGTACATTTCCTGAAACCTTCACAATTAGCGACAGCCTTCCGCCAGTTAATTTATATAGCACAGAAATGATTAATAAATTACTGAGGTACTACGGCTATCTAAACAACAAAACGGAGAAGCCTTTCTATAAGCACAGCAATAACAAGGACAAATACACTGTCACAAATATTAATAATCAAATTCAGTTAAATGAAACAAGTGTCAGAAATAAAGAAAAAAACATTAATCTATATGATGGTATAAATGAAGGAATGAGAAGAAATGAAAGGAATGAAAATAAAATATCTTTTAATGACTACGGTAATGAAACCGCGTTTGTTAAAGCGAGGGAGTCTTCTAAAATTTTAGATCAAAATAAAATTCAAAATGATCAGCTTAACATTGATCATAAATTTTTAGATATAGAGCCGTTTGTTTCTGTATCGACGCAAAATGAAAATAAAATTTTAAAAGAAAGAGAAATTCACAGAAAAAATGGCTCCAGATCTGGGAAACGATTGAACACTCCATTAAATGCGACTAAAAAAACAGAAATCTTTACTACCGAGGCTAATGTTAGTACTTTACCTAGTAAAATCTCGAACCAGTTAGAAAACTTAACTACCTATGAAATAGATAACACGAATCCCAGTTACAAAACAGAATATTCACCCTACCGATCAGCTGATAGTAGTTACGCACAATATATAGGGACAGTAGCAGTATCATCCCTAATCCTAATGTCTTTGATATTATGGATTAGTTTCCGACTGAGGTATAAAAGAAGAACTCTACGAGTCGTCGACACAGAAGCCGAGGACCAAATAGAAGTGTCGAATATATCCGGAGGGGTATTGTGGTGACACCTGCGGGCAGCCGACCCGACGCCTTTCGAATACGATTCTCTCTTGACGTAGCACTAAACATAAAAGTAAGTCATCTTTAGATTTATATTAAACGGTATTAAAATATAAGTCACGTTCTCATACTTTTTAATTACTCAAAAAATAGCACATACTTAGCAATAAATAATTAATAATTTTTCATTAGGGATAATAAATATAATACTGATTGTTTTAAATAGAACACTAGCTTTCGCCTGCGGCTCCGCCCGCGTGTATGTCGGTTATCGCGATAAACAGTAGCCTATGTCCTTTCTTAAGTTCAGTTCTATCTTCATACCAAATTTCTTCGAAATCGGTTCAGTGGTTTAGTCGTGAAAGCGTAACAGACAGACAGAGTTACTTTCGCATTTATAATATTAAATTAGTAGGGATTATTGTCCTAATCATATAGACTATATGCAAGAGAGCCAACAGTTGAAAATTATTTTTATATGAACAAAGTTATTTTTTAAATAAAACCGGTTTACTATAGGGGTAAAGCGGTTTCACTAACCCGTTTGGTTAGCGTATTAGAATAGGAGACCAAAGAGAGACCTACGTCCAACAGTGGACTGATAAAAGCTTGACGACGATGATGATACAATATTGACTCAGAATTATTTATTGGTGAATCTGCTAGTCAGTTACTAAAAAGTCTTAATATAATTAAAAAAAACTAGGTTGGATGTAGGAATTTCGAGTAATGAAAATTAGTAATGATTAATGTGATAATTTATTTTAGATTATACTTCTGTAATTCCGTATATATGTAATTGGAATATATATAATCTTATTCGTGTAGATATTTTTCCTATTTAACCACAAAATGGTTAACACAAAGGTAAAACACAATTTTATGTTTGTTGCAGTTCGAAGCGGTCGGCTGCGTAGAATGGACGGCGTTTTGTGATATAATGGACGTACATATTTTTTTATGAAATAAGTACAAATAGATTGGATAGCTGGGCAGCGGGAATAAGCGTTGTTGTATAACTCAAATGTAAATAAATTATTTCGTTGACTTTATTACGACCATAGATATACCTATAGACATATTTTTATGTAAATTGTAGTAGATTTGTGATTTTAATTTAGATTTCATCATCTAATACGCCGTACTTAAGGGCTTTTTATGGTTAGGCGACAACGTGATGTAATATAATATCGCAATACGTAATACTAAGTCACCATATCGAGATGGGTGGTGTTCGAAAACTTTGTAGTAGGTTGAGTGGTTATTTCTATATAGCCGTGTAATGTTTTGCGCAACATTGGCAAAAGCAAATCATGTCTTCCCTTTAAACCTTGTAACTAGAAACAAAATAAGCAATTAATGCGTAATGAGTTGTATACTAAAGTGCCAAATACTTTATTTTATATTGTATCTTGGAGCATTCATATGATCAAAACTCCATCGCTATTTAACGTTATTTGAATTTTATTTCTTAAAAAAAAAACAGTAGCAACATTTGTTTAAATACTATGACTATAAATATTGTCAGATAAATGTTTTATTGAATATTTACTTGTCTCATTGTATTAAGAAGGTAATATAAATTGTGATGTTAAGTCTTCTAGTATAGTTAAGATCTGAATAAAAATATGTAATACATAAAGTTTATACAGTAAAATGAATTCTGTCTCTGTTTGATTTCATATTTAATAGTTTAAAATTAGTATCTCACATAATGGTTAACAGTATATGCATTCATCTCTATCAGTATATGAAACCTAAAGTTGTGACTTGATATATAAACATTTTGATGGAAATAATGTGTAGATATATGTTTTTACGTGAATCGTAGATTATGATGTACAAACAGATAGCCAAAAATTTAATAAATAATAGATTGAATAATATATTTGTATTTATTTACCTCTCATACCACTGTGTTAATCTTCGTGAAACCGTTTTTAAAAATTTAGGGGATTATCTGAATTTTTATGAGTTCAATTCACGTTTCAAATCTTAAATGCAATTCAAGTTAAACCTTTTAAATTCTTTGAATGTAAGTATTAATTATTTATATCTGTTAATATTTTATTTTATTTCTTTTCTTACCTCTGGATCTTAATTTGGATGTAGGTAATTCATCCAAATTAAGATCCAAAGGAAACAAATTATTTTAAGCGTTTTACAATGATTTTCTAAATTATTTTAAACGTGACCTGGATGGAAATAGAAGTAAGTTTACATAGATTCGAAGTGATTTTGGAACGTAATATAATATTGACCAGCACCTCTGACAAGGATGGAAATGAGATTGTTTTATATTTGGATCTTGACAAATACTGATTGTACTGATTTAAGTGAAGACAAGGAAGAGGCTTGATAATTAAACTATGAGTCGAAGAAATTACGAATGTAGTTTTAGTATTATTCATGTTTTTAGTTTTTATTTTTTTGGTTTATTTATATCTTACTAGCTCTCGCCCGCGGCTCCGTCTGCATTTATGTCGGTTATCGCGGTAAAAAGTAGCATAAGTCCTTTCCCTAAGTTTCATCTATATCTATACCAAAATTTAATGAAATCGCTTCAGCAATTAAGGCGTGAAAACTTAATAGACAGACAAACATAGTTACTTTCAAATTAACTACTAATGTAGGGATGATACTTTATCCGTATCGTGGATTAAGAATATAGACTGTCATCATCCTTATTCATCCCGTCGGTGTCGTAAGAGACGTCTAAGGGAAGAAACTACGCAGTATAACATCGCTGCAAAAAGAAAGAAAAACTTAAACCAAGCCTAGGTAAGTCTGCTTGGGTTTATGTCATCAGTGGATTATTAAAAGCTGTTGATGATGATGATATAGTTCTAGACATAATTTGCCTTTTATCATAAAATATAGATATCCTTCATCTATATGCTTTTTAGAACCAAACTAAACCATATTATGAGTGAAGAAACATGTCATGAGAAAACCTTCGAAAACTTCAGGGAGACATTTTCTTAAATGTTTTTGAGCTAGCGTTAAGTCCGCAAATCCAAACTAACCTAGTTATGTGAACTACAGCCTAACTCCTTACGTACGGGAATAAGTCTTGTACCATTGGTTGGTAAGTTATAAAACATTACGAGTATCAATTTAGCCTATAAATGAAATTATACTTGGTTTCATAAGAGTACTTTACGTCCCAGAAAAAAAAAATGTGTCTGAAAAGTTAGTCAATTAGATAGAGGAAATAATTTCAAATGCCAATATCAATGTGTCCATACATTTGAAGGCTAACATGAACGTTCCTAGCGATACACATTTGTTCGAAGAAAGAATAAGTCTACTAAAATGTAACGAGTGAACCGAAAGTAATTTTCTTTAAGACTCATCAAAAGGAAAAATATGTTCACTTGAAATGAAAAAGAGAACGTGGGTAATGATTTATCAATATTTGTATTGACAGGAAAAATAAGGGGCTCAACGTGGTGCCTGTAGGGTGGTTACGTCCCCTGTCGGGATTTTGAAGAATCTAAAATAGCTTTATTAATTTTCTGTCAATATTAGTATAGAGAACCCCTAGCATTGCATTTGACGTTTCCATAGCAAATCTAGCGACAGTAATCACGACTATCGATGAAGAAAATTAAATTTAAAATTGGTGGATTTGGAAGTAGAATAGCAATGCAAATAGTTATCTGAGTGTATATTTGTACAATATTATAGATTTTATTATGTTTCTTGGTATCAGCAAACACTTTTTTTTTAAGGTCAGTTACATCTTTTAAACGTAACTCCCTTAGACGTAAAGTGGGGATGATTTTTTCCTCGTGGCTACCCCATCGTTGGGGTTTCATTAGATAGGTATTTTAAAAATAATAAAGGGGTTTTATGACGATTTTTGATTTAGGTATCCTTTTGCGAGATGTTCCACTTTAAATGGCACTTTTTTGTAAAAACAGGGCGCCCCCCCCCTTTAAAGCTAAACGGTTGGTTCCAAGAATCTGGAAAAAATCGTGATGGTGGTCCACAAAACTTTGAAGGAAAACTATAATGGATTAGATGACTTTGTTAGTTCAGGCGTTATAGAGGCTTAACTTGTAAAATGCGCTCACTGGGAAAACGTCATACAAAATTAACGCAATAATACGTAAACATAACAATTATCTATTGGATACGTTTTTAAATCCACGTACCATTATGGGTGACAAGCACTTGACCGATTTTTATTTTACGAGTTATAGGGGCCTAACTTCGTACAAAAATAAAATAATAATAAGTTAACATAACAATTGTTTATTGGACACGATTTTAAACTTACCTACCATTATGGGTGGCCTGACACGTACTAAGCGATTTTTTTTAAATATATGAGCCTGTCAAGTTAACTCAACTCCGTTTGATGGGAAGCTTAAGAAGAATTCAAGGCTTAAAGTCACCATTCTCATAGTATGTATGCAGACAATGCAATAATGCAACATGGTCACCTTCGACCTCGCGCTAACTAACGAAACGCAATAGCTGAGCACGAATGCTGTCAGTTTAGGTTGGTCTTTTGTGAAAGAGTAGTTCCACCCCGGTCGAGCCGGCCCGTTCGTGCTAAAATTAGCAGAGATGTAGCGCTACGCTAATTTAGCTACGTAGGCGGTAGACTTTTAGGGTTCTGCAACTATTAGCTGTTTTTCTTATATAAGGATATAGTACATATCGTTTTACTATAGACGTCTATAAATACTGTTATCCTGGATAACGCTTCGCAGAGCACAAGGATGGACACTCTTTATAAGTGCTTTAAACTGGAAGTGCTATTGTCCCAATTGCACAATATTCATAATTATTATAATACATGTTTATTGAATGACAAAGGAGTTTTTATACTACGCTATAGCCTCCAATATACGTTTTCTCTGAACACAGTTATGCAATAAGCTTTTATGCAGTATGTGATTTAAAAGATGTGTGTAAAGCCATCGGTTACAATTAAATTTGGCATGAATATAATTTAGTTCTTGAGGAGTTACATAAGTTGCTCTTTATTGCCAAAACCTATTTACAGGACAGAGCCGCAGGCAAAAGCTAGGCACGCCGCTTCCTACTGCGCTAAATGTCGTGGTTTCAAATCCCACGTAGGACAACACTTTGTGTGATTCACAATTTGTTATTCTGAGTCTGGGTGTTCTTTGTGTCCGTTTCATGTATGTTTGTAAAGTCCCTCGCGACACAGGAATTTATATTCGTAATGCGGGAGGTGTCTTTAAAAAAAAGAAGTTATATATACATATGTCGTGAATTGATCGTGAACCAATAAATCGTTACCGGAAATGACGTGGATTGATACTATGGTGCGACGGACAGCGCCATCTAAGAATTATTTCAGTGAATTAATAAATCGTCAACGGAAACGCAAGTGGCGCCCTCCCGCTTGGACACGATCGTCGGTAGAGGGGATGCAGCGATGACTGGCGAGAAGAGATGGCGGTGGTCATTCTACCTCGGACAGTCTTGGCATACGCTCAGTACCAACGCACGTGTCTGTTTCCATATTGTAAAAACCGTTAGTAAAATAAAGTTATTGTTGTGATTTAAATTATCTTTCGTTCGAGTATCCAAGTCAGTGCCCACATTTATAAAAAACTATGTCGGATCATGATGAAGACCCGATGTTTCGCATCTCGGCCACCCCTGATGCGACATCAGAAGTTGGGATTACCATGTGTTCAAGGCTGTCCGCTATCTAAATTATTTAAAGTATTTTGAGTGTTCTATGTGTGCGTTTCATGTGTGTTTGTGGGGTCCCCCGCGACACAGGAATTTGTATTTCTAATGCGGGAGTTGTCTTTTAAAAAAAAAAACAGTGTTCGTTGTGTTCTTCATTCAAATCGATAAATAAAGTTTTGGTCAAAAATAACTAACGGCAACAACAAGAAAAATAAAATGGAAAGTTAATTAAAGATGCCGGTATATAGAAATCATAAATTGACATGTAGCCCATATCTGGTTTTGAGTAACAGTTGAAAACGAATTTAAATCGTTTTAGTTTTCAGGAATGTTGTTATACGTGTGGTACTTTTAAAAAAAAAAAAAGTAAAAATAATGCGGGTACTTCACGCTATGTTTCAGTGTGTTCGTGTGTATAACGCTTTCTTTCCAGCTAGTAAAGATTGTGCCAAGCGATGGAATCTGCATCCGTGCTTTGTACGGGATCGACAGAGAGTGCGATGTGATAGAGGTGAAATGCAGTTCACCAGTGCCGACACGGTAATGAGTGAGGTTGCTGAAAAGCTTGTGAGTTGTAATTAATACTACACTGGTAAGATCGAATCATATTTTCATATCAAGTTTTGGTTTATTTTTACGTAATTTTTGTGTTGTGTACGATAATAAATCGTGGGCGCAAATTAAAGCGATAAAACGATCGATAACGCGTGCAAGAAATTGCCTAAGGCTGCTTTAAAGCTGTGGCTTAACAAAGGTGTTAATAGTAATCGTAGTTGATTGAATTTTAAGACTAAATTCATGCTCTGTTTCTATCATAGTTTTATATTGTGAATTTTTTTTTTGACGTCATGAAAACTAATTTTTATACCTACCGGTTCATAATAAACTAGGCGTTGCTTATTACGATTTCGCATTGTTTACCGAATGGGTGACGAATTAATAGTAGTGGCAGTTTAAGTGGCTGCTTAATGCAACGTTAACCCACTACTTGAAAAAAAATATGTAACTTTCAATCGATTTACGTAATATCAAACAAAGTAGTACTAACGCATTAAGTATGCAAAAGATAAAATACCCACCACGTTGTGTGATTACTTGAATTATTTTTATTTATGGGGACGGAAAATAGAGGTAAAATTTTAACAAAATACAATGTGTATACCACAACGATCATGTAAGCCGCAGTACTACTGGTCATGTTTATCGAAATGCAAAGTATTGACACCGGTAAAGCCTGTGTCGTCTTTCGATCTTGATAGCGCGAGTTCTTTGATGCTCTTGCTAAAGTTATTAGGACATTACGGAAAGTTTTAAGAACCCTTAGGTGCCAGGTTTTCAATGAATTTCTAAAGTGTTAAGTTTGCTAGACAGCAGTGTGTTGTTTGTGAGACTTATAAGGGTCAGGTTAGGCCGAGCTTTTATAAGGTTTAAGCACTAGTCGGTGCAAGAATACTAAGTCATCAAGAATAGTAGTCATCGGACAATTTCTGTGCCTGGTTGGCTAATTTATGTGTTAAGTTTAATGGCCTTAAATTTTAACTACACGGGATGACGAGCAAGTTTGTAAAGACATTATTGAAAGCTTGACAAGTGATCTATTGCTGGTTATTTTAAATCATTCCTTCCTCAGTGTTTGAGTGTTTACACACACTTTTGTACTACGGTGTCTTCGGAGTAAGTGGCTTGTCTCCGTTGAGACTGGCCGCCGTGACAGAGATTAGTCATCATATTGTCGTTCTATTGCAGACTAGTGACGGTAATCGTAAGCAGCCTAATGCCTATCACAGCATCTTCTCACTGTCTACGCGAGCTGAGCGCGTGTTGTGATCTGCTGTCTGCTGCTGCCTGGTGAGGCGCGGATCTCCGGTCTACTCGCCGCCTGCTGAGGTGCGGACCTGCGGTCTGCACCCCGCTCCGTGAGATGTGGACCTGCGGTGTGCGCGTCGTCTGCGTGACATGCAGCATACGGCCGGCTCACGCTGTGCGCGAGGCGCAACCTGCTGGCTACTCACTGTCTGAGGGAAGTAAAACCTTTGTTCTGTTCTCCATCTAGCAATTGAACGCTTAATGTGTGCTCAGCCTTCAAGAGAAGCGAGTGACACCAGTGGTGCTAATGTGTTTAGGCCTTTGAGAGAGCACATACGAAAGTATGGATCTGTTTTTACAGCTATGCTCTTAGGAAAAAGTTATTATTTGTCACACATTCATAGTTTGCAATCCCTAAGATCGATAAGTATGCGTGAAAACGACAAGTAAACTTTTGGCCTCTGTCGTGTAGCAGTATATGGCGGGTGATGGAAGTGATTTATTTTTATTGGTGTTGAGTCTGAAGCTATTTAACACTTAGACAGACCCTTGTCGACCACAGCGCTTGAGTGCACGTTGAGCCTATGGGTAAAAAAAAAAAAAAAAATTAAGGTCATTTTCTTTTCATTCCTTCAAAGTATATGCTTCAGATTCTAACACAAAACTGGGTACATTACTTCAATGTTCTCTTTGCTTATTTCGGAACATGAGCTAAATGATAATTATCAGGTAGGCGAACTTGGGTGGTGTTCTGGGTGCTGTATCACTCTAGGGTATCTCATCACGGAAGACACGGGTTGTCATAGTGACAGCTATCTATTAACTGTAACCGTACCTTTAAATACGCTCATCATAAGTTGCAAAAGAAATGCCGGATTACCAGAACATAACTGTCGAGATCAATGTAGAACAACGTAGTTGTGATTTTGAGGAGTGTTAAACTTAAGTTTGCAAGATGGTTGGATCGTACCAGAAGTTGTCGTGTAGACTCCTGTTTAGAGTCTTGGGTAGACTCGGCGTTCCCATGTGGGGTTCGCACAAGGATGAGTAACTGGAGGTTACTGTGCTATGGTATAGCAAAATAATCACATGTAGAGCTTAAGTATTTTGGTTTGCCTAGTACGATTAATGTTTCTAGTGAGAGAGACAACGTGATAATCAAGTCAGTTGTGTTTTGAGTGTATGGATTATTGTTTTTGCTATTATTTGATAAGAAAATCATTGGTTTCATGTTAAGGGTTTTGAAATTGTCTTGATTTGCTAGTGCGATGTCACTAGAGACAAGGCTATGTGATGCTGCTTATTTAATTTTGTTTCAGAGTAACACACAGAGACGTGTGTCCCGTAGGATGGCCGTGTCGGAATATTCAATTATACGGGAGCTGATTTGACAACGAGGCAGCGTTCGGACATCTGGTTCAGATGTGGCAACGCTGGACATTTTGCTACGAAATGTCTACTGGCAACAGTGGAGGAGCTGGCGCGGCAGGAAGTGCAAGCTGTTCCAAAGCAGCGGCGAACAACGCAATCCCAGCAGTACGCTGATGATCACTGGTGGGTCATATCCATTTTATTACGATTCTGGTGCCTCATCAAAGATTTTGTTGCGTCAAAGCTTAGTGGAAAGCGGGTGAATAATACTGTCAGTTTGACAGGTATCGGTCATGGTAGTGTAAAAAGTACCCTACAAATTACGAGACTAGTTGTGACCGCTCTTGGCAGGACGCTTTGAGAGGTTCAGTTGACCATTAACTACTATTAATGGGGTGACTAAATCTAGCCCTCTCGGGTTGATGATAGGAAAGGTAGCACGGCCACTTGGTTTAGTGACCGCTGATGATGATGTGAGTGACGTTAATTTAGATGAGATCAGAGAGCAAGCGACACAGGATATGAGAAAAATGCCAATTATGATAAAAATCGATTTGATCAAAGTAAGGCTCAGGTTTCTAAGCTAGCGATCAATGATTGTTTTGATTGAAAACGAGGAAGGGAATCAAACACTCCAGGTCCATTTAAGATTATTCATGTAGGGGGACAGATACTTACTAAAGGCGCGAGACTATAAGCGAACGTACAAATAATCATGGGGGGTACCCATGATCGTGTGAGAAAGATCCCCGATCACCAAGTTCCTCGAGAATTAGATGTCATAGTTGATGACAGTGGTAGTGACACCACATCTGATTAAGAATGGCATGTATACTCATACTCAAAATCTACAAGGAATCGTTGGTGCGATTTCTGTCCGCGTTGGTGCACGGAGCGTTTCATGTGTTGGGGCACATGTTGCGTGAGATCTTTGAGAGTCGTTGGGGCGATTCTTGTCCGTGTTGGTGCACAGATGAGAGTTGAGTATGCATTGCTTATGAATTATGGTAAAGAATAACAGAACTGTTAGAATTACCTGTTTGGTAATTTTGACTTGTTGGTCGGATCTTTTGCAATGAATGATATTGTGCAGGGAGCACTGTGTATGTAAACTTAATTATTTAAAGTCATGAAAGTTGATGATTGTACCTAGATTTAGGAGAAACTAAGTACCAATGAGAAACTGCTACCTTTAGTTCTATTGGCAGGATAGCCGAGCCAGTTTACTCTGAGTATATTTTGTCCACAGGTGCTTCACCCGAGGACGGGTGCTAGTCAGAGATGGCCGTGTCGTGGATTGATCGTGAACCAATAAATCGTTACCGGAAATGTCGTGGATTGATACTATGGTGCGACGGACAGCGCCATCTAAGAATTATTTCAGTGAATTAATAAATCGTCAACGGAAACGCAAGTGGCGCCCTCCCGCTTGGACACGATCGTTGGTAGAGGGGATGCAGCGATGACTGGCGAGAAGAGATGGCGGTGGTCATTCTACCTCGGACAGTCTTGGCATACGCTCAGTACCAACGCACGTGTCTGTTTCCATATTGTAAAAACCGTTAGTAAAATAAAGTTATTGTTGTGATTTAAATTATCGGTAGTCGGTAGTCGGTAGTAGCGGTTGCGAGCTAGGATTGTAATTCATTTAAAAATAATATACTAGTTTTGTGGCATTAATTTATTTGTTAGAAATTCTAGTGTGTTTTATTAACAATTATACAGTGTTCTCAAGACATATAGTATCGCTTTAATCTTAAATATACTAATATAACATAAACACAAATCATATCAGTGAAAAAATCTACCCTATTATATAAATAAAAAAAGGGAAGTGAAGTTATATCAAAAGTCTGCTTCTGTGTGAACCTTATTCGCATAGGCCTGGGCGTGTAGTCGAAGTGCTAATTAAGGGCCAAGTGAAAAACCCGTGTAGTGAGCCTGAAATACAGCCTTAAATACACAACGACAGCAACGCCATCTGTTGTCGAATAGACGAACCACTCCTTTTCATTGACGGACAGATTCTTAGAATGGCAAACTGTGCAGCGTGTGGCAAATTCGTGTCTTCCAAGAGTGTCGCGGTATGCTGCAGGTGTACTAAGAAATATCACATGTCCTGTGTCAATGAAACAAGGGTAAACAAGGAATGGCAGTGCCAGGACTGTAGGGGAAAACTTGCCAAAGACCGCGACCAACCAGTTTGCGACGACGAGAGTAAGGGTTCCCCCGTCAGCTCGTATGACTCCTCACGGTCTGTCACTGGCTCTGAAGATAGGGAACAAGAGCGAACAGCTGATATTGTCCGCGAGTTACAGCTGATGAGAGCGGAGATGAGAGAAATGAGAGAGGACATGAAAACGGAGTTAAGGGAGATCCGTTTTGAAGTGAATGACCTCCGTCAAGCAGTAGCTACATCCAGAAAAAAGCTCGACGGCCTGGAGAGTCGTTTGGAAGACCTCGAGAGGAGGCAGGCTGTCTCGCCGGGAGTTGCGGTGGATCAGCTGGAAGATGCGGTGAGGCGGTTGCAAATGGAGCTCGGCGAAAGAGAGCAGGAACTGCTGCTCTCTGACGTCGAGATATCGAACCTCCCAGAGAGTCCCGGTGAGAACGTCTTGCACACTGTGGAACTGGTTGCCAAAAAGTTAGGAGTAACCTTAGAGGCGCGGGACATAGTGTTTGCGGAGCGCGTGGGCCCCCGTGTGGAGCGGTCACGTGTGTCGGGGGCTGCGGCGGGCGCGGCGCGGTGCCGCCACATCGTGGTGCGGCTGGCGCGGCGCGGGCTGCGGGACGAGCTGCTGCGAGGCGCGCGCGTGAGGCGCGGGGCCTCTTCAGCCGACCTCGGCATCGACGCGCCCCCGCGTCATTTCTACCTTAACGAGAGGCTCACCAGAAGCAACAGGGCTCTGTTCTACCGCACTCGACAGGCGGCTGCTGGTCGGGGTTGGAAGTTCACGTGGACGAGTCGCGGTAAAATCTTAACAAGGGAAGCTGAAGGTAAACGCACCCACGTAGTACGCTCGGAGACTGACCTTGAACAGGTTTTCGGTAGGGAAATTGTCACGACCGATAAGGAATAGCCCATCTTTAAAGTGTCTCTGTGTACATGTGTCATGCTTATATAATAGATATGACAAGGTATTACCACTGTTATATGAAACTAAAATAGGTATGTGGAGTATACTTTACTTTTTACTTGAAAATCTCCTTAACTGGGCTACTTTTGTGCTGGTGTTGTTGGTGGTACATACATCTAGAACTTTTACAGTTTTAAAAACATATTTACAAACAATTATCTTAAAAAAATTATACACAGTAGCTTGTAACACATATTTATATACAAATACTTATAAACGTTCTTCTTACATAAGGGCATTGGAGGAAAAAATATATGAGAATAAACTTGTGAATTATGAAACATGCAATAAATACTTTTTACACCTTGGAAAGAGAAAATTAAATAAAATGTTTCCAATATACAACATCCTAAAATATATTATGATCTTCCTCCATGTCATACTTCCAATAAAAATAACCATTATTTTAATTAAGTTAAGATTAGTGTTATATATTATTAAGTTAATTTTAGTTACAGTATATATGAATTTTCATACATGGCCTAATGCTATGGTGGTTTACATGATGACTGCCTGCAAACAGATAGATATAATTAGTTTAATTGAATATAACTATTATTTAAATATTTTAATTCTTCATTTAAGATGAACGGTAGGAAATTTTTAAAGTTTGGTCTTCTTAATGCAGGTTCACTGGGAACTAAACATGATGAGTTTCTGTTGGCAATGAGTCTGCATTCAGTCGACATCATGGCCATTAACGAGACTTGGTTGAGGCCAGGTGAGGAGGGGAGGGCACCAACTGTGCCGGGCTATAGACTGAGGCACATCCCAAGACCGAAATCTGTCAGGGGTGGTCGCGGTGGGGGCGTCGGTTATTATATAAAAAATGAAATTAAAGTGCAGACTAGGAGTCACCCCGCACATAAGGAAGTAGAGCAGTACTGGCTTTCACTAACTGTAGCTGGGAAAAAACTCTTAGTGGGCACAGCCTACAGGCCCCCCTGGTTGTGTGTTGACAAATTCCTAGACAGTCTGACTGTCAGCATCAGTGCACTGGCCCCTTTTGATTTTACTATACTCATGGGTGATTTTAACATTAATATGCTAGATCAGTGCAATATAAATACTAAAAAACTGGAACAGTTCTTATACTATACCAATATGCATCAAGTAGTTAATAGTCCAACACATTTTATAGGAAATAGCAGCACTTTGATAGATGTTATATGTACAGACATTAGTGTGAGAAATGTAGTAGTAAATCATGTTCCCGAGCTAGGTAACCATTCAATAGTGACATGTGAGTCAGTGTTTAGAAAAGAGAAGGTCAAACCCAGACTGATTACATACAGACCATTCAAAAACATTTTGCCCATCCATTTTAATACAGATCTGGAACATATTCCATGGCAGGCCCTAGCTTTGCAGGATGGGGTGGATGCCATGGTTGAGGGTTTGTCAGAGCATTTGATACAGTTGTTCGATCACCACGCTCCTGTAAAGCACTCATTTTTCAGGGCTGACTGTACCCCATGGGTTACAGACAATATTAAATTAATCTTCGGCTTGAGAGACAGGGCTAGGAAAGTGTATCAGCAAACAAAGTTACAGTCAAAAAAGAGATATTATCTGGACCTTAAACAACAAGCTAAGATAGCTCTTCAAAATGAAAAATCTGCATATTTCACACTTAATATAAATAATAACATAAATAATCCAGGGTCTTTGTGGAAAAATCTAAAAAATAAAGTGTTACCATCACATAAACCTAAATTCTTGCCAGATCATTTCAATAGTCCAGATGATATCAACAAAGACTTTTTAAAAATACCAGGTGATTGTAGTGTGAAAATATCCAAATTAACATATTATGAGTTTCACAGATACAAGCCGGACCTGTCTTTCAAACTGAAACCTGTAGATCAGAGTGACATACTTGGTATTTTGAAGAATATTAAGACAAGTGCCATGGGTGTAGATAAATTAAACATTGACATGATAACACTCACATTACCTTACTCATTGGACATTATAACAGACATAGTCAACACTTCTATTGTCACACACACATTCCCAAACATGTGGAAACATTCTATAGTCCGACCAATACCTAAGACAATTCTTCCAGATACTACAAAAGACCTGCGACCTATCAGTATCCTATCCTGTCTATCAAAGGTATTGGAAAGGGTGGTATATAGACAGGTCATGAAATACCTTGAGGACAATGGTGTTCTCCCAGATAAACAATCTGGATTCAGAAAAGGATGTGGAACAGCAACGGCCTTGTGTGATGTAGTGGGTAACATCCTGGAAGCTAGGGATCGCGGGGAGGGAACAATACTTGCCCTGCTAGATTACTCCCGTGCATTCGATGCTATTGATACATCTCTACTCCTGTCCAAGTTGGCGTATTACGGATTTGCCACTGACACCATACGGTGGTTTCACAGCTACCTCTCTAATAGGTCACAGCATGTAGAAATACAAAAAGAAGATGGATCAGTTTTGTCTTCCGCCCCCCTGGCTGTGACCAGAGGAGTTCCTCAGGGTTCCATTCTAGGGCCTCTTTTGTTTATTCTATACACAGCTGACATAACTGATTGTTTCCTAAATTGCAAATACCACATGTATGCGGATGATACCCAGCTGTTTCTAACTTTCAAGCCCAATGAAACCGGTTCTGCAGTGAACAGGATAAACGAAGACCTTGAAAGGGTGGCTAGGTGGTCTATGGACCACTCATTAGTTTTAAATCCAGCAAAGTCCAAGTTTATGATACTAGGTAGTAAGGGGCAAATCCAGTCTATTCTACAAAACAACCCTATCATTATTTTGAATGGACAGCAAATCACTAGGGTAACTGAAGCTAATAATCTGGGACTGCTGATGGACCCAGAACTAAGGTTTGAAGCTCACATTAATAAAATGGTTCAAAATTGTTTCTACAGACTTAAAATTCTATATAACATCCGTGACTACCTTAGTATACCTCTTAGAAAACAACTAATGGACACTTTAGTATTAGCCAAATTTAATTACTGTGATGTGGTATATGGTCCTTGTTTACTGGCTAGAACAAAAACCTTAATACAAAGGGTTCAAAATGCTTGTGCTCGTTATTGTTTTAAAATCCCCAGACGTCATCATGTAACACCATACTTAAATGACCATAGCATTTTAAAGATGGAGGCCAGAAGAAAGCTGCATTTAGCCAGCTTACTGTTTGGTGTAATTAATAAGAGTAGTCCTGTCTACTTATGTGAGAAAATAGACTGGAGACATAACCATTTCTCATATTCCATCAGACCTTCAGCTAGGGCACTCAGCATACCGGGACACAGAACTGCAGCATTTCGTGGTTGCTTTAAATATGCAGCGACACGATGCTGGAACACAATACCACCGCCACTAAGGGACCTAAAATCCATATTCTCTTTTAGAAATAAATTAAGAAAGTACTACCTAGAACATCAAAAACAACAAGGTATGACCACATCTACTTACCTATAGATTATGATCCATCAACAATATATTTCCAGCATGAGTGTAAAGGATGTGTAAACAGGAACTTGCTTCCCAGCCTAGTGTCCTGTTATGACGTCAAAATTAAAATTTTAGTTTATATTTCTTATTTAGATAGTGATTTCTGATGTAATTTTGTTTGTCTTATTTTTTTTTTTTCTTTTTATGTTTATTTTCTTTTTGTCCGGCTGTTTGGATTTCTCAAGGTTATGTGCCTGAAATAACAAGACAGGATTATCATATATACCCATATATTTAAAATAATGATATTCCAATTAGCTTACCTGCACCATGGCTTTATTATAAGTAGGTATTTGCAAATTGCTGAGTAAATTACAAATATTAATACTTACCAAAACCCAAGTTCTGCAATTTCTTGAAAATAAAGTATAATATTATCTTTTAAGTATAGGTATTATAGTTATAAGATGCAACTGCAGCTATCGGCTTCGGGTCGACTGTTACGGTGGGCACTGAAAATCAGTATTGTAATGGTTCATTCCCATTGCAAATAACGCTGAGTGTCCAACCATTTTGTTCCAGACACAGCGTACAACCCCAACTGATATTGAACAGTTTAGTGGGACGTCTTATAGGCTTAGTTTATTAATTGTATTGTAAGTGTTACTTAGTTTGTATAAATATTAATGTAATGACACGTCATACATTCCACGTCATTACTTATTTGACATTAATTGACGTTTCTTACAAATGTTTCCAGTTAAAGAATATGTTTGTAATCTTTCTTTTTAGGTCTATATTATGTCTTATGTAACTATTACCAAAATGTAAACTTGGTTTGTGTGCTGTGTTTGTACAAATAAAGTTTTATTATTATTTATTATTTATTATCTTTCGTTCGAGTATCCAAGTCAGTGCCCACATTTATAAAAAACTATGTCGGATCATGATGAAGACCCGATGTTTCGCATCTCGGCCACCCCTGATGCGACATATAGATAAGATTAAGGGTACTCTAATGCCTTTAATCGATTTACTAACATCACAATTATTCACAGAGAGTCCACCCTTTCATTCAAGTTTATGACACTGTTTAAATATATTTTAGATGCAAGTAACTTTATGGTAAAGAACTTGGAAAATTATAACTAAATGAATACAAAAAGTAGCAATTGCGGTGTTACTACAAGTGTCGTGACAGCGATAAGAATGTGTAAGCAATCCGTGGCATCCATAGTTGTCCGCACTGTGATGGACTAAGAATAAAGAGTGTCACCACCCCTATTCATCCAGATGTCGTAAGAGCCGACTAAAGGTGCAAACTATAGAAAAACAGCGATGCAAAGAGTAGGAAAACTTGAAACAAATCAATACTAAGTAAGTTTTTGTAGTTCAGAATTGGTTTATTAGTAGCTTAAAGCTAAGCTATTAATCCAACAAATCAATAGTAACCAACACATCGTCATTAATTGCATTACAACCTAGGTTTGATAAGATATTAACAAATTTAAATCCATAAAGATGACTAGTGAATAAGATTAATGGGTTCAGTAAGATTCTCCGACAGCACCCGAAACGATTTCAATGATTGCCGATATATAACGTTAAGAAAACCAAATCGACTGAAGAGGATCTTCAACCAATTCACTCACAGATACCGCTGAGGCAGCACTTTCACGTAGATCAATAGTTGGCCCACATTGCAATAACTAGACTATCTCAATTTAACCTCGAAAGTTTCAACTTATTTAAGTCAAATTTATATGTTACCTAGTCTTATACAGGGACGTGTAAGCTTTTCGACAGAGACGAGACTATATTAACGATGTCAATGAACATTTTAATTCTATTAATAATTGACTTCAAAAAGAAGGAGGCTTTTGATATTGGCAATTTGTAAACGAACCTAATAGATTTATTTGTACTCAAGTTAGTCAAATGAGTTCCTCATGTTTAAGTTTAGTAGTAGTTTCAGATGTATTAAAGTCAGCGATACCTCTATTTTCGTAAATAAACTCGTTATTGTTTATTGAATATAATATACATTCATTTTAGTAGAAGCTTATAATAATAATAATAATAAATATTTTGGACATCTTACACACAACGTCATCTAGTCCCAAACTAAGCAGAGCTTGTATTATGGTATAGTATATATAAATACATAAACATACTTTTTTTGTAAATACATACATATTATACATAGAAAACAACAAGACTCCGAAACAAATATTTGTGGATCACACAAATATTTGGTCCAACACGGGAATCGAACTCGAGACCTCTTGATCAGCAGCCGCATATGCAAACCACTAGACCAACAAGGCAGTCGCAGTTATAGCCTGTAGTATTATATTTGAACTGATTACGATTAACTTTAATAGTTATAAGTAGTAAAGCAACGCTGATCAGCATGAATGGGCCGGCTCGACCGGGCCAGTACTTCCCTCACACAGAAGACTAACCTAAATTGACAGCATTCCTGATGTCGTCTTTCGTTGATGAGCGTGAGACCGGAGGCCCAATCATTCTGCAATATATCTTTTACTACCTAACTGTTTGAACAGTAAGTCGAAGACGGACGGACGAACATGACGAAATTATAAGGGTTCCAAGTTATGAACTACGGAATCCTAGAAAACGAAAGTTTAATGTTATAAAATAAACTTTTCCTAGCTGTGAAATAAAATTGACACTAGTTATCAAATATTTAGGTGCGTTTATAAATTTCTTTGAGAAAATATGTTAGTATGAGGTCCGACCCCATTGGTCTTTTACGTTCGATTACATTAAAGTTCTGTCACTACACAAATCACTACATTTTATAACACAAAGTCCTCTGCTGCGTCTTTCTGTCTGTCTGTATGTTCGCTATAAACCATAAAACTACTGCACCGATTTTCATGCTGTTTTCAGCAATGGATATATCTCGAGGAAGGTTTTAGTTATTAATTTGACATTTTAAAATGCTTTTTACATAACGATATCTACCCGTGTAAAGCATATGTATAAAAGTGACTTATTGTCAGCTGGTTGTCGAAGAAATTCTGACTGTTCCTCTAAGCTCTACGGTAAAGGATCTAGGCCTGTTTATTGACAACAACCTTACTTGGCAAACACAGGCCACTAGCGTAAGTCAGAAAGTTACGGGCACACTTCGGGCGTTATACCGTCTCAAAAACTTTTTACCGTCCAAAATTAAAGCGATGTTGGTGCAAACCTTGAGTTTACCCATCATCGATTATGGTGATGTGTGCTATTACGACCTGAATGCAGACCTACTCAACAAATACGACCGACTTCTGAACAACTGCATTCGATTCGTTTTTAATCTGCGTAAATTTGACCATATTTCCTCTTTTCGCCTTGAATTGAACTGGCTCCCTATTCGTCAGCGTCGCCACCTGCGCGCCCTAACGACTCTCTATTCTATTCTTAACTCCCCTAACACGCCTACCTACCTGACTTCTTCTTTCCAACTCCTAGGTTCTAACCACGACAGAACCCTCCGCTCCACAAACAGTCTGCTTCTGTCATGCCCCTCCCACACTTCTGCATGCGTGCATTCTTCCTTTCCAGTTCAATCTGTCCTTCTCTGGAATGCCCTTCCCAAGGAAATCAGAATGGCACCCAGTCGCGATACCTTCAAAGCAAAGGTACGAGCACTCCTTGCTCGGGGCTTGGCAGAGTCGTCACAAAATTGACACTTTATATTATTATATGTATGTATGTTTGTGAATATGGATATGTGTATGTAGGTGTATATGTAGATATATGTATATGTGTGTATATGTATATATATATATATGTGTATATTGTATGTATGTATCAGAGTATGATTATTGTATGAACACCCAGATATATCGTAGTTATTACTCTCGCCAAAAATTGTAGTGCACCTTCTTAACTATATCCGCACCACCCGACGGTGGACTGTAAGAGAATGCCTGTGGCATTAAGTCCGCCATTATACTTACTGTGCATAAAGTTGTAAAATAAATAAATAAAATCCTTGCTAATATTATAAATGCGAAAGTAACTCTCTCGATCTGTCTAACTTTCTGCCTTTCACGACAAAACTACTAAACTGATTTAAATGAACTTTGGTTCACAGATTGTCTATAGTCTATGAAAGAACATAGGATACTTTTTACCGCGATAACCAACTAACACGCGGTCGGAGCCGCGGGCGAAAGCTAATAATCTATACAAACTGAAGTAGTGAAGCTGATGAGACTGTACCACTACTTCACATTGTGATAAGCTATTTAAGTTAAACTATTGTGTGTACTGTTTCCCTATATATTATAAGTACCATTGACTTGCTTTTCAACAATATGGCAAAACAAAAGGCGAATGATCCTGAAATAGGGGAAATGCGAAAATGTTAACAAGGTTATTCGAGATTGTATAGTGAAAGGTAAACAGCCCTTGAGCTATTATGAGTCGTGGTGCACAAGACAAACAATCTTCGGCGTCTGTGTCTTGCTCAAATATTGATATTGGGCTCACTCACTCTGTTCACAGTGTACCCTGAACTCCCGAATTCCTGTCTACCCTACACTGCGATTTCTATTTAATTATTTAATTTTATTAATGGCGAGACTCATGGCTACTTGTGTTTGTATTATAATTGAAATACGAAATTATTACGTTTCATGTAACGGGAAGAGAATTTGATTTGATGAACGTCTCGGCAAATATTTGAATAAAATATTAAGGAGTTTCATACACCTATATATGTAATAGTATAATTTTACTACGCCTAATTGCAGAGAGTCATTTTCGCATTAAATACCTAATTAGTTATTAGCATTATTATAATAAGAACGGTTTAAGCAAATCTTCTTTAGCTCAAATAACTTTGAAAAAAATACGGAATCTTACATTACTTTGAAAAGACACTTTAATTTTCTTCCCCTCTGGCAAAAATGGATGTAAAATTATGGTTTAAGCCGATAGTGACGTCTCTTGTCACACACAGATTTAATTCAACATGATTGATAATAAGTTCCCTAATCATGGAAGCTTAATTCTCAAACGACAAGCCCACGATTTCATGGTGTGACTTAATAAATCATAATTATAGTAGACAAAGGTCGTTAATCCTGGGTGGCTTTAATTACCAACCCCTTTAATCCCGGCTTCAATAAAAGCATTTAATTAAAATTGTACCTACCAGTAAATACATCAACAACACTCCAGTGAGTTAACCAGAATTGTAAGGTAAAATTTAATAAACATCAATATAAGTGATTGAATTTCAATGAAAAAGGGTTTCTATGTTAATTTACCAAAATGGCACGTCCCGGCGCCAAATCCGTAATTTATTAGGTAGAAGAGCCTATCCCCGGGTAATATAGACGTCAGATGAGGTTTGGACTAGGCTGATTGGTGTAGGCGGGGCGAAGCTGTAATGTTACACAGAGAAAAAGCATCGAACAAGTTCCCCGAACATTTTACGATCCCAGAATGTTTAGGTGGTAAAAGTAATAAAGTAAATGTTTAAGTGGTAATTGCATAATTGTATTAATAAGTTGAAAATGATTGGTCAAAAGCAAGTTATTTCTTAATAAAATAAAGTTGTATGCAAATAAGCATATGGGCTGTGCTATCCCTTATGACCACATCATCATTATCATCGTTCGAGTTGAAAGATGTCCTGCTTGGCCTAGGCTTTCACTAAGACTGTGTACAATAACTGATCTTATGCTCCCCTCATTTAACAAATTCCTTCTACCTTCAACAGTTCAGATTGTTTGTAGGGTTCTACCCACGCTGTTATACCAATATTGAAAGTTATATTTTGTATTTTAAGCCCATACGACTGAAAGGTAAGCAATAAATTTTCCCACATATTACCAGCTCACGTGTGTTCTGCCACCTATGGTCCCGGAACCTTCAGCGGGGCGTGAAAGTGTGTCACTAGGCAGCCACAATGCGATTTGCCTTAATGCCAGCATTTACTATGAGTGTGGTGACCTTTACTTTTGGATTCCACTCATGAAAAGAAAAGACCGCACTCCTTATCAATGCACTCACGACTCAAGATGCTAGTGTTCATGGGCGCCGGTAGGTATATACTACCCCCTAACCTGTGTGATCGTTTGTCCCTTAACTAAATTACAAGGAAAGTCTACTTTATTCGTGAATACAATATTTACTTCAGATTATAGACAGCAAAAGTACTCAAAGCCCTCGGTCCAATTAAAAAATAATAATATAATTCCAGTTTGCTAGAATTTTGTGGTTAATAAATAAAAATAAACAAAGAAATATTTTGGATGCCAAAATAAGCACAGCTGACTTCAATATGGTTAAATACTGCAAACTTATGTTCCAATTCATCGCAAGTGTGAATTTAAGTGGGTTACTTTAATTACTGCCATTAGTGCAAGATTTATGTAAGTAAATTATGACACATTATTTTGCAAAGTGTCGTTGGGATTTCAACATTTGGTCGTGTTTTTCTAATAGTGGGACTGTCTATTGTTTCCCAAAAATTAATAACGATCATTTGAAATTGAAAATTATACTTAATGACCATTCTTAAAACCTTTTAACTAACGTAGGATATGAGCAAAAGTAAGTAAGGAATTATCTTTGGTATCACTTTCTTTTATATTTCACTTCGAAGGTTTTAAATTTAAAGGACGTGACCTATTTACACCATACTTTGGTGTAAATATATTAGGTTGAGAGTATATTTTAACTATATGTAAATAGTCTTAAAGTTTTACGCAACGCTCTGGCTGAAAATGTAATGACCTGAATTTTGTCTTACACATCATGTGTTAATCGGTCACTATAGTAAAGGTATTTATTACGCCTCCGGGCTATTGATTAGTTGTTCTTGCGATAGATCGTGCAGGCTAGTGTTCTGTGCTAAGGGCTATCCAGAATGGTAACTATATTTATTTGTTTGTAATACATTGTGTACAGGTAAGTTTTTGAGGTTCCAAGTGAGTATTTCTAGTCTGAAAACTTATTTAGGAATTTAAATATCTCTAAGTGTGACTTTAGGATTGTAGGAGATAATTTTTAGGTTGCAAACTAAGTTCATGAGCAAAATATGTTTTTGGAACTTCAACTGTATATTCCCAGGCCGCAAACTTGACTCAGCGAAGCAGGTGTGATTTTGAAACAGTAAGTACTTTTAGAAAGAAAATACAACTCAGTGCGCCAAATGTTCATTGTAAGTGTGCGTCCATAGTGAATGCGCGGTGACTGGAGCCTAGGCGGGCGCGGCGAGCGGGTGCTTGCAGTGGCCACAGTGACGCGCGAGCTATTGTAGCGTTTCGACGTATATCAGGTGTTGCAAACTATGGATGAGGATTTGCTATTTTTACTAGACAGTCCGATTCTGAGATGGGAGCTGTTGAACACTAGAAATTGTTCTTGTTATTTCACTCCATAACTTTCTTGTTATGATGTTTGATGTTTTGGTTTGCCATTAGGTGGTCTAGATTGAATCGCACTTATAAATAATTCAGCATTTACCGCGATTTTACGACTTGTTTACAAGATACCTATATTTTAAACTGTACGGGGTGTACCCGTTTTTTCCACTGATGTACCCCACACTGTTTGTTCTGGGTATGGTCAGCTACAACGAGCTTAGTGTGCGACAGGAATATACACTTACTGTGTATGTAGTGAGAACTAGATATTTTTTCTAGTCAATTGAGTGTACTCGCAAAGTGTCTTATAAATATATGTTACAAGGACTAAAATAATTGCAACATTTTTGTTTTGTTTACTTATATTATTATTATTTCTAATAAGGATTATTGTCTTTATTTTTCTTTAGTAAGATGTATGTTTTTATACACTTAAATTAGTAGTAGGTATAAGACAAATGTATAAGCTAGCCTTTCTATCACATACACACGAACTGGTTTGTTACCCCCGCCAACCGCTCGTTGGGTCGCTCGCTGACTAGGCCCGTAGTGTGGCCAGAACGCGCGGATAGGAGTGTTTGAAAACTACGCGCGCTGTGTCGCTCAAGACCGCCGCACTAGGCTCCCGCCTTAGTCACTTCAGTATGGACGCTAAGGCGCTTTTCATACGTTTGATATTTCGCGCCCGTCGCCGCCACCGCGCTAGGCTCGCAGTATGGACGCACGCTAAGACAAAGCTATATTCCCAAGTCGAAAACTCTTTAGCTGTGGTCAGTTGTCATATCCTCTAGGAATGTATTCTTTGGTACAATTAACTTAATGAATTGCTAAATAGCTGACAAATGATATCTGGGGTGGTATACTTCTAAGTTTCTTGTGTCATCTGTCGTAGATTCCCACGTGCTTAGACGATTCTCCTTTTCAGTGCTCATAATATTTTATGTCCGTTGTTTATTCAGGTTTGAAGAAGGTATCTGCCAAATTCTGCTTCATGTTGTCTGAAGTGAACTTTTGGAGAAGTGAAATAATATTTCTTACTTATCTAGTCTTTTTCTCATTAATTTCAAATACAGTTTTAATTTTCTTGGGATTTCTCGAGTGTCATAACTATAAAGTGTGTTCGTGAGTCACTGCTGTTGATCCTGATTTACAGAAGTCACAGTGGTGAGCGTGTGAGCAGGATGAGACCCAATAAGCCAAAAACGAGTCTCAAAAAGCTTACTGGAATTAAAATTTGAACATGAAGGTTCCAGAGATCAAAACTTTCCCTACAGTTTTAAACAGTAAAATCAATCGATCGAGTACGTATTTTTTTTAAATACGATTTATCTTGGAAAAATGTGTACTTTGTATTTTAATAAATTTTTACTTAATGTTGGAGAGTGAAGAAAACAAATAAACTATCGTAAATAATAATTCAGATTTATTCCCATATATGTAGTATACAATGGTAGTTATATCAAAATCAAAAGCTTTTATTTCATGTAGGTCTTGGCACTTTTGATATGTTTCATGACTAATTGTAATTACGCTTTTCAAAATTGTCATTCCTATGGAGAAGAACCGGCGAGAAACTTCGTATCTAGTTAATACTCATGTTATCATGCTTTTTGTTGTATACCTAAGGAGTGTAATCTAAAACACAACTGTTCTTTGTTAATTTGCTCTTGTTTCATATAAAAGAGAGTTGCCTTCTTACAAAAGCTACGGTATTATATCAGTAGCTATGGACCTGTCTATTGGTCTTTTGTCCGAAAATCGTTAGATGGTTAGATGATTGATGCTATTGGACCAATAAGCCTATTATTGTAATATAGGCTGATAAATAAATGTAAATTGAGGTTCAATTGTCGGAATAACAATAAAGTACTATTTCCTTTCATTTATGAAAGTAATAATAAATCGATATCTTTGACATTGCGTTGGACTTTATTGATAAGTCATGTTAAAATAATGTATACGTACGTCTATATAAAAGTATTTTTTACTTCTTAATAAATTAACTCTAAAATTTGAAAAAAAAGCAGTATACAATTTGAAACAGAGCAAAGAAAAAGAAAAAATAGCAACGTAAGCCTACGTTTTACCAAGCTGATTCTTGTTTGAAAGTCAATAAATACAATGAAAGTTGGGATGGTCAATGTTTAATATAAATCTGACACAGCACATCCGTGCTCGGCGGAGGTCCGGCTCTGGCACCACTGAATTATTCATCTACTCCAAACTATAGTTACGATTCATTCTTTTGTTCCTAAAAACTTGAATAAGGTACATAGACAAGTAGTTTTTTATCGAGCATTTGCGCTGCCTTTTCCGACTGAGGATTAACCGCAGATGGTTATATTCAGCACATTATTTTTTTACTTTTATATTAAAATTGTAAAGACTTTTTACTAGCTAGTATGTTTTCTCCCTAGTTGGATTTTCTTTTGTATTTGTGCGGGTGTGTATTACAACTAGAAATATGCTGTATATGTTTATTTGCCTCGTCTACTCTTTAGCGTACGTGACTGTCAATCGAGAAGTCTCGGGTTCGATGCCCGAATCGGGACAAAAGTGTTGTTGGTTTTTTTAACCAGAAAATCTTAATAAAAGCGCGAAGTAGATATAGAGGTTTGGTGGTGTATCACGCCCGTGTCTCGGAGAGCACGTTAAGCCGTCGATCCCAGTTGTTATAAAAATGTATGGCAATTATTATTCAGAAATCTGAGCCCCTAAATATACTGACAAATAGGTCAATCTTCGATTCTTTGCTATGCTGCTTGACAGATACAATATAAGTTACTAATCCATTGTTGCATTTTAAGTTTAGTCTTAGGAATTTTTTACTATATATTTTTTACTGAAAGTATAATCAAAAACCCAATAATATATGTACAATGTTTGTGGGTCCAATGTTTAATTTGGAAAAAAGATAAAATATACAGTACCATTCAAGAAAATCATTTTATGTACGGATATAAGTTAATGATTAAATCAGTAGTTTATAGCAGATAGTTTATAAAATGATATTAAATGTAAAGTTTAATGCTTTTAAATAAGTAAATTGTGGTTAGATGTGACCACGTTTGGGGCTCCCGACGAACAATCATCGACCCTGAATAATTCAACGAGGCTTTTGCTGTCAGAATCTTACTACGAATAACTGGTAGCTTTAACTACTATGCGTATTTGCTTGCATAAATGTTCATTAAGTTAAATGAAACGAGTAAGTTACATGTGTAAAATTCCTAGCAAAGACCTTCTGTGCATAGTACATATAGTAATTACTTATTATCACATGAAATAAAGTGCTATTCACATTTAATGTTTGTGGGTATAGATGTATTCAGTACACTTAATGAATTAAATTGTAAAAATGAATTCAACCGGAAAATAATTAAATGAAAAGAAATATGACACTTTGTACTTTTAACTGAATAAGCTATAAGTAGAAGTAATTAACAAGGAAAATTTACATTATATTTTATGATGGAACTCGTGAACTTCATTTCGAAATCCGTTCAATTGAGTGCACACTGAAACAATGTCGATAAAATAAGTCAAGGTATCGGGATATAAGTATATTTTAATTATAACTTTACATTTTAACGAATTTTCGCTCGAATTATTTTATAATAGGGACCCTTGAAAATCAATTAGTTATTCCTACCTCATTAAAAAGTGAGCACTCTGCACCACTGTTAATATTTCAGTATGAAAATTATATTGGGGGACAAATATTCCGCAGCTGCAAGGTGTTAATTTTCGCTTAATGCACTCAAAAGCACTTGTAGTCAACAATTTACTGAACTGTCCTTTCTAAAATTTTTAAAACAGTTTGTTTGGTTTACCATAACTACGAAAACTACATTATACTTCGTAATTTGGATATATATATAAAAGTTACGAAGTATAATGTAGTTAAAGGACTTCATGTATATCTAGGACATAGGCAGACCTAATACTATGATCTTCTGTACCAATCGGTGGCCGCCACTTCTAGATTCCATCAGGCAGCTATAAATATGATGTTGATTAGCAAGCTACAGTGGCAGTGGGCTGGCCATATCAGCCTCAGAACCCACAACCGTTGAGTTAAACGGGTTCTTAAGTGGAGACCGCTTCTGCGCAAACATAGTGCAGTGTAGCCAGGTGATGATTTACGAAAGACGGCTGGTAGGAGCTACATCCAGCTCCTGCCAGCCGTAGCTGAGGATCGAATTAAGTGGCGTACAATTAAAGAGGCCTATGTCCAGCATTGGACTGCGATAGACTAATGATGATGAATCAAATAATTGATTTATGAATGAATAAAAAAAAAAATACTTAGAATGAATATAAATTCATTCAAAGAAGAATTATACAGAATTAATTAAGTAATACTCTAACACTAGCTTTAGTTGATATACAGTTTGAATTTAAATCATTTTCAAACCTACAACGTCAAAAGTGACAGACGGTTATATTTTATTTAGATCGCAACCGACAGTCCGAGTTGTGGGGTGCCCTATCGTGAGACGAATCCTGAGCTTCAATTAATGAAATTAAAATGAATGTACAACTAGGTATCCAGATAATGCGGAAATTACTATAGGATTTTCGTCGGTATTAATACTCCGACTGCAATCAAAATCGAATCACAGAGTAGGACGGATCGCTATGACTATGACATAAATTCACCTAGAGGTGAAGAGAAATTTCTCTTTATAGCCAAATTTGTTGCCAATATGATGACATGCAATCATAATAGTTATAGTAAGAAATAAATGAGTGATTATTATTATTGGGTATACTTACAGTTATTGATTAAATATCTAAATCAACTAAATGTTCTTTTTACTTTTTGGAGTGTTCTGCTCAAAATAATATTTAGGTGACATTCATATCATTCAATTAGAATAATCGGTATTTTAACATTAAGGTTGATAGTAATTATGTATGTTCGAATACAGAGTTTAAGATAACAGGCATGTCTTTCTGTCATCGCTGCATTGATTTCTACGAGAAAGGAGATTAGGTTCTTTTTACTGCGATAACCAACAAACACGCGTACGTAACCACGGTTGATAGCTAGATGCAGCATGGTGACCCATATAGTATGGCGGCCTGGTCAGATGTTTCTTCATTCATATATGTCATATAGTCATGGACATAAGTCAAAACAACTGTAATAACTTGTCTTCCTATTATTGCTAAGTTCAGTGCATTTTTATTAATTAATAAATTCAGTCAGTTAAGATAAAAGAAAGTAAAAACATGTGACAGTCGTGAAGCGATAGATCATGTTCAGCAATTATCCATCAATACACTTATCTATATCTATATATATATATAAAAATGAAACCCGTTTTCCTTGGTCACGGCATCACGCGTGAATGGCTGGACCGATTTCACTAATTCTTTTTTTGTTGTATTTGTTATTATAAGGAGAAGGTTCTTACGGAAAAAAAGATTAAGAAAATCTCTCAGAAATATTGAAAAATATACATTTAATTTTGCATATTTAAAAAAACGCGCGTAAAGAATGTCAATGTCATTCACAGCCATTGAGTGACGTTGAATTGGCGGTACGAAGTTCGCGGGGTCAGCTAGTGAGAATATAGAAACAATTTCACGCGCACTTATACTGAAAACTATTACAGTTTCAAAGGTTCTATATCCTAATATTTTGATAAATACACTATTTAAAGCCAGACTACAAGATCTGGAATTATAAATACTGAGTTCTTAAGTACATCAAAGAGACAGTGATATAATTAAATCAGATTATTTTTCAATAGTTTCTTTATATAGCTAGCAATAGCAATTATTATTCAATGGGTTGCTACATAACACGTTTTAACTTCACTTACTGGGTAGGGATTTTAATAGTATATTTTCGGTGCCAATAACAGTTGGACAAATACAATAGAACACAAGCTATAAAATTCTTTGGATGCGACTTACAAAGAATTTAATATACTTGGCAAGGCCTTTTATAGACTAGTTGTTATATTCCTGCCGTTTCACATGTACTTATATCAACTCTTATACAGTTATTTATTATTATCTTCAGGGATTTGTTCCCAAAACACATTCATATTTTGAAAGAAAATTGTCGTAAAGTTTCATGAAGGTAAGGATAGTCTTATGGCTTCATAAACAAACTTAGCTTACTGTTAGTTATATAAAAATACATTTATTGTCATCACACTTATGTAAGTAGATAAAAGTGTATGAGATTTGTGACAGAGTAAGTCACCTTGACATAAGTTAAGTCTAATGGACCATAGGGGTGCTGTTTACACGATAGATTTTAGCAAATGTTTTTTATTTCAGATAAATTTGACATTTGTCTATCAATATTAATGGATTCATCAGATAGTTATTCCAATAATTTCAAATATAATTAATAACGTATGTTCAAATAATGTTTCTTCATTGCATGTAAAATTCTAACCCTGTTGTCAATTATTTTATATTTATATTTAATTTGTTTTAAATAGGATGTATTGTAACTTATTAATTTTGTGTGGAATAACTAACGCTTATTTAATAGTATTATATACATATCTTCACACAACTCGCTTAAGACTATCTAATCCTAAACTGAACTAGACATAAATTTCCAAACACATAATCTTCTATAGAAAATAAATAAAATTGGGAGTGTTTGTATGTAATATCAAATAAAGAGTTTATTACTCATACGGTACGAAATGCAGTTTTTAAAATTTTCGTTTGTCTGTCTGTCTGTCTGTTTGTTCCGGGTAATCTCTGGAACGGATGTACGCAAACGGCACAGTTAACCAGATTAGCTAATAAAATTAGGCCTTCAGTATTTTAACTTCAACACTCATTCTTTCAATCAATAAATCTACAGCATTTATTATTTATTTTTAATTGACTGCCTCGGTAGCGTATGCGACTGCTATACTGAGGTCTTGGGTTCGTTTCCCGGGTCCGACCAAATGTTTGTGTAATTAGCAAATAATTGTTTCGGAGTTTCGGTGATTTCTATGTATAATATTTATATAATTGCAAAAAATACATGTATTATCAGTTGTGATACGAGCTCTCCTTAGTATGGGACTAGATGGCATTGTGTGTTAGATGTCCAAAATAATTATTCATTAATAAAAATTGTTGTTAAAAAAAAAACATTACATGTTTCCTGTTAAAAGAAAATGTATCGAAGTTATGGTGACGGTAAAAATTACTGTATATATTACATGACACAGTAATATATAACCAAATATTCAAATCGAGAGAATATCTCGATTAGAAATACAAATTGTAATATACCTTCCAAACTTCTACCTTGGAAGAGCTTTGAGTTGTTGTAGATGTCTCTTAATACCCGCCTAAATTTTAGGAGCATTTTCAACTGAGTTCTGGCCGTAAAAAATATTTAAACCTAGTCCACATAGTAATTTATAAGTAAAAACATTTTATAAAATATATTTTTCACTTTTACTGTATTAAAAGAGTAACGTCAAATATTATTTCCGCGCCAATCTCGGGAAATATTTATCAGATTTGAATTATTTTAAAATATTAGGAATTGAAAGGTTAAATTATAATATTTATCGCACTTCGACCCTATACTATGAAGCAGTGATCATAATCGCAGGTCAAAGTTGGTAGTAGTTAACAACCAAAATATTTAACATCTATTTTTTGTTTGTAATAAATGTAAAAGCGAGAAGTGCTCACAGGCGAGTTGCTTTAGCTTGCAATTGCCAACGACGGCGTGGTCAGTCCCTAGATGGGTGACACCGTTTGATGCATAATACTATAAGTTTTGTAACTGTAATTGATTTTAATAAACTATTATTATTATTATAAGTGTTTCCGTGATTCGGAATTTGCTTTAAGCTGTCGGATCCGGTTGTTATCATAAGATAATAGTCGTGAAGCTTAGTTGTTCGGGTGGCTTAAAAACATCCAACGACAAGATTATGTAGTCACGAATTTGTTTTGTCAGTCCCGAACTCGCACTCAGCCAGCATGGCGGTTCTACTTGAGATCGTGCAATGACGATGATTATGAAAACAATGTATAACTTGAATTTGTCACAAGTGATTAAATTACAAACAATCAGAAAACAAATGAAAATGTTATTCTTGAGACTGGTTAACTTTTAGATTTTTCAGTGTTAAACTTAATTTAATTAGTACGTAACCTAATATCGTACGATTGATGCTGTACTTTGAAATTGTAGTTCGAAAGATATAACATTTCATTAAAATAAAAATAATAAAAATGATACATATATAGATAGAAATTCATAAATTCTGTAATCTACTCTATTGCGCTGTAGCAAATTCTGAAAATAAATTTTTGAGTTCTTGAAGTATAACCAGCTTAGCATTTTTTAGATAAGATCTTATACCTTATTCAATATATATCAATATACTAATGTAAAACAGCTATTATAAACACCACACCTTTAAAGTGGCGTGTGGCAAAACTTCCGAATACCTTGGTAGCGAAAGTTCGAAGGACCATCCTTACCGTGTATGTAAATGTAGCCGGCAATCTCTATAAATCGGTATTGTATACAATACCTAAAACGTATAGAAATTTATGACACATTATTCATTTCATATTATGCCTAGGTATTCTATAGGTACAATAACCAATGCGGAACCAGTTATGTTTAAATCTGTGCAATCTACGAGAACAGCTCAAAAACAATTCACTCAAACTTATCTAATCCAGTGATTCAACAACAGCAGAGGGAGTCCAGCATTAGTGGTCATTGTTCTAATCTAACTTAAACTTTCATGATTTTGAATAAAGTTTATTTTAAGCAAATAATACATGTTTCATTTGTCCGACATTTTATAGACACATTACATTGACAAATTCACTTTTTTTATACATTACCGGTAAAATAGCAGGTATTCTTTACAAACCCTGATGATTGAACTTGCAGAATACCTGAAAATAATATTATATGTATGGACATATTATATTGTGTCTGATTTGTACTATATATTTAATAATGGTTAACTTTTCAAAATGACTAACATGTTTCTCTGACGGGCATGGTGTAATTTCCGGATTTCTATCTATGTGTACAGAATGTTCCAATTTCAGAATTTCTATCTATGTGTACTATGAATATTAAGACTTGATTCATTTCCAAATGATCAGACTATGGTTAATTTTTTTCTGCAAATTTTACAAGAAAACTATGTGCTACTTATTTTACACAGTGTTTCGTTACACCGTAGCGTATAGAGTTCCATTACATGCATACATATTCATTTATTTTTTGTATCACGTAGTAAGTATTTAAAACACATTAAAGATAAGACTTGGTATTACTATTTTAACCCTTGAAAGACGGCATTCATGGAATTTCCAATAAATAACCCTTCCCTTTCACGATTGCTAGTCTAAAGTAACTATTGGGACTTTACGACAATGACTCACTCGGTGAGTTACTATCAATAGGGAATACAATCTTGTTTTACATACACTCAATATTAAGTTTTTTTAGAGAGCAAACGAGCAGACGGATCACTCGATACTAGGTGATTACCGCCGCCCATGGACACCCGAAACACCAGAGGTTGCCGGCCTTTGAGAAGTTGAGGCCTTTTTTTTGAAGGTTTGAAGGTCGTATCGGTCCGGAAACCCCACAGGCGACAGTTCATTAAAACTTCTTTTTTTTTCTAGATATTTTCACACATTTTCAAATGTGTTTCGGTTATAGCGATAAAGAGATGCCTATGTCCTTCCTCAGGAACCAAAGAATCTTCTTGTCTAATTCCATTGACATCGGTTCAGCGTTTATCTATGAATGTGTAACAGGTGAAAAGACAGACAGTTAAAGTTATGTATGCTATTAAGCTTGTTTATAATATCAGTATAAGTAAGTATATGAAGTATGGGTTATTATTCCATACCAGAATACTTAGGTATGCTTCACCAACTATACTTATATCGTCTCTTTACTAGGAACCCCTTATTTTAAGAAATTAAAAAGAGAAATAAAAACACTAGTAGCCCTTAAAGGTGACGACCCTTAGAGTTTTGTGAAAACGTTGCGTCATGAAAAAAAAATATCGCACCTGAAAAAGAAAGAAGAGTTTTTACATATATATTCTTGATTATTCAACTTGTCTTATACGTTATGTTTCGTATAAATGTTACACATGTGTAGATCTACTACCATTGCTATCTATTATATTACTATTACATAAAAGATCTTAGCCAACCCCAAATAATCTGGGGAACAATATGCCTATATTGTTCCCCAGATTATTTGGGGTTGGCTAAGATCTTTTAGCCATTATAAGATGCTACATACAAGATTTTCTTTCCACAACACTGAGCGTAATACTCTTACAAGAGCATAATACTTTTACGAGTATCTACGACTACGATCTATTATCTACGAAATTAAATAGGTATTTAATACCTATTTAATTTCTCAGTTGGTACACATAATGTTACTAATTTCTACGTCGTTGATCGATAACCTTAAGAAATAACCTTCGTATAATGTTTTTTTACATTTACATATAATACGTTATCGTTAGAATCTAGTTACATTACATTTTTCTCATTTAAAGTCCATTAACTTTTCTAATATCCCGAGAAACATACATCGTAATGATGGATGACAAAACAGATATTGTCATTCTTCCCAAACGTGATGGAAATTACATACGTCTCTTTCAGAATGCTCATGTGTGTGTAACTGATCGAAATTGTATTTGTCAATTGCCCATATCTGTATTTTGATATGTAGGTGAATATTATCAGTTTATCTTGATGAAGTGGAAGCTCATATCCTTTTAGTAAAACCTTATTTATTTTCCTTGCCAATTCCCAACCCATCGCCATGTAATTTTATTGACTATTGTTCCTGTTATTTATGATTCGGTGAATTGTGTTTTGATCAGACAAAGGCTACAGCCGTCCCCTATCTCTCGTAATTGTACTAATAAATCAGATAGATTTTCTTTTGTTACCATATTGGTACTTAATGGAATTTCACTAATTTCTGCTGCATCGTTAGTTATTGTGAAAGGTTGCGGTTCAGCTTAACATGTTTTCATTGTTTTAAATAAAAACAATGACTGCAAAATTTTGAGCGTGTGGAATTCTGTAAGGTTTTAAATTTCATTGAGAGATGAGTGAAATGTTGTAAAAATATATTATTG
This sequence comes from Phragmatobia fuliginosa, assembly GCA_932526445.1. Classification (NCBI taxonomy): domain Eukaryota; kingdom Metazoa; phylum Arthropoda; class Insecta; order Lepidoptera; family Erebidae; genus Phragmatobia; species Phragmatobia fuliginosa. The sequence goes on along the minus strand of OW052065.1, from coordinate 10,200,265 downwards.
GGAGTAGGCTATGAATGCAATTTCATTTATCTTTCAAAAAGAGCTTATGTGAAAAAGAACACGCTGCAAAATATTAAATAATATATATGTATATTGAGAGTTGAATAGTTTGAAGATATTTCATGAAATCGAAATAGCGTTTGGTGGATTTTATGTTGAATTAATTTTCATATATTTTCTGTATTGAAATGTTTAAATTAAATTAGTACTTAATTCGTTTTTAAATAAAGCTATAGGTATACATTCTGCCAATTATCTCCTACGTACTTAAGAAATATTTCTACAGCTTGTTAAACCAGTTTTAATCTATTTGACAACTATCTATAAAACTATTTTGTGTTAATTATATTTGTATTGTTATCGTAAATATTGTTGATATTATTTATATCTTAACTATTTTATAAGACTTAGTAAATGCGTTAATATTCTCTTAGAACTTTACGTACCTATCTTTATCATGATATATTACTTGATACAGACAGACCTAAAAGTACTTTGTAGTGAAAGATGACATTTCAGCTGTCGACCTCGTTCTCCTTAGTTTTTATTACTTTCTATAAAAGACACTTGACATCACTAGATGTTGTAGACGATTTTATAGTAGCAAACAAAGCTAGGGAAATAAGTTGTAAGATTACCTCTTTAGTTATCTTAGATATCAAATGTGTAATAAAAATATATGTGTCAAACAAACAAGTATAATGAAAAGGCAAAAAATAACAGTTTTACATGAGTAATAATAATAAAGCTTGTCGGCGTATCGATTACTTTAGCTGGCAACACTGCTGAGTGTCTGAAGGTAAGACACTGACGCAAAACCGCAGGGATGGGAATAATTGACACTTTAAAATAATAATTACGCGAATGAATTATTCGCGTACTTATTATTTTTAGTTGATTACTTTCATGTCACAAGTCATAGACAAGGATCACAGGTGACAATGATTTTATCCCATCTCTATATGATTATTGTTCGTTCATTCGTTCATGAGTTCCTTTAAAAGGGATCGTGGTCATGGAGCGAGCGGTAATTATCATGGATCATCTCGTGTGGTGTGAGCACCACGACGTGTTCGGTGGAGTGTTTTATTTAAATGGGCTGCTGTTCAATGTCCTAACTGTATTTCGTGTTCGAGAGTTACAATAAAGTGATTGTACGAGAATATTCTCCTCGCCCGCTAACTCACGTCTACTCTCAATTAGAAATATGAGGCCTACTAACGTTCCAAATGGATTCAAGATTCTACAAGCTTTTTGAATTATCCGATTACAAGAGTACTAAACCGTAAATAAATTAGGTTCCTTTTTTTTATAACGTTATTTTGCTAATTTACTAAAACTAGAATTGTTTTGCTTATTATTGCATATTTCAATATATTTTTATTACATAAAATAATCGCAAACGTATTATAATATTTATCTATATCTATACAGATATTTTGAGTTAGATTAAACTTTTAGATTTTACGAAAAAAATTGAAAACATTATCATGTATTTCATAAAATTTATGTGATATATATATGCATATTACATTTTATTATAATATAATATAAATAAATGCTAAAAATATTTGCATATTATTTAGTGGTGTAAGTCAACGTGTTAGTGACTTGGAAAGCAGCTTAAAAACTACATAGAAATGACAAAATATTGTATTAGTAATACATATACGAATCTGCGTATGATTCTTTTTGTCCAAAATGTAGCTGTCTTATGCTTTCTAGAGATATTACAGAGAAATTAAAAACTACACATACATTACAGATTACACGTATTGAATGGGATAACAAAAACTATTTATTAGTATTTTTTATATTATTTCGAGAACTATATAGGTAATATGTAACCAAGTATGATCGCATTATTGGCATTCCATATTCAGAATAATATGTAATGAAACGAAAGTTTAACTAAAGACGAAAGACTAACTCATGTTGTTCAAGTTCTAACAACAAGCCATCATTCATAGTTAACTATTTATTATATAGGTCTAAGTGCGGGCCTGAGTTTTTTGATATAATATATAGTACAAACAGGCATAAGTCAACATAAAATCAAACTATTTTAAATAAAGTGAAAAGAATAATAAATCAGTAAAACAAATTCAATATTACATTAATACAAAATTTTGTTCTGTATCTATCTCAGATACGTAAAATGCCTATTTCTATTAACTTAAGGATATGGTGTCATAAAATTGTTAAGAGAAAATTTAAATCTGTATGTTATAATTTCAATTAAAAACTTTAATCCCTATGATTACTAACAATATATTAAGTCAATCATAATTATATAAATGTTTATTTTATCTAAAAAGTAATCTTCATGCTATTAATGCAAAAATGTTCGCGTAGTGACATGCATGTTAATGTCAAATAAATTCCACAGATTTGAATTTTCCCAGTTATGTGAGCTAAATATAATCACTATTTATATACTTTCCTGATATAATTTTTAGCCATACCTACACAAACTGTAATCAACATGGTTGTAAAAGCTGGCGAGACGTTCAATCAGAAGTCCAATGGGGCTAGATTAGATACATATCACCTGAATTAAATTAATATGTGAACAATTTTTGACAACTACGTCTACAAATCGAACTTCTAATGTACTATCTTGTTAGGATCCAGTATATTATAGGTATACTGTTGAAATTACTGTCGTCGTAATTTTACATCCCTTTATCTCATTTCCCAGAAGTTGGTGATACCTTTGTTGGAATTCCGAAACTTGGGCCAGATAACGCGATCAAACACAGTTTGTCGGAATTATGGGTTTTCGCCATTTGATACGAATGATTCATAGCAATGGGTTTGGTCGTGGAACATTAACATAATTGTACCTACTATGTATAATGATAAATTATTGGGTATTTATTAATAGAATACAGAATTTCTACAATATCTGTAACGTTTCGACAAATGAAATCTTAACTCGTTTTTAAGGCCCAAATACTTTATCTAGGCACGAATCGGTACGAGGACCGAGTTGACCACGATTGAAGCGGAGGGGCACGGACCATGACGGGCCCATGAAAAAAAAGGGCCTCCGTACTCTCCAAGGCCACCCGTAAGCCCAGCGCTTTAATGCGCCATGCCACCAGGGAGACTCCTGTGGTGGCCAGGCGCGCTGTCTACTGAAATTCACCCCCAGGGCTGTGACCAGAGTGTCATCAGCGGTACAGATTACGCCCAGCCCAGGAGAGGAGACGCCCTCATATCCCATGAAATGTAGGTAAGACTAAATTATGTTGAAAAAGATTAAAACATCACCCTGACAACTCCCTAATGCCTTCTGGTTCGTGAAATTCTATTTTATGGATCTTTTTCTGTTATATAATTTTCCCACTTTTTTATTTGCTATAAAGCGTTAGTAATATTTTCCACAAATTATGTTATTATTAGTAAAAAAAAGCGGCCAAGTGCGAGTCGGACTCGCCCATGAAGGGTTCCGTAGCAGCAAGTAACATCATATAAAAGTTTTTGTAGTTCGTTGTAACTTTCATCGATGTTTTATTAATAGTGTTTTGAATGAAAAAATTGTAAATTGCGGTTTATGATTTATGACCTATTAAAAAAAACTACTGAATAGATCTCGTTCAAACCAATTTTCATTGGAAGTTTGCATGGTAATATACAACATATATTTTTTATATATATTATACGGGGGGGGGGGGGACACATTTTACCACTTTGAAAGTGTCTCTCGCGCAAACTATTCAGTTTAGAAAAAAATGATATTAGAAACCTCAATATCATTTTTGAAGACCTATCCATAGATAGTTTAGTTGATATGTATAGTTTTGATGAAAAAATATTGTTTTTTTTTGTATTTTTGTGTAAAAATATTAATGCGGTTCACAGAATACATCTACTGACCAAGTTTCAACAATTTAACTCTTATAGTTTCGGAAAAAAATGGCTGTGACATACGGACGGACAGACAGACAGACATGACGAATCTTTATGGGTTCCGTTTTTTGCGAATTGGCAACGGAACCTTAAAAAGTATCTCTAAGAGGGCGTAGCGTTTGTCAATCAAGTGTATATTTTCAACATATTTTATCCATCCTTCAAATAATTCAGCACAAATGAAATGATTATTCGTTTATTTGCTGCCTATTTTCCAGACAACTGAATAAAACTACTTTGACAGTAGCCCCTTTTTTTTTGAAAAGCGTAATTTTACTGAACAGCAATATTTAATAAAAGTTTAGAATTCTCACATTTAGGTTTACTTTTAGGAAGGTATTATTAAACAATAACGACGAAATACCCATATTGACGAGGGAAAACCTATATTTTATAACAAAATTTCAAGAAAATAGTAAAATATTGTCACGTGTAAATGTGACAATGTCACAAAGTGAAAAGTAAAGTAAAATTAAAATCATTTCAAATCAAAAACTTATAAGTCCTTTGACAGTTTGTTTGTCTTCTGGCAAAATTGTAGTCACACTTTACCACAGGGTTATTAACTAAAAAAAACTGAATTAAATAAAAAAAATATTTCGATTTTTAAGTTGTATATTATTATTTTATTTCATAGTTGTAATAACCAATTAATAAACACATTTATGTAATGTAAAACGCACGAATAAATTATATTAGCTTATTAATTATATTATTATTATTACAATAATTTTCAAAATCGTTTTTGAAACATCTAGAAATAACCCCCCATTTTTTTTTTAACGTGTGGGAATCCCCGCGGACCGTCACCCCGTCGGGGGTTACGGCGGGGTAGTGTGTCGGACTCGAACCGAATAAAACCACACGGTCACACCACCACACACCATCTCAAAATCTCGACTCTCTAATTGGGCAACGTCCGGTCACACGCGTACGCCGCCCCCTCGTGGTTGGCCACTACTGCGGACGGACGAGAAACCCGTCCCGGCCATCCACGGCCACTCTTAGAGTGGCATGAGACGCAGGTATGCGCGCCTTGGCCGCCCGGGGCGCCTGCGGCGGATCAGGTCCGAGTGGATGGCATCCTCCCGGGCCTTCTCCGCCACCTCCTTCTGCAAGATTACGTCCTCGCAGAAGGTGCGACCGCGTTAAAATAACTGTCGCTGCCGGCCATCGATCTTATGACGGCCGGCAGCGAGAGATCCCCTCCGATGACTGCGGTGAGGGCCCGGCGCTGCGTCGCCCAAGCGGAGCAGACCGCCAGCGTGTGCTGGGCCGTGTCCTCACTGCAGTCGCAGTGGTGGCAGGCGGGACTCGGTTCCCTCCTAGCGACCGAGTTCAGTGCCCGGAAAGTACCTGCGTCAGGCGGAAGGAAAGGGTCCCGTGCTGCCACCCTGCCCACTCCGCGATGACCGGCTGGAGCGCCTCCACGGCAGCAATCGGCAAAGCCAGCGCGTGGGGTCTCCAGCCGGAACGACCATCTCAGCACGTCCTCGGGCAGAAATAACCCCACAAATTTAACCACAAAGTTTACTTTACTAATATTCTGAAGAGGCACTGTTATACTAAAGACTGCGACTGTCTGCTAATAATCTCCTTAAATAGATGACGATTAAAGGTACGGGCACGCTGGAACAAGTTATGATATATATTGGGGTAGGCCATAAATACCACACACATTGAAATTACTTAAAAAAAATAGTGAAACAGTACGACAGTGCTTAAATAACCACCTTTAAGCTCGCTATAATTGGTGACACCAACAATTTAACAAAGAAGAGGAACAATGAAGAAACCGAAAATTGAACGATGAAGAAACAACTAATCGCCCCTTCTGAAGGAGAACATGTAGTGAACTTGTTTATCAGTATTGCATAAAGGACCAACCGCGTTCATGGTTCATGCAGTGAAGCTATCGTCGCTCTCCAAAAATAACAATGATCATCATTCAAGTCTCAGACAGGCATTAGCCTCAGCCGCTTCTGCGCCCGAACTTACGGGAACTAGCAGTACTCAGTTCCGACACACTGGTACTACTCACTCCTGACACGATTGCAGACCGTTAACTTTCGCCTTTGAAAGGAAGCCCTCGCAAAATGAGACCCCACGAAGAGTACAACCCAACATGGTGCCTTAATTGCACGGTATAGCACAGCAGCACATATTTAAAAACAGCATTATTATAATTAACATGTGTTTTAATTATTTGGTAAAAGTATAATTTCTTGTTGATGAAGAATACTGTAGATATCTAATATTCGTACTTGTCGTAGCAAACTCTATCATTAAGAATTTTCGAGATTTACAATTTCAGTGCCTTTTCATATTGATCTCGAATTTCTTTTGTTTTTTTTTATATGTGTGTGCACAAAGTACTATATGTATTATATTATTATACGATACTAACATATAAATATAATAGTTAAAACTATCAAGTCTATAGTGATTTGGATTAAGTTTTGTGGTTTTACTATTTAATGTTTTCCTAAGAAATATCCTTGAAATGATGAGATATTATGATTTTAATCAGCTGAACAAATCTTTTTCTATCTCTCAATGAGGTAAAACTTTATCTCAAGTAAATTTATTGACAGTACAAGGTACTACTCTAGTAGATTAAACATAAAACAAGTTTATTTTGATTTTATGCCATGTGAAAATAACAAATGGATAAATATATATTATTATACCTTTAAATAGTATTTTTTGTTAGACAAAAACAACTATTTAGACATAATTCAAGGAGGAAGATTCCGAAGCGAAGTTTTGCAAACTAATCCAATTAGGGGCCGAGCGGGAGACGTCTGTTGCCCCTTTCATTTTGTTTCTCTGAGCCCATACTACACCCAATGGCTAATACCCGTACTCGCTTTTATTTTGTTTAATTTTTATATTTCTATAAACGATCCTTTGAAATATTTATGTTCAAAACGTTTGTACAAAGATGTCAATAACTTTCTAATTTAGTCATTTGCAAAAGTAATGGCCCCAGAAATTCCAACCAAATAAACTTTTTCCAATTATCTAAAAACTTGTCTCATATAATATAAAATTCAACAGCCCGTCCCGGCATTGTAGGATAGATTTAGTTATTTGTTAAGATTGTAATGCTAATATGTATAAAGTGTACTTCATCACTTAAATTTATGAATGATTTACATTCATATTTTTTTACTTCAGTGCAATGTAAATGTTTCCAGCAATTTCGGCAAACTATTCAAATTAGTTAGTTTGTCCTCATGGGTACAAGTACAACACTTTCTTGAACTATTACTTGCATTTGTATTCTGTTCCACTGACTTTGTAATAACGTAGATAAAATATATTTCATTTCTACTGAAATTGTTTCCCTTAGGATGAAGATTAAAAGGAAGAACACTGTACATTGCAACTGGCATTCCCGTTTATAGTTTAAGAACTTTAGACTGGATTTGGAAAAAAGGATTAGGAGAAAATTTGTTATATCTTCTGAAATATTTTCTTTGTTTATTACAGAATGATAACGTTTTATTTTGACCTCTAGACTTTAGTAGTGCCTAGTGATGTAGAAACATCTCACTAAGCCGCCATAGTGTGGGTCACCGTGCTGCATTGTCTGTACTCAAAATGAGGATGGCGAACCCTACTCTTGAATTCTATTCATAATGGAAAGCTTCAGGCAGGGAATAGTCACTTTGGTAGGTTATATTATAGCACAGTCATAGCATAGGGTTCCGTAGTCACTCATAACGAAAGGTTTATTATTATATATTATTAAAGGTATATATTTGAATCGTGTCCAAAAGATAATTGCTATGTTCACTTATTATTAAACATAGCCAAGAACATTCTCAACTAATTCACCTTTCAAACTTAAAAAACACAAAAGTTTAATTGGTTCATTTTTTTACTCACAAACAATTACACGAACAGAGATACATCAAACTTATCGTCATAATATAATAGTCGTACATATAATACATCCTGTCGTTTTGGGTCTAGAGTTAATGAGTTTAAATTAATTTTAAAACTTACGTCACATAAAATATTTTTTTATTTCTAAATTATTTATCAAAATTACTTCCTATAACAAAGTATATGAAATCTGTATTACAACACATAGTATGTCTAAGTAATACACTAACCGTTATGTACATGTTAACTATTTGTTTCTGCATAATATATATTCGAATAAAAAAAAACAACATAATGTATGATCTTCATATTAAAGTAAATTCGGTAACACCGCTCCGGTGCACCTAGTTATAAATAAAGTTAAAACTACTTGGTTAACAAATCTTTCAATTGGGTCTTTTTTTGTAAACAGAGCGATATAACTATAACCGTAGTTATGAGTTTAGTAATCTCTAGGAGGAAGATCACTAATATATGCTACTTCTAACGGGTAATAGCAAATTGGCGATTTTTTAAAGATTATTATAGTTGTCGAGTATGGCCTACTGAGTTATTTTTAGTCACTTAAAAACTTAAAAACTCGCTTGTTAGGCACCTCGCGCATTTACACAATTTCAGGTAAATATATTTTTCCGTACTGTGCCACCAATATACTTTGAATAAAAAAGCGTAGTTGTATTATTATTTGCGAGGATCACTTACCATTGGCCGTTACTCCGTGGTCGTTATCACATCCTTTGAAGACATCCTTTTATGGAGAAGTAAGCCTCAAAAGCCTAGGGGAAGACGATATTTTTAATACCATGCTCTTCTCTTCTCTCAATAACAAAATCAAAAAGTTTTTCCTATTAATTAAGTAGGCTAAAAATTCTATTACCTTCAATTTCTAGAAAAAAATATTTTCTTAAAATCTTCATTAAATGATCTTAATATCAAAGCAAAGACTAATAAATTACTAAAATAATTATTTGTTGGATATGTGTCTGTTATAGACAGCCAAAATAAGATTTAAAAGATGTTACAAAATCTTCTGAGAATACGCTGCAGGTACTATATATTATAAACTATAATTAAATATGTATTGAACAGAATATTTTGAATAAGTTTGGTGGCGTCACTGAGTGTTTCAAAAGTTTGTTGTGGTGATTGCTGTCATTTGCAAAACCTTCGGAGGTGTCAAACGTTGGGTGATATTGCCGAGTAGATAACAAACTCTCAGCAAGTTCGTTAAATTTGCTCCTGTCGGCTCCTGCGGCACCTCAGAATATTGAACAAGCGCCAGGTGAACGAGTTTATTCGGCAACACTGAAATATTTAAGTAATAACTTTCTAAGATTTCTTGTTAGAAAGTTGCCAAGTATTATTCTCAACATATTTAGAAATTAGGGGCTCTAGAACCGAGTTTTGATTACAGAATAAGTAAAACTTTTGAATTTATAAATTTTTTCTTTGCATGTTTTTTCGTGGAAGGGTCCACATTGTTTATTCAAATCTACTCAGCTTTCACAAAGTTGTTCTACTGCCAGGCTCTATCTAACTTTAAAGAGAAAATACTATATAATTTGAGAGCAGTCTCAATTGGATGCGAATTATAATATTTTGTTATTGCTTAAAATAATAATGAATAACACACGTCTGATCAGCCGTCTGAACCCGAATTTTATTATTTACAGTAATTAGTCCATAATTACTACCTTTTTTGTGCCAGAAATGCTTTTCGCACTATACCCTCAGCAGGGAGACGGGGGGCGTATGTGGTACTCCCGGCGAACCCGGTCTACCCACTAAACCCCGAGGCAGCCTACCTTGATAGTCGAGAGGAGCTCTAGGAACGTATCGGTTTCTTCTGGAGCGCCCCTGCCATACTCCATGACTCTTACCGCTCTATACAGTCAAAGGTGAAACACTGACCCGCCTCAGATGACACCCCCAGCTGCACCAGGGCGTAACCTGACTTGGCCTGCTGCAGAATGGTATCCTCGCAGAAGGAGACCGCAGCTTCCCATCGTTCGACCCCTCACCAGCATTGTCGCGATCACTGCTGGCAGCGACAGGTTTCGTCCGATCTGTTCCACCAGCCCCCCTGGCTAAGTTGCCAATATTTTTCGTTCTGAAATCACTGCGCCTTTATTATTTAGTTTGATTGGCTAATGTCATTCAGTCACATGATCAAAACAAAATTTTGAAAATAATTTTGTTACTTGGCTAGGGGGCAGGACTCGACGTTCGGACCAGCATTGGCCATAATTACTACCTCGACTAACATATTAACATTACATAAAGGCGATGTCATCCCAAAATCAGTGTAATATGGTATATATTTTAATAATAATCCAGGCTATCTAGGATAGAACTCAACGTCTACGACAATGTCTCACAGAATTTCATGAATATCTAAACATAGATTTGCTAGAGGTTTCCAGTGATTCTTTTATTCCATTGAAAAATGATATATAATTCTAGTTCTAGTGATAAAGTACAATCTCTGAACAAATAAGCTCTATTCTATAAAAATGTCTCTGAATCGCATAGTTATAGAAATAAGTACTCAATTTTTTCTATAACTATGCGATTCAGAGACATTTTTATAGAATAGAACTTATTTGTAGCCAGAACCTCTAGAGAAAGTCAGGGTTCCGCTTTTTGTGAAATCAGTTTGATACTTTTGAAATTCATCGTGATCAATAACGTAATACGAGAATTACGTATAACTACTAGCTCTTGTCCACGAATACGCCTACGTGTTATTCTGCTGTATTACTTTAATTGCCTTTTAGAGAAATTTTCGTTAGTGGAATTTCCCAAAATCCTCTCTTAGTGCGCGCCTACGCTCTCCGACGAATATACATGCCAAGTCCTAGCCTCCTGCGTCCAGTTTTATATGGATCGATTAATGGTCACTGCACAAAGTTTGCCTGCGTTGTTCAATACCTAATATAATTCATAGTATTAATACTTTATAATAAAATTCGAAATTATCTCTTTGACTGTCTGTCACGCCTTTAATACTAAGCCGCTAAACTGATTTCGTGAATTCCTTCCCTGGGTACAGATTGAACCTTGGAGAAGCCATGGGCGGCGCCGCTGGCAGAAACTATTATCTACATATTTCTTTAGTGTTTAAGTTAAATATTTACAATTATAAAACGACTATTATTTTATAACGGATGCTGGCTAGCATCCGTTATAAAATAATAGTCGTTTTATACTCTTATACTGTACTACTCTTATACTGTTTTATACTTTTATACTGTATGGCTATACAGTAGCATTAAATAACACCATGTCTGTAGGGAAATGCGACACGATACCATCGCATAGCGTTGCCAAATTACACCCTTGTTGCGTTTTACAATAGCCACAGGGGTAGGGGCAAAAGCCGACTACCAACTCCCATAAAAACAGGTTATTATTGTGTGTAGACCATTACTATTATAAATATTAACTTCAATTTCGGTTTTATATGTTGTCTATACTGATAACGTTTTGGCGTGTGTATTTTCAATTTACTTTCGAATATATGATCTTTTGTTCATCAATGTTTACCAGTACTTTATTTAATTAAACTTGTCTACACTCCCGCTACTGATACTAGGTAGTCAAGTTTAAGATGTAATAAAACAGTTAGAAATAGCTTCAAGAGAATAAACTTTATATGATATTTTTATGAAATCTATACCTGTATGTATCTGGGGTAAAATAAGCGGTACAGCCGTACCATACTTTTGTGGTAGCAACTCAGGTCATTTTTAATAATATAATCTTACAAAATATCGTTGGGTGACAGATAAGGCCATCTTTCACCCTAGCAGAAGCAGGCCCGGGTGGCGGTGCAAGAGCTACAAGAAGCGCATGCCCTTTCTGTGGATTGGGAAAGGATAGTAGTTTTACCTTACAGGAGGGGGCTATCTACAAACTGTAGGTGGTCCCAGGGATTTCCTTGCGAGAGTACACGGGAGTACACGAGAGTTGCGGCTTCTAGTACATGTGACAGCGTAAATGTCGTATTAATAACAATAGCAAACCTTTTTAGGGTTCCGTAGCCAAATGGCAAAAAACGGAACCCTTATAGATTCGTCAAGTCTGTCTGTCTGTCTGTCTGTCTGTCCGTCCGTATGTCACAGCCTATTATTTCAGAAACTATAAGAGCTATAGTGTTGAAATTTGGTCAGTCGATGTATTCTGTGAACCGCATTAAGGTTTTTTCATAAAATAGAAAAAAAACAATACATTTTGGGGGTCCCCATACTTAGAACTGAAACTCAAAATTTTTTTTTCATCAAACCAATACGTGTGGGGTATCTATGGATAGGTGTTCAAAAATGATGTTGAGGTTTCTAAAATCATTTTTTTCTAAACTGAATAGTTTGCGCGAGAGACACTTCCAAAGTGGAAAAATGTGTGTCCCCCCCCCTCTAACTTCTGAAATAAGAGAGTGATAAAACTAAAAAAAATATATGTTGTACATTACCATGTAAACTACCAACGAAAATTGGTTTGAACGAGATCTAGTGAGTAGTTTTTTTTTAATACGTCATAAATCGTAACACGCAATATACCTTTCATCCAATCACTAGTACACTCTAGTATAAAAACATCGATGAAAGTTACAACGAACTACAAGAACTTTTATATTATGTTACTTGCTGGTACGGAACCCTTCATGGGCGAGTCTGACTCGCACTTGGCCGCTTTTTTTTTATTAAACTGCTTGTAAAACTATAATGTCTACAGTAAATAAACAATTATTTACCTTTTTACAATAAATCTCATAGCTCTAGTTTTTCCAGTGAAATACTAAATGAATAAGTATCTACTCCATGTTCACATAGTGCATAAGCGGTATTTGAATATTTATATTAAAGCTGTGAAATATAGAGGTACTTTTATGCAGGAACAATTTACTCGTAAAGATAACATAGTTAAATAAATCTTCATTGCGTTAAACCCGGGCCGTTCTCATATTTTCAAACAGGACGGTTTTAACGTTTTTACCGCTTCTGGTAAGCGGAAGTGCAACAAATTTTCCGAATAAGAGTGTGATGAAAAAAACTTAGATGGAAAAATGGTAATATTAAGGAAGAAAAGGGGAAAATATGTGGTGTTTTAAAGTATGTTTTGCGCAGGCAATATTAATACTTAATTTATGCGTTGCTTCCTTTATATCCACTTAAATCAACTTAGATTACTTAGAGAAGTAAAAAAAAATAATTAAGCAGTTATTTATAGAATGACTTGCATTAGACTATTAAATATTTTGTTATGAAATTTCACTAAGTGTATTTATTTGCGTGTTACAACTTATGAGAAGCCTTTGAATGATACATTTTAAGTCAATGATAAGCTTTAGAGAAATATGTTTGATTTATGATTATGGTAACTATGTAAATAATCTCCCTCCCTTGAGAATCCTTGAAAATCACCATCATCAACAGCCTTGAACAGTCCACTGCTGGACATAGGTCTCTCCTTAGAAATAAGGTTTTGGCCTACCATACCACGCTGGCCAGACGGGTTGGTATAGGGTTGGTTTCAAGTTTTACTTCTCTTATTGAAAATGAAGGTTTAGAATTTTATTGAACAGCTAGCTGACCCAAGTAATCTAAAATCTGCGCGGATTTTTGTTTTAATAAAATGTGAAAATCAGTTTCATCGTAACGGAATTCAAAGTGAGCCACAACGCATGATAGGTGCATTATACATAACCAGATTTTGCTCGCTTGTTATTCTGATGTAGAACTTTGACTCCTATTTTCAACGTCTCAGGGGTGGAATTTTCCAAAAGCCTTTCATAGCTTACTTGTCTACGCTCCTCAAGGAACACACAAGCCAAATTTCAGCTTCTTGCTCCCAGTTGTTTCGGCGGTGCGTTGTCTGTCAGTCAGGAACGAAACAGTTTTATACATGTCATTCTCAAATAAAGCATTGTATTGAAAAAAAAAATCATTCACAAATAGAACATAACACTTCTTTTCTTTCCTTAAACCTACGTAAGAGATGGGATTCATAAATAATTGATTGATTATATGAATGCCTTGAAGATTATTCCACTGTTACTCTATTAAAAAAAAAATGTTTTTTTATTTCAAAGTTGAGTAAAAAAATTAGTAAGCTTATTACATGGTTGTGATGATATTCCTTTCAGTAGGTCAAAAGGGTATTAGGTTCCTATAATAAAGGGCCGGCTGTCAACTTAAACGTCACTTCCCGATCGCCAAGTCAATTACAGATTATGTCGGGGGATATTTTCTAATAGAAAATATACCTATACCGATTGTTCTGCAGGGTAGTAAAAGTACCAAAGTTTTAAGTTATATTTTAAAATAAGAATACATTAGATAGAAAATATTTATGTAAAAAATAATTTTAATGGGTTTCACGACATAATTTCCACAGTGAAACTGCTAGTGCCACAAAAATAATGTTGCGATATATTTTGTAATTTATATGTGCTGAGGATCGAATCAAATGGCGTGTAATTGGTAAGGTTACTTCAGCAGAGGAATGCGATAGGTTGATGATAATGTTTATGCACGTATTTCCCTTCTGGTTCTATAAAATCGGGGCATGAAAAAGCATCTCAGGGTATAGTAATTTTAGCCCATAGTACAAAAAAATATTTTTTCTTAAATGCCTTATGTTCGAGAACGTGGATTATCCATGTACTCGGACACTACGTTTAAAAAATAGTCGATAGCAGTACATTCCAAAATTAAAAACTAATTTATTTAATTTCAAAAGAAATTTCATGTAAAGTCATTCTTCAATTATCAGGTCTTTTTCACATATTAACACACAAATTAATTGTTTTTGTGATTTAGCAAAACCACCTACTTACTTCTTCTTTAATTAAAACATGAATAATAACATTAGAAAAATATCACATGTCAATGAAGCGCGTGTTTTAAATATATACTTTAAAACATTTTCACCAATTCCAATAAGTGTAATTTATATAATCGATTGTCAGCTACAATACAAGGTACTTGGACAACAAATCTTTACCATTTTTATCACCACTGATTACACATTCTGTTTTGTTAAATTTATAAATTAATAAAGACACTTCAATTGTAAAATAGATTTGAAACCTGAAAATATATTATACTTAAATATGAAGCAAAAATATCTCCTTCCTTTTCTCTTGGCTTTAGGTAAGTTTATTAGCTAACATCAATTAAGAAAAACAAGCAAAAAATTGGAAGAATATCATTGAAAACAAAATTAGAAGTAGAATCTTAATTTTCTCCTTGATTAGAAACCTTAATTTACTTACTTTTCCTGCAAGAAAATATTAATTATAAACATTAAACTTTCAAGTAATTATGATGTATTTCGCAAAATGCCATGCAGTCAGTGAATCCCACATAAAAGGGGGGTTTTAACAAGCCGTAGGTCACCCGAGGTACGTCGGGGTCGCAGGGATATCCTTTTTAAGGTGCACATGTTTCCCTGGTTTCTAGTTCCCGAGACGGCGTGTGGTTTTGGGAGGTTAAAGTTCAACATAGCCAATTGAATACTGTCATTGAATAGCAATATTTTACTTCCCAGAATATTTTGTATGAATGTAAAAACTAAAACCGGATTACGTTAAAAGTTTTGATCAAATTATATAACCAACAAATTCATTATTACTAATCTATTGAAACTTCATTTACCAACGGTTCAGTAGTTAAGACGCCGTAGTCAGGTAATAATGTTAGATAAGGTTGCAGTGTATTCAAATAATATGTACAAACAATAGTTTCACTGATTCCAAACATTTTTTATTCTTCTTTAGTTGGGTTGCAATTTACTCTCTAATAGCCTATTGTGTTTATTTAGTAAATTTTCAAAGTTACCGTAATTAGTTTAGAAAGTAAATACATGGGGGGGGGGGGGCATGTATTTACGAGAAGGTACTTCTGTTGCCTCAGTAATTATATATGTTACAGTGGGTAATAAACCTCAGTAGTAATAGAATACAACAACTAAGTTGATGTGGGGCTGAGACAGCACATCACTTGTCAAAATGAGGTTTTGGACCTAACTCCTAGTGGATAATGAGATTGTTTTAATTCAGTGAACTCCTCTGCGACCCCTAGAGGTTATCCTTTTACCTTGTTAATTAGCTTATTTTATAGATTTGTAAATATAGAGGTGTGTTTTTAGTGTAAGCTTTAAATCAAGAAACTATTTACTTAGATTATTGTATATTAAATAGTATAAAATTTTGTGTTCTGTTGTGTAATGTTCTGTTCACTTCATCAACAACCCTTAACGTCCCACTGCTGGGCTCAGGTCTCCTCTCAAGAGAGGGTTAGGTCTGTTCACTTAGATCTTTTAAATTACACAACGGATTTAAATTCGATTTTAGCAATAGAGTGATTTAAGCGAAAGGCGTATATGTGTGATATACGCATATTATAGTAGATAGAATGCAAATCTCTTTAAAAATAAAACATATTTAAAATGGAACATCTAAATGTATTTTTACATTACGAAGGAGCTTTTTAATTTGGTTAAACCGATATTATTGAGTGGGTGTGTCCTTTATGATTTTATTGTCACAATTTAAAAAACTTTACAAGAAAAAATGGGTAATTAAAAAATGTTTAAAGTATTGTAGGTATATTTTTATTCATAAAAGTTCATTTCATAAAAGGCTACTGTGTTTAAATAGGTTATTATAACAAACCCCTTTTCCCCTGACTCTAGGAAAGGGATTTTTTATATATATTTAAACCTGCCAAAGTGACATTACACTACTTGATGGAAGGCATAAGAAGAATCCAATAGTAGTGGTCATCATACTCATTGACTCATTGTGAATGCGGACAATGCAACATGGTGACCTACGCTAGAGCGACCTAGTGCGATGCTTCTGCGATATCGGGCCTCCGGTCTATGAAATAGCTAGGCACACGTGACTCTTGAGTTGCAATGCAAGTGTCTTTGGGCGCCAGTAGTTATTTACCATCAGTTGACCCATTTGCTCGTTTGCCCCCTTATAACATAAAAAAAATACCAGCTAACTAAATTAACTTCCCGATTTAAAACAACCTGTAGGTACAGCTTTATTGGATCTCCCACTTGTGACATTCAACTCCTTAACAACCTCGTTATTTGCTTTAAAAGCATCGTTAGATCAGTGTCAGAGATATACAGATTTAGAAATACAATCGTTAATTACTCGAAGCAGACAGATGCAGGTTTATTACTTAAGTTTATGTTTAGTTAGCAAACTGTAATTATGGTAAAGTTTCTAATAATATTATGTCATGTTGTCAATACGAAAAGGCTTTTGATGAAGTAATTACGTCATTTTAATAATTAAGATCTTGAGTAACGTACGATATTTTATTCACGAAACTTTGAAAGGTTTCTTAGGGCGGCTTTACATGTGAAGTTTATTAATTAGGTTTGTACATGTATAATAAGTAGTACATTTAAGCAAGTACAGTGTATAAGCCGTCGTCATGTGTAAATTAAGTAGGTTTAAAAAACATAAAATGAACGATTAGCTAACTCTTGAAAACAATCCCATTGATGATTTTTTAGCGTGTCATGGGCCATTACTCAGCTAATATAGTAATATAGTTTAAGTACTAAACGATATCGAAATTCCGTAGAAATACTGGTGTCGTATTTTTAATCATTTCAACTACCCGTAATGATTGTTAAAAATATAATACATTTTTGTATTGCAATTATTATTCGTCCGTGGTGACGGATTAAGTATACAGAGTGTCACCACTCCTAGTCATCCCGCAGGTGTCGTAAAAGACGACTAAGGGATAAACTACGTAAGACAACATCTATGCAAAGAGAAGGAAAACTTGAAATCAACCCTATACCAACCCGTCTGGCCAGCGTGGTATAGTAGGCCAAAACCCCCTTTCTAAGGAGAGCCTATGTCCAGCAGTGGACTAAAATAGGCTGTTTATGATGATTAGTGAATTATTATCAAAAAATTAAGTTTGATGTTGGATGTCAATACATATAAACGTTCCATAAAAAGGACGATTCTATTACTAGTACTATTATGTACTCGTATTTTGTGATACTATTAAGGTTCTATTATTTCTGTAAATAATCTCACGTAAAATGATAGGAGTCCACGTCTATATATATGTATATATTTTTAAATTTCGGTTAGCGTCTGATCTAAACTGATAAAGTTAATTATATGACGCGCCTGTGGTCCACCCTTTGAAACCCACTGAGTATTAATAACTAGTACATCAAAGTGAGCCTTGTGAACTTAGGTACCATGAATATTATTTTCTACCCCTGCGGCGAATCTGTAATGGCCCATGACACGCTAAAAAACGTGAACTAGCTATTCCAAGCGTACACAGAAAAAAAGTACCTCAAATAATAGATATATGTATATATATATATATATAATAACAATAATAAATATTTCTGTTATCTTACACACAACGTCATGTAGTCCCAAACTAAGCAGAGCTTGTATTATGGATAATAAACAACTGATATATAACATCCTTTTTTATTGTAAATTCGTACATATTATAGACTAGCTTTCCGCCCGCGGCTTCGCCCGCGTGGAATTCGTATATATCGCGCGACACGGTAAGGGTAGATTAAACAATCTTACATGATTTTATGTTTGATAATAAGGAACTTAGACACAAACTTTCGTCCCCTATTTCAAACCCTTCTTTCTACCTTTATTTTCACGTTAAAAAGTATCGTATGTCCTTTCCCAAGTTCAGTTCTATATTCATACCAAATTTCATCAAAATCGGTTCAGTTGTTTAGGCGTGAAAGCGTAACAGACAGACAGACAGGCAGAGTTACTTTCGCATTTATAATATTAGTAGGGATTACACCATCGGAAAGTAGAGATTTCATGAAACAGAAAACACCCCAATTTTTTGAAAAAAGTAGATATTTTGACGGGTGAATTTTCGATATTATGTCAAAATCGGGTGAAAAAATAAATATTTCAAATCAAATAAATTACAGTGTATTCGGGACATAAAAGGTAAGTTTTCACTAAATTTCGTTTAAAAATAATTTTATTTGTAAAAGATAAAAATTAAAAACCAAAAACTTAGTTTTTTGAATTTACACATATAATTTGAGGTTATGTGAAAAAAGTGTAAATAAAAAATCGGCCAAGTGCGTGTCAGGCCACGCACAGGAAAGGGTTCCTCAATCACCCATAATGGTACGTGGATTAGAAATTGTATCCAATGGATAATTGTTATGTTTGCGTATTAATGCGTTAATTTTGTATGACTTTTCCAAGTAAAGTAAGTCCGTGTGGTGACGGATTAAGAATACAGTGTCACCACCCCTATTCATTCCATGGGTGTCGTAAGAGGCGACTAAAGGAATAAAATAAGCAGCTAACATCACTGACAAGAGAAGGAAAACTTGAAACAAACCCTTTACCAACCCGTCTGGCCAGCGTGGTATAGTAGGCCAAAACCTCCTTTTAAAGGAGAGGCCTATGTCCAGCAGTGGACTGTTAAAGGCTGTTGATGGATTGATGATGATGATATCCAAGTAAGCACATTGTAGAAGTTAAGCCTCTATAACTCCTGAACTAACAAAGTCATCTAATTCGTTATAGTTTTCATTTAAAGTTATTATATGGACCACTATCACGAATTTTTCCAGATTTTTTAGCCGGACGTTTAGCTTTTAGAGGAGGGGACGCCCTGTTTTTACAAAAAAGTGGCCTTTAAAGTTAAAGTGGAATTTCTCGCAAACGGATACCTAAATCAAAAAATGGGCTTAAAGATCGTCTTAACAACCTTTTAATGTTTTTAAAAGACCTATACAATGATGCCCCAGATGATGGGGTAGCTGCGAGAAAAAAAACATCCCCACTTTGTAGGGGAGGTACCCTAAATAAAAATATTTTTCATAATTTTATTGTAACGCTTTGTCGACGTAATTACAATACATATTCATGTAAAGTTTCATCTTTCTAGCACTTACCGATTGGACGGTAAAGAACACGGACGGACGGACAGACGGACATGACGAATCAATAAGGGTTCAAAGTCATAAACTTCGGAACCCTAAAAATTGTAGATCTTTTGATTACCTTCAACTTTGCCATTTAACTTTTTTCCATAGGACTTGTAGTTTTGCCGGAAATCGAGATAAACCGTTCTTTTCCCTTTGTTTTATATATTTAGCCACCCAAAGTGACTCTACCCTGCCTGATGGAAAGCATTAGCAGAATCCAAGAGTCGGGGCTACTACACTTGCTGCGAATGCAGACAATAATGTATGGCAGCCCACACTATGGCGGCTTAGTGAGATGCTTTTTCACGTCCCGCTTAAAGGACCCGAAAACCTCCCCCCCTGCCCCTTCCCGACCTCAGATCGCCCGTAAATTATTTTTCCTATCATTTTTATAATATTCTCCTCCTTTTCCAATAGGTTTCATCCTACTATAATTTTATTTGTTTTCAAAAATCTACCCTGAACTACTGGTCTATATGTCATTGTCAAACTATCATTATGGTTGCCATGCAATTGTGTTATGCCTAGCAACCTGTGAAGTTTTGACAGGAGATAAACAGTGATAGATTTTGATACCTACGATTTATGTACTTTTATAATCACCTAGCTTTGGCCTTTGTATCTCGATTATTGCAGTAAAAAGTAGCCTATGTCCTTTCCCAAGTTCAGTTCTATCTTCATACCAAATTTCATCAAAATCGGTTCAGTGGTTTAGGCGTGAAAGCGTAACAGACAGACAGACAGACAGAGTTACTTTCGCATTTATAATATTAGTATGGATAGAAAACACCCATACTCCAAAACAAATATTTGTGGATCACACAAATATTTAGTCTGACTCCCGGAATCGAACCCGAGACCTCTTGATCAGCAGCCGCGTACGCTAACCACTAGACCAACAAGGCAGTCTAATTTAATTAATTAACGTATTTATTAAATATGAAGAATGAGAGCTATGTAGAAGCTATAAATTACTTTTGCTCAAGGGAAATATTTGTTTTGATTTAATCTGAAGCTATAATGCTCCAGAAAGAGACCGCTGGACGGGATCGGGAGAAGAACGATCCCCAGCGTAGAATACGTCGGCGGCGACTCCAACCGTCAACTTGTCTCCAATCTGCCAGAGAATGGGGACCTCTCGTAGCAGATTAATTGCTGTGGTGCTGTGGTGTGTGATTAATTGTCGGTTGCGAAATCCGCAATAGGCAGGGGGGAGTTTTCCTTGGGATAAAGACTGGTTAGGTGCGGTGTAGATCCTGGGGGAGATCTGCAATATTATGATCTGGGTCTCAAACCAGAGTGCTTGAGACCGGTGGTTGGGGTGGTTTTAAGTGGAAACAATATATACTCCTGGCTCCTGAGTCCCCGACAAGCCATACATGCGAAGGGTTTTTCCACCCCGTCAACAAAAGACAAGGTTTGGTTTCATCTGCCCTTACTGAAATAATACTAACAGAAAAGATAAGCATTACGTGTTGTCGGTCTTCCGATTACGTACCTAAGCTAAATACCAAGGCTCAATCGCAGTTATATGGTATAATAGGGTGAACTATAGCATACTGTAACGAGTGGTTCTTCATGCGAGAGCCCGTTGCAAAGCACTAACGATAGGGGAGCACTACAAGGCCACTATTCATGTTGAATGGAGTCGCGTTATTGAGCTTCAAAGTGCTCCTAAGTCACATCTAAAAGGCTTGTCAGTTTTAAGCTCAAGTAAAGATAAAAGGTCTTCAAATAGTGATAATATTTCAAAGAAAGCTAGCTATCTAAAAGATTTTTATCACCTGTCAACTTTTACAAATTGAATTTGTAGCCTCAGAATGGTTTTCGTACATGCGTCTAATTTGTTATAAGAATATTATGGGCTTTAAAATTAAATGTTGGTTATAGGTATATTATTGATGAGACTGGATAATTTGATTTGTTCTTACATTTTGTAACTTTCCACACGTGTATTGAAAAGTTCGTTTCTAAAATACAATGAAAGAATTCGTAATATAAATTCAATAGTAAATGTGGTCCATTATGGTGCAGTGAGGTGAAATTCCTAGGTTATTGTCAGTAACAGGGCAGGCCACGTATCGTGCGACGCTCGCCGGGTTGAGTTAGAGCAACTGAGAGCACAATGGGCTCCCGGGACACGTCACGATGCGCACGTGCCTTGACAATCGTCTGATTAGGATCTCATGCTCTCCCCTTTAATACACACAAGCTCTGTGTATTTGCTGATTGATGAAACTAGTTCGTCTATATATCTAAAGCGAAGCCAAGTTACACGACAGCTTATTTTGACACAGTGAAGTCAAACCTACGTACCGTCATTTAAATATTTATGAATTACCTTGAATTATCATAATCTCTTTGTATAAACGGTAAGTTTATTCTGTTTATTTTTGACGTAATATTTCGGTTCTATCTATGATCTAAATGGATTTCAATGTATCAGCCAAATATATTCCTGTGCATCAGTCAATCTCTTTTGCCCTTCACTGTCTACGCCAGATGACTAGATTTAAAACTTCAATAAATCGGTGGAAATCAGTAGTGTCAGTACTACAACTCGTCTAGGCATTTCTATCTATCATATATAGAAATGCCTAGACGAGTTGTATTCTCCATAACATAAAAACAAAACTTAAAGTAAGAGTTTACAAAAACATTATTGAACAGCATCGATTGTTATACTACGTAATTAGGTATTAAATTTAAGTGAAGATATTACAACAAAAGATGTAAAATCTAATAAAGTACAGTTAATAGGCTTTCAACAGTTTTCTTTGTAATGCAACGTGTCTAACTTCAATTAAATCTAATATGGGCGTGGTTTGGTATTCCGATGTTTCTATTGCCATGTGCAATCCGTGTGGTGACGGATTAAGAATACAAAGTGTTAACACCCCTATTCATTCCACGGGTGTCGTAAGAGGCGACTAAAGGAACAAAATAAGCAGCTAATATCAATGCCAAGAGAAGGAAAACTTGAAACAAACCCTTACCAACCCGTCTAGCCAGCATGGTATAGTAGGCCAAAACCTCCTTTCAAAGGAGAGGCCTATGTCCAGCAGTGGACTGTTAAAGGCTGTTGATGATGATGATATTGCCATGTACTGTAACTACCCTTGGATACCTGTTATCTGGCTTGATGTTGTGTATGTAACTGGCCGCTATCTGTGTCGTAGATGTTGGCTTTTCTGTTTTTTTGTTAATTAAATAAAAGCCCATTATTAAAGCTAATTGTATTATCATTAGTTAAGTTTTGTCCACTATCCAAACTCAAAATAAAGCTGATATTTACCCCAAAAACATTTCATTGTAATAACAATATTAAGCTGACAGGTGACGCGTTCATTCAACCGGGTCAATCGCTCACAACGCATTCACGAGCACGAACGAAAAAGGGAGGGCAGTTGCAATTAAATAAAATCAAACCCATACAATACATATACAATTTATTCCTTTAGATGGACAATGACGATGGACGTTAGATTTGTTTCAAATTTATTGCCATACAGCAATACTACAGGCGATTGCGATATTGTCTAGAAAAACTTGTTGGCCTTTTCCCGAAATTATTGCCAAAGAAGTTCATATGCTAACCTGCACCAATAGTTTAACGTGCTCTCTGATTAATGTGTTAAGAATGGTCACCCATGATACTCATAGGACATGGTGTTATATGTGGTAACCACTGAGCCACGAGCACAGACAACAGAGTCAATCAGTTACATCATCACATTTTATTTTTGACTTTAAAGTGCAAGACCTTTAAAATATTTAAATTGAGTGGGTCTTTTTCTGTCGAGCAATAAATGTAAATCAAGTCATTGAATAAGCTATATTGGACAGTGTAGCCATTGAATGCAGTTGGTGCATAGTAAGCACAATGCTTTCGCTGAATTCATTCGCTATTGAATCACTATTCAATTGTCCCCAACTTGGCCGACTTTGCATAAATTTTCCGATTTTATTTCCGTTTGCGTGATGTTTTGAATCTTTTTTTTTTCTTTTTGGCATCTTTTTGCTTGCACATATTACCAGTGTAGAATAGGCGACGTTAATTTTGACGTGATTTTAATTTATTAAATGGTAAAGTACGGTACGAAACGGTAATATGTTTTCTCATGCCTTAGTTTTTTGATTACTCAGAAATAAAAATTACCAAACCGGATAAGTTTAATGATTTGGTTCATGTTACAGTCTCCACGTTATAAAAACTAGAGAAACTTTGAGATTGAGTTCTTATTTTAACTTTGAACATCACATTAAGTCAAATTCAGTGATTTCTAAAGCGCTCTAAAGGTGCTTCTAATTACCACATATCCCTTAAAGAATGGTGCGCCTTATGCAATGAGATTGTATGGTGTACAGTACACTGTATACTTAATGTATAATAAATAGACAGCGAGGGGTTCTGGGGAGCATAATACCTTAATCATTACGCAATCTTTGCAGGCTTTGTGGCTGCAATACTACATTATTAGCAAACAGGTGAATGTTGCAGTATACCCTCCTGATATAAATCCTCAGTAGCCGTTCACGGCAGTCATGACACCCGTGGGACGTAATGAAATTGTATATTTTGAGCCAAGTCTGGTAACAATGAGGTCTATGTGTACTTTTTGTTGTGTTGTTTAATAAAATAGAATAAACAGTAACTTTTCAATATTGTGTTATGTTTATAACAAATTTTCATATTATAATGTGTAGTTATTAATAAGGAAAAACTACAAAAGAGTAAATTCAGAATGACTGAACCTTTAAAACAGTAATAATGATAGATTAACATTATTTTTTGTATTATTTTTGTATATAATCACACATATATATATAATATATATATACTAGGTACATACAAATGGATGACCGTAAGTATTTATTAAAATTTAAGAATTTTTAATGTTAAATAGGCATAATAATATGTCTTAAATGATCACGTATATCATTTTAATTATATAATTAAAAGAAAACTATTAGTTCTTACAAATGTTTACGTATTAGTATTTTAACTCATGTTTATTAATGTGAGTCACAGAACAGATAATAAGGTAGAAATACTATGTAGGTGGAACAGACGAGCTACGATTAAGTACAAATAGCTGTAACAGTTGTTCTAGCATCGATTTACCGCTCGTATTCACGTATGACTTTTATCGGTAAGGTCTGCAACTGCGTTTGTTACGTATCCCTAATCATTTCGCACGGCACTTGAAGATGTGAAGTATGATGACGTGTGGCCCTTAATGTTTCACATGGCATTTGAGGTCCTTAAGTACGAGTTATTTAAAAGTGCAAGATGATGACGACGTTGTACAGTCAGCGTCATAATGATATTGGCGTTCAAAGTGGTCAAAATGATGTGAAAAACATTATTTCAATTTGATGTTGGCTCGCAAGGTGCTCAAATTGTTGTACGCATTCAAAGTGGTCAAAAGATCTTAGCAAGCAGTTGTCAATAATATGTTAGCTAACAGAGTGTTCATATTGATGTTATCAAATAGGTTGTTCATTGGTTTCTAAGCATGCAAACTAGTCAAAAATATCTTAGCAATAAACAGAAACCAACGTTATCGCCCACAGATAGAGTATATTTGCAGATTCATTATTACTTTTAAATGTTTGTCCTTTTTTGTCTTCAATACCTTTCTCATTCATTTCTTGCATGACGTAATTGACATGTCTTTTGTTTCGAATGTTATTATAAAACATAGTCCAATATTCTATTGAATCATAGGTAATCTACAATATTATACTGAGAAAAGGAGTATGGATGTAGGTATCTAAATGAGATAAAACCAATTGAAATTTCTTTGATAAAATGTAGAATTAATGATACGATTATTTATTTTCGGGTAAAAATTCTCATTTGATTCGTCTTCTTGACGAGTACTTTGACACTCTAAGATGGTAACCAGGGTCTGATGATGGAGCTGGAAGGTGGCCATAGGAACTCCGTAATTAGACGCAACCCCATCGAAATTGGGCTCATTTTATTCGTCTTTACGAGTACTTTGATACTATATGGTAACCAGGGTCTGATGATGGAGCTGGAAGGTGGCCATAGGAACTCTGTAATTAGACGCAACCCCATCGAAATTGGGCTCATTTTATTCGTCTTTACGAGAACTTTGATACTATGTGGTAACCAGGGTCTGATGATGGAGCCGGAAGGTGGCCATAGGAACTTCAGCAAATGAGTCGATGTGGTTGCGATTTTGGTTTTTTGTATAAGTTACATATTCATCAACTGTTCGGCTTTGTACAACGTATTTTAATGTCCCACAATCTACGCAATGTATCTTGTCATATCGTAAAGCTCGTAGGATTCATTCAAGCTACACGCCGGGTACAGAAAGTACCTATTATAATCGAACGGTCAAATAATATTAAATTTTTACGCAGTTCATTATAAAGTCGCTCGTATTGTCTGTCCGCTCTGATCATTTAAATTACGCAAGGTATTTAAACGCGGTTTTCATCATAATTAAAGTTATATTTTAGGGAAGATTTATTAATGTGATTATATTAGTGTACTAGATGCGCCCCGCGGTGTTACCCGCGTATCATTATGGTTGCTATGTAAATGTGTTATGCCTAGCAACCTGTGAAGTTTTGACAGGAAATAAACAGTGATACATTTTGACATCTACAATTTAATGTATTTTTATAATCACCTAGCTTTCGCCCGCTTATCTCGATTATTGCAGTAAAAAGTAGCCTATATGTTATTCTGATATGTAAGCTATATTACTGTAAAGTTTCAACCAAATCCGTTCAGTAGTTTTTGCGTGAAAGAGCAACAAACATACACACATACATACATACTCACAAACCTTCACGTTTATAATATTATTATTAGGATTCTAAAGTAGGATTATTTTAGTGGAACTCATATAAAGTCAATGTTTCTTAAAAACATAATATTTTTTATATTATAGCCAATACTGACAAAATTTTACGAGTAACATAAACTAAAAATAACCTACAGTAATAATTTTGAAATTTTAATATGTTTTTTTTAATAATTTATTTGTTAATTTATTATACCAACACATATTTTGAATAGGTAACTCATTTCTGCATTCTAATTCCAACAATAAGCTTCTCAAGTAAATGGCTTATTCACTTGCCTTACAAATATTATAGTCATAAATTCAGCTTCTGTGCTAGATTAAGCTAATGTTGGTTGTTTTTTTACACTTAAAAGATATGACACTACCACACTTCTTAAATATGTATCCAGTACAAGACTTACGGTCCACCCAATATCATATTGTGTGGACCGTAAGTCTTGTACTGGATATTTTCATATTCATGCCCATTCAGCATTGACATAACCCTTAAACGAAAAAATGCTTGATTTTTTTCAAGTATTTTAAAATATGTTTTAAATGTTTCCAATGTGTTTCATTGTAATTATTATTAAACTGGTTCTAGTAACAAACATCATAAAATATATCTGGGCGGATTAACGTAGATAAATAAATCAAAGTTCCTATTAATTGCTGGTAAGGATACTGAGTACAATGAGTGTCTCTCTTCTCTAGCTTCAAATTTACTTCCATTGGTGTACTGACTGGGTTACAATTTTTCATGATAGAATAGCTAATAAATGATCTACAAATTGTTCCTTATCTACAAAAATCTCATTATTGTTTCATCTGACTCTCATTCCTAAGCATTGTCTAATATTTTCCAAGGCTTTTAATTTAAATTTAGATTTTAACTTAGTTTTAAGGTATTCAATTTACAATTACAAAAAATAAATAAAATTGACCACATACAAGGCTATATATCATCCTGACATTATCAATATGTTTAACAAATAAACAAGGTTCATTGATTGACTTCCTATACCCCAAGGTTTGTAAAAAATCATCCACACGCTTATACCATGCCCTAAATGATTCTTTCAATCCGTAGATTGCCTTTGAGGGGTCCGAAGTTTATGACTCGGAACCCTTATGGATTCGTCATGTCCGTCCGTCCGTCCTCGACTTTCCGTCCAAAGGATAGGTGCTAGAAAGATAAAACTTTGCATGAATATGTGTTGTAATTATGTCGACAAAGTGCTACAATAAAATTATGAAAAATATTTTTAATTGGGGTACCTCCCTTACACGTAAAGTGGGGATGATTTTTTTTCTCGCGACTACCCCATCTTGTGGGGTATTATTAGATAGGTGTTTTGAAAACAATAATGGATTTTTAAGAGGATTTTTTGATTTAGGTGTCAGTTTACGAGAAACTCCACTTTAAAGGGCACTTTTTTGTAAAAAAATCTGGATAAATTCGTGATGGTGGTCTATATAATGAACTTTAAAGGAAAACTGTAGCAGATTAGATGACTTTATTAGTTCAGGAGTTATAGAGGCTTAAGTTGTAAAAGGCGCTTCGTTGGTAAACGTCATAAATTAACACATTAAAACGTAAAAATAGCAGTTATCTATTGGATACGATTTTATAACCACGTATCATTATGGGTGACTGAGGAACCCTTTTATGTGCGTGGGGGATTTTTTCATTTAACATATTTATTTAATCAAAATATCTACCGTTATTATATATACATTGCTGCCATCTAATAGGAATGTAATTTATGTCTTTGCGATAGAACTCAAGTGATCTAGATTCTACAAACTGTGTGAAAGCATTTTGTACTGCCTCCTGGGAAGAAAACTTTTTATCACGTAGAAAATTGTCTAAATTACGAAAAAAATAGTAGTCCGTTGAAGCAAGGTCTGGCGAATACGGAGGGTGACGAATGTTTTCTAATTGCAATTCCTCTAGAGTTGAAATGGTTTCTGTCTGACACGCACTTGGCCGATTTTTATGGTTCCGTTGTCAAATGGCAAAAAACGGAACGTCTGTCCGTCCGTATGTCACAGCCACTTTTTTTTATATTTAATGCATTCTTTTTATGACATTCCAAATTGTATAGTAAACTCATATACACATCTTCAAATGCCCATTCAAAAAAGCTGTGGTTACATCAAGGTGAGTTATGTCTAGATTATATTTAACACTCAATACAAGCAATAGTCTTATTGTAGTGACGGTCCACTGGTGAGAATGTTTCTGTATAGTCTGTGCCTGGTCTTTGTGTAAAACCCTTGGCGACTAACTGACCATAATATCGCACATTATCACAACTGTCCACTTTTTTCTTGAACACCCACTTACACATAACCTCTGTTGTTTGTTTTGGCTTGTCCACTACTTTCCAAGATTCGTTTTCTTCAAATGATTTTAATGATTCCTCCTGTAAAGCTTTACACCCTTCTCTTGATTCTAACCCATTTAAACCTCTTTATATGTTATATTGGCTGGTCTACACATGGATTTGTACCGATTTCAACACACACATTACTATAATTAAACCTCTTTCTTCCTCTAACATCTTTAGCGGGCTTAGTACTCTGTATTTTTTAAACTCGCTTATTGATACACTGCCAAATGTTTCTCCTGAAAGACTAATGTCGGTTCTTCCTCTGTCCTGTCCTCATTGTTACTTTTCTTAGTTGATGGTTCAGAGTCCGAATTATCAGAAGATGACTTAGGTTCTATGCTAATCACTATAATCAGAAGATGAGTTATTGTTATCAATTATTACAGTTTGCATATTATCCCGTAACGATTCCTAAATCGCATTTACGTTTGTATATACGTTATAAGATAGGATTTACGTTAGACTTTTTAAGGTATACAATAATGTAGTACATTATTTTGATCTATCTCGTAGGGTACAGCCAGCGGTTACAATGTAAACGTAAAAAATGGGTTTATTTACGACATCACATTAGAAACCTCTAAAATTGACAATGTTTCTCCAATATAATATTATGCATGAATTATACATAAAAACCTTCCTCTTGAATCACTCTATATATTAAAGAAAACGGAATTAAAATCCCTTGCATAGTTTCAAAGCTCTAAGTATTTATAGGGACTGACAGAGAGCGGAAGCGACTTTGTTTTATACTATGTAGTGAAACTGCAAAGTATACTCTATCTGCGGGTGATAAGGTTGGTTTCTCTTTAATGCTAAGATATTTTTGACTAGTTTGCACGCTTAGATACCAATGAACAACCTATTTGTTAACATAAATATGAACACTCTGTCAGATAACATATTATTGACAACTGCTTGCTAAGATCTTTTGACCACTTTGAATGCGTACAACAATTTGAGCACCTTGCGAGCCAACATAAAATTGAATTAGTGTTTTTCACATCATTTTGACCACTTTGAACGCCAATATCATTATGACGCTGACTGTACCTCACACATATGTATTGAACTATTTTTATATTCAGATTCATTCCTGTGTTACTCTTCGAGCCGGAATCACCTGTACATATTTAGTTTTAGTTATTAGTAATGTAAAATTAGTTAATAATTAAATTTAACTAAATATAAATTAACTTAGTGTCTTTTGGAATCCTCCGAAATCGGCAAAAACGTAATTTGTTAAAAATAATGCCGCTCCACATGATAATTACTTGGCAAAAAAGATACAAGTACTGAAATTTAGCAATAGGGAACGTTTTGTATCATTAGTAAATCTAAAATCTTTTATTAATAAGTAACATTTTCTTATAATACAACATTTTATGTAATACGCTGGAATAAAATGGACTCGTATGAAAACAATCATACATTGCCTATTAAATTTGAATACGAATTACATCGCTTTCATGAGGGTATGCTATGAACTGCATTTCCTGTACGAATATTTCTATTTATTTTGCCCGAAAGCATTTATTATAGGTATAAGTTATCGTAGTGCCCAAGTAAAATAATTCTATATTGCAAAATTATTGATGTCGATGTGATTGGTTGTGATTTTCCGTTTAATTAACTGAGTTGATTAAACTTGATTCATATTTTAAATTTATATTGTTTTAACCGACAGCAAGAAATAGTAGGATTTCATTTGTTTGCGTGATGTTTTTTGGGCCTAATAAAGTGGCTTTGATACGACGTCTGAAAAATACACCTAGGTATTGTATGTAATCTTGTTTTTATTTTAAAGTAAACTAAATTTAAATATAAATACATTTAACTTTAGTTTTGTATATTAATGTAAAATATCAAGAAATTCTAATATATAAGAATTTTACAAATTAGGTTTTCTTTACCAGTGATAGTTTGTAAATGATTTCTAAACAAGATCATAAATGTTCTTTAAAATATTAACGATGTGCACTATTTACAGGACTAGCTAAAGTACTCTAAAATTAAGACTATTTTTACTAAATAGTCTGTTAAAATGTATATGAAAAATAATTACAATTAAGAAGATTTGGGTATTACTAGTAGTATCATACTATCAGCTCTTAATTCTACTAAAGCTTTTGATTCAGAGACTAAATCTAGATTGAAAATCTCGTAACTAATTCTTTGCTTATATTCTGTATACATAAGTTGCAGCAATACGACTGTGAGTAGGCACGAGAGTTTTATTCGTCTGAATAGTATACGTTTCTTTTATCTCTTGAATTATTTTATTTGTTTGCTGGTTATGTATTTGATTATCGAATTTAGCCGTATTTTATTCAGGAATCACACTTGTTTATCTGGGTTAATATGTATCTTTATTGCAATGTATAATTATGTACTTCATCATCATCATCATCATCAACAGCCTTTAACAGTCCACTGCTGGACATAGGCCTCTCCTTAGAAAGGAGGTTTCATTTTGGATGAACTCCTTTATAAAAGAATAACTATTGGTTGCGGGCTCTGGCCTGCTCTTGTTGTTTAATTTCTACAATCAATACTACATTTAGATAATATCGTCTGTCTTCAACCAATTTAAGTTAAAATAGAGCGAAACGTAACAAGCAGGTTCTTAAAAAAGAATAAATACGATTATACTATGTAACAATTCGATAGCCTCTTAGCCTATTTCATGAAAATTGAATGAGATAGAAAGCAATGAAATGACAGTGATCTTATTTGAATTGATACGGTAGGTAACAAAGAAAATTACCATTTACATGGAGTCATGAAATTAAAAAAGATATATTTTTGTTCAAAATCTTTTCATGATAATCAAATGTCTGGTATAAAATCGCATTGCCCAGACAGAAGCTATAAACGCAATTAGGGCCTGTACAATTCAAAATTTTATTTTCTAAATACTTGTATTACATTATGATCTCTTCATTCATCTTTTATCTACAATTCAATTTTCTTTTTTTTTCTACAATGTGATAAATATACCTATATTGTGAGCTCATATTTAGGACTAGTGTATTGTAGGCAAGGAAAGTTTCCTTAGGTTTGTTGCTGCAACTGATATTTTACTACTTGAATTGCGTCTATTGAGAAGGT
This sequence comes from Phragmatobia fuliginosa, assembly GCA_932526445.1. NCBI lineage: Eukaryota > Metazoa > Arthropoda > Insecta > Lepidoptera > Erebidae > Phragmatobia > Phragmatobia fuliginosa. Next base: position 10,168,128 of record OW052065.1, on the reverse strand, counting down.
GAAAAATAATGTGTTTTAATATTAGTATCCAATTAATGCTGCGTCAATTTAAAATATCAAAATCTATGAACAATAAATTATAGTGTGTCTTGTAAGTATTATTTTAAATTCTTAAAGTTCTGAAATACTAAAGTATGTGTGCATGTAATATAAAAATTGATTTAACTATAAAAGACGACTTAATATGGAAAGAAGAAGATACAACATAACAAACATAATTCGAACAATATTCTGTCAGATAAGAAATAAATCTTGACTGGAAAAGAAACTTTGTAATTCGTAGCTTCATGATTCAGGGGTGTCCGTTACATGGGCAGCTCCCGGCGGACGTCCACGGAATATTAACTCAGAATAGGATAAAAATGGCGGCACCAGCCCGTCCCGGCTCAGGTGACACTGGAATTTGACGTTGGTAATTTGACGCCTTTATCCGGGTCACCTTTCCAACAAATGGTGTATAGAAGCCGAATAAGGCAGACGTCGTGTTTTGCATAAATTGGCTTACACTAGCTTTGTTTTTGCTATATGTACACACGTATGAATGTTAATTATATTATTTAGTGTATCTATTTACAGACAAGAAAATTTTATAAGGAAAAAATACGATGTAAATTTGTAGACGATGGAAGAGTTCTATTTACTCGTTGAACGAGGAATCTTGGAATTTTATATGTTTATGTGTATGTGATGTGTGTGATATGATGTGCTATTCATTTATATATATTATGCATCTTGAAACAGTAGTATGATTAATCTAAAATTAGAACCTTGAACTAATACCACTTTTAAGGTTTGCGTTTTATATTTGTAGGCTACCTACTACACATATAACTCACACTCACTTTAGTTCACTACATTATTATGCAATAATCTTAAAATTAACTTAAATCTAAATCTTATAACTATTTATCCATTTACACTTACATATATCTATACACTTTTATAATCTAAAATATTAAATATTAAATAATAATCTTGTGTCGATGTCGATTATCGACAGCTGGTGTACACTATGTGTTCTGTACATAATAGTAACTGAGCGCGCTTCGCACGACCTCAGGGCGTGCGCGCGCGCCAGTCGTATTTTGTTATTGACGCCGAACGTACGCTTATTTACCTAAGTTATATATGCTTGTGCTAGTGCTTATATACGATCTACGAGATCTACGCTAGGGAATGGGCAACTACAGTACTTTCACAGTTTTTATGTCTTGTGACTGGGACTGTAGCTACATTTTTGTTTCGACAATTCAAAAGTGCCTGTAACTGGCCTACTTGAAATAAATGCTTTGATTTTGATTGATACCGCCTATATACTTTATTTTGTGTACTATTCTCTGACTGTCAATCTTCCTGCCTAAAACTATTTACTGTGCTTGTGCTTATGTATATGTATTTCCTCTTCCGCACCTCCAATTATTTATTCGTGAGTGTTGGACAATAATACAGATTAACTGTAAGTTGAACCTTTCATTTAATACCTGCTACACACGACCTAGTGGTTAGTTCTCCACTACCACATATTGTATGTTTCCTACAAGTAACAATATCCGAGGACCTATCTACTTAAAATTAGGCACATACATAAAAAAACATACAGAACTTCAGAACATACAACTAGTAGTTAGATAAAAATCATCAAACAAAGTTTGAGAAAAATATTTAACAACAGCGGGGAGTTATAAAGTACTAATGACTATAGACGTTTTTCTTATAAAGTTATAACATTATTAGTTGGAGACAAATAAAGCTTTTATATTAGAAACATTGTAACAAAGCTATTGGAATAAATAACTGACAATAATTGAAATGTCAACCAAAAGTAGACAAGAGGGGCATGGCTACAATTATCATGAATGATAATGATAACTTGGTATGATCCACCAACTGTTTTTTTGAGTCTGATTGTGGTGATAGTAGTTCTTTTTAAGAACTACCAGAAAAACGCTATTTAGAAAAACAAAAAAAAAGGAATTCTTTATGGGACCTTTTTGGTCTTCAGAAGCTTTCATAAAACAAAATACTAGCTAATGAAACAAGAGAATAGAGAAATAGAATAGAGAATAGATTAGAAAACGAAAATCGCTTGCAACTTGGCTAGTGAGCTGTTTTGTTTCTTCTACAATTTTATGTCAAATAACGGTAATCCAATGGGGTAGTATGGATATCCCTACTACTCAGAAATTTTATGGTCTGAAGGTCAAGGTCTTCAAGGTATTATCTATGAGTTAAACTGCCAGATTAAGTATTTTCTTACAGTGTATTATTATCAGCCTATCGCAGTTCACTGCTGTACATATACCTCCAATTACACGCCACTTGGTTCCATCTTCAGCTTCTCGCATCCAGCTTCTGCCAGTCATTGTTCTAAATATGGTGTGCTTTATTCAAATAACATTAAGTTATTAGAAGTTTTCATATTATCACAAAATGAAAACTAACTTTTATTGCCCACTGTATTTTAATGATGCGTTTCGAAACAATTTAGCGTTGGTGCTATTTGATTTACTAGACATATTTCTTCCGCTTATCTTAACATGTAAGTATTTAAAAATTCTTAAACGTTTCTTAAGTTATTTTGAAAGCTATTTAGAGATCTATGTTCCAGGACTGACCATAACTACCTATGTTGAACTAATCACTCAGACGGATAGAACCCACTGTTTACAATTATTCCTGTCAGTTACCCTACCAAATAAATATTTGTAAGTTCAAACTTGTACTGTGGGACTGTTCGTAACATCAAAATAGTAAATAAAAAAATGTCGTTAAAGTCTAACAAATCATGAATATTCCCAAAGCAGTGAAATGATAAAACATTTTACTCCACCGCAAAATTTTAATAAGAGGATGCGGATCCCATGAATAAATGGGGAAAGAGAGCAATAAAAGTAATTACAGAAGAACGAGTGAAACTTGGCTGTGGTCTCGCATTAGGCGGACTTAGTGCCTGCTGTGCGGAAAACTTGTGGCAATTAATGTAGGGGAGTGTATTAGAGGGGGTCCCGGGTTGGATGTCAACAGGCGTGGATGCGGTATCCCTTCAATTTAAAGCCAATCTATAAAATGTCTTTAAATTACGTCAAGCGGATTATCAGACAAGGAACTTTGGTAATTTGATTTCTATATTTACTTAACAAGTTGTTTTCAAGTTGTTTTTATGGAACATAGGTTCGAAGTTTATTTTAGATCTTAAAATTCTAAAAAAACTTGCATGAATTAGTTGAGATTTTTGATCGAAAGTACTACCCAATAATTACTTAGTATCTCCGAGTGAATAAGTTTTATTAAACGTTCTGCGAGGGACTATAGTCATGAGATTCTGAAATGAATAGCTGTTGCGTACAAGTTTCTCACATTCCAGTATTTTTTCTTTCTTATCTCTACCAAATGGACGTTACGTGGCTTGCAATAATGTTTAATAGATGAAGTTTGATTGTCTTCACTCAACAATTGTATTTTGATGAACCATGATAAAAACAAAAATAAATCATTTATTTTTCCGAGTGCTTGGTGTAAGAATGATATGGTGAATGTATTTTTTCTTCTTCCTGGCTTTTATTCCCAAGATTATTTAGGGTCGGATACTAGTTCAATCGGTTTTACCTGAATATCAGTTTTTTTGAATTTGAACCCGAGACCTCTTGATCAGCAGCCGCATACGCTTATCACTACACTAACTAGGTAGACATGTGTGCTCAGTCATGTATTTATTATTAATGGAAAATTCAATTATAGATTGGAATACCTTTTTTTGCGCGTAATCAATACAAAGATTAATTTAGGTTGTTCGATGACCTGTCATGACATACGGAGCCGAGACCTGGACACTTACGGTACGGTTGGTCCATAAGCTTAAAGTTGCTCAGCGTGCTATGGAAAGGGCTATGCTCGGCGTTTCTCTGAGGGATCGTATCAGGAATGAGGTGATCCGTCAGAGAACTAAGGTCATCGATATAGCCCACCGGATTAGCAAGCTGAAGTGGCAGTGGGCTGGCCATATTAGCCGCAGAACTGATGACCGTTGGGGCAGAAGAGTTCTGGAGAGGAGACCGCGTCTCTGTAAACGTAGGCGAGGTAGAGTGACGACCTGCGTAAGATGGCTGGCAGGAGCTGGATGCGAGAAGCCCAAAATCGATCAGAGTGGTGTGCAATGGGAGAGGCCTATGTCCAGCAGTGGACTGCGATAGGCTGATGATGATGATGATGATGTTGCAAACTTCTTTAAATTGTATATGTTCCGTAGTAATACTATTAAGATGAATAATAATGTTTCATTTTTACTACTTTGAGCTTTTTACCTTTTTAATTATTTAAAACATGAAAAATTTTAAGGAGTTACAAAGAGAGAGTTGCATTGTGTGAAATAATAAACAAAACTTTTTACCTTGTAATTTTAAAGATTTCCCTGGTGAATAAAGATAAGTTAAAAAGTTAGATGTTGTATGCGAGCGACTTTGCTGGTTTGAGCGGTGGCGGTGGCGTGATATCTCAAAACCAAATGATACACACCTGGCACCATAACATATCACCATACCTTCCAATTAGTGGTATATTCGATTATTAGGTACATTATTTATTTACGAAAATAATTTATGTACCCTATTTGAATTAATTTCAACGTAAAGTTTACAATTCAAACCGAAGTCTATTGATATTTTATAAAAATCACAAGAAGTTAAACTTGAAAATGATATATTTGTAGCTCTTACAGGAACCCAAATCCAATGATTAGTACAACGAAACGTAATGTTTCACCATTAAATTAGTTCGGAATATTTGATTGAAAACCTGAATTGAATGAATATTCCACCGCAAATTGTAAATTTAATTATCCTTGTCTATTTCAAAGTTTTATAGATTTACGTCTTTTAGACACCAGTCTCATGCATAATTAATCTTTATAAATCTTTATTACACGAAATTTATGAATATATAGTAAACGGTAGCAGAATTTATTTGAATACACGAAAGATTTATTTTTCTTTTAAATCAGAAAATCGGAAAATCTAAATTTCTTGAATGGATTTTGAAGTATTACCTATATTTGACAAAAAAAATCAACGGGATTTTTTTTGGAGAAATTAACTAAGTGAGGCATAAAGCTCTACATAAGTTAGCAGTTATATCCTTGAATCAGTCTATTCAATACTTATCGAATAATAATATGCATGCATTTTAAGTTCAAAAGCAGTTGAATTGAGAAATCAAAAACCTCTGTTTTTTTCCTTAAGGATTTGAAACACTTGAATAACATATAATAAAACTACGCCTGTTATTTCGAAGAGGTAGGCAGAGGCATTTTAAACGTCAACTTTTCGCCATTTTTTTAATCCCACGTAACGGTGACGGGCCTATTGCCGTTTACCGAAATTTTTAGTTTGCCAGAGCCTCGTCTATCAATCAGCAGGTGTATCACTTACAGATTAGGTTGACTTGGGGCTCTTTTTTTTAATAGGAATAAGTTAGCAACTGCAGTTACTTATTGACAAACATTACATCTTTGATGAGAATATAATGGACATGAAAATAACATATCACAAAAATAAATATTATGTTAAATGTTTCACAGTCTACGCTTTGGATGTTTTTTGGGCGCATTTCATAAATTTTATTACGTACTACACGAGAGGCCTTCATCGTTTCGGATCAGTGATAATCCAATTACATTTCCAGTTTGGGCAATTTGAGTGCCGTCTTCGTGGCAATAAAAAGTTATTATTGAAAGTCAGGTGAGTACGCCCCGGCTGGACTCTTTGCCTTCAAAGCTTCCTCCAAATTCATGCAAGGAGAGAAATTATTCTATTGAAAGTCGCGATCGAAGGGGACTTACAGAATAATCAATAAAATGAGATGTATGCTTAACGACCTCGATTGTTTTAAAAAAGCGATTTCGTTGAAACAATTATATCTCTTTTGACACACATTTACAATGCTGAATGACATACACTTTTTAGTAACATTATTTAATTAAAAAAAATGAATAAAAATCAAAATATCAATCCATTCCGTCCTTATAAACTTTAATTAAAATTTTGTGTATCATAAAATTTTATTACATTATGATATAAGCAAATCCACGTGTTTGGTTAACGGTGTAAAATAATAGTAAACCTTTTGATATTACTTATGTTTATTAAATTCACCAATACCAGTCATAACAAAAATACATCAACCAGTACAAAAAACAAAAAAAATCTACACCTGTTCCATAGTGCGATGATTCTTTGTATTCACCACTCAAACCCATACAACACTACGCAATGAACCAAATTCACTCGACGTAAGCCCGTAATAGGTGCACAATTACAGTGAGATAAAAATACCCAATGTTTATTAAACAAGATACAATGAAAATTAAACCTCTTTACAAAAAGAAGAACTAATTTGTTAGTTGATTCCAGTTAGTTAAATAGATAAACTGTACGGATTGCACAAGATTCCTTAAAGGAGAAAACTTCACAGATAAATTGTTTTGAGTCTGGGTGCACTTGGTAACTACTATGTAGATATGTTTGTGATGTTCTATATATGACATAATTAAACATTTGGTTTAAATGTAGTTTTTCTCATGTGTGTTTGAATGTATTTACGAAAAAGTATATTGTAATTCAGTCTTATAGTTTGCGGGTGCAGTCACCATCGGATGTTATAAGTGTGGTGTGTAAGGGGTGTGTACCGACATTACAAGACGACTTATAGTTCCAATGAAAACTGGCTAATTTTATCACTAAATTATTGTGGCTAAACCATATCATAGTCTCTGCTACGTCTAAAAGGTTTTAAATATATAGAACGCTTATTGTTTAAATGGCACGTTTATATAAACGATTTTTATCTCAGCATCGTTTAATCATTATTCAATTTTGTAAATATTTTTTGTACTAGAGCTGTGGCTTACTCAAATATTGTATTGTATTTAAAAAGTTTGAAAACCAATACCGACTAATAATTAAGTAACAAAAATGTTTATCATAAAAGTACCACTTTAAATTTTTATTTTTGAGGTAATAGATTTATATGTAAGAGAAACGCTCAAGTAAAAACATGTGAACAGTGCAAGTTTATTGAAGCATGATGTACTTTTAGAACTATTTCCTGAGATAAGTATCATGGCTGTCCACCCATCACTTGATTTATGGAGCTTACGAAATAAAACCGACCTTATAGGAGCTCCGATACTTTAAAAAAAATCCACATATCGAATGGACATGGCAACGATGAAAGAGCTCCTGGTTGACTGGTGAGCAGATATCGCGTAGATGGTGAGTCATCGCACGCAGTTCCACTAAGGCAAGAGAACATATTAAAAGCCAGAGAAAATGAACTTAAACTAGTCAAATCATGTTAAATTTTTGGGTGTCGCAGCTATTTATAGTATTTCTAAGTATTTTATCCCAAACACCCACTTCTATACTGTGGGTAAAGGTATAGGTAAATCAGAAGGATATTTACTTTTAGAAACTTCGTAGAACTGGGATCAGATATTTAAAGTACTATGTAACAAAATATTTTCAAAGGATTTGGCTCTTTGTTATCGAAATATCTCGTAAGGTATCCAAAATATATGGTATTCACCTAACATTTTGCAGTATTTCTCTAATACTGCAATTTTTCGTACTATAATATTCCTATCTAAACCACTGTCAAATATCTACAAAAGACAAATATTGGGTATGATATTAGGCAGTAGTCAGCTTCTAATCTAATTACTATTGACAGTGTATTTTTTTTTTCAGACTTTGTTGTATCGTGCCAGTAGTATATACTTATAGAAAGCCAAAACTAAGCAGTTATTGTATCGTTGTTTATCATCACCAATCCCAAGATACCAAAGACAATTGTTGCATAAGACCGTAGAGGTAGTCATGCTTGAATCAGTTTCTAGAAGAAATGGAAGGTGTCAGTTGGTGCACATTTAAAAGTATCCCCGATGGAAGGATTCCATTATTTTTCACTCAAAATGTATATAGATTATATACTATACAAATCAAATACTATTATTACCTGATAAATTTCTTTCAAACGTAACTAAAGAGTCGCCGATTAGTTCTACAACACTAGCAAACTAGCAATCACCTATCCCGCTAGCGATATTTAACATAAAGCTTACAGCGTATATTTTTTCTGTATTAAGCTGAAAAGATAGTAAGACTAGGTAATTTAGTGAAGAATAAAGAGTAAATTCATTATCGTAGTCGCGGGTAGAATAAAGTAGCGCAATCTGAACTAACTCTCTCGATGTTTTTATAAGGAAAATATTCTTAGCTGCGAAAAACTTCATCTTTAACTTTTTCTTTCCCTTTATTAGCTTTCCGCTCTTAACTGAAATTCGTCTATCTTTTTCCCGAAATTAATTTTGCATTTGTATCAAGTCACTCATTGTTTCGTTTTAAAGGATTCATTTTAGTCATAAACCATAACATTTAGAAAGTTTTATAAAATTCAATTAGATCTGATCACCTATTAACGGTATAGTATCTTAGAATAGGAAATAAATCTCATAAATAATAAAAAAGTTCTTGAGTCACATATGTCACGAGTTTTTTTAACACAGCCATGTATTAGACAAAAATATAAGAATGTCTGAACAAAGTCTGGCTCTACGCATCTATACGGCCTGGTTAATCGAATGCTAAATCGAAAAACTAATATACGTATAAACTTATTTAGAAATGACAAAGTTATTCAGAACATACACGGTGAAATAATTCACTTTTACTACCAAGTTTTAAAATATTTTTTTACAATGAGATTAATATTATAATAGACATTTATAATTAAAATGTTAAAGCAGAAATGTAATCAAATTATGATTAAGGCTTAATTGATGAAAATGATGATGAAAAATGATTAAGGATTAAGCTTAAAAACTGTAGTCATTGTTCTCTTAAATTTAAAATTTTCATGAAGCTATTGACTTTACTAAATTGTATTCGTTATTAATTTCAGAAAAAAAGTGTTCTTAAAAGGATTAAAAAGCATCCAATGTTTTTCATGAGTTCTAAAACAAAAGTTGTTCATTTTGATGAGTACAATCACAGACCTTTGAGTAGAGACCCGAGGGAGGATGATTGTACTCATGAAAATGAATCCATTAAAATTACATCGTGCATAAATTGTTATGACACATAAAAAGTAAAGGTGAATCAAAAAGGGAGACGAAGACGATTTTTTTCAGTGAAGCAATATTAAGTGTTTTTTTTTTTATTTATTTATTTATTTAAAAACTCTTACAATATTTTAACAGGATTCATTCCCAAAACAACATTGCAAGCTTATTACGACTATACGACATCGATTAGTATTATTACAGTATATAAATTATTAGTGTATTATTTGTACCAAGGATTTTAATATTATGTTTTTTCACATTTTATCACGAAAATAAGTTGGAACAATGAAAACGAGTATGTACTGTTGTGACTAATCTATGCACAACTTTATATTTAAGGGAGCAGTGAATATACAAAGTTTAAAACCTTCGCAAGAAATACATTATATTCCTTTGTGCAACAGTATCAGTATATTTTATTGGCCCCTTTTCTGTGGAAGACGACGGAATACGGTTCGTCAAAACTTTATACTAACATTTTGCTTAGATGTGAATGTAAAGGGTGGCATTTTAGGCTGTCTCTTTGAATAGCAAAAGGGGAAAAATTATAAGCAGTGAACAAGTTCTTCAACTCTTGAATCTCGAAGCTGAATTATCTTATGCGTACAAATTTGATAAAATCTGCCTTCTTTCTTATACAGATAATTAGCATTGCTAATAAAATGAAGAACACGGCATTTTGAGGAGGTTGATTTTAATTCAGAAATTAATTAAATATTCCACTGGAGATACTATACTTTGATTCTTGAGAAACGGCAGGGACTACTTTATACAGCGAAAACTAGACACCAGTTTAAGTAGTAGTTAAGTAGTAGTAGTTATAAATTTGTTAAGTATATTAAAAAATATTGTTTGTTGTTGCCTACTGTGTTTTAACGACCTTTAAGTTTCCAAAAAAAATACTTTATTCAAGAAGGCTTAAGGGAGAAACGCTGACATTTAATGTTGACAACATAACTATCCCGTAATCATTTATTTTAGTAGGTGAAACTCGTTTGCTTTCTAATGTCATAAAGAATGATGTAATATTAAAATTCAACACTATTTAGATGTATCTGAATATAGAGTTAGGTATGAAAGAGCTTACTGATGTTTCGACAATCACCTTGGACACAGATTAATAAATAGTTACTATGTAATTGGAGAAGAAAAAGAGTATATCCCAAACACATTTATCATAAACACTTATCAATATCAAACTTATCTTGTAAAATCAAGATTCATCTGGAATCAGACTACTAAAACGACATAATATATGAATTTTATTAATAAATGTATATAATTGTATTAAGTTACAGCTATTCAATACTCAAGATGAATGAGACTGAACTAAAAAGGTGCGCACATTTTCCGAGGAATATATAAACTTTTATATTATAAACGTTTTTCCAGTAATATACTTATACGTTGGTGGTTAAAAGAGGCTTAAGCGTATAGGTATTGTTGATGGTAACATTGTACATAACAAAGGAGTAATTAAATATGAAATGAAAACAACTTTCTTCGCATTTTGTAAGTCAGTTGTAGGTTTTTTGTATGTGTTTTCAAACGTCTACATCTTCTTCTTCTTCCTAGCCTTATTGTCAAAATTACTAGTTCAACCTGTTTTACCTGAATATCAGTTTTTCCATGGAGCGACTGGCATCGGACCACATTTTAATACACCTATTTACATTTAAATACATCATAGAATCTCCGCAGACAACAAATACTTCTAAAATAAGATAATCCTGTGTCGTATTGCAATTATAAATTCATGTTTAATTATTTTTTTAAATGAATAAGCCACCAAAGTATGCTGCGTTGTCTACAATCACAATGGGGATGGTAACCCTTACTCCTGAACTACACTCATTCTTTCCATCAGCCAGAGAAGAATCACTCAGGTAGGCTTAACCTCAGTTCAATTGTAACAATAAAAAATTAAGGCATAAAACTGGTGAGTAACTTTATTATCCTAAATCACTAATGGTTAAAACGATATCGGTGGTGTCGAGCAACTTATATTTATTTATTTTAGAACTTTATGCGTGTGCAAGTTTATTTTGATACGTTTGTGTATACCTATTTTTGTAGACAAAATTATGAAAACGAACATGTTTACACTTTTAGGCAATCAGCAATCAATTTAGCGTTTACGTAACGTTTTGAAAAGCTTCGCATTTAATAGTTTTATGCAAATATAACTTTTTTACAGACACTTAATTCGATGATATTACTAGAACTGTCTGTATAGAAGTGTATGTTTTTAATTTAATAGCTTTTCACTAAATGCATATATTATGAAAGTAAATACGGTACTTACATCAAAATGTAATTTTGAAATTAGAACCTATGTTGGTTAGACTTTCTCTACTAGATAGGTATCTATCAGATGGTAAAAGACGCTGATGATATAAGGAGTAATTTAGGGTACTTTTTTTCAGACTAACTTGCCCCAAGGTGTACACGCAGTTGTTGTAAAGGTACAAAAACAATAACAACAAGATAACACCACAGAACTAACAACTTTATTAAGCTTTTCTCATATTTCAGTAATTAAATTCGATATTTTTTCAGCATAAATTAAACACTAGACTTTTAAAGAAAGTAGATACCGTGATTTAGACTACGTGTTTGACCTTGATCAATACATTTCTTAATTATTTCGCATGTTCATTAGCTCCCCACACTAAATTCCATTAAACCCAATCTATATTCCTGATAGGTATACACTTGAGCTGTTTGAATTTCATAATTTTTAAATAATAATTTTACAATATAATAACTTTCACCGATTCTATGATCCTCTGTAATTTATATATATATATATATATATATATATTCTATAAAGGTAATGACTTTTATAGAGCATTGTCACAAACAGCGAAAACGAGTGCGCAATATCAGATTGTTAGTTTTATTTTGTTTTTATGTTATGACACTTGTTATCTCGACACTTCGTTACGTTTGTGAAGCGTGTCAATTGAGTATCGTATTTTATAGCCGCAGTTGACGTTTCCTTCAGCACGCTATTGCCAACTTAAGATATAAGTTTTAATTCCCTAACATTAAACTAATTACTTTAAATTTAAATAATTTTATTACTGTTCTAAATTTAAAAAAAATATAAAACTTTCTTACTTTGAATATGCATTGTGTACGAAAATTACCAAGACTACAAATTACTTATTAGGAATATATTAATTAGTTCAAAATCGTTTAATTTTTATCATTCATCATGATAAACACTATCTACTAGAAGGCTCAAACTGCACGTTTTTTGAAGATTTTGTCAGTAACATTCAAGTGAAACCGGTTGAACGAGTTACTGATCTGGCAGGGCTAGAAAGATGACTATGACAATGACGAACAATAAAAAAATATTTCTGTTGTATTTCTTTCATATTCTTTTTCATTCGTTAAAGTTCCTGTTGATCTTTGCCTAACATATGTTGATAGCCAGTATGACCAAAATACCATTAGTATGTACCAAGTTTCTGCCAACATAAATGTAGGTGTGAGCGTTAACACTAATTTATAAATAAAAAAATAAATGTAAATAAAAATAAACCTCTGACACACATCACCTTCTAGTCTCCAACTAAGTATAGCTTGTACTATGGGCACTAGACCAGTGACTATATTTATATACTTTTTTTGTAAGAAACAAATATCTATAGATCGTACAAACATTTGGTCCGGCTCAGAATTTGTATCCGAGACCTCAAGCACAGCAGTTGTGTACACTACCATTGCGTCACCAAGACAATTGTAAATATGGGTAACTCATCTAATACAGTAAAAACTACTATCGAACATTTATATAATCAGTCTTAAATAAAATGTAACAACAGTCTCATAATCACTCGAGTCAATCATAAGTTAAACTGTTTGATATGTAAATTAATGTGTATAATTTTGCAACTCCAATTATTATCATTAATATTTGCAATAGTCTAAGGCAGAACGTAATTAGAAATTTATTTGCGTATACTTTAGTGAGCAAAATTTTAGCTAACGAGTTTATTAAATTGGAGATGTTCTTAAGTGTACACTCATACGTATATCTACATTCTCATAGTTAGTTTTCAAACACTTGTCTAAAGTTAGTAAAATTGGGGATATGTAATTACACATATACGCTTCATTTCCAATTATAGTGTTCCCGTAAATATGTCTAAGTGATTCAGTTACACAAAGTGTTGTGGCTGTAACGATGTCACTCGGCAACACAATTACCATTAGTGTCGGTTTTATTGTGACAACTTAAATCACCTGGCACCCTCGTCTTGTTTCTCTTCTAATTCCCAGTTTAACTCAAGTGGGCAAACGTGCCACATTTTACTAATGATAATTTTAAAACGTAGAAGAGTGGAAATGCAGAATTCGCCTTGTTACAGTCTACTGACTCCCATAGCCAGTAACAGTTCAAATAAAACGAAATGAAATCGCACACACGATGCCGGCTGGGAATATACCGTCCTATAAAAGCTACGTACCTACCTATATTTATTATGCTTCGTATTGCCACTATTATGAGACTACGAAGGCAATACATGTCAGACTATACTTTATTACTAGCTATAAGCGATCGATGCACACACTGCTATCTCGTAGCGTTCGTAGCTTTCGTAGCATATGCTGCTACAGTTTTTATATAAGCAATGAAAAGCTTTGAATACGATGTAGTTTTTCATATTAAATTTCCACAAAACAAGCTCGAAAATTGACAAATGTAGGAACATGTTTCGAGGTACTACCTACCGGCCTAACTTCGAGGTATCTCTGAAAGAAATGTGCATAAGCGGAATTACGTGTCATTGAATGTGAAGTTCGGCCTGGCTACACTGAGAATCATTATTCATGATAACGTCTAATCTTAAGATTACTATTTTTTACTTACGGAAGTAAAATATCTACAAAAAAGTATAAAAGTAAAATATATGTCCATTTTTGTTATTTTTTTATTTTCATAATTTAGAGTATTCACGTAATGTTGTGTTACTAGTGTATAAACTGTCATAAAAATCTTTAGCACCTAATATTTATAGTACATTTAAGATTGTCTGGAACAAATTGCCGTGAGCGATAAAACTGCCGAATGCCAAATGTTAGGTCTACATTTCTGTAGCTAACCTTTGTTGTTTCCTACTTTTATGTATACAATAAAGGCATATCATAAATGAATAAAAGTTAATTTTAAAAGGATTGGAAAACAACTAAGAGATAGGAAATGAGGTCCAGGTATAAGGATGTTACCGTGTCGATACTAACGAACTCAAGTAAAGTTCACGTTGATCTGCATAAAGTGGGCTTTAGTGTTCCCCTCTAATTGAACACTACAGCGATTAATTACAAACGTATGCCGCTTTTACTGGACGATCTTCCAAACTAAACACATACAAAAGCTTTAAGTGTTGAACAACATTCAACTCGAAACGAGTTTAGCATTCAAACGGTTCAAGTTAAACCAATTTAATCGAACTTGTTTTAGATCTAGATTGTATTGGCAAGGTCGTGAAACTTTGTGTGGCCATTTTAAACTTTTTTTTTATGAAATCCTTTGTAAAAAGTTTAGAATACATTCAAAGTCACGAAAGATATTCAAAGCCCAAGGCGGTTGTTGCAAGTTTGAGATTATTGTAGGAAAGTAAGTTAATTTCTGTAGAAAAGGAACATGCGTACAAGTTTATTTAATTTTAAAAGAAAATGATTTTAAAATTAAAAAGAGCTTCAATTTCACCAAGTAGATAGAGCAGTTTTTATTTAACTACTTTGTGGTTCTACAAAAAACTGAAAGAGAATTTGAAAATGTTATTTCTGCCTTCCTAAGAACCTGTGTCACAGGGACATTACAGACATACATGAAATAAACACAAAAAAAAAACACATACTCAGATTAATAAATTATGGATTTCACAAAGCGTTGGCTTATATGTAGATCGAACTCCCAACTCTCAGCGTAGTAGGAACTAAAACTTTGATCGCTTACACTACTATACACTATATACACTCTCTCATAATAAATTATGTGTTTCAGTAGATAACTAACAACACTTATCCTTATAAATATTATAAAAGTGAAAATAACTCTATTTGTCTGTCTATCTATCTGTCACGCTTTCACGCTAAAACCAATTTGAATAAAAATTTTGTACACAGATAATCTAGAGCGTAAGAAAGGTCATAGTCCACTTCTCATCGCGATAACCGACGTTTTTAAAATATATATGTGTGTGTTAAATGTGTATATGTGCGTGTGAGTTTATGTGTGTCATGTGTGTGTGTGTTTTTACAATCTATTTTTTTTATCCTAAGGTTGCCTGGAAGAAATAGCTTTGTAATAAGTAATAAGGCTGCCGTCTGTACATGGTAATACTATTGATGTCTCCTATATGTAAATTTTATTAACTGGCACACAATAAAGTTTATTCTAACCGACAAACACATGAACGGAGTTTGCAAAAGCTGATTTACTATAAACGTAATGTGGAGCCGATGAGCACGGAGCGGCGCTCGATGATGGCTATGGCGTTAGTTATCACTTATCAGCAAACGCCACTGACATGCGTCTACATAATTATGTCGACATATTTCAGCGGCCTATGATCAATAACAAATGAGATTTAGTTGAATGATGTTGTAAGAGTTCCTTATTTGACGTTTTGAAACCATTATAAATTCGAAATGTAAGTCCGACCGCCCGTCCTCGACTAAACTGCCAAACAGTTAGTAGTAGTTACCACGTCGATAAAGTGCTGAAATAGTGGGAATGCTTTTTTTTCTCGTGTTTACCGCATCATGTAAGGTATCATTAGATGGGTCTTTTAAAACATTGAGAAGTTGCTGTGACCATATTTTGATTTAAAAATCTGTTCGCAAGTTGGTCAATTTTCAAGCTCATTTTTTGTGGGTGCACGTGCCATTATGGGTGACTACGAAACCCTATTGGCCAATTGCGTGTCAGCCTATGCATGTAGCATTGGCTGACACGCAAGTGGCCGATTTCTTTAAAGTATTTAGTTATTGAATTATTACGAAGTATTATGCCTCGTCTGATCCGTGATAAAGCTACGAAAATCAAACTCACACAACTCACCAATGAAACACGACAGTACAAATTTACAATAATTTAAAATGTATTTTTTGACTACTCGCAACTTTTGAAGTAACTGATTAGAGGCGAAATTTTGTATTAAACTAGGGTTCAATGAGTTGCGGATCCTTTGTTCGATATTGATCAAAGAAATTTTGCGAGTCCGCCTCCAGATATACGAGTATATTTATAGCCACAGTACACCGATATCTTGTTCAACTAGAGACGTGGGAACTTAAACATTTATCTACTCACGTAAATATTTGTCAAGTAAAATTAATCAACGAAGTCGAATGTAACAATATTAATAATTTACTTTGAGATGACGTTTGTCCGTGTGGTGACGGATTAAGAATACAGAGTGTCACCACCCCTATTCATCCCGCGGGTGTCGTAAAAGGCGACTAAGGGATAAACTACGCAAGACAACATCCATGCAAAGAGAAGGAAAACTTGAAACCAACCCTATACCAACCCGTCTGGCCAGTGTGGTATAGTAGGCCAAAACCTCCTTTCTAAGGAGAGACCTATGTCCAGCAGTGGACTGTTCAAGGCTGTTGATGACTTTGAGATATAAATTTCTATTATTTCTCAACATAGAGAGCATTTTAACGTTTATCAAGTTCCAAATGTAAAGTGCGTATAACTTATGTTAAAACACTACAAACACTAGCTTGCTATCAAAACAAGTACTATTATATTAAATATATCACACACAGATAATCTACATTCATCATCCCCGGGACGATAGTATTAGTAAGCGTATTTAAGTCATATCTTTACCACAAGATATGGTACAAGTCTTTATTATAATTTTGTCATCACCTTAGATCTCCAACGGCGCGGATAATGAAGTTTAGAAACTTGAAATTAGTTGGGGTCATAATCTTCACATCCCACATTATATGAACTAGCGCCCGAACTGAACGCCCAACTCCTTGCAACCTCAGCTTCCTTGGCTACCCGGCAAATATTTCAGTACAGCATTGTTAACTAATTGATCGAAACTTTATTATTGCACATCGTAAATCCTCTTAAACATTCTAAAATTTTGAGATACTTAAATAAAATTGAATATAAATTGATTTCTTACCTTTATACTACTAGAACTAAAACAAATTCAACTTAAGATGGAAATTTAATGTAACTTAAATAGTAATCAATTTGAAGCAATCTATTTCCATAGACAATATTTGATTTTGGCATTTAATTACTGCTGGCAAAACTGTTTGTGCTTAATAAACTGTCTGTAACTTTGAATGCTTGAACACATTATGGGTAAGAAAACAACTTTAAAACTAACTTGTTCAAAGAGGTAAACTAAACACATTTTCACCTTTAAAGTTGCATTGTGAAACAAGTTTTTGGCATAATATAAAGTTTAAAATGTAGTTCAAGGAAAATATTGAAATTGTTGGTTTTATGGAGTGAGTCCGTGTTTAAGTTTATTCGTGACGAGACCATGGCGAATGTATCTTAGTCGTTTTTAATATGTTTCTATTTACTTATTGACATAAAATGCGTTCAAAGAAAAATATCATGTTCTCTTCAGATAACCATAATGTAGCATTATATAAGGCAGGCATTATATAATAAACTGTATTAATGCTTGAGGAAAAACTTACAATAAATATCAATAGTATCAATAGTAGTAGTTCTACTCATTAAATTACAAAAATAATGGCACGTAAATATCAAGTTTTACGAAAATATGTCCCCGTAAATCAAATGACTCGCAATCCTTTTTGACAATTGAGTTTCTGCTCCCCAAAAACTAATTTACCTTCTATTGTTCCTCCATATTTACGGAGTTATTACATTTGCCTTGATCAGATATTAAATTGCCTTCTCGAGAGGAACGACCGGTCTCTTTATAAGATTTACTGACACATGGTTGGAAGGTAATGCCATAAGAGTATAACCAATTTTAGTTCCATGCTGAAGCTTAAATAAATTGAATTCAAGAATACTAGTAGAATTTTATTCGTAGTTACAACATTGAACAAACCTACATATTTCTAGTCAGTTTCCCAAGATATATGGAATTATCTTAACTTTAACTAGTGGCCCACCCGGCATTGCAGGGGCAGATATAAGTATTAAAAAAAAACTTGACAAATTATATACTAAATCATTCCTCGAAAATCCATGGCTGAAAACAGTATGAAAATCAGTGCAGTAGTTTTAAAGTTTATCGCGAACAGACCGACAAACAGACGCAGCAGAGGACTTTGTTTTGTAATATGTAGTGATATTTTATAGTATAGTAAGTATATTTGATTGCCTACCCACCATTACTTATCGACATTATAGCTTTCTAAAGCTTAATTATTACTCATAAGACATAAATCTAAATATGTGTTGCCAAAATAAAATAAGTAGAACAGAGAACGAGCTGGTTTTTGCCACAAATATAATGTGTTCCATAGTAATATTTAATATAATTTTTGTACAGAACTCACTATGGACACTGTATTTTTCTTCAGTTCAAATGTGATAAGACGCATGTTGTAGTGAGTTTGGCAAGTGACTAAGAAATTCCAGCATTAATTTATACAGTTCAGCCTATACTGGCTCGTCCGTAAACGAGTTCATTGTTATGATATTAAGAGGAATAGAGCAGTTCAAATTTCTTAGTTGATTGACAGCAAGCTTGTATATCGTAATGTTTAATTAATTGCTTAGCTGTCCGTTTCTCATCACTTCGACTTTTGATTTCACATATCAAGAAAACTCTTTTATTTCCCACATAGTTAAATAATATTTTTGAAATATGTTAATATGTTTTGTTTTCAACATATACGTAAAACATTGAAGACAACACATGAAGGAATTCACATAATTTGTAATGCCTCATTTCCTCGATTCTTTAAATTATAACGTTTGTTAGCCTTATTAGAAGACATTTCAGTAGGTGTATTGGTGTCTGTTAATTAAAATTTTGAAGTGTGACCTTTTGCTTTGCTTTCTTATAATCAGTGAGCATGATTTTATTAAAAAGAATGAAAGTTCTACAAATCGATTTGGAAGGTAATTCTATATTCCATCAAATTCAAATAGAAATAAAAGACATTGAAGAGATTTATTAAGAAAAAATACAATTTATATCTAATTACATTTTCTAATACAAATACTACGAATTTGATTTTCTTTTATTAATTTTTCAACACCTCGTAAAGGAAACTCCGAAAAACATTCGATCAAGCAGACAACGTGCCTTTCAAAGTGATATTTTCTTGGATGGGAACAGTGTAATATTTAGATTGAAATATAAATCTGTCAGGTTCTTCATTTATATTTAATATGTATGAATGGTGTCAGATTTATATATGTGTTAATAAATCAGTAGCTACTTTGTGCTTATCCCCAAGATGAGCTCCGATAATTGAAAATTCAGAGCGCTGCCGCACCGTGGGGACGGTAAGCAGGCGACAGACAGACAGAGATAGGTCGACAAGATAATCCATCTAAACTTTGGCGGGGTCTTTGTCTGCAATAGATATTATGACAAATGAAATAATGAAATTCGAAGAATGATTATCTCGGATATCTTAGCGGTTCACTTCAGAATTCTGACAAATTGAAATGTTTGAAATCCTTTTCTAATTGCTTTTTGAATTGCTGATATTTGAAATAATTAAATCAATGTTAATATACATCTGAGCATTGTGTAAATCAACTTATATGTCTATGTTAGTTTTGAAAATTAAGTAATTGGTGTATACACTCATCATGTGGCGAATTTATTTGACTAGGTACACTGAACCCGTGTTTTTTTTTTCTTTTTATTATTTAGGGGTTTTGAACCGGTGTTTCTTGCTGTTCAAAAGCACTTAATTTTTTTTCTAAACTAAAGACTTTTCTAATATTGACTAGTAGTACAATATTAGTAATTTTATGACTTTGTGCTACTACAACTACTCAAAAGAAAAACTTCAAGTATAGCAATTTACTTTAGACATAACAATCTAAAAACAATATCTACGAAAATTATGCATACGAGGACTATGAAATTTAGATTTCAGTAATATCACCATTGAGTAATAATATTTTAAACTATAAAACTTTTAACCTCTTGTATAAACTAACTGTTTAAACAAAAAAAAATACACTTTCAAAGTCATAAGAGTCAAATGAAAGTCTATAAAATATCGGTTCAGTCGACCTATTGTACGTTGCGGTTAATGTTATGACAGCTTTAATATCAAAATGATCCTGAATAAACTTATTAATGATCAGTGTGCAATCAAACATTAATAAGTTTTTCAGTTGAAATATGTGACATTAATGTCTTTCGTCGGTTGGATGGTTCGTATAGTTCCCTAACGATAATAATAATTATTATGAAGAGCTTGCGGCCCCACGCGCACGTTAGCCCGCCAACGTACCGTCTCGCCATGTCAAAGGGAAACTTTCCTAATTAGCAAATAAAGCAAATTGAAGTCGCATTCGGTTAAACGTGCGAATTCACATCTTGGCAAAATGCCTGCCATATTGTAGGTAATTTGCGAATGTGCAACTCATAGTGATAACATTTTGCGTTTCAATAATTTGTTCAGACTTAGACACGTTTATGTCTATATAGAATTATAATCCACAAACCAGCGGCTCCTACTTCTAATAAAAAATACAATGTTTTATTTCATTTAGTGACAGATATAACTTTGGTGTTTTATGGACCTAAGGATGTGTTCCTCGGGGAGATCCTGTATATTAACCTGAACACTAAAGGGTTAGAAGCACCGATAAACTTATTCCTCAAACGCAAGTTATTTTCAAGTTGATTCTCCGTTCATGTAACCGATGTATACCATTCTCCTGGGATATTTGAAAATAAAGTAATAATAAAAATACACTTATATTTTGGAACATGATACATTATTCAAATTCATGGTTCTTATAATGTACTATACCTAATGTGTAATATTTATAAGCTTGGATAATTATTGTAATTTATACACTTTGTTACACACGTTCTACAATTTGTACAATTTTTTTTTTGGGAATGGCTAGGAAAATCTATATTATTTTATATATTTAGACCATAGCAATATAATATCTTTTCAATGTACTCATTAAACGTTATGTTTTATTCAATTTTCTAATTAATCTCTATCATCTTTTCTTTAGTTGTCTTCTGTTCTTATTTCGTTGAACCTTTATACTCAAAACCTTGTCAGTATAGTTGTTGTCTATCATTCTATCCACTTTTGGCGTCAATATTATCTTTCATGTCAGCTATTTAAATAATTTTTAATTAGATTTATAGTCTAACTGTCAATCAAATTGTAGTTTCAATAAGTCATAATAATAATAAGCCTTTTATTTCATGCAAAAAAAGTTTAGAGAATAAAAAGAGGAAAGACAAAAAGTGATGTAATTCACTCTCCTTTTCTTTAAATGAAAAAGTTTAAGTCTGGGTAATAATATATAAGTTTGCATGAACCCCTCTTCAAGTGAAGGTGAAGGCCTCCTCTAAAGAATACCATGCGTCTCTGTCTTAAGCTATTTGCGACCAACAGGTACTAGCTATTTTTATCAACTCATCTTCCCATCTCGTGTGGGTCTGTCTTTGAGACGTTTGCCGATCTGACCCTTCCACATTGTACCCTGTTGGTACATCTCTCGTCCTTTATCTTTGCTACGTGTCCAGCCCACTTCCATTTTAGTTTTTTAGTGTAGGTTAGAGCATTCGTCACTTTGGTGGTTTCTCTAATTTTTGTGTGACGAATTCTTTTCATCTTTTTAATGTTGAGCATACTTTATTCTATTCCACGTTGTCAGGTAGTGATTTTGCATTTAAATTTTGATGTAAATTTCCAAGTTTGACATGCGTAGGTTAGACAAGGTAGGTGGCATGACATCATGACTTTTGTTTTGATATTTATTGGCATGTTACTTTTGAATATCTCTTTTAGGGACCAGTACTTGTCCCAAGTATTTTGTACTCTTCGTTCTGCTTCAAGTTCGTTTTGTTTTCTGCTGAAACCTATTTGATTTCCAAGGTATACATATGTATTTCTCTACATATTTTATAATTTCACTATAAACTGATATTCTTCTCTGTGTACTATTCATGACCATTGTTTCGAAAGATTCATTTCAATAAGTAAAGACTATTAATTATTTTCAGTAGAACGTTTTATTAAATTCATATTTCAAAACTTTTGTTAGCTTTCAATCAATTTAAGGTACTAATTAAACTGTAATAATTAAAGTGATATTTAATCAGAAATTGATGAGTGAATGTTTTTAAATGTATCAAAAGTCCATCAAAATAAAACGATGTAAATAAATAAGCCTATTTATATAAACATAACTGCATAAAATTAAATATATTATTATATCAATTTGCATAATTTTTGTACATACTTATTCTGCTTTCTATAAACCAGTTTAAAGTTTACCAGTTTAAAAAGAAATTGAAATGCATGAAATATTTTCATAACAAAGTAAGTTGGAAGTGACGTTAAACTAGGATAAATACACGAGTTAGTTGAAGCGTGCACAATAGGTAGCGGGTAGAACGAGGTCCGGATACCGGGTGTGGGTACACCCGGCCGTAATCATTCCCATACCGCTACGGACCTATGATTTTCTTTGAAAAATTATTGAACCATGTATTCTGCAATTCAGTGTAATGTTATTTTCTCCTTGAGACCATAAAATAAGATTCCATATTTTGGTTGATGTTTAAAACTTAATATAGATTTCATTAAATCTTTACTTATAGTACTTTGAATAATATTTACTTTCTCAAAATGTTCATCATTTATCTGAGTCAAACAAAAGCGATCTTGCTCTTTTTACCAAGTGAGTTTGATTTTGAAATAAGGTCTAAAGTTTGGGACTAGATAGCGTAGTGTATAAGATGTCCAAAATGTTTATTATTATAATTATCTCTTAATAGGTAATCGCTAGGTAACGATGCGGCCGATGAGCTGGCTAGGAGGGGGTCGGGCGCAGCGGTTTTCGGACCCGAAAGGTTTAAAGTTAACATAGTTGTTGTTTTATTCCGTAATAAGTGAAGTTCATTGTACGTTAGTCCTTAGGTCAAAATTATATGATCATCAAAATTATAACGCTGTAAATGTAAGTTAAATCTTTTCTTTCTTCAAGTTAATGAGAAAAGTATCTAATCGTTGTTGAGTCTTCAACGTTTTTGCTTCGTTCAAAGTAGTATTTTCCGGAAGATTTTAGCACGCACTGGCTGATACAATACTGCGCGATTCTACCCTCTTGCAAAAGACCAACTTAAAACAACTCGATTCGTGCTTTCGCGTTTCGTTGGTTGTGGAAGTATCTGTAGCAACTGCCATAGCATGGGTTGCCATGCTGCATTATCTGCATTCGTAACGTGTATGACAACCACTATTTCTGGATTCTGCTCATGCTTTCCATGAGGCAGAGCCACTTTTGGCGGTCTCATATAAAAAAATCCACTCTTCTATTCATCATCATCAATAATCCACTGTCCTTGAAAGATGGCATGGTTTGGTGCTTTATATACATGACTACTAAGCCAATATTTCACACCCATGCCAAATCATAGCGTTATTTATAATACCGTTGTAATTAAAAAATACGTGAATATGTTTAACAGTAGTATAAAATTCGACACCGCATTCTCCGAAGTGATCAGATCTACAACTGCTATGTTGGTACAGCTAAATATATATGAATCTATATGAATATATATAAATGAAATGATGTTTATGTATTACAGATTCAGTTGTAAAACAGTTACTTGTAATTGCTTAATTAGAAATAGCTGAGGGAACGCGGTTTGAGTTTTATCTAATTGAAGTGAACGGTGCATAAAAGGGCAAATAGGTGCCGCTAAAATTTTATGTAAAGTTACGTTCTCCTATAAATATGTAAGCCCTTTGATCCCAAAATATATTAACTGTACTCGTTAATGATATTGAATGATATTTTACACTGCTGATTATATCAGAAGCTTGATTTATATACACGACAAGTTGTCAATACATAATATTTTATTAAAATATGTATGTTTTAGACTACTAATGCTACCAAATGTCATATCATAACTCACAATTTAATGTGAGTTGTCGTTATAGCGTAACCCACACACAATGATGTACTTTTATTTTCATTTATTTATAATATTTGGTAACGAGTGTTTACATTATATTCATAAAAAAAAAATCCACAAAATGAAGTGTTATTTTATACGTTATTTATACTAACCTCGCTTGTCATTTTTTTGAGTAACAAATTTTTTACAAATGTTATCCAATGTAATTCACACCCGGAGAGAACAAAACGGATAATTAAATATATTATCAACAACGGTTTAATATATAACCATTTTGGGGTTCCTTATACGGAAAATGTATAATTTTCAATATTTATTAAAGTTTCATTTACGTGTAATTAACGTCCCAAAACACAAAAGAAAGATACA
Source organism: Phragmatobia fuliginosa (assembly GCA_932526445.1). Taxonomy (NCBI): domain Eukaryota; kingdom Metazoa; phylum Arthropoda; class Insecta; order Lepidoptera; family Erebidae; genus Phragmatobia; species Phragmatobia fuliginosa. The sequence continues at coordinate 10,143,504 of OW052065.1, read as the reverse complement.
TCATCGGGTTCTTAATATCTAGTGCTCGAGGAAAACTCCTCGCCTTCAAAATAAAGTTGCACTTCCATATAGATTGAATGCAGTACATTTATATTTATAACTAGATGAGCCTGGGTTGTTAGCCGCGATAGTTTTTGTAAGCCTGAGTCACACGAAAAATAAAGCTAGTATACACAATTTAACCTAAGTTACTCCTTTATATCATCAGCTATCTGCCAGTTAAAGCCATTCAAGCCGTCGGTTCAGTTGTTCCAGAGATTAGACAGCCATTATTTTTAACCGACTTCAAAAAAAGGAGGAGGTTCTCAATTCATCGGAATCTTTTTTGTTTTTTTTTTTATGTGTGTTTAGCGATAATTTCGTCGTTTATGAACCGATTAAGAAAATTATTTTTGCATCGGAATGGGCATAGCTTACAAGTGGTCCCATCATCACCATATCGGGATCTAATGTTGGGATCCCAAGGAAGTCGAGGGAACACCTCAAATATTCACAATTGTTCCGATTTGGGTATTCGGAATAGTTTTTCTTTGAAGTCGGTTCCGTTTTTGTTAAAATTATAAAAATTATAAATAGATTAATTTTAAATTACAAATAGACAATTCAATCTATATAGATGTAATTCCTACTACATTAAATTTAGCCGGTATATAAGTACTTAAGTAATTTAAAGATGTAACCCTGCAAGAAATAGCGGCCACGTATATGATTCTGTTACACGATGTGCCGTTTGGAGAATTCGAATAATAAATGAATGGGCATCGTTTGTAACAGTCGATATCGTGACTTGATATAATACATTGGCAAAGCTAAATAATGAATTATTATCGATAGCATCTTTCAATAACAATTGAATAACCGGGTGGTATATATAGGATTGTGTTGCGGTTGTGGATCTATACTCAATTCAGATACTGTGACAAATCACTGACAAGTGATTTATCATCTTTTGTAGGGTTCTGAAGTTCATGACTCGGAACCCTTAGAATTCCGTCATGTCCGTCCGTGCCTCCTCGGTTTACCGTCGAAACGGATAGTGCTAGAAAGATGAAACATGGATATGTGTTTTCATTATGTCAACAAAACGCTACAATATAAAATCACGCAATATTTTTATGTATAGTACACATAAAGTTTTTTCTTGCAGCTACACCACCACACCAGCGGGCCGGCGCTGAAAGGGGTCCAGAAGACGATAACACCCTGGACCTCACCTAAAATAGAAGCGCAAAGAGGGCACACCGTGTGGTTTTTTGTAGGTTCGAGACCGACACATCGCCCCTCCGAATAGAAAACCCCGGCGGGGTGACAGTCCGAGGGGATTTCCAAACGTAAAAAAAAAAGGAGTTATAGAGGCCTAACTTGTAAAATGCGCTTACTCGGAAAATTTCATACAAAATTAATGCATTGATAAATAAACATAACAATTATCTCTTGGATACGATTTTAAATCCACCTACCATTATGGGTGACTGAGGAATCCTACTCTATGCGTGGCCTGACACGCACTTAGCCGATTTTTTTATAAGATTCGTGGCTTTTATATAATTAATGATATTATTTCGAGACGATTATAAAGCTTATTGGTATCAAACCATGAACTTTCTTTAAGCGATATAAGCTCTCTAAAACAGGACGACACAACATATTTCGACAAAATTTTGTGAATATACCTATTTACCGCTCGTAGTTATTTTTCATGAAGTTTATAAGCCGCTAATCTGCACATATCACGTTACTGGAGCACTGTTCCCGTGTTTATTGTCAAACAGGATTAAAAGGATAATGCACATTAGGCTTTTCTAGAACATTAACTCCACCGCCGCTGTAAATAAACGGCACACGTTACACTCTAATGTTTCATTGTCGTCGACCCGGCCTCTCTCGTTGTATAAATGGACCCGTATATATATTTCACTCAATATTTTTGTGCACGAACTCTTATGAATTGTTCGAACTATTGTGCGTTTTTTTCACAAAACAGATCTTTTCATGACGACATAAGCTTAAATAAGCATTAAATGGATTTTACATTAAGCGATACGAATTGTATATTTTTTCTATAAGTGGAAAGTAAAATAGTAAGTTTATAAAATAGTTTTAATAAATAGTACTACTAGCTTTTGCCCGGCTCCGCCCGTGTGTTTAGCGGTTATTGCGGTAAAAAGTATCAACATATCGAATTTAATTGAAATCTGTGCATTATTTTAGATAGACAGTTGTACAGAGAGAGTGACTTTCGAATTTATAATATTAATACTACTATGATTTCTGATAGCAATTGTAAAAAAGACTGTTTGTGAACAATAAAGACTAGTTTTTATTTAGTTCATAAACGCCCTAAGTGGCCGTACTCTACATGACACCATTGACTCATTCTACTCACATGAGTCACATGCTGGGCTCACATAACAGGTATTAACACCCACATGGGACGTCCCATTGTTGATCCTGACAAGAGTCACAATAACGTGAGCATAGCAGTATTTCATTCGGTCAATTGTACTCATTAGCGCTCGTATGTCAAAACGTTCTGAGTAAGTATAACTTCAAAAATGTCCAACTTTACGATAGAGCTATCATTTGCCAGATTGCAACACTAGGGTTGCCAAATTCCGAAATATAAAATAAATAAATAAATATTTGGACAACTCACACACATCATCTAGTCCCAAAGTAAGCAGAGCTTGTGTTATGGGTACTAAACAACTGATATCATCATCATCATCAACAGCCTTTAACAGTCCACTGCTGGACATAGGCCTCTCCTTTGAAAGGAGGTTTTGGCCTACTATACCACGCTGGCCAGACGGGTTGGTAAAGGGTTTGTTCCAAGTTTTCCTTCTCTTGGCAGTGATGTTAGCTGCTTATTTTGTTCCTTTAGTCGCCTCTTACGACACCCATGGAATGAATAGGGATGGTGACACTTTGTATTCTTAATCCGTCACCACACGGACAATTGATAACCATAACAAAATAATAAACAACTGATAGAAATACATAAACATACTTTTTTTTTTGTAAATACATAGATATTATACATAGAAAAACACAACAAAACAAAAAAAGGCAAACATCAAAAGCGCAGCGAACGCAGGGTTGGCCTAGTGGTCTGCTGTGATTTGCTGGACGAGGCGGGCAAGTTGTTTGAGAGGGTTCTCTCTGTCCGCATCGTCCGGCACCTCAGCGAGGTGGGGCCCGACCTGTCGGACGCCCAATTCGGTTTCCGAGAAGGGCGTTCGACGGTCGACGCGATCCTGCGCCTGAGGGCCGTGACCGAAGAGGCGGTGAGAGGCGGTGGAGTGCTGTTGGCGGTGTCATTGGACATCGCCAACGCCTTCAATAGTCTGCCATTCGGCTGCATCAGGGCCGCACTCCAATACCACGGAGTGCCAGGGTACCTGAGGCGGCTGGTGGCAGACTACTTAGAGGAGCGTACCGTCGAGTACGAGGACCGAGGTGGCGCCTTGAGACGCAGGGCCATGTCGTGCGGTGTTCCACAGGGGTCTGTCCTAGGACCACTCCTGTGGAACATGGGATACGACTGGGCCCTTCGAGGGCGTCTCCCCCCCGGGCTGGGTGTGATCTGTTACGCAGACGACACCCTGGTCACGGCCCGGGGGGCAAACTTTGAGGAGGCGGCACGCCTGGCCACCACGGGAGTCTCCCGGGTGGTCGGGCGCATCGAGGCGCTGGGTCTGCGGGTGGCCCTGGACAAGACGGAGGCCCTATTATTTCATGGGCCCCGTCGTGGTCCGCCCGCCGGCGCCTCGATCGAGGTCAACTCGGTCCTCGTACCGGTCCGGGCCCAGATGAGGTACCTGGGTCTGGTCCTCGACGGTAGGTGGCTCTTCGACGAGCACTTCCGACAGCTTGGTCCTAAGCTGGTGGGCACTGCCTCCGCCCTAGGGCGACTTCTGCCCAATTTGGGCGGGGCCAGTGTCCCCACTAGGCAGCTGTACACGGGGGTTGTCCGGTCGATGGCACTTTACGGTGCACCGGTGTGGGCGGCGGCTCTGTCCGCCCAGAACAGGGCGCGCCTCTGGCGCCCCCAGCGGATACTGGCGGTCAGAGCCATACGTGGATACCGCACGGTGTCCACAGAGGCGGCGTGTGCCTTGGCCGGAACACCCCCGTGGGATTTGGAGGCGGAAGTGCTCGCCGAAGTTTATCGGCGAGTGGCTGACTTCCGGGCGGAGAGCGGATTTCGCCCTCCGCCCGAGGACGTGCGCGAGTGGCGCGAAGCCGCTCGCCGAGCCATCATGCAGAGATGGTCGTTCCGGCTGGAGACCCCACGTGCTGGCTTTGCCGCCGTGGAGGCTCTTCAGCCGGTCATCGCGGAGTGGGCAGGGCGGCAGCACGGGACCCTTTCCTTCCGGCTGACGCAGGTACTTTCCGGGCACGGTTGCTTCGGAAAGTACCTGCACTCGGTCGCTAGGAGGGAACCGAGTCCCGCCTGCCACCACTGCGACTGCAGTGAGGACACGGCCCAGCACACGCTGGCGGTCTGCCCCGCTTGGGCGGCGCAGCGCCGGGTCCTCACTGCAGTCATCGGAGGGGATCTCTCGCTGCCGGCCGTCATAAGATCGATGGCCGGCAGCGACAGTTGTTTTACCGCGGTCGCAACCTTCTGCGAGGACGTAATCTTGCAGAAGGAGGTGGCGGAGAAGGCCCGGGAGGATTCCATCCAATCGGACCCGATCCGCCGCCGGCGCCCCGGGCGGCGGAGGCGCGCATACCTGCGTCTCATGCCGCCCTGAGAGTGGCCGCGGATGGGCGGGACGGGTTTCCCGTCCGTCCGCAGTGGAGGCCAACCGCGAGGGGGCGACGTCCGCGTGTGACCGGACGTTGCCTAATTAGAGAGTAAAGTTTGAGATGGTGCCCGCAACAGTGCGGGCAGGCGCCGGTTGGAGTCCAGAAGGAAATCCCCTCCCTGGACTCCTTCCAATACAAAGGCGCAGAGAGGGTCACACCGTGTGGTTTTAGTCGGTTCGAGTCCGACACACCACCCCGCCGTAACCCCCGACGGGGTGACGGTCCGCGGGGATTTCCACACGTAAAAAAAAAAAAAAAAAAAAAAGTGGTCTGCTGTGATTCACAAATTGTTATTCGGAGTCTGGGTACTCTTTGTGTCTGTGTCTTAAATGTTTTTAAAGTCACCCAAAACAGAGGAATATATTCCCAATGCGGGAATTGTCTTTTTTTTTAAATAAAGAAAAATAATGTGTGTATTTTTTTAGTCCTTTGCTTTATGAAACTGAAAATTGTTACCAGTTATCAGAATATTTGATATTTATATAATATACCAATATAATATGTTTCTATATGTACCTAATTTTATATTCTAACTAGCTGACCCAGCGAACTTCGTACCGCCCAACTTTAAAATTCCAGAACTTGATCGCAGCGCCACCTACCGGGTCCAATTGTGAATCTAAACCATTCCCAGATCCCCTTGAACACACACAAAAAATTTCATCAAAATCGGTCCAGTCGTTTGAGAGAAGTTCAGTGACATACACACTCACACAAGAATTATAAAGATTTTGACACATAATAATCAGTCTCTTATTTCATTGGCTTCAATTTTACACCGCAACTATTCATCACTCGATGAAAAACTGAAAGAATATGCCCATTTCTATAAGTGAGCTGTGTGCAATGTATTTAAAGGAAATATTAAATAAATCTATTATAAGTAAGTGTCTTTAAGTAATTTTGGTAAACAACATGTAGCTATAGTATTGTAAATATTCAGCATCTAAGTAAATCAAATTCTACATCGTTCACTAAAACCTACATTTGTACTTACAATAGTAATTGAACACAAAAGGAAAATTTTGTCTTTTATAAACACTTGGCACTTTGTTTACATTACATAATGAATTTAATTAAAACGGGATGTGTCTGCTCATTTTGGATTTTCGTAATTACTTCGCCAAGTGAAGAAATATTATGATATAATATTCGTAAGCGTTATCGCCTCGACTGTGGAGTTTTATTAAAATCATAAATCCCGTGTCAAATGCACCCGCTCTCTGCCAACTCTGAACAACAGATGTACAATTGTGTATTATGTAAATCAGTTTCATTTTAAAAACGACATCTTCTTAGCCCTTATTATTTACAAGGTATTTTGGGGTTGGCTACTAGTTCAACTGGTTTATTCTGAATAACAGTTTTCCCAGGGAACAACTGGCATCGGACTAACGCAACCCTGAGGGCGATCTGAATTCGAAAATAGAACTACTTATCAGTATATTTGAGGGCATTGACTTCCCAATAATGATTGCAATAGTTGTTCATGAGAATCGGGACCGATGGCTAACGTGCTTTCCGAGACACGAGCGTAAAACACAGTTTTTTTCAATACTTCGGGATGCTAATAAGAACTTCTCTGAAAGAAAAACCCAACAACAGCCCGACCCGAGATTCGAAACCGAGATCTTTTGGTCAGTAATCGCATACAACCGCAGTACCAACGAGGCATTATTTAAATTAGATACGTTTTTATTTTAGAAAGTCTAATATAAATAAGATTCACAAATGATCCTAGTATAAACCTTTTGAATAAGCAGTTTTTGTAGGTTTAATATAGAGTGCACTTCAGATCTGCTCTCGATCTAAAGATAAAATTTGCTTTTAACTAAATGTAATGTAAGTATTTTGCACATTATATCTTCACTTACATGGAGTACTAACCATATTATTGTTATATTTATCATACCGTTTATAAAATATTTAGACTTTTATCATTTTTTATTTCAGTTTAGGCAGTTATTTATTTTGGTTGCGTAGTGATGTAACCATTCTAAACGTATTTTAAAAAAAAAGTATTCATGATTGAAAAAATAAATTTATTGATTCCATATCGTTATTGATATCGGTTATAGATATTATAAGTTTCTTAATTGATAAAGGAAACGAAACATAGTTTAGGAGTTAGGTTTTAATTCACACCAAACTTTTATCTTTGTACTAATTTCTATTAATTATTGGACATTGCGTTTGTTAAAAAAGCATATTTCTTATTTATTATGAATTCTTCACTAATTATAACGGATGATTTTTAGTAAAAAAATCGGCCAAGTGCGTGTCAGGCCACGTACAGGAAAGGGTTCCTCAGTCACCCATAATGGTACGTGGATTAGCAATCGTATCCAATGGATAATTGTTATATTTATGTATACGGACGGACGGACAGACTTACATGACGAATCTAAGGGTTCGAAGTCATAAACTTCGGAACCCTAAAAAAACAGTTTTTTCAATATTCAATTTATCTCTGTAACGAAATTCATTCAAATCAATTCAGCGGTTTAGCCGTGAAAGCGCTACAGACAGGCAGAGTTACTTTCGAATTTATAAATTAGTATTGATTTACAGTACCGTATATACAATACTTTAACTTTTAACATTTATAAGCCAACATCTTTCAGGCATCTCTCATACAATATAATAAAGTAATCATTACCTACATCGATTCCTCTCGTTTCACCAATTTTAATTAATTTCTGTAAGACGTATAAAGGTTTTCATGAGTCACTTAACTTTCTACCTCATAATTAACAACGAACTCTGTAGAAACATACATATGATTAATATATATAACTTTAAGTATGTATTTCTATGATTGATTTGATTAATTGCTTCTTTGGTCTAGCGGTAAGCGCATGCTATTTCCGATTAAGATGTCTCAGCTTCAATTCCCGTTAAATAACAGGACTTAACCCCCGTGCCACGAAGACAGGTCGGTCCTGTGCCTGATCTCTCCCTGGTCGTGTCGACTAATAGACTATGGTGAGAGTCAGGGCACAGAGAATGTAGGTACCTGTGTTTTACGCACACTCTTGTTAACTATAATACCTTCAGCGTAGCAAGCCCGCCTCCACTGACAATGTCCGCCTTGGTCGAAATCGACTAGGAGTACATCATCATATTCCTATATCTATGTTTAAGAAGGATTACGTAAGTGAACATAATAGCCCACCCCTTGAATTTAGTACTATAATAATTCGGAGTACTTTACTGTTTCTAAAACTTTTAAACTCGCCATACTTGCCTCAACTTTTCTTGCCTCATAGTTTGTAAGTATTGGTTTTTCTTGTTTTTCACCTATAACTAAAGGTTAGGGAATGCCCATCCCCAGCATGTAATGTGCACTGAGATGATGCAAGTGCTTAGTTTTAATTTAAATGCACGATTTTAAATACCTACTATGTCATTGTTCTCTTATTTATAATATGGTAACGTAATAAATTTTAAATGCAAATTGTTCAATAAAAGTACCGAAGGAGTTGGTGAAGTTTGAAGTTGTATTTGCATCAAGTAGTAGCGGTCTTGGTTCACAAATCAGGGTTCTTATAACTATTAAGAAAGTTTGATCAAAGTGCATACTGGTTTTCATATTTATTTAATTTAATAAAGTGCTGTGACGGCGCATGTATACCAATTTGGGTCCTTTTGCAATAGTGCCAATATTGATATGATAATTTTAAATTGTTTACTTTAAGTCTCAGTTCATTCTGCTAGACAACATTTTCCCAAAATACAGGAAAACGACCGTAATAAATATGTAACGAAAATATATTAAGCATAATCTGGACTTAGCACTTCAAACAGAAAGAAAAAAGCGTTGAAATACTAAATTTTGGAATGATTATATTGTGATAATTACTTATAATTAAAATGAAATTAAGATCTACTACTTTTTATGAAATCCGTATGAACTGTACCAATTTATTCAACATAATCTGGGTTTATTACTTCACACAGAAGAACTAAATTGGCAAAAGACTAAATTTTATAATATGAATTGATTATATTAGTTGAAATTAAAGTGAAATTGCGGTGAGATATTTTATAATACTGGCATTCCAATAAAATTAAGGACTCGCCGAAAAAAATACGAGAAGGCAAATCATTAGTTCAGTTAGTAGTCAATATAATAATTGCAAATATATTCAGTCTATCAAAAACAATAAAAATATGAATGCATAAAATCTTAGAATAGAAAATTTCTCCTTACTTTATGTAAAGAAAATCCTACCAAATTTATTCAAGAGTAGACAGCAGCCAGATAAGTTAAGAGCACACATATAAATGTAATATATTTGTAACCTCCAACATTGTAACTTTGCATGCAATATAGTAAAAGTGCATTAAATTCAAATATATGAGCACTTGTCTTTACTGCCTTAGATCAACATAAAATGTAGCTTTAAGCGAACTTTTAAGCTTAGTGTATACTATCTATTAACAGCTGATATAATGAGGTAGTAGAGCCACGCAGATCTTAGCACAAATATAGCCGGTTCCAAAAATAACGGGTCAGTCACATAAACCAATAACGGGTCAGTCACATAAACCCGAATATCTCCCGAACTACGTATGCCATCCTAATGAAACGAAGACTGTTCAATTGAGAATTTAATTATACAGATAAAAAATAAAATAAAACTTAGTTACACCCACAATATTAATCTTAAATTAAAAAAAAACTAAAGTAGTCATATTTTTCTTAAGATTACATTTTTTTTATGATTGTTTTTTTGCTGTTTTTCATCACTTTCTTCATTTAATACTTTGTATTGCCTCCACGTGATGAAGCCTCCAGTGATGAAAAACAGCAAAAAAACAATCATAAAAAAAATGTAATCTTAAGAAAAATATGACTACTTTAGTTTTTTTTTAATTTAAGATTAATATTGTGGGTGTAACTAAGTTTTATTTTATTTTTTATCTGTATAATTAAATTCTCAATTGAACAGTCTTCGTTTCATTAGGATGGCATACGTAGTTCGGGAGATATTCGGGTTTATGTGACTGACCCGTTATTTTTGGAACCGAGTGTAGATCCCTCGACCGGGGCAGTACTACCCTCACACTGAGATCAACCAAAAAGACTTGGACAGCCCCTAAGAATATAAGAACTTTTATTGCGACTTTTTTAACGGAAGCAATCCTTACTCATAAGAATGAAAAATGACTTAATGAATATAGTTGGAATGTTTTGTTATGTTCCTAACATGGTTGTTATTAGTACTTACTATTTTAAAATAACGTAACGTAACCCGATAATTTCCTCTAGTAGTCAGTAGACTAAAATAGTACAGAAAGGTATTCAGGATTGAGTAGACAAATACAATATCATTTGCAGGATAGTAGAACTCTCTACTATATAATGTGGCAGTTAATTTACAGACTAATGGAGTCATTATTCGTATTTCGTGCACTTACAACTGCCTATTTGTGTATGCTTGAGAATAGTGTTTCGGTTTAATAACTCTGCGTACGTGCACTGTACACAGTTAAGTGCTAAGCAAATGTTTGTTGTCTCGGTTCGGGCGCACGATGTGTTCTCTCAACAGCACAAATGGTAAAGCTTCTGAACCTGTTCAAATTATGCGGTGAGATAATACATAATACTGGCATTCCAATAAAATTAAGCACTAACCGAAAAAAGGCACATCATTGGTTTAGTTAGTAGTCAATATAACAACCCGTTGCTAATAGGATTGCTATTGATTCAAAAATCGATTTATTAAGAATAAATAGAGGATTTTCATCAGTGAAAAAAATAAAAATACTCTAATACTACTAAAATTTAATAAATAATATTACGACTTAAGTATTTGATGTGCGCTACCTTTTATTCGTTTACTTAAAAATATTTATAAGAATAAAGAAATGTCTGAAATCTCAAGACGGTGCAATCATATTGATGTGTAGTCATATATATTATCATACATATCTTATATACATACATTACAATTAGTTTCGAATTCAACTATTCGGCGGCCATAACAGGACAGAATTCCGTGCTAAATTTAAATTCTATGATATTTTTTTACATTCGTAGCATTACATTAGTACAATACTGTGATTTTATTAAGTATTTTACTATCATTTTTTCATTAATAGTTGGATAGGGTAGTGTCAACACGTTTATGAGATTTCTATAGCGTCAGGAATAGATCACACACGCATGCGGTACGTAGACTTTCCTTGATGTGAAATGTATTATAGATGTGAAAAACTATTTTCAACTTTTGTGCACAAGCGTTAGAGTCCAGTTAGTGGAACAAAAACCTGATTTTTAATTTTTAGACTGTAGTAATCCGGCACTAAGTCCCCTTAAGTCAAACAATATAGCGGGCGCGGGCACTGCAAGCGACCAACAATGCGCAGCGGTCGACACACAAAGCCCTGCCAAGATAATGGATATTGCTTTTCTTGCGAGTTTCAAAGCAGCCTACTTCGGAACCTCTCATAATCCGCTTATACGGCTCCTCGCAAGTACGTTATTGTGCTTTAGTGGAAACATTTCCCAGGGAGTACTGCAAATTCGTGCTTCCACTTACTTATGACGACGTGATACGGCTTTTCCGATTGAGAACCAAATACTCTAATACCGACATGACTTCCATAACCCCAAATTTCATGTGGAGTGTATGTTCTCTATATTTAAAACACAAGATAATAACCACAAACTGTTGTTGTATGCACTCGAAAGTTTAACGTTTATTAAAATAAAATGAATTTACCAAGCTAATGTAAGAAGAAAGAAAGATCGAAAAAGGTAGATTGCGGTTTACGATTTATGACGTATTAAAAAAACTACTTACTAGATCTCGTTCGAACCAATTTTCGGTGAAAGTTTGCATAGTAATGTACATCATATATTTTTTTTAGATTTATCACTTTCTTATTTTAAAAGTTACAAGGGGGGGGGGGACACATGTTACTACTTTGGAAGTGTCGCGCAAACTATTTAGTTAAAAAAAAAAATATTAGAAACCTCAATATCATTTTTGAAGACCTATCATTAACCTATGGGTTTGATAATTTTTTTAATTTCAGTTCCAAGTATCCCCCAAAATTTATTGTTTTTTTCTATGTGAAAATCTTAATACGGTTCACAGAATACCAAGTTTCAGCAGTATAGTTCTTATAGTTTTTGAAAACAGTAGCTGTGACATACGGATTTACAGACAGACAGACGTGACGAATTTATAAGGGTTCCATTTTTTGTCATTTGGCTACGGAACCCTAAAAATATTAAATGACGATAAAAATATTAATAAAGTTGTTAGACGATCTCATTGATTTCTTAAAAAAGCAACACAATTATTTCTAATGATGTCTAATGATTCTCATGAACCTATTAAAATTTACTGTCTCCCTATCCTTGCCCTGGTGAGCGTAACAATCATGGTTTCCCCATTTAGAACTTGCGGCAACTCTTACCCTTTACGTTGTTCTTACTCTAATTTACCTTCGTCCCTTTGTTCTTTATCAAGTATTAATTTTTTTTTTGTTTATCCACTCTCAAGTTCAAATACGACGACGAACTCCCAAAACTAGTAATAATGATAAAACATAGAGAGACAGAGATTTGAATCGCTTTTCCTACTGATAAAGTTACGATGTATTGTTACGTATTTTTTTTTCTTTTTATACCAATAAATATAATATAAAATAAAAACCAATTATAAAACCAATTATTACACCTTCCAATTAAAAATCATTAAGTTTTAGAATTAAATTCCTAACTCTTTAGTCTAGAATACTCCAAAACCTTTAGTTAGGCATTGGTATAATGTTTATTTCTTGTTAATAATTTTGCTCGGCCAACATCCCCTTAACCTCGTTTACGAGAAAAGTTTCTTTTGTTTCGCGGTCGTTATTAAGATTTTCCTGGTGAGGTGTAGTGTGTTTGGCGGGTGTCGCGAAGCCCACACAATAACTAGCGACTCGACTCAATTATCTGCAGTGAGCGCCATAAATTTTGTGTCCGCACGCCGACACGGCAATTACTGTCGGCGCTCATCCGCAAAACGATGTTAATAGCCCTCTGATTCGTACATTTATCTCGGCTACACTGTATCTTTTTATTATTTCTAGTGAATCGTGAACTTAGAACATAACGGCTCTTGGCTGCTTAACATTACAATTTCCTCTTATCGTTATGTCTGGGGTTGGTACGCGGTACCATTTTCGTAACGCATAATGACGCTAGAAAATGTTCCTTGGGTAACCGCACATAATCACTCTCCAAGTACCTTCTCGTCGATCTTTACTTGATGTTAGTCTACAGATAAGGATGATGTGACGTAAAACGTGTCCTTATTAAAATTACGACGGCGATAACTGGAAGTACGTACTTGGATTTAATGGACATATTATATCCCTACTCACTCGTACCCGCGACTTCGTATGCGCTTAGAGGTGATACTACTTCATCATAAAAAAAACAGATCAAGATAGATATATATTAGATAGAGAGAACTATATTAGAGTATTAGATACGAGTTTTAGATTCATCATCATCTTAGCGTTTTGCTTGTAAAGCTTTTTTTAAAGTTAATTTGGATGTATAAACTAATTACTAAAACTTCAAGTAGTAATTAAATCCAAGTATCAGTTAGTTCAAGTAAAACTATCTCAGTATCAAGATTCTTAGTATCTCACTCTATTCAAATTTCATCTAGTTTCCTACCGCAATTACGCTCATCTTGATAAATTGCATCATTTACTCTAGTGAAGCTGTCTACGTATAAACATTCTCCTACATATATACAAATCAATCGTGAATTCCGTAACGTAAAATTATACTCTGTATATATTTCAATTAAAATGAATTGTATTCCTTTAGGTAACGAATACACGTCCCGGTTGCTTGTAAAGCTTTTTTTAAAGTTAATTTGGATGTATAAACTAATTACTAAAACTTCAAGTAGTAATTAAATCCAAGTATCAGTTAGTTCAAGTAAAACTATCTCAGTATCAAGATTCTTAGTATCTCACTCTATTCAAATTTCATCTAGTTTCCTACCGCAATTACGCTCATCTTGATAAATTGCATCATTTACTCTAGTGAAGCTGTCTACGTATAAACATTCTCCTACATATATACAAATCAATCGTGAATTCCGTAACGTAAAATTATACTCTGTATATATTTCAATTAAAATGAATTGTATTCCTTTAGGTAACGAATACACGTTTACGCCTCTATATGACTTTAATACTTATAACTAAAAAAATAGATGAAGAAATTTAATTATAAAATGTTCACGACTATTATTGGTTTAGTTAAATAAACTAGGTAATCGTTAATACACTTCTTTTTGCGTTGTATTCCTAAGATTAAAAATTGACCAAGTACGTGTCAGGCGACGCATAGAATAGCAGGATAGTCACTCATAATGGTAGATGAATTTGAAATCGTTTCCAATAGATGATTGTTACCTTTGCTTATTTTTTCTTATATATTATTGTGTATAAACATTATAATATCTACTTAACTTTCTAGTAATACAAAACTGTACAAGTAAACTACTATTGTTTATTTCCAATAAACAACCAATTACAGTTTTTAAAACAATTTAAAGCGTTTTTATTGATATCCAAACGTACGTTTGATAATTCTATAATAATATAATCAGTCCGGTTTAATTTTTATAGTACATAAGAGTATTGGTGTTACTTTGTGCAATATTAGTAGCAACGTGCTGCATGTTTTGCGGTCGACAGGGGTAATGTTCATTCATTCCATCTCCTCGTGGACGCGATGCAACTGGCAATGCAAGATGTGTGAGACCTATCATTGATAGCAATATGCCTTCATTTATAATGTTACATTCTTTCAAATATTTCTTAAGCCAGTTCTGATGAGTATTGGTATAGAATTATTTGCCCATGTCGTGGGAGGGTGATGCCGAGTTGTAATATACTGGCGATTTCATTCTACGAAACGTGTTAGGGATATAAAAGGCTGCTTTATTCGTAATGTAATGACACTCAACGCTAGATTTCCCACGAGGGTTCCAAAAAAAGGTGTTCCTGAAAGCATTGCTAAGTTCTGGTTTTGGTACTTGTAACTTACTTGAAAGTCTGTTATTTGTTCTTTCGTATTTTATTGTTCCTTGTAATAAAATGGAGAACCGAATTACACTTACTGTTCAATTAAATTGTTACATTACAATTTGATATTAAAAGTTATTGGTCTTAAGTACTTGGAGAATAACAATATTTTGTACAGCTATGTCTACGTAGACGTTATAAAATACGATGATATATAAACCTGTAACTCGATTGTTATATCGTGTTACTTGCCTACTCATTTCAAACCAATAATTTATTATTCTATGCTCTTTTTACTACTTAAATAATACTGAGTACAAATAATAATGACAAGCCTTTCATGACATTGGTATTAGTAAATGGCTACATAGTACATACATTCTATTATACACAAGACTACAACGTACCCACAAGATCTAGTTTTCCTCTCCGATTCAATCTTATCCTAGTATACAGGAAATAAGGTAGGTATTTGAGCATCCGTAGACACAATATTCCTGGGTCCAAAAATGTTTTACCTGCAGCGTTTTTGTGACTTCCTATGACTTATCATCTACTCGAATCTACGTAAAAAAGTAATCTAGTCGACGAAAGTCTATCATTGAGAATAAACATTTTTGTGGTATCGCTAAACTATAGATATAAATGTATCTTAGAAGTCTAATATGATAGTTTGAACTTAAACAAGGGTTTCAAGTTTGCTTTCTGAGCGCGCAAATGTGTGTACCATTATTTTAAGCTCAGTATTTGGTGAAATTGTTTAAGAGATAATTAAGATAAGATAATTAAACCGACGAGAGTATTACAAAAAACTATCAGGTGTTAAGACTTCTTCTTAATTATTTTGTTTAGCGCTAAAAGAAGTAAGTATTTCGACACGCACAAAAACTTTGTAAAGTCTAAAGTACTTGGAAAAATAAACACCTAAGACTATATATATTCACAGGTCTTCAAATCAGTCTATAAACATTGTTAACGAAGCAATTTGTTTGGTCCACAACGACTTTCTGAAAGTTTTTATTTCATTATTACATATGAACCGAAATTTCAGAATTATGTTTTATAAAGATGTATTATGGTCTAAATAGTTAAGTTTTATCTCTTCTCTTACTATATATATATCCTTCTTATTTTTTAAGTCATGTTGGCTGACTTGACATAAAGTTAAGTAATGCAATTATTAGTTTGTTATTAAGTAATGATGTATGATTATTCTACTATAAATAATAACAACATCAAATACAGTATTATTATACCCTTCTAAGATGCATTAGAAACTGTGATAGACTGCACTCAAAATTTAAGAAAGAATCTGATCATATGACGCTCAAGTTAAACGTTACCGAAATTTTTAAGCATACCTTCTTCGTAAACTAAAACTTGCTTTTAATAAATCCCAAATTCAAAATACCGAAAATGACCGAAATGTTTTGTGGAAAGCTATAAAAGACATATCATCAACTCATAAAGCAAAAAGCAATGCGAAAGAACTCTTAACATGATCAAACAACCCAGTAACTTCCACTAATCATGTTTTAACCTAGTATAGTATAGGTAAAAACTTAGCTAAGGAAATCTATGAGCCTGCCAATATTACCAAAATAACTATATCTCTAAGGGAACACGATTTTAACAGCCTCTTCAGTTCACTGCTGATCTAATAAATATCAAACTCTGATACAGAGGCGTTAATATTTGTACTTCGTTTTGACTGCGCCACGGAATTGGTCAAAATTCCATCACAAGTCTTCCATCAAAATTGGCATGTACTAACTAACCCATAAAATTGGTATAATAGCGTCTTCAATATGGCTTTCGTCAAGGTTTATCCACCAGATTTAACTAATACCATTGTTAATAAATTAAATGCAAAAAATAGATGCTTACGCAACTTTACAGAATTCTCTTCTCAAAAGCATTTAATACGGTAGGTATATTCTATATATCCAGATCCAAATGAACGCAGCTTATCTTCGGTGTGTCCTCGTGTGGCTTGTAGAGCTGCATTTGAGAGGACTTATACTGCACATTGCAGTATAATGGGTTAAACTATAGAATAGAATACTCTTAATTTGCAAATCTTATTACAGAGTTACAATAGAGTACATCAAAGTAGTTGTGTAAATTAAATACTATATAACAAAACCATAAATTTCAAATCCTCGATCGTGATTAGCTAAATTATAATGATAGTATTCATCATCATCAACAGCCTTTACCAGTCTACTGCTGGACATAGGCCTCTCCTTGAAAAGGACGTATTGGCCTACTATACCACGCTGGCCAGACGGGTTGGTATAGGGTTGGTTTCAAGGTTTCCTTCTCTTTGCATTGATGTTGTCTTGCGTAGTTTATCCCTTAGTCGCCTTTTACGACACCCGCGAAATTATAAGAGCTATACTGTTGAAATTTGGTCAGTCGATTTTTCTGTGAACCGCATTAAGATTTTTATATAAAAATAGAAAAAAAACAATACATTTTGGGGGTCCCCATACTTGAAACTGGAACTCAAAAATTTTTTTTCATCAAACCTATACGTGTATGGACAGGTGTTCAAAAATGATGTTGAGGTTTCTAATATATTTTTTTTTCTAAACTGAATAGTTTGCTCGAGAAACACTTCCAAAGTGGAAAAATGTGTGAAAACACTTTACAACGATGTAAATAAAAAAACTACATTACAAAAAAGTTACATTAATTAGACGTAGGTAAAAATGACTGATTGGCTACAGCAACTTGAATACGAAAACACCGAAAACTTGCTTAAATTTCCTTTGTTATTTGCAATCATGCACGCCCGGACCCACGCACACAAGTAAACAGCAGTATTAAGTATGACTTACTGTTCTTTTATGTGCGACGGAACACTGGCTCCAAAGATGCAGGATCCCAGCCTAGTTTGGGTTTCAGTACATAATTACTTAATTAATATGTACTGATATACATATATAGTTATTATGTTGATAAAATCTGTGCCTAACTGTAATACACCAATGTGGGAAAATTTTATTTAAATACTCTAATTTTATTTTTGTATCCCTCTATCACATAAAATAAGCTTGATAAATTAGTTTGTTCTGATGTTTCAACCACCAAAGTTGTATATAAAGCTGTGTTCATAAAGTTATGTCCAATTATAAATAGACGAATTTTCAACGCTTGCAAGCCTTGAAAATTTTCTTTTTTAATTCTAAGTACAACTACACTATATTTTATATATTATACATTTCATAAAGACTATGAGTATACGTACAATACTAAAATGCGTGTCCATGACTCATGTTTTATAACAGCTTGTAGAAACAGAAAACTAAACTTCAAACTTCCTAATCCTTTGAAGCTATAAATTTATATACGACTCCATGTCTTACAAACTCGAGAGGTTAGAAAATATAGAGTTAAGTATCGTGGTCGTAGGCAAAGTTTAACTCCAACATCTGGACTATCTCCCGTCTTATCGACTCGCTCAGCTTATATCTCATTCAAGAGACGTTACTCTGGAACCAATATGCTTTTTAAATATTTTATTACAAAATAAAACGTTTGTTCTTGCGTTTTGCTCCCATAAATTAATTACTGTACCTTTAGAATAAGGAAAATGAAAGTAGGAATTTAATATTGATAACATTCACGTTATCTATTGAAATGAAGTAAATGAGCAAAGAGAAATATTAGCTCTTAGCAACAGTGTGTTTTTGCTATTTTGACGGTCTCACTAATGTTGCTATTGTTTTGCAAAATAAATTCCAAGTACCTTTTATTGTTCTCACGAAATTAGGTAGTTTATTGTTCTGCAAAGTATCAAATCAATACAAAGTGAATAAAGTAGCGGTAGGTAAAAGGAATAACATACCCATAGGTTTCCATACAATTGGAGGGATAAATTGATTAGATCATCATCAGATCTGCGGATCTAAATATCGGTCACGAATAGAATGGAAGAGAGAACAGCCTGCGAGTACCTGAACTGCAAATGTTAATCGTGGGATGGAAATTAGAGGAAGTCTGAATAAGGTTATTGTAAGCTAATATTTTTAGTGTAATTTTGCTAGTTTTCAAGGTGCCAGTCCAAGGTGATAAGATACTCCTCGCAACAGATTAGTCCGATATATCTTGAGCTCTAAAAGCTCGATGATCAAAAAGCAGTGAGCAAAATTGTGTATATGAAAATTGATGAATATAAGAGTTGAGAACGACCGAAGCCAAAAAGGATGAACACTATAAAAGGAATTAGTGACTTCATATTTTAAAGCTAAATTGTTTTGTGACATTTTATAATTTAGTGTTAAAACTATCATTAATTTTATACCAATTAGGAAATGCAATAAACTCCAATTAGGAACAATTTTGCCCTTTTTTTTTTTTTTTTTTTTCCGTGCGGAAATCCCCCCGGATACCACCAGTTGATGGTTATGTCGGACTCGAACCGACTAAAACCGCACGCCGCCTCGGGTACTATAAGCCGAGGAACCAGGTGTACCCTCGAAAGGAAGTCCCTGGAACCCCGACGTACCTCGGGCCATCCACGGCTTGCAGATGACCCTCTCTTATGTGGAAACCCCAAGTTCCAGAAGTCTGAAAGGAGGCGCGGGCGCTTCGTAGCACTCGCGCCGCCACCCTGGCCTGCTTCTGCTAGGGTAACAGGTGGCCTCACCTGTCACCCCCAGGCTTGCGCTTATGGAGGACGGAGATCGTTTGACGATCTCCGGCGCCTGAGTCGTCTGCGGTACCTGGCCCGTTCCCGGGCCTGGCGGACCGGGAGGGTTCTAAGCCTCTCCCGGTCCCGCTCCGCCATCTCCTTCGCAAGCATGACTTGCTCACAGAAGGAGACAGCGGAGTTCCACGCACTCTCGCTCCGTATCATGGCAGCAATCATGTTACGGAGCGAGAGAATCCCCACTCCGATGGCCGCCACGAGGTCACGCCTCTGCTCCACCCACGCTGGACATTCGGCTAACGTGTGGAGCGCCGTATCCACGGTTTGGCCACCGCAATGGTGGCACTCAGGCGTTGGCTCTTTTCCGATTAGACACAGGTAATCTCCGAAGCACCCCTTTCCAGTGATCACCTGTGTCGGTATGAGAGGCTGCCGTGATGCCTCTCGAGCCAATCCTCCATAACCGGTCTTACCGCCGCAATAACGGCGTGCCCAGCGCTTGGTTGCCCAAGTCGTTCTCTCCACTCCTCCACGAGGACCTGGTGGAGTTGGGATCTCTGATCCTCGATTTCTCGAGGTTCAGGACCCCCACCCAACTCCCGCACCTCCTTGCGCCACTGATAAAGAGCTGCAAGGGCTCTCGCCTCCAGGTCCCATGGTGGAGTTCCGGCCAGGAGACTTGCTGCCTCAAAGGAGATCGTGCGGTACCCTCTTATGATTCTGATAGCCAGCACCCGCTGCGGTCGTCGCAGCAGCGCAACGTTGCTGGCCTTCAGAGCCTCCGCCCATACTGGAGCCCCATAAAGGGCCATCGACCGCACAATCCCCGCGTAGAGTCTCCTGCAGGAGTCATCGGGCCCCCTCATGTTTGGCAGCAACCGTGCCAATGCACGCGCTGTGCCAACCAGCTTGGGGACCAGACTTCGAAAGTGAGATTCGAAGTCCCATCGGCCGTCGAGTACGAGCCCTAAATACCTCATAGAGGGCTCGATGCCGATGCGAGTGCCTCCTACTATGAGACTGAGTCCATTAGGTGGCTTCTTCCGAGGCCCATGGAAGAACAAGGCCTCGGATTTGTGCAAGGCCACCTCAAGACCCAGCCGCCGGATTCGCTCCACAACTTGGGCAACCCCGGCCGTGGCCCTCAGGGTCGCCTCACGATGCGTCTCCCCCCACGCCATCACAAGCGTGTCGTCCGCATAACATGTGATGGCGACACCTTCTGAGAATGCACCGCGAAGCACCCAATCGTAGCCAATATTCCACAGGAGCGGTCCTAAGACCGACCCCTGCGGAACACCGCACGACATCTCACGCCGACCGAGACCGGTTCTACTTGGGTAAACAACGGCTCTCTCTGACAAATATGCCCCGACTATGCGGCGGAGGTATGAAGGCACTCTGTGATAAACTAGTGCCTCCCTGATACAGCTCCAGGGCAAAGTGTTGAACGCGTTGGCGATGTCTAAAGACACCGCCAACACCACTTCACCCCGGGAAACTGCGTCCTCCGCCAGAGCCCTCACGCGCATGATCGCATCCACGGTGGAGCGCCCCTGACGGAAACCGTACTGGTTGTCCGCCAGATCCGGCCCCACCCTGTAGAGATGCCTAACGAGGCGGTGTGCAATTACTCTTTCAAAGAGTTTGCACACCTCGTCAAGCAGCACTATGGGCCGGTAGGCGGATGGTGAGTCCGCCGGGCGCCCCTCCTTTCGGATGAGAACCAGTTTCCCCGTCTTCCACAGTTTCGGAAACTGGCCCTGCTCGAAGCATGCGCTAAAGAGCCCTCTCAGACGGGGCTCGAGAGCCGGCGCCTCATTATCAAGAGCCAGGACCCACGCTCGGCCCGGAATGCCATCGGGTCCTGGGGCGGTGTTCTTGGCTTTGAGCCTTTTCACCGCCAGCGCTAGTTCTACCCAAGTGACCTCAGGGACGTCGTCGTCGTCCACGCTAGGCGTCTCAGGCGTCGAAAGCGGAGCCATCTGTGGTGGAGTGTGCTCCACCACTCGCGATGGAAACAGGGAGTCAACGACCCCCTCAAGCAGCTCTGGCTGAAGACACTGGGTCAGCGGTGGAGCCCATGGGCGCATCTTGCCCCTAACCATACGGTAAGGGCGCCCCCATGGATCTCGCTCCAGTGTCTCCAGTAACTCGCGGCGAGCCTCGGTCTTTGACCGCTTTATCGCTGCTTGAAGGGTCCTTTTGGCAACCCTGTATTCCACCAGTAGCTCCGCCTCTCGGACTGCCGCATCCTCGGCGCGGCGACGCCTTCTGCGGAAGCTGGACCACTGACGGCGCGCGGTGACGCAGGCTTGCCGCAACCTTGCAATCTCCGGCGACCACCAGTAGACCTGGCGCCTCGCAGTATTGGGCTTAACCCTAGGCATCGCCGCATCGCAGACGCGGGTCATCGCCTCCCGGAACCATTCTGCCTCGGCATCCACATCGACAGGTCTATCCGGCGTAGGAGCCCAGGCCTGTACGATGGTGGCTTCCAGGAGGAGCTCCTTATCTAAACGCTTGAGCGCCCAACGTGGCTCGGGTGGAGCCGGTCTAGCCGGCACGCCATTGGTGGGAGTGGAGACATCAAATCGAATGTATCGATGATCCGAACCTGTCTCCTCACCCACAGCGACGTGCCAGTCCCGAACACAACGTGCCAGCGAGGGGCAGGCGAACGAAATATCCACGATCGAACTGCCCCTCGCCGTCACGAACGTGGGTACGGATCCCCGATTCAGGACAACTAGACCGAATCTTGCAGCCCAGTTCTCCAGTGCCCTTCCCCTCGGGTTTGTGCGGCGGGAACCCCAGGCCTCCGACCAGGCATTAAAGTCCCCGAGCACAAGAACCGGGTGGGGGCGACAGGCATCGACGACGACAGTCAGCTGAGCGAGCCATTGCTCATACTCAGTTATGTCTCGATTCGGCGTGAAATAAGCGGCCACGACCGCTATATCCCCAACCACCGCCGCTATGCATCCTCGTTCCCTTGCAACCACGGCAAAGGGAGGGGTGCCAGCAGCGGTACCGTGCACCAGTGCCGCCGAGCCATCCAAGTCGGTCTCCCAGGCAGCCCCGAGAAACCGGTGTACGTATGGCTCAGCTACAGCGGCAATGTGGATGGACCACTGTGCCATGCTCTGGAGCAGAAGATCCTGAGCAACGGCACCGTGGCCCACGTTCGCCTGGAGAATGCGGAGATGTGAGTCCATTATTGGATTTCCATCTCCGCATTCCGCTGCGAATCTTGCCGCTCTCTGGCGGCACCCCCTGTACCCTCCAGCGAATGGCCTCCCGTTTTCGGCACAGAAAAGGCACAGACCTTACTGCCAACCCGGTGATCCGCAGGCCTGCTTCCCGCTGCGCACCTAAAGCAGCGTAGCGGATTGTTGCAGTCACCCGCTTTGTGACCGGGCTGGCCACAGCGGAAGCAGAGATCACCTATGGTCACCTCCGCCGTGCATCTAACCCCCACGTGACCCACCGACAGGCAACGGAAGCACCTTGCCGGCCGGGCCTGCAGAAGTCGAGCCTGCGCCCTCAGGAAACCTCCGACTAGGAGGGTACGCGCATCAGCGACCTTTTGAGCCGCCGCGACAGGACAGCTGACAACCGTTGCCCCCTGTCCACTGAAGCCGAAGCGTATTGCTCCGACCTTCACATTTTCCAGAGGGCAGCCCCCAGCCTCCATCACGGCGAGCCTAAGCTCATCTGCCGTAACAGAGTCATCCAGGCCCGTGATGCGTACCGCGGCGCATTTTATGGGCCTAGACACTCGGACGTCAGCTGCATCCAGCGAATCTCTAAGTTTAGCCGCTAGGGCATCGGCTTTAGGACCACTGGTGGCGCCGGGGATCTCGAGGAGCCGGGCGCCCGTACGTGTATTTTTACACCGGACACCCGGTATTTCGAGAGCCTTAAGGTCGACATTGGCCTTAACTTTGGCTAAGACCTCAGCATATCCCAGGCCCCTCTCCGCTGCCTCCGTCGTCAGGGTAACGACGACGGCAGCAGACCGAGGGACGCGAAGTCTCCTCGGCGCTCCCACCGCAGCGGTGACGGCTGCCTTTTTTGCCTTTTTGGCAGCTTTCCGCCTCTTCTTTTTGTCCCCGGCTACCATCCAGTCCCCTTCTAATGGGTGCTGTTTGGCATTAGCCGGCGTCAATTCTTGGGTAGAGGTTAGGGTTTGGGTTGGTTTCACCTTCCTCTTTCCCTTTTCTTTCCCCTGGGTGGCCTTCTCTGATGCTGTAGATGAAGTTGGCCTAGATACGCTAGCCACTGGTTGGGCAGTTGAGCCCACCTTCACAGCAGTCGCGTATGACGTCGATGGCGGAGTTAGCGGTGGGCGGCAATGGGCGCTCTCTATGGCAGAGATGCGCTTCATAAGCCGCTCCTCCATCGCCGTCATGAGTCGGACCATGTCGGGTTCTACTCGGCAGGACGATGCGTTGCCACCAGCATTGGTACAAGTGGAACCCAACTCCTTCTCTCTCGCTTCGACGAGCTTCGCTTCGAGAATGGCTTTCTCCCTTTCGTGGGCCCTATTATCGGCCACGAGGAGTTTGCCAACCTCGACGATGCTGCGCATGACCGCTAACAAAGCCTCCTGTTCGGGGGACCCGGAGCTCCGAGACACCTGGAGTAAGCGATCGGCTACGCCGATTGCCTCTTCCATGCGATCTACGGGATTCCCCACTCTTTTTCGTAGCTCCTCCACGTCCGTATCGCTGCACTTCGTCCCGGTGGTGCTTGTCCTGTCGGCTTCAATCTTCTCAAAGAGAGCCTGAAGCAAGAGTTCACCTTCAGCCCTCTTTGCTGCCGAACATCCAGCAGCCTGTCTCGCCACGGTGACTCGGCCAGCCTTTGGAGGCCGGCCTCCGCTGCGAGCCCCTCGACGGCTTGTACCCACCTTGGGTAACGTTCCTTCGTCACTAGACGGTGATTCCAGTGGGCTTTCCTCCAATGAGTGAGTTTGGCGTCTTTTCCTCTTTTGTGAGCCCCGTCGATATCTCTCTGCAGCTGAGAGCATCGGTATGTCAGCACCGTTGTTTTCCGAGGCAGTGTCAGAATCCAACACTGCCTGTCTTGTCGCGTCCTCCGCGTTGAGTAGGTCACCGGATTTACCGCTCGGCAACGGGCGGGTTTGGCAGTGGTTGCTCCCCCCAGAATACGATTGGGAGCTGCCGGAGCCGTTTGGCTCCGGGAGGGACTCCCCAGGCGCAGTGCGTCCGGGACCCTCCTGGGTAGGTTTTCCCTTTTGTTTACCCATGCCATTATTTTTTGAGTTTACCGTCCTCCGACATGACACCCTTGGCACTGGACTCCCTCCAGCGACTCAGCCCATGGCCAGGCGTCAAAGCGTGGGCTTGGGGTTTTTTATAGAGGTTTACATCCTCGCGGGTCCGAGAACCCACCGGTCCTGTCAAATCAGGATTACGGCTGGGCCGGACGGGGTCTGCACCAGACTGAGTCCGTCCGCCCCGTGGTTTTTTATAGAGGTATCCTTCCTCGTAGCCCTCGAAGAGCCGTCGTTCCTGATTGTTGCCAATCAGGCTTACGACTTGGCCGGACGGTGGCCTGCATCAGACCATTGTCCAATACCTCTGGATAATGCCAGCGGTAGAGGACTCGTCCGCCCACTAGCGCACTCTCCACTGTGCTCTCCGCTTAACGGAGGGACACGCGGAAAGCCTCGGAATAACCCTCAGGAGGGTCATTCTCACCTCGGCCGGAATTGGCCGTAGGCAGCAGCGTCTGTCCCATGTGGCGAGACAGGCGCTGCCGTCTCCGAGGAACAATTTTGCCCTCACATTATTTATGATGATTTTGTATTGATATAATTTATGAAAAGCCCGTATTATATTACAACTTAAGATTAGCTAGTAATACCTAGACACCTCAGTTTAAAAAAAAAATAATAATAATATTATGAATGACATTCCACCATTTGATCCACTATGAGTATCCTCATCATAATCATGTATTGCTTTGATGCTATCATTTGCATCAGTGAATAACAAACAAAAATGATATGTAGTTTTAATAGTGTGTGCTGTTAATATCATATTGATATTTTTATGTTAGTGCGTCTGTAACTTCATCTTCCCCACGGAGAGTATGGTGTGAAAAACATTCCCCGCGAAAACAAAATAAAAGGTTTTGAGCAATATTCTATTCGTATGTATATTAATTATATTTTAGTATATACTAACTAACTATCCTTGTTATAGAATTTGTGACTTCAACTTTATTCGAACATTCATGTTAGATTCCATCCTTAATTGGAACAACCGCACACCTGTAATTTATATGTAGATATGACTACAACGACAGGAAATGAATTGTCTAACCTCCAACTATGAAGCATCGTAGTCCGTAATTAAAGCTCGACTACCCACTGCGTGCTTTGCAAATCGATATCCTTTGAACGTATTAAACGAGTTTAGTATCGATATTCAGTGTTGTCTACAAACTATTGCAATTACGTCCTAATTATCAGTCTCTAGTAATTATGTTGTATAAGGTAACCTGATCACATAAATACTATAGTAGAAATTCCCCTCCAAGTCATCATAAGTGATATTTTTGAAGAATTGTAGGAATAGAACTAATGATAAAGCAATAAAATGAAAACTATAGGGTTAAATATGATAGAAATAGGATATTTCAAAATCTTATGTATAACTAGGTGTGTATACTTATGTGTAAACGCCACGTGGCGAAACTAGTCTTAAAAGAGCCTAAGTTACTTATCATCTATGTCAGTGAAAGTGTTGTCAAAATCGAACTGATTCAGAGATTAACAGGAGCAAACAGGCAGACAGACAGATCGACAGACAAGCAGACGAAAAAATTTAAAATTAGTTTTTGATGTAAATACCGTATATGCTTTCACATATACTTAGTGAACAGCTGTTAATTTGAAATTAAAAATAGATATTTCAGATTTTTATTTCTATAGATTTGAAAATAAGTTGCCCAACATTATTTACGTCAACATCTCATCATTTATCTTTAAAAATAGAAAAAGCGATGTAGACGATGAATGACTTCAAATCGTGACTAAGAGCTTGTGAATGTCAAATGAAGTTGACCTCCGTACGTGGTACGTTTCTAATCTCTCGAACTCGTATTTATTACACAGTCCTGTGTCGCAGTCGTGAAATTGAAAACGAACCTTTTATGATACCATATTTGTAAGGTTTCTTTTCAAAAATATCGACATGGATGGAGCTTGTTGATCGGAGAAAAAGTAACTTGTGCGTTAAATTTATTTTTGTGTATTTTAGAACACCACTATCATATTTCTGTCAATAGAAATGTGTACTTAATTAATAATACATAAAAATATTACATTAAAAATTATACAATATAAATATTCGATTCGTTTACTGACCGAAGCCGAGCATGACGAGCCGCGAAAAAAGGGCCTATGTTTAATAGTGGACTGCGATAGGCTGAAGAAAATGAAAACTTAATCTATACTTTATATTATAAAGCTGAAGAGTTTGTTTGTTTCAACACGATAATCTTAAGAACTACTAGTACGATTTGAAAAAATATTTAAGTGTTAGATAACCCAGTTATCGAGGAAGGAAAATAGTTAATAACATTTGCAAAGATGCATTAAAAATAAGATCTAAATGATATGATATGAATACGTGTAATAGACTAATCATCACTGGACCTTAGAAATAAATTTAGATGCATGTGTTTTTTTGTGTTTTGGCACATGTACTGTCTGTAACTATTTAATATAATAATAGTCTCAAGTCTATTTTCAACGATTACCACCACACTAAACATTATAAATACGTATTAAAAAATTATATGCTTTTATTCGTAAAGAGTCTTTTAAGTTTCCAAGATAAATTTTCTTCTGCAGACTACTATCGAGATA
Source organism: Phragmatobia fuliginosa (assembly GCA_932526445.1). Classification (NCBI taxonomy): domain Eukaryota; kingdom Metazoa; phylum Arthropoda; class Insecta; order Lepidoptera; family Erebidae; genus Phragmatobia; species Phragmatobia fuliginosa. The sequence goes on along the minus strand of OW052065.1, from coordinate 10,116,073 downwards.
TTCAAGGCGAATAACTTTACCATCGTTAAGTTGCTCTAACTTCGGACAACTCGCATGAATTGTGAAAGTACGCTCAAAAGCAAACTTTTAATATACATGTCTTGAATTGTTACGTCAACATTTGATTGATGAAAGTACGAAAACTTGTTTTGTGGAAATAAATGATTTAACTCTTTCATTCGTCTGCTCAACTCGGAATGCGTAAACAAGAATCGGATGAGTTTCAGATTACATAGATAACAAGTACGTCAGGCAAGAATGTCTAAACGAGCGTGTTGAGTAATGGCTCAACCGCCTGAACCATTCGCAGTTGATTAAGCGAGTCTTTGAAGTTGCACGGCTGACACGATGATTAATAACTGTTTATGACAACCAGCGCAAACATGGGTTTTCATACGATACAATACAACATAAATATAAATTTGTGGAAAATGTTTCTAGCATCGGTGTGTACCTCGCTTTTCTCACTTTACGTAATCCTAAAATCCGTCAACAATTGTAAATAATATGCGTCACCGTATTTTCATAAGCTTTTTCCTTTTTGAAAATTTGAATTTAAATTACAGATTATATGGTTTACCTACAGTTAACGTGTTATGAAACCTAAGGAAATCGTAGTTTAATATTTAAAATAATTCTAAGTTAATATTAAGATCAATAAACCAGCTAGATCATATTACAGACACTGTTTTCGTTATTTTAAAACATAAAACAGATAGTACGTTAGTATTCCATAAAGCATAGTAAAATTAAGAGTATAGTCAGGCAAAAAAAATAAAGAGAGTACCTTTCAACTAAAATGAGAAAGTTTTCTAATTGATGGCGGAAAAATATTTAAAGTTATTTATTTATTTAGATTGGCGGACTAAAATGGAACGGATTAAAAGTATATTATCAGACTTGTCATAATAAATAGGAATACGTTTTATTCAATAAAAATATATAAATATCGAGTGTCTGTTTGTAATATCAAATGAATAGGTTTTTACTAAATGCATACGAAAGTAAACATACACATAAAAAACCTTTTATTTTGTCTATCTGTCCCTCTGTCTATCAGTCTGTTTGTTCCGGCTAATTTAGGATTTATAATAAGCGCTGTAACACTGTGGGACTCAGCTAGTACATAAAAATAATAAATTATGTTTATTTAAGTAAAAAATAAAACGGGAAAACGACAGCTTAAAAGTATTATTATATTATTATTGAACCTTAACACAGATACGTAACCAATTTCTGAGAAAATAGTGAATGAAAGTTAAATAAATTACTTTTATTAACATTCTCAGGATCTAGGTTTCTAAACGTCAAAAAAAGACTTAATTCTTCTTGAAAAAAAGTAACTATAAATAAAAAATAAATAAATATTTAGAACATTTAACACACAATTTCATTTGGTCCCAAACTAAGTAGAGCTTTATTATGGTATTATGGGTACCAGACAACTGATATTACATAAACATATTTTTTGTAAAGACGTACATTTTATACATAGAAAACACCCAGACTCCGAAACAAATATTTGCGGATCAGTCAAACATTTGGTCCTACCCGGGAATCAAACCCGAGACTTCAAGCCCAGGAGTCTTCTACGCACTGCGCCACCGAGGCAGTGAGCATTTATACAAGAGTAGTATTGCAATCTTAACTTAAAGTATAAGTATACGCTGCGTTACCTATAATTAGTGAAACAGCCATTTCAATCAACTATTGTCATGAACATATAGACCAAGTTCCACTACTGTAAAGGCGAACGCCCACACGCACGTGTCTAAATGAGTCATCGCTTGTATGTGAAGTCATAGATGTATATAATAAACATATACTTCAATAACAGAACTACACGAGAGGTTTTCAAAAGGTCGTCGTTAGCGAGGCCGATCACGTTCTTATTATTGGCAGCCGGAATCAGAGACTGGCGTCAACGAGCCTTACTACGCTTCTGTAAGCCTGTCACACTACTAAAACAACTGTCACATTGCTTCCTTTTTATCTATCAATACAAATAGAAACAGTGATAAGGCTGAAAATCACAGCCTTTATGTGTACAGTTTTAAAGCTATATATTGTAAGAAATGTACTATATAAGAGTGTCGTGCCTTTTATAGTTTAAAGAAGAAAGAATTAAAAAAAAAGAGAACGAAATACGTGATATTTTTCTAAAATATATATTAAATCCAATAAAACTTCTTGCTTTGAGCCTGTCAACTACAAGTTCATCTAAACAAATGCGGTATATGTTTAGATTTTTTCATGTTGCATTGTGATGCTATTTTTGTTTTGTTCTGTGGTTTCTCTCAGTGACTACTTGCTTAATAAAGTTTTGATGCAGTAAGTCCAACTATTCGGTGAACTTAGAAACTATTACACCCTGTCCACTGCGACTGCCTTTGATATTAAACTTCAGCCATTTGTAGACAAGAGTGTGAGGTTTTCGTATAGAGCTTGAGTTAAATATTTTCGATCGACTTAAAGCAGTTGTGTAATTTACTTTTGAAACAATTTTTTTTTTTATTTTGTCATCATTTTTGTGTGATATTCATCAATATATTGCTCTCAAATTTTATCTATAATAAATTGCTCTCAAATTTTATCTATCACAAACTCATCAAGAAGTTAAGATATTGAAGTTATTACTTTACCCAAAAATATTGTGCCTGATATAGTTTATCGAATCGATTTCTTCGCTAGCTACTGCTTTTTAAAAAATTGATATAATTATTTATCATATCGGGTTTGGTAAAGTAACTGTTTGGTGGTCTCAGCATGGTGTTATTCACTATAACTTTCTCCGATCTGCAATAACGGTAGATGTCTGCTGTGCCGAATTCCGAACAATGATAGCAAAACTTGCAGTGAAACAGCCCCGACTCTTGGATCGATCTTCACCATTATTGCTCCATGATAGCGCGAGACCTCATACAGCACGAGAAACCATTTCAACTCTACAGGAAGTGCAATTAGAAACCATTCTTCACTCTCCGTATTAGCCAGACCTTGCTCAATAGAACTACCGTATTTTTCCTGATTTAGACAATTTTCTACGTGATAAAAAGTTTTCTTCCCAGGAGGCAGTACAAAATGCTTTTACACAGTTTGTAGACTCTAGATCACAAGAGTTCTATTGCAAAGACATAAATGACCTTCCTATTAGAATGCAGCAATGTATAGATAATAATGGTAGATATTTTAATTAAATAAATATGTTAAATGAAAAAAAAAACAAATTTCAATTTTTCGGTATAAATCGGCAATTACATACTGTAACCCCTAATACAATTTATATGTGATTCAACGTTAGAACGCTTTGCACAAAACAAACTTTAGTACTTTGTACTAAGACAGTATTTCTACAAACAACTTGTCTCATAACGATACAATCTAGGCCTTAGATCGTAACGTGAAAGTCTCAAAAGGTTAATTTAGCTGTTGTGTAATGGTATACGCTACCATTTGGAAGATTTCCCATATAAGCGAAGTCTTATTAACAAAATCTACGAAAACCAGATACCTAGTTACTGGGAGTGTTTGCGAGTTCATTTGCAATTTACCCGCTCTTGAGCACTGTAGTTGCTACATTAAGGTGATGGACGCCACATGCCAAACTACCCAGCTTACAGCTGATGCCGTTAGATGAGTTCTACTAATTACTATTTGCTTAAAGGATTGTTTTCTGTCCTTGACGCTTGAGTTGTGTTCAAGAACACTATCGTTAATAATTACTGCTAATTGCCTGTATAAAAGTGAATAATGTATCTATGAATACTCAATCATTATTATTTGATAGTTTTTATTGAGAAAAAAGACAATTATGGAAAAACATTTTTTAATAAAAGTTTAGAGAATCAAGACAGTAAAACAATAAAGGATTATAAAAAGTTTAATGATAAAAGGCTTCAGAACACAGTTGTCTCACAGTCTAAATAGTATAAAAATAGTCTATAGATATTGGAAGATATTTAGTTAGTACATTACTAATGCGGGAGCTGTTCTTTTTAGAAATGAAAAAAGAATAATCTATTACTGAGGCCCAAATTATTTGCACGCATCTTTTTTAAATAAATAAAATAAAATAATAACAGTATATTTAAAAATTCACACCGTTAAATATGAAAGAAAATTCATTAGTAAGGGATACTAAAATTCTAACATCAAATTAAATCAAATTTATGGCCGACAGAAATTTTCTCGTTACCGAAATACATCTATTAGGCAGTAACTACAAAGCGAATCAAGCTGTCTTTATTAATTAGGAGTTAGTAATACACTGTCGTTTCTCTTAATTACTATGAAGTTTCATGTTTATTATTACCCAGAATGTATAAGATATTACTTTAGTGAGCTATAATTACGCATGTGGCTTGTACAATCTGTTCGGATTACGTCGTAGCGACTAAACTGTTAGGGTTAGCAAGGATAAACTCTCTCTTTGCGATAAGAAACTTGTAGAGAAGAGCATCCATTTGTGCTCGTTGAACAATGCTCCAGATAGTTATCTTACGTATAGGCTTTGTTCACTTAATTAACTTTACAAATTGCGGACCTATCTAACGATAACATCGTGTGGCAGTTTTAAATCCTCCTAAAATCAATTCCATGTTAAGCCAAGTTATAACCTACAGGGAACTTTTATTAGAGCACATGAGGGAAATTATTGAACATGGAACGTAATCAAAGGGCCATAATCCTTGTGAACGAAATAGCGATGTAGGTACAATTTAATGTATGTATAATTGAAAATAGAGGTTAAAGGTAAGTAAGGTCGTTATCTGTATGCCTTTGGGAAATGCAAAGCCGCGTTTGGTTTTTGTTCGAGCGAAAGTGATTTTATTGAAATATTAAATTACTAGCTTCTGCTCTCGGCTTCACTCACGTAATTATAAACTTTACATCACTTCTTAAAGATTAAATTATAAATGTTTTGTCTTTTTTAATTTTGGAAGCGTGTACCTATGTGTTACATTGTTACAACCCAGTTCAATAAATATTTTAAAAAATATCTAGTAAATAACTATGCACATGTCATGCCAGACCTCAAATGTTATTGGGAGTAAAAAAGGCTAGAAAGAAGACTTTTCACTGAAGGAAAAAGACTACTGGATGACAAATTCGTAATTTCGAGGTAAAACTGTCAAAGTAGCCATACATTAGTATCTCTTAAATTGAAAAAAAAAATGTACTAAAGAAACTAAAGTACGTAACCCACTGTTTGTTTTTGGGCAAAATCAACGACCTACGCAGTTTTACGAAGTCTATGAACAATGTCAAGAATATTGAACAAAACAAGAATGAAACTATAGAAGACTGAAGTGTTAGTATTAATTTATACTCAGTCTTATATGTAGCTTCTTGATAAAAGTCTGTATTAGAATCTGCGGGATTGCTACCATGTACCTTTTTGTTAATGAGTTTCACATATTTCGGCACTGTTGCAAGCGCCATGATCACGGAATAACTTAAGATCTTCCGGGTAGAATGTTATTTGGCAGACATATCGGTCAACCCTCATTCGCAGTATTTTATTACGATCGCCTCCGGTACTACATTAGCAAAATAAACAGGTACATGGTAGCAATCCCGCAGATATCTATTCTAATGTTACTGACCATGAAAGTTTAAAATAAAAGTCTGTATGTTTATATATTTTGTTTCCATGTTTTAAGTTAATAGTTCAAGAACTCTGTAATTTCTTCCTTAACTGTTTTGTCAAAATTCAAGTTAAAACTTGTTCTATATACAATAAAGACACACATTGTTGGTACGTGCGTAAAATGTATTTTAAATAAACGAAGTCACGCTCGAATGTTACAAACAACACGAGTATTTGCCCATTTTATATTTATACGTCAGTTTGTTTCAATCTGAACCAGCATGGAAAATTTAATTAACCACATTCAGTAATTACACTGAAAATGTTTAGATGGTCTCGGACTTTCATTGACGATAATTAATTTACTGTCGTTCCGCTTTAATAAACCTGTATTGCGATAGTATTATAATATCAATACTGGAATAATTAATTTGTAAAGTAACTTTTACCAGCTCCGTCCAGCACTATGTCGGTTATAAAATGATACCCTGTCGATCTTCAAAAATAAAAGTATAAGTATACCGAATTTCATTAAAATCGGCGCAGTGGTGCAGCGGTTTAACGAATAGATTAAGAATGAAGCCATAGCCGAATGACCTTATCTGATTGAAAATAATTGCCAAAGGTAAGCAACGATGACGCGGTCAGTACCTAGATGGGCGAACGTTTGTGGTATGATATGTTATGATTTTTCCATGGTTGTAATTATAAGATATCAGTCGAGAAGCTTAGTTGGAGGCCTGTAGGCAGCATAAAAACCCCAGCCCAACCCGCACTCGATATATGGCCGTTTGGCCTTAACCCTCTTTTAGGCGATTCTGTAAATGAGATCTGAACTTGAAATTATATTTTTAGATGCAGTGTTAATTATGCAAAACATTTTAGATTATTTATTATTATTATCATAGCTCTATTAAAAGAGTGACACAGCTGAAGAAACCACATCAGAATTCTTCTTATTACATGAAAAAACTTTATATTTTTAAAAAAGCGCTTATATCATCATTTTCATGTCTGCCAAAGGACATCTACTACTGGAAATAGACCTTCCCCAAGGCTCTACACAAAAACCGGTCTTGTGCATTTAACTGTCCTGCTCTAACCTTCACCAGGTCATCGTTGTAGTATTTTCTCTATACGCACTTTATATAATTAGAAAAATAAATTAAAAATATAAAATTTCAGACATCTTGCACACAACGCCATAGTCTCTGCTTAGTCAGATACTAAGCAGAGCTTGAATAATGGGTAAAATTTTTTTTGTAAATCCACACATATACATACATAGAAAACACCTAAACCCCGAAACATACATTTGTGAATCACATAAACAATTTGGTCGGACAAGGAAATCAAACCCGCGACTTCAAGCACAGCAGTCGCATACAAAAGTTAATAAGTTCTAAGTTCTTAGTTAAGAAGATATATATATATATATTTAACGATCTTGCAGTAAGAGCATTATTTTATTGTAAATTATGTAAAGAGTGCACGTAACTATTTTTTTAGACAACTAATTCTATTCTGAGCAAATTTCGCAGCGACGCTTACTGTTCAGCTGAGTACAAATAACAATATAACTATAGTACAATAAGATTTAGTTCAATCAGCAAATGTGCTTGCAAATACAGTGCGACTATTATTTCAAAAGATTAGCGACATAGCATAGCAAAGCGCATGGTCGGCCGCACTCTGGGAACGTTTACTCTCATACAAACTTCCACCCAACTGTTCACTCATTTGCATTTTGCAGACTGTTACATAATCTTTCAGCACAGAAAATACTTTGATACTGTACAGTTGAATTCACTTTAAGATTATCTTGTTTAAAAACATAGTAAGTGAAGTGAACGTGGCTAGACTTAAGGCACTTATTTTTTGTGCAAAATATACATATATTTTTTATATTTAGCCTACCAAAGTGACTCTACCCTGCCTGATGGAAAGCATGAGCAGAATCCAAGAGTAGAAATGCAGACAGTAAAGTATGGCCCACCCTAAGGCGGCTTATTGAAATGCTTTTTCACGCCTCACTTAAAGGACCCGGGATCATAGTGGGAAGGAAACACGTGGTAGTGAGTTCCAGCTTTTGACTGCTCGGCATAAGAAGGAAGAGCCGAACCGTTTCGTTCTAGTACGTATTTCCTCTACCCTGAACGTGTAACGTGCGTGTCAGGCCACCCATAATGGTAGGTAGATTTCAAATCGTATCAAATAGACAAATCGATAAGTTAACTTATTTTTTCTTTATTTTTGTACGAACATTTACAAGTTACGCCCCTATAACTCCTAAAATAAAAAAGTTATCAAGACCACTATAGTTTTTCTTAAAATGTTAATGGTGATATTTTATATCATGATTTTTTTAGATCTTTTGAGCCAGCTATTCAACTTTTAGAGAAAGGGGACGCCCAGTTTTTAGAAATAAATGCGCTTTCAAGTTGAATACCTCATAAACGGATACCTAAATCGAAAAATAGTTTCAGAAACCTCACAATGTTTTTAAAAGATCTATCTAATGATACTACACATGATGGGGTAGACGTGAAAAAAAAAACATATCCACTTTACATGTAGGGGAGGTACCCCAAATAAGAATATTTTTCATAATTATATTATAGCAATTTGTTCACGTAAATACAACACATACTCATGCAATGTTTCATCTATCTAGCACCAACCGTTTGGGCATTAGGTCGAGGACGGACGGAGGGACGGTCATTGCGAATCTATAAGGGTTCCAAATCATGAACTACGGAACCCTAAAATGGATGTTTATATATTATTTATATCAGTTGTCTAGTATCCAGAGTACAAGCCTTGCTTACTTTTCGACTAGACTATGTTGTGTCCGAGACATTTATTTATAATTTACTATTATATACAGGGTCAATAAGTTATCTTAAATTTAGAACTATATAAAACTTGTGGTGGGACAACGAGAACTAAAATGGATTATTTTATTTTATTTGGAGAAAATTTGATGAAATCAAACCGGTCTCTGACCAAAATATATGTCATGTCAACTGACCGATTGTTCAGCGGACTGTGAACCATTTCAATTGCGTATTCAATCTACTGAACGTTTGAATGCTTTTGGGCGCCTCGTTTTTCTTACGGAATGGGAGAAAAAATAAATGTGAGCTTTCTTTGTTTGTGCTATTAATTTTAATACTTTTAGGTTCATATTAACAAAATGTTAAAAAGGTTTAATCTAATTATTAGTCGCGTTTTGTTAAAATAACTATAAACTGGTAAAATGTTACAGTCAATGCTCAGCTATTACTTAATCAGTAGTTACAAAAAAGTCAAAACATACAATTTTATAGAAATAAATAATAAATTAATAAATATTTCCAACATTCTTCACACAACGTTATCTAGTCACAAACTATGCAGAGCTTATGTATTATGGGTACTTGACAAATTATATATTTAATTTCACATAAACATATTTTTTTAATACATACATATTATACATAGAAAACACCCAGACTCCGAAACAAATATTTATGGATCACACAAACATTTGGTCCGATCCGGGAATTGAACCCAAGACCTTTTGATCAGCAGCCACATACCACATAAAAATATTTATACAACAAGGCATTCAATAGTATAACAAACTATTTTTGTATTGATAGGTTAAGGTTATGTATTTACTGAGCTTGACTTATAAATTACATGTCAATAAAATTAAAGTATAACAATCGCAATGCCATTTCAAAAACTATCGCATCTAACACTTCAAACTAACTCGTTGCAGATTCAACTAAGTAATAAACTTTATCTATTAAGTCATTTAATTCAACTATTGTTAAAGATTTGACTTTGATAAATGGCTTTGTTATAAGATAGACGGACGGACAAATGTCACTTGTTGATTCAGCGTTCCGATACATTGCTTCCCTATTTGAAATTTGCAGATAACTAATGCGCCTATAATAATACCAACTATGTACTACATATACGAAATCATTACTCCAAGAATAATTGTAGGTTTCAAGATGTAATAATTATATAGATAATACTATTAAATCAGTTTACATTTATGAGAAACCAAAAATCAGAATGGTGTAACACAAAAGTAAATTTATGTTATATAACAATTTATGTTATACAACAACAATTTTGTATTACAATCGAATCAAAAAAATTCATAAACTGTTGCTTATATACATTTGTATAGCAAATACCCCACACGTACTTGTCTTTTTTAGGGTTCCGAAGTTTATGACTCGGAACCCTTATAGATTCGTCATGTCCGTCCATGCGTCCGTCTAAACGGTGAGTGCTAGAAAGATGAAACTTTGCATGAATATGTGTTGTAATTACGTCGAGAAAGTGCTATAATAAAATTATGGAAAAAAGAAATTCTCGCGGCTACTCCAACGTGTGGGATATCATTAGATAGGTCTTTTAAAAACAATAACGTGTTTCTAAAACAGTTTTTTTGATTTAGGTATCCGTTTGCGAGAAATTACACTTTAAGGGCACTTTTTTGTAAAAACAGGGCGTCCCCCCCTCTAAAAGCTAAACGGCTTGCTCAAAAATTTGGAAAAATTCGTGATGGTTGTCCATATAATGAACTTTAAAGGAAAACTACAACGGATTAGATAACTTTGTTAGTTCGGGAGTTATAGAGGGCTTAACTTGTAAAATGCACTTCCTTGGAAAACGTCACACAAAATGAACGCATTAATACGTAAACATAACAATTATCTATTAAATACAATTTGAAATTAACGTACCATTATGGGTGACTGAGGCAGGCATAGTAGGCCAAAACCTCCTTGCAAAGGAGAGGGCGTCCCCCCTCTAAAAGCTAAACGGCTTGCTTAAAAATTTGGAAAAATTCGTGATGGTTGTCCATATAATGAACTTTAAAGGAAAACTACAACGGATTAGATAACTTTGTTAGTTCGGGAGTTATAGAGGGCTTAACTTGTAAAATGCACTTCCTTGGAAAACGTCACACAAAATGAACGCATTAATACGTAAACATAACAATTATCTATTAAATACAATTTGAAATTAACGTACCATTATGGGTGACTGAGGCAGGCATAGTAGGCCAAAACCTCCTTTCAAAGGAGAGGGCGTCCCCCCCTCTAAAAGCTAAACGGCTTGCTTAAAAATTTGGAAAAATTCGTGATGGTTGTCCATATAATGAACTTTAAAGGAAAACTACAACGGATTAGATAACTTTGTTAGTTCAAGAGTTATAGAGGGCTTAACTTGTAAAATGCACTTCCTTGGAAAACGTCACACAAAATGAACGCATTAATACGTAAACATAACAATTATCTATTAAATACAATTTGAAATTAACGTACCATTATGGGTGACTGAGGCAGGCATAGTAGGCCAAAACCTCCTTTCAAAGGAGAGGGCGTCCCCCCCTCTAAAAGCTAAACGGCTTGCTTAAAAATTTGGAAAAATTCGTGATGGTTGTCCATATAATGAACTTTAAAGGAAAACTACAACGGATTAGATAACTTTGTTAGTTCAGGAGTTATAGAGGGCTTAACTTGTAAAATGCACTTCCTTGGAAAACGTCACACAAAATGAACGCATTAATACGTAAACATAACAATTATCTATTAAATACAATTTGAAATTAACGTACCATTATGGTTGACTGAGGCAGGCATAGTATGCCAAAACCTCCTTTCAAAGGAGAGGCCTATGTCCAGCAGTGTACTGTTAAAGGCGATGATGAGGAACCCTTTCCTGTGCGTGACCTGACAAGCATTTGGCCGATTTTTGACAATTTAAAAGTTACACATCTGTATAGGTGTGTTTTTTGTGTTAGAAGCGATATATTTACGTTATTCTACATCAAGTAACTACAGTGGAGAAAATACACTGACAGAATAAACTGCCGGCAAAAACAATAATATATCAATTTCAGTGGGATAAAATCACAATTTATTTAGTAATCAAGGAATATATATACGCTACTTATTTTATACAATATTGAATCCCATCCTACGTCATTTAGAAAATTAGGCCTATCAAAGTAAAATAGAATGTTCTTACGAGAAGCAAAAAGAAACAATATATTTAGGTCATTAATCAACGTCAAAGCCCAGAAATGACCGGGTACCTTTAAAGATTGATCTCATCTCGGGCACAATGTGAAAAATCTTATACAAGTACTTATAGTATGCCTATTCATTTAGTTAAAAGAGTAAATATATTTCTTGTTATACATGCAATAAGTTCTTACCACAACTCAATGTATATGTGGGTCGTTACGCCAATTCAATGAATGTCTTATTTTCATAAGAACTAGAGATTAACATAATTTTTGGCACCGAATGTTAGTAGACTGTCTCTGTAGATGGCTGTTAGTGATACTTTTAGAATCTACTTATACTTTCCATCAGGAGAGCAGACTCACTAATATAAATATGGTAGGCTTATACATATTTATATATATATATATATATATATAATTACCTATTACAACACAGTTGGGTTTAAAGTTATAATTATAGCTTCAGTGAATGTGACGAACATACATTAAATGAATGGGTGCACTTTTACCGGTAACATTTTAAACTGTTCAAAACGTGCCGTTTTAAAGGTCAACTTTTTATGGGTGTATAAAACTACAAAAAAAATTGTATAAGCCAACAATTTTCCTGCTTCACGTAACAAAACACACACATCTATAACCCATGCAGAACGTTAAAAGCTAGGGTCGTTCCCCATTCCTATTGTTTCGTTCGAGACAGACGAAATTAAGGCGCGTCGTTTTATATTTTCGTTTTTAATTCACGCAGTTGAAAGCGAAGTTTAAAAAGCAAATAATAACCTTTACAGAGGAAATAACGCTGCGGTCAAAAGCTGTAAAACGTTCTCTTTTATTGGTGTTTTAATTACATTCTTCGTATTCCCGTTGCTTCCTTTATTTTTGTGCATTCCGTTCTAATAAAGGGTTCGATATTTTATTATATCCTTTAAGTTATGATTTCAATTTAATCCATTGCAAACCTACAAGTGTGTTTGTGAAATGTAATGAAAAGTAGTTTGCAATTATGAATGACATGATTCTGGTAATAAATAGAATACATAAGACAAAATATGCATATTAAACTATTAAATGATGCTTTAGCATCTCAATAGCCCATCATAGTGTGGGTAAGCATACTGCTTTGTCCGGAGTCATTTTGGCAGATTCTACTAAAATAGTCATCTTAACTAAAATGATATTCTGAATCATCAACAACCCATAACGTCCCACTGCTGGGCTCAGGTCTCCTCTCAAGAGAGGGTTAAGGCCATACCGTCCCCACGCTGGCCGAGTGCGGGTTGGGGACAGGCAAGACACGTTGTGGCTACGTAATCTTGCTGTTGGATGTTTTTAAGCCGCCCGAAGGCCTCCAACTAAGCTTCACGACTGCTATCTTATGATAACAACCGGGACCGACTGCTTAACGTGACCTCCGAATCACGGAAACGCTCATTACATATAATGCCACAAACGGTCACCCATCTAGGTCCGACCGCGCCGTAGTTGCTTACCCTTGGTGATTGTTTCCAATCACCTAAGGCCACTCGGCTATGAGCGCTATATTCTGAATAACTCGTAGAAAGTAATATATTTGTTTATTGCGATTTCATGCCCTTGCACCCCCATTCATTCATATATAACCATATAGATAGCGACTCAGAAAATAAAAATATTTTTTTCCTTCCCGATACTATTTCTCAGAAGATAAGGACGAAAGCTAGTATAACTAATGTGTAATATGAATAGTAGGTGATTCGAAAAAAAAAGAATATATATGCCATCGGCGAGTATTTCAATCATTTCCAAGAAATCGCTGCCAAACTTCACTAATTTAAATAAACTACACAAAAGATACGTATTATCTACATGACATTTTTCTTTACTTATTTAATACTAGCTGCGCCCCGCGGTGCTACCCGCATATTTTCGGGATAAAAAGTAGCCTTCATATGTGATTATCTGGAACTCATTTTAAATTAGCCGTTTACAAACTATCATTATGGTTGCTATGCAAGTGTGTTGCAACCTGTAAAGTTTTGACAGGAGATAAACAGTGATACATTTTGATATATACGATTTATGTATTTTTATAATTTATTGCAGTACTTTCTCGCTTATTGCAGTAAAAAGTAGCCTATGTGTTATTCTTATATATAAGCTATATTATTGTAAAGTTTCATCCAAATCCGTTCAGTAGTTTTTGCAGAAAGAGCAACAAGCATACAAAGTTTGTGAGTATGTATGTATGTGTGTATGTACACACATACATACATACTCACAAACTTTCGACTTTATAATATTAGTAGGATAGTTGGATTATAATATTGGTAGGTTAATATAGCCTAGAAAAACTAGTAAATTTTTATTAAAGGTAGGTAACAATTCAAAAAGTAAGTAATGAATATCGGTCAAAGAATCGAAAACAAACAGGATAAATGTGTATATATACTTAAGTGTGTACCTTGTAATCCGTTTAGTAATTAGTTAATAGATCTTTCTTCGCTACAGATAAATAAATAACAAAGTTAGTCGTACTTATGCCGTCTTCAGAAACACAAATATTGACATAATTAATAACAACGGAGCACGTCTGCTCTCTACTCGCATTGAATTATAACTAAACGAAATACCTACGTTTATCATACTTCTGTTGTTAAAAGTTATCTATTAATGTACGTGTGTGTTTTGATTTAAGCTACAATGTAAGTAATTATTTTAGTTTGTGCCTGTATGTCATTGTGCCAAAAAGTCATTGTTTTAATTTAAATGCGCGTCGTGAGCACTGAATGCATATATTTATTTTGGTATTTGTGGTTTGTTGAGTTTGTGATGTATCACTTAGGATTGCGCTCTCATTGTCTAATGTTTTATTTGGTTTTAACTAATGAATTCATCAACAACCAGTAATAGTCCACTTCTGAACATAAGTCTTCAATTGGAAAATAACTTTTGGCCTACTAGACCACGCTAGTCAGACGGGTTGATATGAGGGGTTGTTTAAATTTATCCTTATCTTTTTGCTGTGATGTTGTCCTATTTAGTTTTTTCTACCTGAACCGTTCCGCTGCTATATCTGAATTTACGGTTTAACTTTATGTGAATTGATTTCTTTATAAAATCAATATTTGCACACATGTATTATTAACTATATTAAGTTTTTATGGTATTACAGTGAAGATCATTTCCATTCTATTTCTTTCTTCTGTCATCAAAACTTCATACAAATATGTTAGGTAACTACCATTTACCCCATTTGACAAAAATCTTCAATACATATACATAGGCGTAAAATGTATCAAAATAAACACGGTAGAAACACCCACGGCACCGTTACTTTACAGTATTGCAATCAAAAGACTAACGTTACGTGAATTGAATTAATAATCAACTACGAATTTTGTTTTATTAAAAGCATAGATCGTCAGCAAAACTCGTTTATACTAAATAAAAATTGTTTACTCAAACCTAACCACAACAGATATAATTCAAATAGGGAATTAATCTGCCTACTCAGATAATTAATTTTCAAAGTCTAAATACCTTTTCGATCACTTTAATTTTGTGGTTTAAAGAGTAATACGAGCAGGGTTTAATTTGTATTTTTTTACATTTGTTTGTAAACTCATGTTAATGACGGTAGAGGTTTCAAATAGATTACAAAATAATTTTTCTCGAGTTACGAACAGAGAACTACACCTAACCGTTATAGATTGAAATAGATTGACATGTCAGGAAAACTTCCCTGTCAAAAATTGATGTAACAAAGTTTTTAATTTGTCGTAACATTCTTTATGTTTGTTCTTTAATTTGGATAGCTTTGACTTCAATGCTCAAAAATAATAAAGCTACTAGACTATAAACTTTAATTGGCAACGTTTCTTAAGACTTGAGATATCTTGGTTCTCTTTGACACTACCAATTTCGAATAAACTAGGGTCGCAATAATTTTATGCCCGATAAATTCTACTGAAAGATTAGAGTGTTTACTTTTCATTTTAGTACCAAAGTAATTATAATTATTCTACAGTTTAAATAAAGATAAAGAAATGCTTCATTAAAAAAAGATCGGTAAATAAGTTTTTTATAAGTGTGCTCGATAAAATTCGCTACGAATACCCTTCTTATATTTAGTTTGCACACAGATTTACAGACGGCTCCGAAAACGGTTGGGCGAAATAAATATTTATTCTACTTTATTGGTTGTAAAACAAGCAACGTAAATATCGACCAGAATATAATACAAACTCAAAGATTTGAAAGACAGCTGAAATTGGTAAAGTAAGCAGATATACTCTTAGCAATAAAACTTTGTTATACGACGATGTTGCCACTTAAAGGTTGAAAAATAAAACTGTCGTTTTAGAAAAACTTGTGTAACACGATTCTACGTTAAATGTCGGCATAAAAAGGCGAAAAATCATCAAAGCGTCACACTGAAAGGGGAAGACGTGGCCCTATAAGCGATAGGAAAAAAACGTATCTCGGTTTTTGTGTAACGACTTTCGATTTACTGAATACGAGTGCTCTCCTGAAGGGTTGGAGAGGGGAGGTATCACTCCACATCGAGTCAAGTACATTCGTCTGCCAAATAAGGCGTAACTTACTCCGCGCCGCGAATTTATAGCGTCTATGAAACGAAAATACGTTTCTATATTTTATTTCTGTAAAATTACAATTTCACACTGTGTTGCTTTCTGTACTAAATCACAATACTCAAAGTGTAAAATATTTTGTTGTGAAAGTTTTTAAATAAGATCTCTTATAAACACTTAATCTGGCAGAGTGATTCTACTCTATCTCTTGGAAAGCATGGGTAGAACCCAAGGGCAATGACACCTTTATGATTGCAGATAAAGCACCACACTATGGTAGTACTAAAGTACTAAAGTCAGCGTAGCTCTAAAATCAAGGTTCCCTCTCTAAGAAAACCTACGTCGAGTAGTGGTTGGTTAGTGCAAGCCCGGAAGTCCAATGATGCAGTAATATCTTAGTGATAGATACAACCACTACTCGGCGTAGGTTTTCTTAGAGAGGGAACCTTGATTTTAGAGCTACGCTGACTTTAGTACAAACGTTTAATTATAACATTTGATAGTATTTTTGTTAAACATCTTCTGTTACGTTTAAAAGAAATATATAGTAGTTTACAAAGCTAACGTTTCGTAATCAATTGCTTGTAAAAAACATATATCACCTTGTATAATTCGATTAACTTGTTGGTCTAGTGGTTAGCGTATGCAGCTACTGTTTAAAAGGTCTCGGGTTCAATTCTCGGGTCGGACCAAGATATTTCTATGACTTGCAAATATTTATTTCGGAGTTTGATGTTTTTTATATATAATAATTGTAGGTATTTACAAAAAAGTAGACATGTATTTATTTCAATTGTAAAGTATTCATAGTACAAGCTCTTCTTAGTTTGGGACCAGATGATGTTGTGTGTCAGATGTCTGAAATGTCTGAAATATTTATAGCCGAAAATATTTAGATTATTTTCTTGTCTTTTACAGCAATTGGCATTTAAGACTTGGTTGACTATGTATGTATGTTTGCATATTCCATCGTAGCGCCTAAACTGAATTGTTACCTTTAGTAAGGTGTCAATAGATTCATATTAAAGGTCCGTGAGACAAGCTTTATAAAATTTAATTAAAGTCGTTACATAGTCGGATTGCAGTTTTTTAAACTTTTTCTTGTTGTTCTTTGTAACAAAATATGTTAAAGGAAATAACAACACTATATTTCTGAAAAAGGATATGCCTAATGGTAACCGCTCTTCACGTGTTAGCCTTACCTCCTTTGCAATGTTCCGTTAGCGTGTTACAAAAGCTAAGCAATCCTGAATGTTTATGGATGGGTGATTTCTTAACACATTATGTCTCGGAGAACACACTAAGCCTTGGATCCCAGTTTCCATACGAATATTTGCAGCAAGTGAAGAAACAAAAAAATATCGTTGTATCTATTTAAGTTAAGTTTGTCATAACCATATCAGTAGCTAATTTTAATGAATCAATATCATCATTACATGCTGTGTGATTACATCATCATCATCAACAGCCTTCTACAGTCCACTGCTGGACATAGGCCTCTCCTTAGAGATAGGTTTTGGCCTACTATACCACGCTGGCCAGACGGGTTGGTTTCAAGTTTTTCTTCTCTTTGCACTGATGTTGTGTTGCGTAGTTTAACCCTTAGTCGCCTTTTACGACACCCGCGGAATGAATAGGGTTGGTGACACTCTGTATTCTTAATCCGTCATCACACGGACGTGTGATTACAATCAGTACTAAATCTATGTTTACCCCAAAATTATCATTACTTTGTAACCTGTTGTAATTACCTTAATGCATAAATAAATAAATTGCTACGGGTAATAAAAGCACTAAAAAGTCCGTCAACAGCCCGCGAAGTCCGTAGAACTTCGATATCATCTAGTACTTGTCGTAATAAACGAGATCATGGTACTTAGGAATGTGAAATTGCAATCAAAAAGTCCAGATGTTAACGTGAATTTTAATTAACATTGATTATGAAGTTTGAATGAATTATATTATTTTCGTTTTATGTGTTTATTTTCGTAGTTTTTCATTAGTCACCATTGATTTCTACAACACTCTACTCTAGTGGTTTGAGTGGTCACCAAGTTCTCCTACGCTTAATAATGTAAGTTCAAACACAACACTTTGTTTGATCCACGAATTGTTCTGAGTCTGGGTGTTCTTCGTGTATGTTTGTATAGTCTCCACAACACTGGTTATATTCCTAATAGTGTATTTTAAAAAAAACTGAAATAACAAAAATACTCATTCTTAAATCAGTGTCATTAACAGTAAATATTTAAATGACTTTTCCAAACTAATTATAATGTGTAATCAACAAGAATATTTATGTTACATTTTTCACTTACTGATTAAGCATTTTATCTTATTGAAATGCAATAAACACAAAGCTTCATCTTAATAATTTACATATTTTATCTGGAATTTCTCAAAGTTCTCTTTAATGTCAATTTAATATAAAATTTATTTCAAGTTCTGTGACGAATAGAAAAAGAGATAACGAGACACCGCTGCCTCTTTCCATGATCACCGCTACGAATTATGCTCTTCGAGCCCTGAATATTAAATGAAGACGGCAAAAAGTACTGTGAGTCTGCGTGAACTTGTCTAAAATTACGGTTTTCGAGCCTTCGGTTCCATCCACAGTTCACGCTAAATGTAATACTGCTTGTGCTCTCTTGCGTTCAATTTTATTAAAGACATCCCAAAAATATTATCCATTTTTTTCTTCAATAAGACGTGAGATGTGATTTATAAATCAATCAAATTGACGTTGGAATAAGCGGAGTCGTCTTTCTTAAATTCATTCATTTATGTATGATAATTTTTATAACAGTTTGAATTCGACACTTAATATGAAATAATTGATAGGTTTTTACTAAAATTCTGAACAAATCATATCACAGATAGTGTTATTCGTCGTGGAACATATTGAGGAGAATATAATATGAGAAATATGACATTACAGATTTGTTTTAACTGTGATCAACCTTCAAGAACAATATTCTAAATGTACTAGAATTACTACTAAAATTTTAACTGATAGAATGGATGATGAACTGTAAATTGTACAATTGAAAAATATTATTTTTACTAAAATATAGAAATAAATTACATTACTATATTGATATATAAAAATAATACCTTTATTAGAATTTGATATGTTTCAAGTTAACAATAATTACTTACAATTCCTAAAAGTATTTAGTACAGGTATATCTGATTAAGAATGGATTCGTATATTATTCTTCCAGCATAACAGCTTAACTTTCGAACTCAGAACGCAGAACTCTAGATTTAGATTGTATGAAGATTGAATGCAAAAAGTTTTAACTCGTTTACGTTGAGGTTACCGATACATAAACCCAGAGTTTGTGAAACCCATCCAAAAGAGCCTATTTTTGAAGTCCCTAGAGGGTTCACATTGAATCAGTGTTGATAAGCATCTTGTACCTTATTTAAATACCTGTTACTTTTCAGTTACTCCCTTTATCTGATTTCGATAAGGGTCGTCTGTGACATGCATACCTATGTGACTTATATCGTTACCATGTATTTTGAATAAAGCTAATCTACAATCAGTGAATATTTAATTTAGTTTCTGTTAACTTTAGCCCTCGCTCCACCGGCGTGAATTCTGTTTGTCATAGAATTCAACTCCTGAGGGAGGCCTACATTATTCATCAATTCGAAATAATACTTCTCTGGCTAATTATGTTAAAATCGATGCAATAGTCTGGACAAGTATAATGAAGTAATAACATATTGAAATTTGAGGTTTAATAATTTATATACATACTAGTTGACCCAGCGAACTTCGTACCGCCCAACTTTAAAATTCCAGAACTTGATCGCAGCGCCACCTACCGGGTCCAATTGCGAATCTAAACTATTCCCAGATCCCCTTGAAGACACACAAAAAATTTCATCAAAATCGGGCCAGTCGTTTGAGAGAAGTCAGTGACATACACACTCACAGAAGCATTAGATATATAAAGATAAATTAAATCACATAGAAATATTGAATGAGGTATGGAACAGTAAATTTCTGTCCGGAAATTTGTATAAGTGCTTATCTGTTTTAAAACACTGTTAATATCTTTAAAAAATTCAATTTAGGATCTTAAAGATTTTCTTTAAATGAATAAATATAAATGAATAATAAATTCTATATAAGCAAAGTAATGTACTAATTAGTACATTACTTTGCTGGCATGTTAGCTTAAGGAACTATGTGGTTGTACGCTTGTAATAACAAAGTTTCTTGAAAACATAAAAGGTAATTTTATTTAACTGCGCAAAATGTAAGCCATTTTCTGTAGGTATAGGTTTTTAGAAGGTAACTTCAAAGAATATTAAACGTCGTCATTTTTTTCAAGCGACGGTGACAATAATATTCCAAACCTAAAAAAATTAGATGATAAAATTAATAACGAGATTAAACTCTGACGGATTTATTGAAAAAAGAGAAATTCTCTATTCAACGGCTTCTTTTTTGTGGTCTTTGTTATTTTCAACAATTGTGCTGAGATTTTCACTATATTTATTAAAGGATTTGAAAAAAGGAAAAGTTTTGCAGTCATTACTGTTTATTCTATTCATCCATTCCAGTCGTCCATTACAAACTGGAGAAGCCTAATGGTTGATATGTGTCCATCAATAAAAAAATAACAAAGTTAAAAAAAAGAGTTACGTGCAATGGGAGAGGCCTATGGTCAGCAGTGGAGATGATGATGAATAAAAATAATTAATTGAAGATGTTGAGGTGGTAAGGGGGGGTAACACTTAAAGATAGAGTCAGGAATGAGCATATTCGGGGTACTTTCAAGGTTGCGAATATGGCTGACAAACTCACTGAAGTGCGCCTGCGGTGGTATGTTCATGTTAAGCGGCGCGTAAGGAACCATATGACAAGATACGTCATGGACATTACAACACCCAAGCAAGGCCGAGGTAGACCGCCTAATACCTGGATAAGTACCATAAAAAGCGACCTAAATAAGACCGGATTGCAATCGGAAATGACGCAGATGCGCCCAGAGTGGCGAATGAGGACTAGGAAGGCCGACCCCAAAAGACACGGGAAGTAACGGCACGGACAAAGAAGAAGAAGAAGAAGAATTTTAATGTAAATTTCGTTTTGTAGAATTAAGCAATCTGTTTACAAATTCGTTAAAATATAGTTTTCAGTTAAGTTTTTTGAAGCAGTAAAGATTATATATGAACGTTATTGACGTGACACATAAATTATACTTCTAGATAAGTTTACCTACACAGTTACTGCGATCACGATATTGAATTGATAAACTCCAGAGTGCAAAAATATCTGTCCTCTAGATTTAATCCAATATTGATGTTCACTCCAGATGAAATTTATGTTGATAATAGATAATAATTTATGTCTCAGCACACAAGTTGCTTTTACCAAAATTGACACAACGAAAAAGATGTTTGAATATCAACGCAAATGAACTAGTAGAATATATGAAAAACATACCTCCAGGCTGCGGTATTTTTATTTCGTATCACGGTTGAAGCAATAAAACGGGGCATGAAATTTCGCGAAATTTTTTTGAGATGATATTTCGCAAACTTTAAAACAACCTCCACGAAAATATAACAAAACATTGACTACAATTTCGTGTGATGACGGATGTATGTGCAATACAGAGTAACTTCCCCTATTCATCCGACAAGTGTCGTAAGAGTCGACTAAACTAATGAAATACGCAGGACAACAGATTTGCAAAGAGATGGAAAACCTGACACAAACCCTTTTTTTTTTTTTTTTTTTTAATGTGTGAAAAATCATCATGGACCGTCACCCCA
Organism: Phragmatobia fuliginosa; assembly: GCA_932526445.1. NCBI lineage: Eukaryota > Metazoa > Arthropoda > Insecta > Lepidoptera > Erebidae > Phragmatobia > Phragmatobia fuliginosa. Next base: position 10,094,070 of record OW052065.1, on the reverse strand, counting down.
CCGGGGGTTACGGCGGGGTGGTGTGTCGGACTTGAACCGACTAAAAAACACACAGTGTGCCCTCTCCGCGCTTCTCCGTTTAGGAGTAGGAGAAGTCCAGGGTGGGATCTCCTTCTGAACTTCTCCAGCGCCTGCCCGCTCCTGATGCGGGCACCGTCTCTCTTTGACGACCCTCTCTTAGGCGGCGTCCGGCACACACCGACGCCGCCCCCTCGCGGCTGGCCACATAATGCGGATGGAGGGATAACCCGTCCCGTCCACCCGCGGCCACACTCAAGGCGGCATGAGGCGCAGATGTTCGCGCCTCCGCCGCCCGAGTCGCCGGCGGCGAATCTGGTCCGATTGGATGTCGTCCTCCCGGGCCTTCTCCGCCGCCTCCTTCTGCGCGATTACGTCCTCGCAGAAGGTTGCGACCGCGGTAAATGGGCTCTCGCTGCCGACCATGGAACGAACGACGGCCGGCAGCGAGAGATCCCCTCCGATGACTGCAGTGAGGACCCGGCGCTGCGTCTCCCATGCGGGGCAGACCGCCAGCGTGTGATGAGCCGAATCCTCACTACAGTCGCAGTGGTGGCAGGCGGAACTCAATTCCCTCCTGGCGACCGAGTGCAGGTACTTTCCGAAGCAACCATGCCCGGAAAGAACCTGCGTCAGTCGGAAGGTAAGGGTCCCGTGCTGCCGCACTGCCCATTCGCCGATGACCGGCTGAAGCGCCTCTACGGTGGCGAAGCCAGCACGTGGAGTCTCCAGCCGGACCGACCAGCGATCCATCGTGGCTCGGTGAGCGGCTTCGCGCCACTCGCGCACGTCCTCGGGCGGAGGTCCAACTCCACCACTCTCCGCCCGGTAGTTAGCCACTCGCCGATAAACGTCGGCGAGCACTTCCGCCTCCAAATCCCACGGGGGTGTTCCGGCCAGGGCGCACGCCGCCTCCGTCGATACGGTGCGGTAGCCCCGTATGGCTCTGACCGCCAGAGTTCTCTGAGGCCGCCTGAGGCGCGCCCTATTCTGTTCGGTCAGAGCCGCCGCCCACACCGGTGCACCATAGAGTGCCATAGACCGGACAACCCCCGTGTACAGCTGCCTCGTGGCGACACTAGCTCCTCCCAGATTGGGCAAAAGACGCCCAAGGAAGGAGGCAGTGCCGATCAGCTTCGGAGCAAGCTGTTGGAAGTGCTCGTCGAAGAGCCACCTACCGTCTAGGACCAGACCCAGATACTTTAAGTGGGCCCGGACCGGTACGAGGACCGAGTTGACCTCGATGGAGGCGCCGGCGGGTGGACCACGACGGGGCCCATGGAAAAGTAGGGCTTCCGTCTTTTCTAGGGCCACCCGCAAACCCAGCGCCTCAATGCGCCCGACCACCAGGGAGACTCCTGTGGTGGCCAGGCGTGCCGCCTCTTCGAAGGTCGCCCCCCGGGCTGTCACTAAAGTGTCGTCGGCGTAGCAAATTACACCGACCCCGGGGGGGAGACGCCCTCGCAGGACCCAGTCGTATCCCATGTTCCACAGGAGTGGTCCGAGGACAGACCCCTGTGGAACACCGCACGACATGGCCCGACGTCTCAAGACTCCTTCTCGGTCCTCGTACATGACAGTACGCTCCGTCAGATAGTCTGCCACTAGCCGCCCCAGGTATTGCGGCACTCCATGGTACTGGAGTGCGGCCCTGATGCAGCTGAATGGCAGACTATTGAATGCGTTGGCGATGTCCAACGACACCGCCAACAGCACGTCGCCGCAGCCCACCGCCTGTTCGGTCGCGGCCTTCAGACGCAGAATTGCGTCGACCGTCGAACGCCCCTCCCGGAATCCAAATTGGGCGTCCGACAGATCGGGGCCCACCTCGCGCAGGTGCCGGACGATGCGGGCGTGGAGCACCCTCTCGAACAGCTTACCCGCCTCGTCCAGCAACACGATGGGCCTATAGGCCGCGACCGAGTCGGCAGACCGACCTGGCTTCTGGAGCAGAACCAGCTTCCCGCTTTTCCAACACTCAGGGAAGCGTCCGGACGCCAGACTAGCGTCTAACACTCCCCTGAAGCGGTCCGACATATGATCGAGGGCTCGGGCCAGCACTCGGGCAGGTACCCCGTCTGGCCCGGGGGCGGTGTTCTTGGATCGAATCCTTAAAACAGCCGCCCCTACCTCTGATTCCCTGACGGGCGGCACATCAGCCTCGCCTTCGTCGTCGCCTCCGGCCATGACGGCCATCGACGGGGGCGTGTGCTCCGCCCGAACCTGACACAAACCCTATGCCAACTCGTCTGCCTAACATGCCAGACGAGTTGAGCCAAACGGGTTTGTATATTTGTAGTTTTTTTAGGTTATATGAATACAATCAGACAGGTATTTTGTCTTATAAATACTTATATTTGAAACGACTAGTTCGTTGTTTATTGAATTTAATATAGGAAAGTGAAGCTTTAGTTAAGTAAGTATGGAAAAAGTTTTTCTTTGTATAATATTGATGGAAAATAGAACACAAAACGTAACTTCCGTTTGGCTCCTTATTGTCTGAGCCTAAAGTACAGAGAAAAGTTAAGTTGAATGCGAAACACAAAAATGGATAAGATAGGAAAATGTTTTAAAAATACTTTTGTATTACAGTACAGTTAGAAATTACTTGTTTATGAAACACATTTTCGAGTAAACATATTTCTATTAGCGACTAAGTAATGCAAATACAAACTACTGGCCCTATTTAATACACAATGGCTCGCTAAATTTAATAATTTTTGTACAATCATAACACTGTTAACCAAATGTTATTTATTTGTAATAATAAAGTGTATCTTAAAATTCGGTTAATACACAATAAGATTACATTTATATATTACCTGAATCTAAAATTGAATTACCTATCTTAAGCATTATCAAAAATTCAAATATAGGATTAACAATTTGGAACTTAATTAGATGTTGTGAAAATATTAGACAACTATTACCTTTTAATAGAAATTTGGTTCCCTTTGGCTTATACTCACGGACCCCTCCTTTGTATTAAATGTTATTAAATTATTCGTACTACTAATACAGTAAAGTCAAGTCTGCATTTCTGTAATAAGGATATCTACTATATACAGAAATATATAGAAGATGTAGCTAAAACATTTTCAAAATGCTTAATACACCTGTCACTCCAAAATGTCTGCCAGCTCTCCTACCTTAAGAATATAAAGTTTTTAATTATACAAAATAAAAATATCGTTTTCTTAAACTTCTACAAATCTGACATGACGAATTCTTAAGAAGCTCTTCGAATTGAGTCATTTATTTTTCAAAGTTACTTAGATGATAGACAATATTACTTTTCCTTGTTATTTAAAACTTTGTGATTCTCTTCTTGTTATATTTTAAGGGTAATAATATTTATGTTGATATTATTTCAAAGCATATTTTTTGAATATTTTGTGTTTAGTTTTTATACCGCTAAATTTTGAAGTATTAAATAAGTAATGAAATAATCATTCATCTTAATCGATAAATAAGCATAATTACTGTTTAAATTATCACCAGCCTTTAACATTCCACTGTTAGACATAGGTTTACCACGCTGGGCAAAATGGGCTGGGGGGTTAGATTTAAGTTTTCTTTCTCTTTGGCAGTGTTGTTGTTCTGCGTTGGTTGTCCCTTAGTCGCCTTGTATGACACCTATGCGATGAAAAGGGATAGTGATACTCCGTATTTTGAACCACATCATCACCTGAACTGTTTAAATACATAGATGTATAATAAAAATTATTAAAAATTAGATTAAATGGCTCTTACTTCCTAGTTATAAGCAGTCAACAGGGTTTAGCTTAGTTGGCGATCAGATGGCTGTATGTGAGATGTGTGAGGTTAATAATGTTATTAATTATTCTCCCATCTCAGACTTATAGTATATACGTCTGCCCCTTCGAAATTTAAGTGTAATTGTATCGATACAAGTAAATAAAATTGAGTAACTGTTTGTAATTTCAAATTATCAACTGTTCAGCAAATACTTATGAAATGTTAATAAAAATTACATTGGCAGATTGCTGATGTTATAATAATTAACTAAACCTACATTTATTTTTCAATAAAAATAAAATCAGTGAGAATAGTATACGAAGTATAGAATTCAACAACGACTCGGGCAATACCGCAGGGCACAGCTGGTGTATTCATAAATAAACAATATACTGAGTTAAGATTTATACATTCAAGTCATTCATTTATTGCAGTAGGGACGCAAGTCGTAATTAATGCTGAGCTGATTAAGATTGATTAGACTGCGTAGATAAATAAACTTTAACAATCGTGTCTCGACTCTTGATTAAAAGTCGCGAGATTTCGTGATTGTAAATGTTCTGTAACGCAAACCTTATTTTCACAAGAATTGGCACTTGTTCATGGTGTCCTATTAATGTCCAAAATAATCTAGCTGTATTCTGACTAGAAAGAGATTTTAGAACATTGATCTTGCAATTTTAGTATCGTTAGAATAAATTACTGTACAAGTTTACGAGGAGGTTTAGTGGCCTCGCTGAACATTTTAATAAATAGTTAATATTTTATACTTACCTTAAGCAGCCACAATGAGAGCTTTTACTTGGAATCCAACGTTCATGAATGGAAGATATTCAAGGATTCCAAGAAATATTCAGCAACTACCGCGAATATTTAATTACTCAAATTTATATACTCGTACTTAAAATGGAAGATTAATTCTATTTACATTAATAAAAAAAGACTGCTCTTGTGGCGTAGAGGTAAAAGCGGTCCCATTTAAACACCACATTCGGGTGATGCACAAATCGTTATTCTGGGTCACAGTATTATTTGTGTCGGTTTCATGTGTATTTGTAAAAACCCCCGAAAAAAACCTTTGACATAGTAAAAAACTGGAGGCCGGGAGAATGGGGCAGAAACATTTGACCAGGCCGCTATGCTGCATTGCCTACCATCACAATAAGGATGGTGACCCAACTCTTGGATTCTACTCATGCTTTCCATCAGGCAAAGTAGAGTCACTTTGGAAGGCTTAAATATAAAAAAAGACCTAATTCAACAACAAAACTACTATTTTAGGTTTAAATTAAATAAGTTTGTAGTGGTGTTTCATAAATTACTTTTTGGCTTCACTTGTGTTCGTCAAGTAACAATTATTCAAGAAACGCATTTTTTCAAATAATTCTTTGATTGCTTTCCACTTGACGGCAGAAAAGTCATATGTTTTGAGTTGTAATAAGTTTATGTATAGCAGCTAAACTACTGATCCAGTTTTATGGCAGGAATATTTGACAATAATGGCCGGGATCACGCAGGCTATTTATTTTATTCACTCACAGAACTACCTCGGTGATGCATTGGTAGTACATGCGACTGCTGTGCAGGTCTCGGGCTCAAATCCTGGGTCGTACCAAACGTATAAACGATATTTGTTTCGGGGTTTGGGTGTACAAGCTCTGCTTAATTTGAAGCTAAATGGCGTTGTGTTACATGTTTGCAATATTTTTATATATATTTTTAAGTTTTTACGTAGTCAGGTTGTAATTTTATGAACTTTTGCTTGTTATTAAGAGCTTATTAAGAAAGTCATTACGTTCTTAATTAGGACCTCTCAAAGCGACTTTGGACACTTGATGCCATATTTAAGTTGCTGAGATCTGATCGACAATTGTCACTTGCGTCATGTAATATGTCTACGATTTTCTCTTTTAAAAAAAAACACACCCGAGATTTTCGTTAATTCCTCTATAGGAATTTAATAAATTGAAATGAAAAAACTACTACTAATATATTTACCTTTTTTGACATAACACAATCTGTGTTACGTAAAAACACGTAGGAGACAATGGAATGTCGAATATTGCCAAGTACGCCTTGTAGAGACACTGGTAATCCCTAGTAGACACGGGATCAGGATCCCGGGATTATGAAAGTCCGACGGGTCTAGCCCGCCAGTCCTTTAGATAACGCGAGTGATGGTTTAAATGCGATATTAGCAAGTTAACTCCCGAGCGATCGCACATGTGATAATCATTAGATGGGCTTATGCGTCCCCTAACTCGTCATTAAGTGACAGATAAATGGCTAATAGTCATATTTCTTGTTGCTAAATATACATATGATTGCAGATTGATGTTTGGGTTTGAAAGTACACATAATTGATTTTTATATTGCAACTTAATTCATAAAACAATATGTGTGTTGAGATTAAGATTCCAATCTTCCTTAGCATGATGTAGAAATAATAATTAATTATTAGTGAGAGTACCTATATGAAATTATTGTATGAAGAATAGAAGAACAAGCTAATAAATAAATAAACGCATTCCATATTTACCTATGTATGTATCATTCATATTGTAGATTGTTAAGGAGAGCATTGAAAGAGGTCCGTGTCCTGTAACGTAGACGTTTTACATATGGCTGATGATGAAGTATTTCTGATAACGTAATAACTAAAACGCAGTGAAGAGCCATAAATTGTAGCTTTGAATTTAATGAAAGCCGACTAGATACTAGATATTCAATATTTTCTTTGCTCTAAAATAAACATAGACTAACACAGACAAAAAGTAAATTATTTTTGTTATCTATTAGTAAGTAGACAGTTGTTTGTACTAGAAAAATATATCTACAACAGGTAAGCTATGAATATTACTCCGTCTGGGTCATTTGTGATACAACGTCCCTTACATGCTAAGATACAGAAAATAAAATGAATTTGTCCCTTAAAATTTTTTCATAAGATAAAAATTTGTTGTTTTTTAAAACAATATTTATATTCTGTATGTGGCTATAAGAACAATGTATTATTAATTATATTTATATTTATGTATATTAGAACTACAAAAGAACCTACTATAACAGAACTATGGACATGTGAGAAATATTTTTATATATCGTTATATTTATACACAGCCAAAAAAAAAAGAAAACTGTATATTTTCAATGATTGAACAAAATATTCTTCGTGCCTATTCTGTCAACTGTGTAGATACAGTAAAGAAAAGTTTTATTGTAAATGTTGTACCTACTTGTCTAGACTCATATATTATTCCACTACATTTCAGTAGAAGAATTAATAAATGTATGTGTGCCGATTTAGAAATGTCTGATTCGACAAGAATAAGAAATAAAAATCTGAGGTGAGTTAGAATTATATTATCCCCATACTGTAAAAGTCGATGACGCTGCTTTGTACCCTTCTAATCCTTAAGCCGACTCTAAGAACACTCTCAAAAAGTGACGGGCTCGACCGTTCATAAACGACACCTTTAATTTACAATTTTCTGACTACCAAAATTAACTTGACAAAAATAAATGAGTCAATTTATTTTCATTAGCTTACATAATATTATAGATGTCGCATTTTTATTTTAAGATTTAAATAAATCTATTCTTCCCCCCAATAATAAATAACGTTAGTATCATTCAAGTGTTTTTACTACAGAATCTCGATAGCTATTTCGTTCTCTGAGCAAAAGAAATATGTTTATGGATCTGTTTATGCGATAGAAAGGAAGACCTTTGTTTACGTTACAGTTATGTCGTGTAACGTAGTTTTTGTGCACATGTTCAGGACTTTATATATATATAAGCCTGGGATGGGACTTTATATATATATGATGCAGAATGATTGGGCCTCCGGTCACATACGAACGAAAGACAACAGCATGAATGCTGTTGTCTTTCGTTCGTATGTGCTGAATTGTTCGTATGTGCTGAATTGTTCGTATGTGCTGAATATGTTCGTTGCTGAATTATAGGTTGGTCTTCTGTGTGAGGGTACTACAGCCCCGGTCGAGCCGGCCCATTAGTGCTAAAATCAATTCCTTTCTAAAGACAGGTGTATGCTAGACAGAAAAAAAATTGATCTAAAATGCCACACTGGCCAGAAAGGTCGGTATAGGCTAGTCAAGTTTTTTATTTTAATTTTAAAATTTTAAGTTCCTCAATATTTTAAGGGCCTAAATATATTGTACCCTGAAATATATATAGTTGTTCAAAATAAATTAATAGTTTGTGATAATACTAAATATATTTCTTTAAAAATTTCATTAATGTCAACTCATGTAGACGAGGTTCATTTTCCACAAGAAAGAAAATAATAATATAAAATAGACATTGAAAAAGAACATAGATCGAATTCAAAACATTACTCTTGGAACACATTTTATACATCAGTTGATTCATTTTTAACCTTCCATTCTCATTCAAGTACCACAAGTAGACGCTCCAGAAAATATTCAATTTAGTTTTTGCAAGAGGGTGCAGTGGTGCGTCGCAATATCGGCCGGTGCGATCAGATTTAGATAGATTGAAGGGACGCTCTTACTGTTGACTGTATCAATCAGTTATGTCCCCGACTAACAACAGTTATCACAAACTGCGAGGAAAATCTCCCCACCCAGCGAATAAATCAATAGGAACGGGCCGCTTTTCGAGATTGTTCACATTAGTTTCTCTTACTTATATCTCTGGTTTTATAGCGGATGACGTAAAATTTTCCAATCTGTTCTACTGTATTGGATTTGTTATTTTATTGTTACAGTAATATCTATAAAACTGAGCTATATATAATATGTTCCTTCTTTCTACGGAATCTATTGTGGACTCACTTTTTTTAATACTCTCAATAAAATCGATCATACACAACATCTCGCAAGACGTTATACTGTTGGGTGAAGTAATATGGTGGAAAATATTTAAAAGTAATTAGTAATAAGTAAATTTGATTCCTTTTAGCAGGTAATAAAGTAAACTTTTAAAATACTTGTTGTATATCCCTCGACTTTGTTTAGAGTTTGGACTTTTGCTAATTAACTAAGGATTCTTCCTTCTTATTCCCAATATTATATTGGGAATAAGAAGGAAGAAGTTGGGGTCGGCTACTAGCTCACCCGGTTTTACCTGCATGTCAGTTTTTCCACGGAGCTACTGGCATTTGCACTTAGATGTTCATGAAATTTTTTTTTTTTTCCGACATCTTACACACAACATCATTTAGTCCCAAAATAAGCAGAGCTTGTATTATGGGTACTAAACAACTGATATAAATACCTAATATACATTTTTTTTTGTAAATACATACATAATATACATAGAAAACACCCAGACTCCGAAACAAATATTTGTGGATCACACAAATATTTTGATCCGACCCGGGAATCGAACCCGAGACCTCTTGAGCAGCAGCCGCATACGCTGACTACTGGACCAACAAGGCAGTCAAATTAAGGATATTCAAAGGTATTAAATATAATACATTCATCAAAACAATACTATACTAAAACCTAGCTAAAGCTACTATACTAAAGCCTAAAACTTTTTCATGATATTACTATTAGTAAAATTTTTATGGCGAACTATACGTTCCAGAAGTTGACCAACAATACAACATTAATACTAAACTATCAAGTGTCATCAAAATATTTTTAGTAAACTATATTTTTGTTACAATCTTTAGTAATACTTTTGTTACTAACTACAAGTAATTGCACGATAGTTTTCGATCTTGATCGTCTTTAACTCTTAAGCCTTAAGCAGATTGACGGTTATCTCGACACTGTACATCACCCTGCTGACTTACTACATACCTTTAACACAATGAATTTGTTAGTTAAAGACAGCCAAATACGTTCATAGTATCAGTTCATTTAATTACTCTATATTGAGTATTAGGTGTGATGTTTTTGCGTACATTTATTTCACTTTTCAGATTCCCTACTTCACAGTCTCTGAAAAACATGTCACTTCGATCTGACAGTGAAAAACAACCCCCGCATCATTTGTCAATGTCAGCTACTCAGCGCGAGGGCAAAACATAATTTCATAAAGATATCCTTGTTCTTGTTAGGCTGGGTAGGAAGGTTTTTTACAGTATTATTATCGAATTTCTTACTTGATAATAGCCACCTGAGAAGATAAAATGTGCACTCCACACAATCTATTTTTGCAAAGATGGTCTGATCCAAGAGTAGGTCCATTAAAGTAAAACGGTGTACTGTTCTTGTTTTAAAGATATCCTTTTTTTAAACTACAACTAGCTACTGAAGAGGTACAATTGCGTTGCCAGTTTTTAAGGTGAGGGAGATAGAGTAAATATAATATGTAGAGTAAACTGTGTATTTATTCAATGATATAGTTATTCTGAATGTAATTCTTCATCGATAAATTATGCATAGGTGTTGCACGTACGATTCACGATAATGGAACTATTTCATTAGAATTGAAAGCGTTAATAAAACAGAAATGTTTATAAAGAACACGTTGTAAGAATTTCGAGATGAAAATGATGACAGTTAGTAACATGTGCATTTTCATATAATCGGACATCATATAACGAGGTACTAACATAATCAAAATTATTTACTCGGAAGGTATTCTATCGTCCACTACGTGATTGCCTCTTGTAGACATAAGGTTTAGACAAATGTTGGAAATAAAATGCATCACGTATTGTGTATCAATGTTGATAGTTGTATGGATAATATAACAAGATAATTGTTTGTAAGTGACAACCGCCATGATAAATGAGTTGAGGGGTGAACTTGTATGTGAACTACGCGTGATTTCAGCGAAGGAAGAGATGATTTAATTATGTCAATCTCAGAGTACCCGCATGTTGAATTGTTCAACAAAACAATAAAATAGATACCAGTAAGATTCGGAGCTCGTTCGGAATAGTTGGTTTTGGAAGTAACACAAAGGAAACTGATAAATAATTCAAATGCTGCAATGCGGTCCTCAAGGTATTGACAAGGAATTTATATACGTGTATAGTGGCACTAAGAAACTTTAAGGTACTTGAAGAATATTTGACAACTCACTAATCTACATACACGAGCAGATCGAGTGCTTTTTCTAATATGCCTTTTTCATTTAGAATTGTCATTCAGATGAAATCAATCATTTAGAATGTTTAGTAAGTCTCTATAACATTGTGAATACGGTAACGAGGTTGCACAATTTTACTAGTCATGGCATTATGTGAAAACATCGCACAGGATTAACGATAAAATTTTCAACAAAATTTTAGCGTTCGTAGCAAAAAGTTGAGTAATTAGCGTTTCAGCGGTTTGAAAGTTATTTCAATTCATGCGTGATATGAATAGAACTGTAATAAATTGTTATTAAACGCTTACAGATCGGAACAAACGATAAATTGTGGTATTAATTTGATGTTTTAAAAAACTGAATATAAACAACTAGCTTAAAAGTATAATACTTTGACTGGTTAGTGAGAGTTATAAGAACTTAGCGTACACAGTTTAAATTAAGTTTTGTTTTTTTAAGTGGATAGTATTTGAACTTATTTTTAGTTTATTTTTACTTATGAGCATACCAAAGTAATTCAACTCTGCTTGATGGAAAGCGTGAGTTGAAATCAACCACACTTATTGTGAATGCACACAATAAAGCATGGTGAGGTGACCCACACTATGGCCAAGAATTGAAATGCTTCGGCAGCGTTGGTTTTATATAGAGGTTATTATTTGTTTTAAATTAAAAACAAACAAACCTTAAAAATAATATTTGCCTTCAGCATCAGCCTATTGCAGTCCAACAAGAGAGGTTGGCTTCTTCAATTAGATCGATCAGGCAAGATTTCAAATCAACGTGTCGCCATCCACTGCCGAACGAAGGTCTCTCCCAAGGAGCGTCAAGTATCCCCGTCCGTATCCATCCGCCGCCAGTCACTTTCTTCAAATCATCCGTCCATCGTACCGGACGGCACCCTTTATACTACATTTGCCTAATCTCAGTTTCCACTTCCAGTCTAGCACATTTCGGCTCCAGCGAGATTCATGAAAGTATTTATGAAAATGTATAAAAATAAAGTTGTATATTAGCTATGTTTTTATCAATCATATTGAATTATTATAAGATAAATTTACTCGTAAACCTACACAATATATCTACGTTCATTTATTCACATGATAAGTGTATGAATATAGAAACAGGGTTATATAACACTTAATATGAACATAGTATCTCGTTTATTAATTAAGAAATTCAATTTGACCGTTCAATTTACTTCACTGACAGTTCACGTGTGTTGAATGGTGTCATGTCACGTTAGTTTGCAAATGAGTTCATCGCTTTCAACTATAGCTGATAGAAATATGTACAAATGCACATGATACATATTGCTCTTGGTAATTTCACATAATTACACTTCTTACTGTTAGTTATAGTTGGTTTTCTTTAATTAATAAATTACGACTATCTACACATATTTTTATCAAAATCAAGTATCAACTCAACTTACATGTTTTACTGTAAGAAATGTTTTTGTCATTAACATGATTTATATCAACTTTTTACACTATTGAATAATTCACATGATAATTTTGTAACTTAATCTTAGTTCAAACTTGTATGATTACAGTTTGAACCATTTACTATGCTAATTTTATCTGGTGATTTTAAATTGGAAAAGGTGCCATACCAGAGACGATAGCGTTGAAACGCTCAGACGTTTTAGCTACCTAAAAATTTACATATAAAGTGCTTCAAAATTTAATAGGATAACTGTTTAAAGTCATAAAGTTCACACTAAATTACTATGTAATTATTAAACAATTCTTGGCCAAAAATACGGTAAAGGACGTACTTGAACTATGTACAAACGTTTTCAGCATTCGTAAACACCTCAAAGCTGTCAATTAATGAAGGAATCATCCCAAAAATTTCTATCCCAAGTATCCCTATTACGTAACGAAATATCTATAATAATTTGATGGGAGGAATTTCATTAGTACGCGTCTAAGTTCCTAATCTTGTTCAGAATCAATAAATATCTCTACTATTCCATGAATTGAATATGGATAAAATTCTCATTAATATATTAATAATAATTAAGTTACCAAAAAGGCAACATCTTCATTGAATATTTAGGTAAGGGCGCGGGTGATCAGTATTCTAGTCAGATGCTGTTAGTTTGGTTAGGGCGCTTTCAAGAGACTCAGAAGCGATTCCCTAAACAGGTTACCTAACCACATTTATATCGTCGGCAGAACACAAATATTAGCATAATTAGTTCGGCTCGCACGCTCTTTAAATATACGAACGTGCCTTGTCTAATCAAGTGTGTATTTAGGATACCCTCATAATGCTGAATTCATCAAATCTTCGACCAAATATGAATGTACATATCAACCGTTATCACTTTGTTTTACACAGGTATTGATAAAAACTGATATTTTTATTTAATTATTTATATGATTTTTTAAACTTGATATTAGACTAGCTGAGTCTCGTGGTGTTGTCAGCGGTTATTGTTTGCAAATAGTGAGTAACGCCGCGGAGCAAAGTTGGTCTAAAAAATTAACCTACGTTACTTAAATCACCAGCTGTCTACCAATGAAAATCCAATAGGTTATGCCGTTTCAGAGATTAGCCGGAACCAACAGGCAGACAGACAGACAAAAAATTTAAAAAACCCCATTTTGATGTAATTACCGGGTATTATTACTTTCATCTGCATTTTATAAAAAACTTTAAATTTATATTTGAAACAGACACTTTACTTTTTCACTTCATTTATTTTTACATAATAATTTCAGAATGATTATGAAAGTATATTTATTAAGTATAGGTATTTATTAACTTAAGTGAGATTTTTATGAAAAGGTCGACAAACGATAATCGGCAAATTGTATGCTTGACTACCTGTGTGCAGTGTAGGTATAATGTTATCTCTACAAAAATAATATTATTTATGGTGTTTTGTATTTGGTATGTACCTAGGTATTATCTGTGTGACGCAAAAGGATCATTTTTTGCTAATGGGTTTATTTATTTGTACGTATGTTTATGTGTCTTTAGAAATATATTATTAAACTAGACAACACTGTTATGACCAAACTGCTCAATCGAACCTGCTCGTATGTGCTACTTGTTCTACTTGTTCTAAGTTCTTTTAGTTCGCTATGAAAACTATAAAATACCTAAGAATCATAGTACAAGTAAAATATATATATACACCTTACGCATACCTGTCTCCTCTATAGAGAGGGTTAATGGCCACGCTGGCCGAGTGCGGGTTAGTTACTGGCGAGACACGTTGTGGCTACGTAATCCTGCCGTTGGTTGTTTTTATGCCGAATGCCTCCAAATAAGCTTCATGACTGCTATCTTATGACAACAACCGAGACTGACTGCATAACGTGACCTCGAATCATAGAAACACTCTTAAAATATCATGCCACAAACGGTTACCCATCTTGGTCTGACCGCGCCGTCATTGCTTACCCTCGGTGATTGGAAACAATCACCTAAGGCCACTCGGATATGAGCGTTTCGTTAGTAAATAAAAATAGTAATAAAACATATTTATTAAATGTTGTGAATTGTATTTCAGTTTGATATCACCTGAACATTAAAGTACTTCAAACCATATAAAATATTTCATTTGATATTCCGTTTGTGTTTATTATCCTTCCAAGTTTTGACATTAACTGTTGTTTACAGTTTGTTTTGACAACTGAAGTCTTTATTTCTGTCACCCTCTTTTACAGTTTTTGCTGGCCCATAAAACAGTGGTAACATTCATATTAACAACACACCAATGTTTTGTAAATAACAAACTCAAAATCAAAAAGGGTACAGGATGCCGTTCTATTACGGCTGTATTCTGTAACCCAAAGGGGTTAAGCCGATTACCTCGTAAAGGATTGTGAAGTATACGGCTACCGTAAAAGGTACGTTTACTGTAGGTGTATGCTTCACTGTATGATTGTATTCCAGTTCGATTTGCGTGCCAAAGCTCTCTGTCGCGTTGGTGTCGAATCGACATTTTGCAATTACAACACCTCTACACGATGACTTGCATAAAATTACAATATCGATATTCACTCGAGATAAAATTGCTAATGACTCTTTTGTCGGCGCCTTTGTTATTGAATAGTATCTAATTGAAATGAAGTGACATTTAGTGCGATTTATCTATAAATACGTCCCCACGCTGGCCGAGTGCGGGTTGGGGACTGGCAAGACACGTTGTGGCTACGTAATCTTGCTGTTGGATGTTTTTAAGCCGCCGAAGGCCTCCAACTAAGCTTCACGACTGCTATCTTATGATAACAACCGGGACCGACTGCTTAACGTGACCTCCGAATCACGGAAACGCTCATTACATATAATGCCACAAACGGTCACCCATCTAGGTCCAACCGCGCCGTCGTTGCTTACCCTTGGTGATTGTTTCCAATCACCTAAGGCCACTCGGCTATGAGCGCTTCACTTTTATTTATGACGTATGGCCTTATCCCTCTCTTGAGAGGAGACCTGAGCCCAGCAGTGGGACGTTATGGGTTGTTGATGATCTATAAATAAATCGCTCGATATAAGAGATACAATTGGAGTCTAATAAATATTATGGCTTAGAATCTTAGATGTGTGTTGTTGTAAGAAGCAGTGTTTAGTGTCGCTTTATCCTTTTTACTTATTGAAGTTGTAACTCGAGTCTGAACACCACAACACATTGTACGGGTATATATGACCTATTTATTTGAGGTTGTGGCTTGTTTCTCCCCTTTATCTCACCACCCTATATTTCGTCGTTGTACATGGTTTGGAGGAGATGCGCCTAATGAGCAGTAGTTGGTCTTGTTTCGGTTTTCATCATCGGATGTTGGAAAACTAAGTAGGTAGCAGATAGAGTTTAACTTGCAGACTGAATTAAACTTACTCAAATATATGTGAAGTATGAACTGAAAAGTTATTTTTTACGTTATAGACAAACGCCAGTCTCAGCTTTAAATGATAGGGATAAGGATAAAGTTTGTTATAAAAGAATTTCCTGTAAAGTTGTATTTCCCATGAAAATTTCTTCGTTGTATTTCATCACCGCCTAGATATAGCGATAACTTTCCTCGTTCTTCTCCATAACAGAAGTTAATTATACAATAACAAAGTATAAGATATGTATTAAATTTTGCTTAGTTTATTACAATTTAACTTGAAATCTTATACATTTTGATCGGTTCTGATGCAAAAGTGCCTATTACGCCTGGTGTGTTCCCAGTCAGATGACTATAGCCAACCTTTTTGTCCTTAAACTCAGGTATACAGACCTGTTTTATTACATAATATACATTATAACAGTTCTTTATAGCTACATACAGCTACGCTAGCTACGTACATAGCTTCGTAAAAAAATACATAATAGTTTCGGTAATCGAACCCGAGACCTATTGATCGGCAGTCGCATTCGCTAGCCGCTAGGGCACTCGCTAGTGGAAATGCAAAGGTGAAGCGTCAGTTCTTTATACGCATCGTCTCTCTTTATAGACAGAAGGCTATGGATGGATGGTATGGGTACTTGAATAAATTCAATGCAGTGCTTACTTTCTAGAGATATAAGACAAATATTGTAACTACATTGTGCCCCACTAACAATCAACGGAGTGCGGTTCACATTCGTGAAGTTGATTACGAGCAACGACTCTCCCACAACTTTCCCAGCTTATAATAAACAGAGACACGGAAAATTATTCACTAACTTTGCCCTGAGAACAAAATTTATGGTACGTTTACCACGAAATTTCTCAACAATGAACGACTCGCTTGGGTTTTAAGCTTTATAACTTTACTCGTTGTGGTTTACGATTCAGATAAGCAATATCTGTCAGTAAGGTATTGGCTCGGTCGGAAGCAAGATCTGTAATTCCCCAATTTAACAAAAATAAACTTACATTCACAACAACACAACATTATATTAACGTATGGTGTATATCACAGTTTTTATACTCAGTAAGCTCAGCGTATTTATATGTCTAAAAGTTTTTAGGAATAAATAAATATCCACAAAATAGATTTCAGTGTAATATATATTTCGATTTTCAAAGAACGTTCGTAAAAGTGCCACAAAGGTCGGTTGGATCGACTTTTGAAAAGTCGGGTACATTAATATGTATCTCCTCAAGCGAATACAAATCTGAACCACAAAGGACCTGCAAGTGATTTCTTTCGTTGTTTACGACAAAAATTTGAATTTTCAATCCCAGATAATAAAAATTAACATAGCAACGAAAGTACACCGTATTGCACTAAATGAATTAACCACTTTCTTATAATAATTACTAACTGCGTATAGTTATATACCCATATCTAATAATACTGAGTCATGATTTGCTTAATGATACAATTTTTTTTCATTGTAAGTTTAAT
Source organism: Phragmatobia fuliginosa (assembly GCA_932526445.1). NCBI lineage: Eukaryota > Metazoa > Arthropoda > Insecta > Lepidoptera > Erebidae > Phragmatobia > Phragmatobia fuliginosa. The sequence continues at coordinate 10,076,916 of OW052065.1, read as the reverse complement.
ACGTACTAGTTGATAAATATTTAACCCAAAACAAAACAGAATCCAACACTAATGCACACCGTATACTAAGACACCACACACCTAAGTAAGCAATTATCATTAAGATTGTGAATTTTATTTAAGTATATAAAATTTAATATAGGAACGTACCTAATTCTCTTACCCTAATGAGATATCAACATTATTATCAGTACCTTTTGAAAGTCCTTTTTCCCAACACGCCCCTTTAGACCTTTTACGTGCGGGTTTTAGAATTTCGGGACTTGTTTCGGTTCGTGTGACATCTGACGAAAAGGATCGACAACGCCGGTCGTATAAAAATCGACGCTTTCAATTTCTGTCCAGTTTCCAATTTACTTTTTTCACAATTTTTTTTCAAGTGGATGAAGGGGAGTAAAAATTTAAAGTCAAAATCATGTGTAGTTTTTCGCAACTAAACTACCTCGTTTACCTGATAAAGTATGTAGTTCTATTTTATTCAAGAGTTGCAACAATCCTTCTAATCAGCATCAGCGTCTGTTAAATGTTTTGATAATAAAACATGCTGTCTATTCTTGAGAAAAATTATTTTTTTCCGAAGCTTTAAACAATACATTAGAATTATCCGCTGCCAGTTGAGAATTCGACCAGGGCCTAATCGAGGCACGTGTTCAAATCAAATCAAAGCAAACCATTTTATTTCAAGTAAACCATACAACGGCACTTTTGAAACGTCAAGTAGTCAATCAGTAGTCAGTCGTGAAGCTAATCGTCTGTTCCAATTCGTAGATCCTATAGAGAAGAACAGACAATAAATTCCATGGACACTCTTTTCCAACATTGTATTTACAATTTTTGGTTACATTGTATAAGGCATTTTATTAAATGTGAGCACAATGTACCGATGCTGATATTTACACAGGTATTGTCCAAAATAAATAGAAGTTGTGAGATGACCAGCCCCGACTGGCGGTGCCCGTATCACGAGCATGACCTATGCACCAGCCATCGTCCAGTTCGGCTTCACATGTCTTGTTATTTATGAATTTTACACACTGTTGAGCTGAAAAAAAACCTAGCACAAATTAGAAGCTACTATAAATAACTAGGAAAATAATATCAAGGAAAAAAAAAATAGCTTGCTAATGTTATAGCTTAAACGCATGATGAGCTAAGGAAGGCTAAAGAGCTTTTTATCTTAGTACACACTCGAACTTACATGTTTGGGTTTGCATAACAAGTTTCATTATTTTAACTTTAAATTTAAAACAGTCTCCTGAACATGTGCACAGTCATATCACTATCATCGCTCCGCTAACATTCATAAATTAGGTTTTATCTGAGTCAACGGCTCATTAGCATAACATGTTGCACACCTATCGCGATGCGCTGTCCCGCATCGCTGACCACGTTATGTACTGTTATACTGTGAAAATAGCCTATTTTTTTTTTTTTTTTAACGTGTGGAAATCCCCACGGACCGTCACCCCACCGGGGCTCTCGGCGGGGCGGTGTGTCGGACTCGAACCGACTAAAACCACACGGTGTGACCTCTCTGCGCCTGTATTTGGAAGGGATCCAGGTAACTGTTTTCTCCTTCTGGATCCCTCCCGGCGCCTGCCCGCACTGTTGCAGGCGCCATCTCCTCATCCTCTCTGTTTGGGCGACGTCCGGTCACACGCGGACGCCACCCCCTCGCGGCTGGCCACTACAGCGGATGGACGGGGAAACCCGTCCCGTCCACCCGCGGCCACACTCAGGGCGGCATGAGGCGCAAATAGGCGCGCCTCCGCCGCCCGGGGCGCCGGCGGCGGATCGGGTCCGGGTGGAGGTCATCCTCCCGGGCCTTCTCCGCCGCCTCCTTCTGCGAGATTACGTCCTCGCAGAAGGTTGCGACCGCGGTAAAACAACTGTCGCTACCGGCCATGGAGCGAACTACGACCGGCAGCGAGAGTTCCTCTCCGATGACTGCAGTGAGGGCCCGGCGCTGCGCCGCCCATGCGGGGCAGACCGCCAGCGTGTGCTGGGCCGTGTCCTCACTGCAGTCGCAGTGGTGGCAGGCGGGACTCAATTCCCTCCTCGCGACCGAGTGCAGATACTTTCCGAAGCAACCGTGCCCGGAAAGCACCTGCGTCAGCCGGAAGGAAAGGGTCCCGTGCTGCCGCCCTGCCCACTCGGCGATGACCGGCTGGAGAGCCTCCACGGTGGCGAAGCCAGCGCGTGGAGTCTCCAGCCGGAAAGACCATCTAGCCAAGGTGGCTCGACGAGCGGCTTCGCGCCACTCGCGCACGTCCTCGGGCGGAGGGCGGATGCCCCTCTCCGCCCGGAATTCAGCCACTCGTCGATAAACTTCGGCGAGCACTTCCGCCTCCAAATACTGTGAAAATAGCCTTTTTTTTTTTTTTTTTTTTTTTATGTGTGAAAAATCATCATGGACCGTCACCCCACCGGGGGTTACGGCGGGGTGGTGTGTCGGACTTGAACCGACTAAAAAACACACAGTGTGCCCTCTCCGCGCTTCTCCGTTTAGGAGGGGGAGAAGTCCAGGGTGGGATCTCCTTCTGAACTTCTCCAGCGCCTGCCCGCTCCTGATGCGGGCACCGTCTCTGTACGACGATCCTCTCTTAGGCGGCGTCCGGCACACACCGACGCCGCCCCCTCGCGGCTGGCCACATAGTGCGGGTGGAGGGAAAACCCGTCCCGTCCACCCGCGGCCACACTCAAGGCGGCATGAGGCGCAGATGTTCGCGCCTCCGCCGCCCGAGTCGCCGGCGGCGAATCTGGTCCGATTGGATGTCGTCCTCCCGGGCCTTCTCCGCCGCCTCCTTCTGCGTGATTACGTCCTCGCAGAAGGTTGCGACCGCGGTAAATGAGCTCTCGCTGCCGACCATGGAACGAACGACGGCCGGCAGCGAGAGATCCCCTCCGATGACTGCAGTGAGGACCCGGCGCTGCGTCTCCCATGCGGGGCAGACCGCCAGCGTGTGATGAGCCGAATCCTCACTGCAGTCGCAGTGGTGGCAGGCGGGACTCAATTCCCTCCTGGCGACCGAGTGCAGGTACTTTCCGAAGCAACCATGCCCGGAAAGAACCTGCGTCAGTCGGAAGGTAAGGGTCCCGTGCTGCCGCACTGCCCATTCGCCGATGACCGGCTGAAGCGCCTCTACGGTGGCGAAGCCAGCACGTGGAGTCTCCAGCCGGACCGACCAGCGATCCATCGTGGCTCGGTGAGCGGCTTCGCGCCACTCGCGCACGTCCTCGGGCGGAGGTCCAACTCCACCACTCTCCGCCCGGTAGTTAGCCACTCGCCGATAAACGTCGGCGAGCACTTCCGCCTCCAAATCCCACGGGGGTGTTCCGGCCAGGGCGCACGCCGCCTCCGTCGATACGGTGCGGTAGCCCCGTATGGCTCTGACCGCCAGAGTTCTCTGAGGCCGCCTGAGGCGCGCCCTATTCTGCTCGGTCAGAGCCGCCGCCCACACCGGTGCACCATAGAGTGCCATAGACCGGACAACCCCCGTGTACAGCTGCCTCGTGGCGACACTGGCTCCTCCCAGATTGGGCAAAAGACGCCCAAGGAAGGAGGCAGTGCCGATCAGCTTCGGAGCAAGCTGTTGGAAGTGCTCGTCGAAGAGCCACCTACCGTCTAGGACCAGACCCAGATACTTTAAGTGGGCCCGGACCGGTACGAGGACCGAGTTGACCTCGATGGAGGCGCCGGCGGGTGGACCACGACGGGGCCCATGGAAAAGTAGGGCTTCCGTCTTTTCTAGGGCCACCCGCAAACCCAGCGCCTCAATGCGCCCGACCACCAGGGAGACTCCTGTGGTGGCCAGGCGTGCCGCCTCTTCGAAGGTCGACCCCCGGGCTGTCACTAAAGTGTCGTCGGCGTAGCAAATTACACCGACCCCGGGGGGGAGACGCCCTCGCAGGACCCAGTCATATCCCATGTTCCACAGGAGTGGTCCGAGGACAGACCCCTGTGGAACACCGCACGACATGGCCCGACGTCTCAAGACTCCTTCTCGGTCCTCGTACATGACAGTACGCTCCGTCAGATAGTCTGCCACTAGCCGCCCCAGGTATTGCGGCACTCCGTGGTACTGGAGTGCGGCCCTGATGCAGCTGAATGGCAGACTATTGAATGCGTTGGCGATGTCCAACGACACCGCCAACAGCACGTCGCCGCAGCCCACCGCCTGTTCGGTCGCGGCCTTCAGACGCAGAATTGCGTCGACCGTCGAACGCCCCTCCCGGAATCCAAATTGGGCGTCCGACAGATCAGGGCCCACCTCGCGCAGGTGCCGGACGATGCGGGCGTGGAGCACCCTCTCGAACAGCTTACCCGCCTCGTCCAGCAACACGATGGGCCTATAGGCCGCGACCGAGTCGGCAGACCGACCTGGCTTCTGGAGCAGAACCAGCTTCCCGCTTTTCCAACACTCAGGGAAGCGTCCGGACGCCAGACTAGCGTCTAACACTCCCCTGAGGCAGTCCGACATATGATCGAGGGCTCGGGCCAGCACTCGGGCAGGTACCCCGTCTGGCCCGGGGGCGGTGTTCTTGGATCGAATCCTTAGAACAGCCGCCCCTACCTCTGATTCCCTGACGGGCGGCACATCAGCCTCGCCTTCGTCGTCGCCTCCGGCCATGACGGCCATCGACGGGGGCGTGTGCTCCGCCCGCTGTGGGAATAGGCCCTCGACCACTTCCTGCAGGAAGCTGGGCTGGAGAGTCTCCGTGAGGGGCAGGCCCCCCGCGCAGAGCTTTTTGCGCACCGCACGATAGGGCCGACCCCAGGGGTCACGCTCGAGACTCTCCAGCATCTCCTTGCGGCTCTCCTCTTTGGCGCGGCAGATGGCCAGCTTCAGAGTTTGCCGGATCTCACGGTATTCCTCTTGAAGCCGATCCACCTCCTCACCGACTCCGCGGTGGCGTCGCCGACTACGAGTGAGGCACCTCCGGGCACGAACACAGGCCGCACGGAGGTCCGCCAACTCCTGGGACCACCAGTAGACCTCCTTCCTTGGAGGCCGACGCCCACGTACGCGGGGCATGGCCGAGTCGCAGATCTGCGTAATCGCACTGCAGAAGCGACCAGCCCCCACGTTGACCTCTTCGGCCGGGGCCTGCGGAGGCAGCCAAGAGTTAAGAATGGCCGCCTCCTCCAGTAAGTCCCTGTCGAGCTTGGCGACAGACCACCGCGGAAAGCGGGAGGGACGCCGCGCCGCGTGACCCCTACTGGCGTCCTGGGACCGGGAGAGCTCAAATCGGATATACAAATGGTCCGAGAGCGTCTCAACCTCATCCAGGACACTGTGAAAATAGCCTCGTCCAACCTTTGCTATTACCGCTTTGTCCATAGTTTACTGATTAATGCAATCACTTGCAGATCAATACCGTTTTATCAAAGTATCAGCCAATTTTTTCAGTATATGTGTATCGGCTATTGGACCTAATTTACAAATATAATATGAGATTTAAATTATAGAAAATTACGATTGCATTTCCTAATAAGTTTTTTAAAGTCTGACAACTAAAATTTGCGTAATATTTTTTTAATAAAATTATGAATTCATTACTTCACTAAATATTTTGAAATAGTCAGATTTAATAAAACAATAACTAGTTTTGACTGTATGACAATCAAGAGAGCTTTAATCACTATTTCATCAATAATGAAAGCAGAAGTAAAAGCATAAAATTATTTGCACACGTGATAATCGATTCCACTTTGCTCTTTAAGAGTCGATCACTGCGTCAATACTCGCAGTAACGTATAAATATTTTTTGCACCATTTTTGTATGCAAGTAACGAGCAAAGGTTATCGAGTTCAAACTTTAATAGTTTTTATTATTTGAACGATTTTCCTATACATTTCAATAGCAAATATTTATTTAAAATAAAAACTATTGGCACTGTAACCGATTAAACGTGTTGGATGCTGAAAAATGATAGATAGCATTTGTGCTATCGTTTTTTATTGGTGATAGCAAGACCGATGGAGGAAATTGCTTACTATATAGAAGAATGTCAACAAGCCGCACTAGTATGGGTCACCACACCATGCTGCATTGTATGCACCCGCAATGTGTTCGGTCACTACTATTTCTGGATTCTGCTCATGATTTCCACCAGGCAGGGTAAAAGCACTTAGTAATTAAGTGTAAAGGTTTAGTTTTGACATTATTGCTTGTAACTTATCTCGGTATGAACAGTTCATTAGTGTACCTATCATATATCCAGTAAATTGTAATCTATGGTACTTAATCTTTTATATTATAGTGAATAAGCCTAATCCCGCCCACACGCCCCTCACTGTAACTTCTTTAAAATATTAAAGGAATTATTGTATTTAGATTGTATTTATTAATTTATTATTCACAAAAAAAAAATTTTGAAACTACAATATCTGTCACAATTTATTTGTCTCAATCTATTCTGAATTACTCTCTTTCTGTATAAATAAAGAGACTTATAGTTGCTGAATAAACAATATACCTACTGTGTGACTGAGTGAGTATGCTTGGGAGTCATAATCATAAAATGTAATACTCGATTACTACGGATATGTGTGCGTATCGTATTATATATGTATGTATTTGCGTATAAAGGCTAAGGAGATCCCATTGGCGACTCAGAGATTATGTGGTAATAGGTATTCGCATGTGTATTAAGACATCATACTACGATTACCAAGTAACTCTCTAGAGAACATAGTACGCTTTATAAGATTGATTCAAGCATCATATTATGTTGGACATATAGAAGTTACCTAATTCAGTTAATCAGTAATTTTATATACATTTCGTATTAAGATCCTTGTCTTTGATATCCACTTAATAACCATTTTATTTCACTGTTTTTTTAGTAATTTATATTTCATTCCAAATGATTTGAGCTAACTAGAGATTACCCCCTAATACTGCCTAATTCCGCATATAGGGCCACAAACACATTTTTGATAGATAGTAGTACCAGTACATAAAGTGGCGCTTATCACGACATCATTTGATATCGATATGTAGATCAAGTTTGTGATCCGTAGGCACAAATAGTTTTTGTCAGCACGTAACATACAGACGAACAAACAGACAGAAGTATGAACCAAAAATTTACAGTTATAAATACATTTAGGTAACCCGTGGTGTTTACACAGCGTGTTTTAGAAAAGGGATTATCATTATCACGGTATAAAGTAGCTTCTCCTTCTTCAAGAGTCAATCTCTCTATTCCAAATTTCATTAAAATCGGTGTAGCAGTCTTGCTGTAACAGATAGATAGAGAGATACATTTACTTTCGAATTTATGAAAAAAAAATATGTAAATTATCTTAAAAATAAAATATTCTTGGATATTAATTCTTAAAGCATTTGGCCTTATTGGCTTCAACTTAAAATGGAATTAGAATAACAAACTTATTTAAATAGAATAGTGGCTCATTTGGGACAGTAAGTTAAACATGAATTGTGGTTCAGACTATTCCAGTACGTCTCGCTTCACTCGAATTTAATATTAAAAGCTGAGAGTCTAAATATAAATAAACGAACATTTAACATGTATAGTAGTAGTAGGTCTACGTTATTGAATTCAAAATTACTTACTGAATTAATTGAACGACACAATATAACATCTTTTAGCTTAATAACTAAAGCGTTTACACTTGTGATTAAAAGCTAACGGTTTCTAGACCAATCAATATACTTAATACAATTCAAATTGACTTAAACAAACACAGATGCCTTGACAACTAAATAGTATGATAAAAGGATTGACCAAGAATAGAAGAATAGTGTACACGTGACTTAAATACTTAGTCAAATAAAGGTAAAAGGTTTTATTAGTGTGGATTGATGACGCACGAATATTACTGAACTTGATTTTGTTCTGCTTCAACGATTTTAGGCGTCACGCTGATTGATCGACTCTGAAACCATTTATTTGGTTTAAAATCTTCATTTTATTTAGCACCACTCACTAAAGTTTCTAACATAATGAAAATACGTACGACTTTTTACGAGAGTTATCTGTTATCTATATCTGCTCTTGGAAGGAATCAATGCCTAAGATGTTTTTTACGATTTAACTGATTAGAAACGGCACTGAAAAGAGAGCTTTAAGTAGTAAAATAAATTAAAGTAAAAACTTAATGCTAAGTTTAAAATTTATCAACACACTGGAACTGTTATAGTCACTACCACACAAAATATAACCAGATATTTTTTAGTGAAACAAGCTATTGTTGACTGAAACGGTAAAATTAAAAATTATAATATTATATCCTATGACTGACTGCCTCGGTGGCGTAGCGGTAGCGTATGCGACCGCTGTATTTCAGGTTTCGGGTTCGATTCCCAGGTTTTACCAAATATTTGTGTGCATCACAAATAGGTATTTGTTTCGGAGTTTGAATGTTTTCTATGTATAATATAAATGTATTTACAAATAAAGTATGTTCATGTATTTATATTAGTTGTCTAGTACCCATAATAAAAGGTCTGCTTAGTTACCAACTAGATGGCCTTATATGTAACATGTCGAAATATTGATTAGTGTCAATGATGATACTAAATTCTATGCTTTACTATGCTTTGTTATTTTTTTGATGCAATAAATAGTTTCTCAATGTTCGAAGATCTAAATAAACATTTTTTGCATAGATATGTACCAAAAAACCACACTAGTCATTGTATAAAACTCATAGTAATTTGTGCAGCTAAAAACTTTTTCTTACATTAAAACCCAATTAAAACTTGGCAACTTCGCTGGCAATCGCGTATTATAAAGAGCTACTTGAAGCTTTTTGAGTTCGATTTCAAAGGCGTTTTTATGTTATGACTTTCTTTGTGTTCGGGATTAGCATCAAGTAAGTATTAATCCGCATTCACCTTTGCCATTGATTGTAAAAAATGAAATTCATTTTCTTTATTTAGAGATAGTCTAAGAGATTTATTTATATAGAATAAAGAAAATGAATTTCATTTTTTATGGTATCTGTAATGAAAAATGGATTATTTGCCGTTGTGATATGAATTTAAGTCCTAACATTTAAACAATTGTTTTCAATTTAACAGAACTTTATCAAAACTTATATGTGAAACAGCTACACTTGTGTTTGTTTTACCATAGTCTTGTTTGTTTGACTGTTTACAGTTTTTTTTTTTTAAAGCTTAACTTACTTTAAAGCCTTTACTTTAACAGCTATACTTAGTAAATTGTATTACTTACTACTAAAAACTTACTAAAATATAAATTAATAAATAGTAAATTTAGTTATCTAGCGATCTGCCAGAATTCTTTTACATTACATAAAAGGATTTTTAAACAATATCTGTATATTCTATGTAAATGAACGCTTAAATGATTGAATATCACCACTATAGATTTCAACAATATTATTACGATGCCCCTTAGGTTGATGATCTCGAGAGATATCTTTTTACGTCCCACTTTAACAAAAAAGGCTAATGTTATGGTGATAACAGCCTAATGGTTAATTTGCCAGAACTCCAATCAAAATGTTGCGTTATTAGCTTCTATACTTTCGATATCTTTTGACGATTATTATAAGATGAGAACAGTTGATAAGTTTATATTTTTTGACTTCAGTAAATTCCAGTGATTGGAGTATTTTACAGAGACCTTTACTGCAAAGTGAAGTGATTTAGCCTGGCCTTGAAATCGTTTCTTATCTTTCTCTTTAAGTACTGCTACTAGATTTTACTTACTTCTCATTTAATTAATTATCTAAGTTTGTCTTGGGCTTTTAGTATAAAGTAACACAAATTAGGATTTTGATGAACTTTGAGGCTTAAGAATTTTGAGACGATAGTTTGTATATAATTAAGTACCTTCTATAGACTGGATAAAATAATCATCAAGATTAATTACTATGTAATATGTACCTATTTACTAGTTCAATTGATATTGACGTTAAGACCTTCTATAATATTAACAACACCGTCTAGTATCCAATACTATTAATATTGACTAAGTAATATCGAGACTAATTAACTGTTATGGGCATACTAGGTTTGATTTACTCAAGGATTAACACGTACAAACACTGCACGACTGAGTATAATAGTGTGTTCAGCACCCCTTTTTTATATAGTGTGGAAACCCGTACGGTTACCACATGTCGGTGGCTATGTCGGACTCGAACAGTCGAGTCGAGCAGTAGATAGAACCAGGTATACCCTGAAGTCCCTGGAACCCCGACGTACTTTAGGCCACCTACCGTTTGTAGATGGCCCATTTCTGTGTGGGAACACTAGTCTAAAATTAAATTTAACGGTGCGCGCCTTGTAGCGCTGGCGCTTCCCCCCCAGCCTTCTTCTGATAGCTAGGGTGATAGATGGCCTCATCTGCCACCCCTAGGCCTGCGCTTATGGAGAACGGAGACCGTTGTTTAAAGATCTCTGGTGCCTGAGTTGCCTATCTGGCCCGTTGCCGGGTCTGGCGGACCGGGAGAGTGCCCGGTCTCGCTCCGCCATCTCCTTCGCAAGCATAACTTGCTCACAGAAAGAGACGGCAGAGTTCCACGCGCTCTCGATCTATATCATAACCATAATCATGTTACGGAGCAAGAAACTCCCCGCCCCGATGGCCGCCACATGGTCACGTCTCGGCTCCTCGCAAGCCGGACATTCTACCAGCGTGTGAAACGCTGTGTCCACGATCCGGCCACTATAGTGTCCAGGCCCTAGCCAAGTTGCAAACGCTTTTCGTTTTGTATTCTAATCTCTTCTCAATTTCTCTATTCTCTTGTTTCATCTGCTAATGTTACTCAGTCACGTGATCAATAATAATATTAGCCAATGAAACCATAAAATAGAATAGAAAACGCAAAACGTTTGCAAGTTGGCTAGGGGAATGAACAGAATATATTGAGATTAGTTTGAAAAATTTTGAAGTCCGTTTTATTAAACTCATTCTACATATAAAATTCTCGTGACACAATGTTCATTCCCATATTCCTCCGAAACTGCTTGACCGATTCTTATGAAATTTTTTACCTATGCATATTTAGTAAGTCTGAGAATCGGCTACTATTAATTTTTCAATCCTCTAATTTCACGCCAAAATAGATTTTTTTATTTCATTGATCAAATTGTTTTTTTTTATTTTTTTATTATGTGGCATTAACAATACATACAACCCTAAATTTTCAACCCTCTACCAACAACCCCTATTTTTTAGGGCGGTACGAAGTTCGCCGGGTCAGCTAGATTCATTATAATTAATAAGTCTATTTATTGTCTAGAATTCCAGAAAATTGCAATATTATGAAATGGTATGCCGCATAATATATAATACTTGTAGCACAATGAACTACTTTTGAAATTTATGAAATGAAAGTTTTTTTTTATCACAGTTACACAAGGACGCAGTCATGGCTAAAATAGTGACCTCATTACATAACCATGTTTATAACACTTAACACTTTTAATTGTTATTATTTATTACATTATTATTATAAGCTCAAGTGTAACTAAACAGTACCAATAACTTACACACGCACATTTTAATTAACCTAACGTTGCACAAAGTTTTACGTTACACAATAATTATAGACCCCATTTATTATAAAGGCCTATACCTACAAGTCTTTTGATGAAAGTTTCCAATCCCCTTTTAATCACTTTAGGACCAAATTCATTCTTCCTTTTCTCTCTCCCGGTTTGTTCATCACACCGGCTTACTCTGTCTCTTTCAATCAGGATTACGGCCCTGACATAGTATGAATTCCGTATTGCCCAAAGTGATTCTCAATATTAAGGCGATAGTAAAGGAAATGACTCTATTAATCTTGAAATATCTGTAAAAAAATCCTATTTCAGGTGAGGTTCAGGTTCAAAATGAGGATGACAGTAGTAAATGCTGCAAATTAATAATAAATAGAACACGTTAATCATATTTTTTTGGAATGGAAATAATGTTACAATGTAGTAGAGCCACGCTGATTTCAGTACGAACGGGCAGACTCGACCGGGGCAGTACTACCCTCGCACAGAAGATAAACTAAATATGATAGCATTTGTTCTTTCGTGTTTAGTTGGTAGTGCGAAAGCGGAGGCCAAATAAAGCAGAAACATCACACTAGGTCGCCATAGTGTGCATTCACAATGATGATTGTGAATGCACACAATGCAACATTTTAATACTCTTAAATTCATGGAGCATATTTCATACCACTCGGCCCGAATACCTGTTGGCGCCGGTGGTTAGTCGGATCGTCCAACAGTCTTTCTTTCACAATTTCCGTGTCCATTAGAGAGGTTTTCATGGGGGCGTAAAAATGGTGGTGATGAGGATAAAAACAGTTTGATTTTTCCTAAATACATAAATCATTCACTACGCTATTACGCTGTCATAATGATACTTTCTTTCTTTTTTTTCACTACACTTTATTTTTCTTTGAGCACATTACTATTTGCTTTTAAAACAAATCAATTATTTGTCGTCATGATGCATTATAAAAACAGAACAATGTCAGTGTCATGCCAGTGGCTGTAGTTAGGGTCATTATAAAATTATAATCATAACGTTAAACGTAGTGTGTGCATTTATATCACCAAACGCTAATTGATCACTGATCCGTTTAGTGAAGTGACGAACTATTTTACTACGGATGAATTTACGTATGAAATTAGCATATCACTAATAGTAATGTTCAGTAAAATAGTAGTGGTAGAAGATATTATTACTGATTACTGATATTATTACTGAATGTCCGTTAAATATACCAGAAACCCTCTCTGTACCTATCTGTTCTCTTATTTTTGTATATATTGAACTAGCTTTTGCCCACTGCTCAACTAACGTGTATATAGTTTATTACAATTAAAATAAACTTTGCACTAGTGTAAGAATTTAAAAATTGGTTTTGTGATTTTGGACGTAAGATGGTAACAAACAAACTTACATTCATAATATTAGATAGTACCTAACGATTAGGAATCTTCCAAATATCATCTTTCAATATCATCGTTCATTATCATCCTTTTATACATTTCATATCCATCTATCAATCCTTTCATAGTGTAAGTTGTAAATTAATTTAAAATCCCACGTCCAATAATAACAACCACGCATTTCACACACGCACGCATGCTATAGTAACCAGATTGCTGATTAACGTAAAATATTTCTACACTAATATAAATTATCATAATTTAGAACAACGTATCGTTCTCACCACACAATTGTTCGTCTTCGATGAATTTGAACTTAGCACCTAATCAATACATTAACACACACACTCGTCCAACTCAGATAATACATATATGTCAATAATGTCACAAACTCCCCATTTAAACAATAAAATGCTATAGTTACCCTTTTATTTCAAAGTTAACACATTACACATTATTCAAGTCGCGTCCCCAAATAGACAAATTGTCTCATGATCCGGTTATCAGTCTTACACTAAAACTTACGCGTTGCGTTGTTGTGTTGATTAGGGCCGACAACCGTGCCCCTTGTTAGTTCACCTGTGAAACTGGGAATAATTAATTCCATACCCGTGTAAACCTTCACATACAATTGTTTACCCGAACGTTATACTGTTACACAACACATTACCTACCCTATTTTAATTTAATGGTAATGTGTAAACACTATTGCTGTTATTGCCCGTGGATTTCCATTCTAAATGGATATTTTGAGTCTTTAAACGTAATAACCATACTAATTCTCGGCTAATCTGTTTGTATCTGATAAGCCAAAACTGTTTCATTTTATTACGTTTTTACACATTTTGTTTAAACAGTTTAATATAATAGATTTTGTTGCGATTAAAACCTTAAATTTCATTTGAGTTTGTTCTTTAATGTTGTAAAGTAATTAAGTGTCTTCTTAGAAAGTAACTAACATCTATAGCTTCATAAAAAATATTTACATTTATTTTCTTTTCCTAGAAATAATAACTGTGCTACCAAATAAAATATGGTTTCTTTTATACTAGTTTTGCATGAGGCTTAACTTTACCCAAACTTTTAAAAAGCTTAATTTTACCTAAACTTTTAAAAACAAAGGTAATAACCAAAAAACAAATGCTATTGAAAATGTTCAAACATATTGGCACACTATCTGCCTCAGAAAATGAGCAATAAAGCGTAATGTCTTTAATCCACTATTCCCTTTAGACTTGTAGAGAAGTTTTAGAAGTACGTCTATTGGGGATTTCGATACTGGAACTGAGTTCACGTTAGTAAGCCTTACTTGATCCTACCCGAATACTACTTACCCTTATTAGACCTAATAATGTCTAGATAGTCTGCTAACTTTCACTTAATTATCTTAATATTTCATTAATATTTTCTATATTTAATGGTCTACGTAGTATACTATGATGACGTAAATTGTTGTGTATAGCAGTAAATAACTTTTTGTTTCTTTAAATTAAATAGCATGATAATTTAAACTGCACCTGTGTCGTGATAGATTAAGTACGCGCACTGTCACCGCCACTCATCTTAAAAAGCTACGAATAAATATCTGCAGCTTAGCTTGCTTCCTACATAGAAAATAAGGAGAGGCCTATGTACAGCAGTGGACTGTTAAAACTATTTGATGATGATAGAAAATCTCATTAAAATGTAATTAAATAGAATAATTTTAGATCTCGTTTTGTTCGAATTTAATAGTTCACGCTTATAAAATTGTAGAGTCGCAGAGTATTGCTTAAATTGTTCTACTAATCTTCTCAAGGGTGTCGAGTAATACATACACATGTACTCAAAACATGAGATAATTCTTCATAACTGTTTGATGTCCTCTTTGTTGCGTACAGAACTATCGGTCCTTGTTGAATGGGATTCGATTTTTACTCATAATTTACTTTGTCAAAACATTTCTTCGTTTAAAAAAAAAACTTGATACGAAACTTTGTCATAATGATGGTGATAAATAGATTACGGTCTCATTTCCTCCGAATATGGCAAAGGGCAACGAAAGCGATGTGAACATCAGAAGGGTCGGACAGCAACATCCTGTATATCTGTTACTCAGCCCTGATTATGGTATTATCCCTGCTATTTGCTTTTTTTATATGCTATAACTGTTTGTAATGTTTCTATATAGCCGTATATTGCTAAACTCTGAAGTCGTTAATATCCTACTAATATTATAAACGCGAAAGTTTTTGAGTATGTGTGTTTGGTGCTCTTTCACATAAAAACTACTAAACGGATTTGGATGAAACTTTACAGTAATATTGCTTATATATCAAAATATATATAGGCTACTTTTTACTGCAATAATCTATACGCGGGCAGTGCCTCGGGCGAAAGCTAGTAGTCCATGTACTAAAAGACTTGTGATTCAATAAAAAAATTAGATTAATGGACCTGTGGTAAAAACAGTAAAATTTGAAAATTTGATTCCAGGGCGTAAATGTCTTAAGGTGCTTGTAAACGGGCTATTTTTTCGACAATTTCTTGATGCAATATTATAGCCGCCAAGTTGCTGATTATATATCTCAACACAGTGCAAAGTCACTTGTAAACGGGCTATAAAAATTGTATCTTGTTGGCTATTTTTGTTGACAAATATAGCTCAGTATATATCATTTGGGATAAATCATTTGCAACATAGCCGGCTAGACATTAAATACTTGCAACTACAAAAGTGCTCGTAAATGGGCTATTATATAATAAATATGGATATTACTATTTCGTATAGATTTATCCAAATAATATGTGGTACACGTTGCAGTGAATCTGACCATATATAGGACAAAGTTATAACTTTTATTAATAGCATGTGTTAGTAAGTTGGACCATCTAAAACTTATGTTCAAGTTATCTCAGGGGAACTGTACGATCTTACCGCCTTGTCTAAGAAACTATAGGTAAAATTTGAGTTAAATCTATTTGAAATATTTAAACTGAAACTTTATCTAACTTGACATATATTTTTGGTAATGTTAGTTCACACACCAGATTAATGTCAAAGTAGCTGATAATAGGAAAAATTGTGTACGAAAATTTTTTTTTCAGAAACGTATATGGACGAATTATGATAAATCTTTTTTCCTTCACTTTTACAGCAGCGGAGAAACATTTAAATAAACAATTTAGAAAATATTTGATACACTGTATTTCGATAAAGTATAATTACGTATACGTATTTATTTTTTTAAATAATCATCGTCTTCATTTCTCAGTCAAGGGACCTTTACTGCTAAACATAAGCTCTTCAAAGACTTTCCAATAAAAAAATATTTTGCTTTTGAATTGAACATATATACAATAAATATAAATCGACTAATTACACTTAAAATGTTAAATTACAGCTAATTGATGCAACGCACTATTTGTTTACTTATGACTTAACTTTTATGAATAATGTCTATTGTGTAAAAGAAGTAGGTTCTTTCTGGAGTTTAATCTAATATTCAGTTAAAAATATACCTTATAATATCATCAACAGCCTTCATTAGTCTGCTAGACATAGGCCTCTACTTAGAAATGAGGTTTTGAGAAATGAGGTTAGTATGAGATTTCTTTCAAGTTTTCCATCTCAATGTACCTCATTTGTTACCATAAATAAAAACTTTATTAATAAACAAATAAATACTTCGGACATCTAACATACAACGTCATCTTGTCCTAAACTAAGCAGAGCTTGTATTATGGGTACTAGACAACTGATAAAAATACATAATCATACTACTTTTGTAAACACACATTTAATACATAGAAAACACCCAGACTCAGGCAGTCAGGCAGTTTATTATTATGTTATAAAAATGTAGAATGTTTCTATAGCCGAAATTATAAAATCAGTTTCGTAAATCATCGGTATCATCAGCCTCCAACAGTACACTGCTGAACATAGGCTTCTCCTAAAACGGGTTTTGGCCTACTATACCACGTTAGCCAGACGGGTTGTATAGAGATTGTTTCAAGTTTTCCTTATCTTTTTAGTGATGTTTTACTGCATAGTTTACTCCTTTAATCGGCTTGAACAAAAACAAAAGTCAGCACCGTGAGTAAAACACGAACGGCTTGAATTAAACATTATTTTCACATTCTACTATTCTATTTATGTTGCTACATACTTATTAGTATACTTAGTAGTCTACTTAATTACATTAAAATGGGTTATATTATGTCACCTGAGAGTGGGATAATCTACTTACAAAAAGGTGAAGGTAAATTGGGTCTTCTGTGAAATATATTTATAGGGTACAGTACCCTTTTGTTTACTTGATGTTTCTATTGAATTCCAACGCTTGCGGTCAAGGGTAGATTGGTGATAGTTAACTAAGAGTTTTAGTGACTACTTATTTCATTCTGATTTTAATATTACACTTAAAATGTTTTGCTGTTTCGCAGCAACTTTTTAATATTCACAGGTCATTCAATATAATAGACACACGCACTCTTAAAAAGTTCATTCGATTTAACTTCGTGTCACCTCGCTTAAGCGAGGAGTTTAAATATTATTTATCATATACTTTTTTTTGTTTTTTTTTTTATTGGCATTAAAGTTGTCAAAGTCTTTACTCTACTCTGCCTAGAATCCAAGGCAGAATCGAAGAGTAGTGGTGACCATCTTCATTGTGAATTCGAAAAATGCAGCATGATGATCCGTATTATGATAGCCTTTCGTGAGAGCTCGACAGCACGAATGCTATCATTTGAAAGGTCTTCTGTGAGAGGTTAGTACCGCGCCAGATGAACCGGCTTAATCTTGATGACGTCGCAACTCTACTACCTTTTAAATACATGACTGTTGCTATTATCAGGCTACTTCGACTCTTTAATTTGTTAATTTAAGGTTTTCCCCACTATCGAGTCCAATTTGTAATAAAACGTGATGTTATTTCAAATTAATATATATATTAAATTTATTCAAAGTACCTAAAACTAGTGGAAATTTCTGTAATCAATCGAACATTGTATTATTCTAATAAAGTCTAGACTAACTGTTCAAAGAATTTAAATTGAAAATCATCCTTTATAACATTAAGTAAATACAAAAAGTTTAGATACACATTTTACCGCTAATCGAAATGTCGTTTCTGTTATATATCTTACTAAATAATAGAACACTATTATAAAAAGCAGAAAGCATCTTATCATCAGTTAAGGCACTTATTATTCACACAGCACACGTAGGCAGCGTGGCAAACGGAAAAATCCAATTAACTTCATACGAAGAGTTCCAGCCAAACTCAACGTCCCCACTTTCACGGCACTCCACGCCACTCAAACTAACGACTATTTTTCAATAACATTAATGGAATAACCTATATCTCATTACGCCGCACGTTGTGTAACACGGATGGCACGAGCACTGTCAAAGTACTGTTTTACTTTGTATTTGAAGTTCCAATGCGAAATTATTATCTATATATATTATGTTTTTCTTTTGTTTTGCCGAAGAAGCTGCGGCGTTTAGAACTTTTGCTTTCTTGTTACATAAATTTACGTACATGTCTGTAGGTTACGTTTATATAAATATATTTGTATAGAAAATTTTATGCTCTTTATCTGTATAAAATTTAGAAAACTTAACATTCATATTGCAATGCGGTAATATTATATTTGTTTTTAACGTGTATTGCCAATTTAAGGATTGTGAATTAAAAAAAAAGCGGCCAAGTGCGAGTCGGACTCGCCCATGAAGGGTTCCGTACCAGCAAGTAACATCATAGATATAAAAGTTCTTGTAGTTCGTTGTAACTTTCATCGATGTTTTTATACTAGTGTATTGATGGGATGAAAGGTATATTGCGTGTTACGATTTATGACGTATTAAAAAAAAACTACTCACTAGATCTCGTTCAAACCAATTTTCGTTGGTAGATTACATGGTAATGTATAACATATATTTTTTTTAGTTTTATCACTCTCTTAGTTTAGAAGTTAGAGGGGGGGGACACACATTTTTCCACTTTGGAAGTATCTCTCGCGCAAACTATTCAGTTTAGAAAAAAATTATATAAGAAACCTCAACATCATTTTTGTAGACCTATCCATAGATACCCCACACGTATAGATTTGATGAAAAAAAAAAATTTGAGTTTCAGTTCCAAGTATGGGGACCCCCAAAATGTATTGTTTTTTTTCTATTTTTATGTAAAAATCTTAATGCGGTTCACAGAATACATCGACTGACCAAATTTCAACAGTATAGCTCTTATAGTTTCGGAAATAATTGGCTGTGACATACGGACGGACAGACAGACAGACAGACAGACAGACAGACAGACAGACAGACTTGACGAATCTATAAGGGTTCCGTTTTTTGCCATTTGGCTACGGAACCCTAAAATGATTCATTCATTTAATTTAACCTCTAACTCATTACGCCGCAGGTTGTGTAACACGGTTGGCACGAGTACTGTCAAAGTACTGTTTTACTTTGTATTTGAAGTTCCAAAGCGAAATTAATATCTATACATGTATGTTTTTCTTTTTTTTTGCTGAAATTGATGTTTTTTTTTACTATGCTGGTAATTTTTTTTTTTATACATATAATACGAGTATATGTATTTAAGCCCACGCCTGAGCAGAATTCAAGAGTAAGGGTCACCATTCTCATCCCGAGTACAGACAATTTTGACCAATAACGGCTAAGTGGTGTTGCTTTTGCATCACTCACGCTCACCAACGAATAACTACAACATGAATGCTGTTATTTTTAAGTTAGTTTTCTGTATAAGAGTAGTACCGTCCCGGTCAAGCCGGCCCATTCGTGCTGAAATCAGCGTAGTTATAATGCCTATAAAAGTACCTATGAATATATTATCGTATAAAAGTCCACATTTAAGAGATTATCTTGTACTGTAAATGAACAGATGTTTTATGACGAATTTTAAGCATACCGATTCTGGTAGAAAATATGTAAATATAGTTGTGAATTATTGAAACGTATATTGATCTTGTGAAGTAGCGGCGTGGGAAAATTCAACTTGCGGTAACTGGGATAACCTTGAATAAAAAATAAGGAATATCCTTTCGACTTCTACTTCATTTTAGTACCTACTTTCACTCGTATTGAGTAATAAAAATAGAGGTTTGTATTTATTTTACCACTTACCACACAGTTACTTGGTTGATTTTGACTTGCTTTAGATTGGCTTCGGTTCAGCGCTCAGACAGAATACCTACTTTTTCAGTATAACTATATCCATTTGGTGAGCATAATATTGATTAATGATATTCAATTAAGTTTTCAATTGGGGATAGAGTTTTTTTTTTTTTTGACAGGTGTATATTCACTTACATAACATTGTAACATCTATCAAACACATAAAACAGTTTTGTATATAATTTGGTAATTTTAAAGTTGAAACTTCAAATAGTTTTAAAATGTCAAACAGCTTGATAAAATATGCCTGCGAAAAATAAGATTTCGAATACTAGGCTTTAAATAGGTCTAATGAAAGTCCTCTTCGGGTCAACTGAAGGACCTACGTTCAACAATCTTTATCTCCTTTTTAAAAGTCAAAACAAGTGTCAGAGGACCAATATTACATTAAAACACATTGTGTTCGAGCTATCTAGAACCAGCCATTGTTTGAACCGCAGTAAAGTAATTTAAACAACAGGCTAGTTTTTTTATTTATACTATTAGCCTCTGCGAAAGCCTTTTTGACAACTTTTAAATATCTGATGAATGATTTCTTTTCCCAACGATACTCAAACTTATAATAAAAAAATCAGCTACGTGCGTGTCAGGCCACGCATAGAATAGGGTTCCGTATAAACCCATAATGGTATGACGATTTAAAATTGTGTCCAAAAGATAATTGTCATGTTTACTTATTATTAAATAATTTTTGTACGAACTTTTCAAAGTGAGAGTATTTTACAAGTTAGGCCTCTGTAACTTCTGAACTGACAAAGTTATCTAATCCGTTATAATCTTCCTTTCAAGTTCACATAGACTACTATCATGTTTTTTTTTAATTTTTTGAGCCAACCGTTTAGCTTTCACGGGGACGCCCTGTTTTTACAAAAAAGTGTCCTTTGAAGTTGCATAACTCGCAATACCTAAATCAAATAAGCGTCTTAGCAACCTCTCAATGTATTTAAAAGACCTATCTAATAAAACCCTATACAATAAGATAGACGCGAAAAAAAAACATTCCCACGTTACGAGTAGGGGAGGATCCCTAAAATAGATATCTATCTTGATTATATTTTAGCATTTTGACGTAATAGATACATTGCTGCAAAGTTTCTGCGGGCGGTAAGTCGACGACGGACGGACATGACGAAACTATAAGGGTTCCTAATCACGAACTACGAAAACCCTAAAAAATATTTTATCCTTACTTTTCAAAACAACATACTTTTTGAAACATTTCAAACTTAAATTTATATTTTATTAGTACGAATCCGTCCACGGATGAAGGTCACACTTACAGACAAATGAGGCCACTCTTTACAGTTCTGACCTGTCTGCATCAACTCCTGACCTTCAAGATCAATCTTATAATATGTATTAACTCGTTGAAACAACTTTTCTAAATGACTCACATATTACTCACTAAAACTAGCTACACTTTATACGGCGGTTCAACAATTTACTAGTCAAAGAAGTAAATGGATTCTCTCAATATAATGTAAGTAATGGCTTCATACAAGAAACATTTAACGTAAATTGTTAAATCGTGAATTTACTGAAACAAAACACATATCGGTATATATTATATTATTGATAGGTTACTATTTGGCTTGGTCTTGCTCAGGTCGTGAATATTTCATACCGATACAATCAACACGTCCCGAGGCGTTTGGCTGTAATTTAGTGACAATGGTCTATTTAGTTGTAGATAATAGTAATTTAATGTGAATTAATGTGATGTAGTAAAACACGTGTAAAGATAGATGTGGCAATAGCTCATTTAAGTGAACTATAATTTTCCTAAATTAATCCTTAATTCCTTACTAGTATTATAAATGCAAAAGTTACTTTGTCCGCCTGTCTGTCCGACTTTCACGGCAAAACTACTGAAATTATATTTAAATTTAATATGATATACATATGATATACATAAACTACGCAAGACAACATCCATGCAAAGAGAAGGAAAACTTGAAACCAACCCTATACCAACCCGTCTGGCCAGCGTGGTATAGTAGGCCAATACCTCCTTTTCAAGGAGAGGCCTATGTCCAGCAGTGGACTGTTTAAGGCTGTTGATGATGATGATACAGTCTAGAACCTGAGAAAGGGCAAAGCCTACTTTTTCGCGATAACCGACACACACGCAGGCGGAGCCGCGAGCGAGAGATAGTATTTTATAAAACTTTTATAGCAAGTATCTCACTGAGCCGTCATAGTGTGGGCCTCCATACATTATTGTCTGCATTCGCAGCAAGTGTGGTGGCCCCCACTCTTGGATTCTGCTCATGCTTTCCATCAGGCAGGGTAGAGTCACTTTGGATGGCTTAATATAAAAAAAAAGAAAAAAAATAGTAGTCATCTAAAATGTGATCCAAATTTAGGTAATCATTGCAGAAAAATACAGAGCGGTTTGTGACTAAGCGATAACCTAATTGTTTAATAATGGTTAATCAGTCTTGCCAAGATCAGTCTATGAATGGGTCACCGTATACGCATATACGCACACCGTATAACATATTGACGCCCGTGCGTACCCCGTAAAACAAGTTAGGTCCTCAGTTGCAGTTGTTTCAGTTTGCAGAAGCATCTCAATAGGACGATACGGTGAGGGTCACCATAGATAAATAGATAGATAGAAAACACTTTATTTGAACACCGTGTTACAGAATCACAATACACAACAGAAATGACTTACATTTAATGTACAAAGGGCGGCCTTATTGCTAAAAGCAATCTCTTCCAGGCAACCTTAGCCAACCATACTGCATTGTCTACATTCTCTATAAGTATGGTAACCAGTATGGTGGCAGACTCATACATAATAAAAAGTTTGAAAAATGTCGGAGTTTGAATACGAAAATACATCACTAATTACTTATTAATCGAATCACCAAACTAAGTTGTTAACGAAAATTATTCATACTTCACTGCTAAAACTTTTTATAGGTTTACTCGATGGTTTTATATAACAGAAAAATATTTAATGATGTTTTTTCCGGCGAACTATTGTATAACTGCTATCCGTTGGAGATAAAAAATGGCGTGTGTCATTCCCTGTCATGTCAACATTCAGTGGGAAAAATTACATTTGTCATGAGAGTTTTGTTCATCGTATATTGGAATATCTTAGTCATGAATAACTCAGTAGTAATTTTTTATTCATTTCAATAGATAGGATCCATTACTGCCTCCAATAACATTACCTATTTATGGAATTTGACTATTAGCCTAGTGGTTTAAGAGGTCGCCACGCCGCTTTCTACAGCGTCAAGTTTTGTGGGTTCAAATCCTACGTGGGACAATATTTTTTGTGATCCACAAATTGTGGTCTGAGTTTGGGTGTTCTTAGTATCCATTTTATGTATATTCCTAATGCGGGAGTTGTCTTGAGTAAAGTAAGATAAGTTCTATATTCTTTATTTTGCTTGTGGTTGCGTCCATGTTTATGTCGGTTATTGAGGTAAAAAGTAGTCTATGTCCCTTTTTAGATTCTAGACTGTTTATGTATCAAATTTCATTCAGTAGTTTTGGCGTGAAAGCGCGAGAGACAGACAGACAGAGTTACTACGGCATTAATAACATCAGTAAGGATTTAGCTGTTGTTCAAGCTCGATGTATGTGTTCATGATAATTTTCATTAAGGAGATGCAGACGCTTATTAATCCCGTTAAGTCATATCTAATTATAATTAATCTTAGTTGGAGTAGAATCCTAAATTCGATAGGTTTATTAAGTCAAGAAGTCGTCTAAATAAACGTTTCCTTTTTTTAAAGAGAAGATATGCGATGAAAACCGTCGGTCCCGGTTGTCATGAACATCTATGGCAATAGTAATTGGGAAGTTAATTAATGCCTTCAAATTTAGTGACAACTAGTTCAACTTTCGAATTACAGTTCTCCCTTTAGGTTGCGGAGGTATCGGTGGAAAAACTGATATTCAGGTAAAACCGGTTAAACTAGTAGCCGACCCCAAATAACATTGAGAATAAGGCTAGAAGGAAAAAGATTTACGATGAAAAGAGGAATAAAAAAATGTCGAGACAAGAAATAGTCAAGTGAAGTGAGTCTAAAATAGAGATTATAGACTATAGAAGTATAGATTAAAGACTCTTTATATCACAAAACATATCTTGTCTAAGTTGATCAAGAATCATAAAAACGAATTATTGATATTTTGTACAGTTTTTCACATCGGTTTTATGCAAGGTTTTGTGCAATAACAATACTTAATGGTTTTACCAATGTACTGACAAGACAGCATTCGGATAATATATTCCATAAGTCAGCCCAGTGGAATAACGACTTTCTAGATTGAAAATTGTATACATATGCAGAATATAAAACGATGATGACGCTCATGGATTAGGAATAAAATATAAATTCTTAATCTCTCCAAATCATGCCCATGGCCATCCAATTCTTTTTAAATAAGAATTTAAAGGAGGTGCTTATAGCCAAATGTGTATATATAGCCAATCAAGGGTAAGCAATAATATATTATGAGCATTTCCATAATTCGGATTTCACGTTAGGTAGTCGGTTCCGGTAGTTATCATAAGACATTCACAACTATTAAGTCGTGAAGCTTTGTTAGAGGTCTTCCGTCGGCATAAAAACATCCAACGACAAGATTACGTAGCCACAACGTCTCTTACCAGCCCACAACCCTCACGCCTTCTCTTGAGAGGAGACCCAAGCCCAGCAGTGGAACATGATGATAAGGAAATGGATTGTTGATGAAAATAATATTATTACTATAATTTTAGATGTGTAAGGACACATCTTACAACCGACCTTCTGATTCTAAACTACGCAGAGCCTGATAAACAGACTTATATAATACATAAAAATACATATTATCATAGGTCAATTACACCCAGACACAGAACAGGTGATCGTATTCATCACATAAAGATTTGTTCTGGGTGGGTATCGAACCCACAAACTCTGGCTAAGTAGTTACTAGGTCAGGATGGACGAGACTAACAGGTCCTTAAGTTTGTAATCATTAACGCATTCTTAATTTGTATTCACGAAATAACATTGTCAAGAAGGTAGTGGAATACAGCACGATCGCACTCCATATAATTACCTTTATAAATTTATTGATTGAATCTGATAAGCGCTTCTACAGCGTACCATTGAGGGCGTCAATGAGGTCACGTGGCCTGTCATTTGCAAAGGGATTTGCACCCTTTAGCGTTTCACCCGTCAAATTTATTGCTATCGACGATCCCACCTCGCTTAACGAATGAAGGTTAGCTTTTCTAGCTTAGAATTTATATGCATGGGTCTGATGTTAGGAAAAGATGAATCCTGTGGGATATAGAGCTTAGTAGTGATAAATTAGGTAGATTTATGTTAGATTTGTAATGACATAACGAGTTTAATGCTGTACTTTTTATAATTATTAGTTAAATATCTATTCTGTTTTAAAACTCCTTTTAGACAGAATCGAAAATAGGATCGAAATTCAATACATATACTATACTATCGTTGAAATCTTAATAATCTTTAAACACATTTAAGCTCTTATCCATGAATATTCCGAGTGCAAAGGTGAAAAAACTATGTTTAAAATATACTCTATTCTAAAAATCTCATATTTTTCATCAGAAATCAGAAAAACAGTCCAACAACATTTCTGTCACAAAATTGTCGATATAGATTACAAATAAAAAACTGCTACAGCATAAAAATTCTCTTGATGTAAAAAATATCAGAAAGCAACAAAGAACATTGATTTACCTATTCAGAACAAGTTTGTGTTCACTTGGGAGAGTGAAATAGAAAACGTAAAGGAATATTTAAATTGTTAGTCCTGAACTTATCTATAAATTTCGGGTCATTGGAGCTGAAGCAATGGTCCGAAAAAGTGAGTCAACGTTATATAACTGTGTTTGTGTCTTATTTTTTACTGGCCATGAAAACTATCGCTTCTGGCATTTTCATAAGAAGTAATTTTATTTCATCACTTAATATCACAAACGACGGAAATCATTAGAGTCTTAAAGCAACTGAGTTTACAAAAAAAAAGCTTACAGGCGATGAGTAAGTGTTAAGTGTGAATATTTAAATTGCCAGTCCCCAACCCGCGCTCGGTCCAGTTTGAGGACGTATGACTTTAACCCTCTTAACTCTCTTCTGAGAGGGGACCCGATCCCAGCAGTGGGACATTATTTGTTGTTGATGATTTAAACATCGGTAAATTCACTCGCAATTTGTTAATACTACCTGAATATAAGACTTATTTTTCTTCAGTCTATTGCCGTCCGCTGCAGAATTAACGTCTAGCCGAATAGAGCGCCAGCCATCCCGGTCTTGAACAGTTCACATCCATTCGCTGCCTCTCATTTTCGCCAAGTCTTCGGTTCATCGTACTCAAAAGTAAAACACAACATTAGTACTGCTACACCACAATCTACTCTCATTTTCAAGAAATAGTAAAATGTAATAAAAAAATGTTTTCCTGTTTTACATCATACATGTGATGTAAAGGAAATTATATAGCTGTCAACTGGATACATGTTTTGGAAGCACTACGTCAATAAACGTCAAAGGCACGTTGAAGTTATGACACTTTGAATATTACATTAATATAAACATCTACCATTGATAGCGAAACTTTTCCAACTCCATTATTTAAATCAACATCCTTGTCACACTGTTGCCATTCGTTCGTTCTTATTAGTGTCAAAGTCAAATATATAATTATAGTAAGGGCCTACTATGTTCATCTTAATGGAAATGGAATTTTCTGAACTCTCCCGTTCTTTCCATAAGGATATTTAGCAAAACTAGCATGTATGTAATAAAAACTCAAAAGTTAATTAATTTCATTACGTAACTTACAAATTCTTAACAGTAAATAGAATTAAGGTTCCCACCTTCTTTTCTCACTATTTTAAACACACAAATGTTCTAAATGCATAATTATGAAGAATTGATTTAGGTTGAAAAATATGTTTTGACTGATAATTGTTTTTTTACCCATTATTAAACCTTGTACATTTAAATTTCTTACATTACCTATACTAGAATTCAAACTGGGTGAATAGACAACTTTGTTGCATTAATTACAAAGAGAATGGTTAGCACAGCAGAGACCTCTAGCCAAATAATGGGGTACATTAATTAAAAAACAGTATCCACTATTACTGCAAGCTATTGTCTCAATTCTAACAATAGCTTAAATTAAGTATTAAACGTTCAAAGTTGCCTTAAAGCAGTTCTTCAGAAACATTTACTTATGAAGCAGCGTAAACGTCGTCAGCATTGTAACATAAAGTCTGCTCCGAACACAAAAGGGGGATTGCTCGATTGGGACGATTAGCGAGCATGTGCCTGGACTCAGCAGCCGACAACCCCTTTATCTCGAAGCGGCAGCCCTGCACCCACATCGCTAATATTATCGCTTCTGTAAATTAAATCAGAAATTGAGGACTTTTGAACGAACCTTTATTTCATAAGCTGACGAGACTGAAATTGAATTCCATCATTTTGTGATCTCATTTGATTTATGAATTCTACTTTATAATAAATTCTGTATTCAAGTGTCGATGAAATGTGTTCAATGTTTTGTAATCTATCATATTGTTTCATATATGTTTTATAAATATAACTTCTTTGCCACAATCTGTGAGCCTCATTTTCCTTCCTCGCTAAAGGCATTTCCTACACCTCAAATGCTAAGTTGTATGCACCGATGTCAATGAAATATATCATGGAGATATTCTGATTTTTAAGGAATTATAGATACTTTTTACAGCGATAACTGACATAAACACGGGCGGAACGATAGACGAAACCCAGTGTTCGAATGTGATTTGAATGTATAGTGAATTTGTTCCAGCTAATCTATGGAATGGCTGAATCGATTTTGATGGGATTTTCACTGGCAGATAGGAGGTAATTGCATTTTAAAACAAAAAACTAAGGCTATTTATTTAAATAAACTGCCCTCTTTGAACAATGATGGCAAAACTGTAAGATAAATAAGCCCGACTTAAACGATCTCTACTTTAATTCTCCGTGGTAACACAAGATCCCACATTGCTCAATAAGACGTCTTAACTCTTAACGTTAGAAGACCTGCAAATATTCTTGCAATTGAGAAAAATTCCTTGGTGTGGATAATAAAAGAAATTCTCAAGGAATAAAAACTTCAAGTTCTTACAAATCAATAAGAAAGGCATTTCTTTTTTCCAGATGCCACCGTTAGTGCACTTTATTCAAAGAATAAAATTTATTTTAACATTTGATGTAAATATATTTAAGTTTAAGTTTAAGTTCTTCTAATAGTCTAGTGGTTAGCGTATGCGGCTGCTGATCAAGAGGTCTCGGGTTCGATTCCCGGGTCGGACCAAATATTTGTGTGTTCCACAAATTTTCGTTTCGGAGTCTGGGTGTTTTTCTATGTATAATATGTATGTATTTACAAAAAAAAAAGTATGTTTATGTATTTATATCAGTTGTTTAGTACCCATAACACAAGCTCTGCTTACTTTGGGACTAGATAATGTTGTGTGTAAGATGTCCAAAATATTTATTATTTATTATTTATTATTATTATTATTATAAATGTTATTGTAAAAAAAATATTTCTTTCGTTGTTCTGCTTCTGCACAATTTGAATTATATGTTAATGATTCGTTGCTAAAAAGCGGCCAAGTGCGAGTTGGACTCGCCCATGAAGGGTTCCGTAGCAGCAAGTAACATCATATAAAAGTTCTTGAAGTTCATTGTAACTTTGATCGATGTTTTATTCATAGGGTATAGGGGGATACGGAATTGAATGAAAGGTAAATTGTGGTTTACGGTTTATGACGTATTTAAAAAAATCGGCCAAGTGCGTGTCAGGCCACGCACAGGAAAGGGTTCCTCAGTAACCCATAATGGTACGTGGATTAGAAATCGTATCCAATGGATAATTGTTATGTTTACGTATTAATGCGTTAATTTTGTAAGACATTTTCTAAGTAAGCGCATTGTAAAAGTTAAGCCTCTATAACTCCTGAACTAACAAAGTTATCTGATCCATTATAGTTTTCCTTTAAAGTTAATTATATGGACCACTATCACGAATTTTCCCAGAATTTTTGAGGTAGCCGTTTAGCTTTTAGAGTGGGGGGGACCTTTAAAGTGAAATTTCTCGCAAACAGATGCCTAAATCAAAAAACCGTCTTAGAAACCCTTTATTGTTTTTAAAAGACCTATCTAATGATACCCCACATGATGGGCTAGCCGCAAGAAAAAAAAACATCCCCACGTTATGTGTAGGGGAGGTACCCCAAATAAAAATATTTTTTCATAATTTTATTGTAGCACTTTGTCGACGTAATTACAATACATATTCATGCAAAGTTTCATCTTTCTTGCACTTACCGTTTGGACGGTAAGTCGAGGACGGACAGACGGACATTACGAATCTATAAGGGTTCGAAGTCATGAACTTCGGAACCCTAAAAACAGCTTACTAGATCTCGTTCAAACCAATTTTCGGTGTAAGTGTGCATAGTAATGTACACCATATTTATATTTTGGGTTTATAATTATTTTATTTTAGAAATTAGCAGAGGGGGACACTTTTTAAAAAATATTGGGAATGGGTAAACAGCACATATGGGTTTGATGATAAAAAAATTATGAGTTTCAGTTCTAAGTATGGGGAACCCCCCAAAATTTATTGTTTTTTTTTCCTATTTTTATGTGAAAATATTAATGCGGTTCACAGAATACATCTACTTACCACGTTTCAACAGTAGGTATAGTGCTTATAGTTTCGGAAAAAAGTGGCTGTGACATACAGCCGCACAAACAGACAGACAGACATGACGAATCTATAAGAGTTGCGTTTTTTGCCATTTGGCTACGGAACCCTAAAAAGCAATATAATAACTAACTTTCAAATATTTTAAAATTAAGCCTTTGCAGTAGCTCTACGGCCATGTTACCATAGGAAATGTTCTGAAGAACTCTTCCAACTGATCCCACCTTCTTCCTTCCTCTACAGGACAACATGTACTGGTCTTGGAAGACACCACTTTAAAATGGTAGGAATACGCATTAGAACTAGAAGGTTCGGTTCTTCCTTCCTGTGCCGAGCAGTTACAAGCTGAAACTCACTACCAGCTCACATGATTCATTCTTTTTAGAAAAAGTCAGTTTAGAAAAAGCATCTCACTAGGCTGTCATAGTGTAGGTTGTCATCACAACAATGCCTGAATTAGCAGAGACTGGAGGGCCTCTCTTGGGTTCTAATTATACTTTTCATGAAGCAGAGTAAAGTCACCTTGGTAGGTTGTTATATTACTAAAAAAATATGTATGTTTTATAAATTAATGAAACTACAACAAGTAAAACGATATTATCACACTCGTTCTTATGACATATAATCGTTAACTGTTTGTCAGGTGACTTTTCTTAAAATGTTGTCTTTTCTTTCTTTTTTACACCGTAACGGCAACATTTATCCTTCTGTAATGAGTAAAGCGCTGAATCACTCTCACCATTCAGCTTTTTTCGGGACTATGATTTTCTCCTTTTTTGTTATGAAACCTTCTTCGAATGAAATGAAATCTATCACATTTTACATACAATAAAAATATAAAATTCGCTTAAATTATACATTAATACTGGAATTAAATTTATCAGTAAAATCCCAATGTTTTCGTCGTCGAGTCGTCATGTCGCGACAAAGGAAAGATAACTAGTTCTTTAACTTTGTGTAAATTCTTGTTTTAGAGAAATGTTAAGCTTATCACTGATAATTAATTATCTAATTATTATTAATGCTAATCATTAATAATAATTCATTACTATACATACCAAACCTAATCAATATCTATAGATTTTTATCAAGTAACTTTTCTTTGCCCTTCAAATAGCGGCAGGTATTTTGTAATAATATCTAGGACAAAAGAGAAATTGAGTATTCATTGCATTTTGATATTAATAATCCATGGTTTAGATTAAACTTTAAGTAGGTATATTTACGACATTTTTTCCATTTTTTCAGAAATCCTTGTTTAATGTTCTTCTCTACTAGAGTTACACGCTTGTGGTCACGTACTAGCCCGTTTTTAGGGATCCGTAGTACATGACTCGGAACCCTTATAGATTTTTACCTTTTTTAGTGGTTTATAATTTGTATGTGAAGTTAATTAAATGATACACCTTTGTTGAGAGACTTGTTTTAATGAATTACTCAAATACAAGTTATCTATAATTGCTACTGAATATATATATCGCGAATGTGTACGCGCGTGAACTATGTGCCCGAGGGGTGACGACTGAGGTTCGCTTCGCTTTTAGCTTACCTCGCGGTTTCGTTTCCGTCGTGCACGTGTGTCATTACAGATTCGTCATGTCCGTCTGTCCGTCCGTCCGTCCTCGACCTACCGCCCAAACGGTTGGAGCTAGAAAGTTGAAACTTCACATGAATT
The DNA here is from genome assembly GCA_932526445.1 of Phragmatobia fuliginosa. Classification (NCBI taxonomy): domain Eukaryota; kingdom Metazoa; phylum Arthropoda; class Insecta; order Lepidoptera; family Erebidae; genus Phragmatobia; species Phragmatobia fuliginosa. The sequence goes on along the minus strand of OW052065.1, from coordinate 10,045,399 downwards.
TGTGTTGTGACTATGTCAACAAAGTGCTATAATAAAATTAGGATATATACTTTTATTTGGGGTCCCGCCTTCACGTAAAGTGGGGATGTTTTTTTTTTAGCATCTAACCCATCGTTTTTTGGCCAATTTTTAATGTAAATGCTCTGAGTTCATTGCGAGCTTCTCGCTTACAATCAAAATTACTCTTGTGACATGAAGTCCAAAGATATAGTCAAATAGGCAATTTGTTCCTGTACTAGTTGAACTCAAGGAACAACACAAACCCACGGGCCGAAGGGGAGTAGCCATAGCGTTTTTTTACTCGACTGCGTCAGAACGAGGGTAATGTTTTTCGAGCGTATGTATGTGTGTATGCATGTCCATTTCTTTCGCGCCCTACAGCTCAAACCGCTGGATGGATTTTGACGTAATTATTATGAGGTGTCGTTGAATTTGTGAGATTTGTTGAAGTGACATAGGCTATATAAATTTTAAAAATGTCACCCACAAATTGAAAAAATGAGTGTTTTGTAAGTTTACAAAACAATGCATTAGTCATGCCAATTTTAAATAGATATTGTGATGCTTGTTTTTTTCTTTTCAGTTTATTGCCGTCAGGCATACGTAGTGTAGGACGCCCTGCGGTACAATGGACTGACGACTTAAAGGAAATGGCTGGCGGTGGATGGATGCAGACTGCCTAAGACCAGAAAGGGTTGGCGCTCTTTAGGTGAGGCATTCGTTCAGCAGTGGACGGCAGCAGGCTATAAAAAAACAAGTCAGGTTATAATTATTCCATTAAAAAATAGTCTTATTTTTAGGGGTGGGGGGGGATCTTCAAACATACACTTTATATACTCACATAAAAAACAAACGCCCATAACAATGAACTCACGCGTAACATTTAAAACAAAATCTTAAAAAAATTACATACACAAACACATTCTGTGTTTACATACACAAACACATTACACAACAGCGTAATGCATATGCCCAATTGGGCCAATGCTTTGACAGAGGAAAAAAATGGCTACTCCCTACCATGTTGTCTCATGACTTGAACTAAACAGTCAAAGTACATATTGAAACCTTTTTTATTAAAAGAATATGTCATTTTCATGAATAAAATGTTAAAGTATTTCTAAATGTGGTAGTATAAACTTTTACGAGTTGCCACAGGAATTATTAAAGTGATCTTCATACTGCAAGTCAGCGTCATTTCCTCGCCCCTGCGTCTATCGTCGTCGCTAACAGTGGTATAGAAAGGAATTGTGTAATAAACGCGCCGCAATAAAAATGTAATGAAAAAGAAGAGATTTTAAACAGTGTCATAAAAATATTATCAGATAAGCAAAGGTGATTTAATATAACGGGACATGAATCTTGAAGTCGTTAAAACTTCGTAAGGCACACTAGAGAGATGTTATTAAGCTATTAATATCGTAAACATAAAATTAAACTTTACTCTTTCGTTATTATTAAATACTGCTTTCAAAAAATATTTGGTTCAATATGAAGGTAGTTAAAATAAATGGCAAATGACAAAACGGTTCCTATTATTATATTAAAAGCAACAAACCAAAAAATCGGCGAAGTGCGTGTCAGGCTACGCACAGGAAAGGGTTCCTCAGGCACCCATAATGGTACGTGGATTTAAAATCGTATCTAATAGATAATTGTTATGTTTACGTATTAATGTGTTAATTTTGTATGACTTTTCCAAGTAAACGCATTTTGCAAGTTAAGCCTCTATACCTTCTGAACTAACAAAGTCATCTAATCAATTATAGTTTTCCTTGTATAGTTCATTATATGGACCACCATCATGAATTTTTCCAGATTTTTCGCAAACGGATACCTAAATCAAATGGTCTTAGAAACTCTTTATTGTTTTTAAAAGGCCTATCTAATGATAAAAAAACATCCCCACTTTACGTGTAGTGGAGACACCCCAAATAAAAATATTTTTCATAATTTTATTGTTGCACTTTGTCGACGTCATTACAACACATATTCATGCAAAGTTTCATCTTCTAGCACTTACCGTTTGACTGCATGGGTAGTGTAGTGGTTTAAGAAGTCACCTTTCTACTGTACTGAGTGTTGTGAAAAAAATACTAGGTACCTTTTCTAATCGTAATTACATAATTGACTTTATGTATTTAAAATATTACAAAAAGATTCATGCCTTTTAAGTTTTGTCGTTTGAAGAAAAAAACACCCCTAGAGTCTTAAAGTACTTTTCATTGTTTTTCAAAGTATTCACCACGTAGCTTAATACACTTTTCCATTCGCTCAAACTAGTTATTATAACATTTATTCCACTCTAAATTGGGGTGTTCAAAATGGCTGAATTGAAAGCGTCGATTGCTTCTTCACCGCACTAGTACCTTTGACCACGAAGACTTTTCTTAATTTTAGAAAATGTAAAGAAATCGTTAGGGCTTAGGTCAGGACAGTACGGAGGATGGTGAAGAATTTCTACTTATTCCTGCTTCAAATACTAAATCGTTTCACGAGCGCTGTGTGAGCTTGCGTTATCGTGCTGCAGGATTATGCGTCGCTTTGAGTTAGATTTTTGAAGTTCGGCGATGACTTGTGGTAAACAAACTGTGGTATACCACTCTGCGTTAACCGTTCTATGATCTTCAAGTGCAATAGTCGCAACATGGCCGGGTTTTCCAACTAACGTGGCCACCATTTTCTTTGAAGTGCTTCGAGAACAACCAACTTTAGTCGGCTTTGACTCGTCTTTAAAGACCCAGATTGTAGATTGTTGTTTGGAATCAGGATCGTAGGCATAGATCCAAAATTCGTCACCACTGTTGATATCGTAGACGTGATTTGAATCTCCTCGGTTGAACCTTTACAGAGTTTTCTTACACCATCTGACGCGGGTCGCCTTGTGATCGTCGGAAAGCAGATGCGGTATCCAACAGCAAACTAGCTTTCTTTTACTGAGCGCTTCATGCAAGATCCTCTGAATGATTGTCCCTGAGATGCTTAATAGAGCCTCTATCTCTCGATACGTCACATGACGATCTTCGAGAATTAGTTGTCTCACAGCAATGATGTTATCTTTAGTGAAGGCAGATTTTTGGCGTCCTTCGCGAGATTTGTCACTTACACTAGTATGTCCATGCTGGAATTCTAAATATCAGCGTTCAACCGTCTGCAGACATGGATCTTCTTCACTGAACACCCTATTCTAAAGTTGTAGAAAATTATTGCACGAACATTTTCCTTAGAAAGATTCATTTTCGTACGTAACCTGACAGATTCCAATCGACGCTGTGACTAAACAATAGCATTAATCTTAATACTTTCAACTGTTTTGAGATTCAAAATTTAAACACATTTGAATATAAAACAGTTCCAAATTCAAAATTGCCGGGAAATATGGAAACGACAGAACTTAAAAGGCATGCCTAGTATTCATGATGAAACTTACCTATAAGCTTCAAAGGAATTCTGTTCACGTATTTATTATGCAGTAGCAATTTCGTCATTTCTTTCTATATTGCCCTTGCAATAACGATAATGGATCCTAAAGTTCAAATATGGTATTTTCACTTGAAATTTAAAGAACAAGAAATACTACTTACAAGTGATTATTTTTCCTTAATCGGGGCGACCTGTCGAAAATGCCAAAAGCAACTTGCACGATTCATATCAGTCTCCTTAAAAATGTGTAACATATATGTATATTTCATCTCAGATATAACTAAAATCATAACTATCTGAAAAATCTATCTTAACAATTGAATATTTGCGTACCAAATACCGTTTATGTAATTTGATTATATAAATCGCTTTTCGATCCATTTGGAAAAAGATTCTCGTCACATATTCTTGCCTATTTTAATATTCTTCGTATCATTTCATAAATAATCTGGATTTTATCTATTGGATTTGTATATGTTTATCTAATATTTGTATCCTTGTGGTGACGTATTGAGAATATGGAATGTCGCCAACCCCATTTTCCTCACGGGTGTCGATTAAGTAAAGAGGGACGAAATATGCAGAGCAACTGCACTACAAAAAGGAAAAAAACTTGAAATATATCGTATACCAATCCATTTGACCACCATAGTATGTTAGGTCAAAACCTCATTTTCAAAGAGAAGTCTTGTAGTCCAGCAGTGGGATAACAATCTTAATGAAAACTAAGAGCATTTGTTTAATGATCATATTTTTTTTATTTCATTAAGAACTTTTAAAAGGTTTCCATTTTTTTTCTGTAGTTTTTTAGAAATTAAGTATTAACCCAATGGTTACAAATTACTTTCAACCAATGTAACAATTGAAGCGTTCATAGTCGAGTGGCCTTAGGTGATTGGAAACAATCACCGAGGGTAAGCAATGATGGGCGGTCAGTCCTAGATGGGTAACCCTTTGTGGCATTAAAGGTTATGAGCGTTTCCGTGATTCCAAGATCACTTTAAACAGTTGGTCCGGGTTGTTATCTTAAGATAATAGTAGTGGAGCTTAGTTGGAGACCTTCTGGCAGCTTAAAAACATCCAACGCCAAGATTTACGTAGCCACAACGTTGTCTTACCAGTCCCCAACCCGCACTCGGCCAGTGTGGGGACATATGGCCTTAACCCTCTCCTAAGAGGAGACCCGAGTCCAGCTGTGGGACGATATGGCTTGTTGATTGATTGATTGAATGTACCAATTAAAAGTCGTATGTAGATTATGAGTTGATTCTACAAAGAATTAACGTCAAACACTTAACGAGTCATCAAAATCTTCAATATTCGTGAAGAGTTATGTCACAAGCACAGATTGTTTTTTTTTATTTTATTGTTGTAATGGAATAGGCGTTTATCTTCCATCTCACCTGATGAAAAGTGTAGATGAAGACGAAGATGGTACACGCCCATCCAAAAGAAACCTGTTCACTCTACTCTTAAAGGCTCCATATCATGATTATAAATTATGATTGACGAATTAATAACTATGAAAATTGTTAGTCTTACTAAATATTATTAATATAAATATGAGTTAACTATGTTTTACTAAAAGAGTAGTATAGATGTAGCAAGCAATGCTAGGAGTCATAAAGAAAAATGCACGAAAACTCGAAAACTTTTAAACTATTATCAGATTATGAGAGTGCAAGACCCGAGAGTGCACCTGAGCACACTTGTGCACTATAATATCTCTTACGAGGTTGACTAATCTCTATGGAAACTATTCGCCACGAATCAATAAAAAATAATTAAAAGTCAAGTCATGAGTTATTTTATATTATTAGAAAAGGAAAAGTATATAAATAAATTAAGGCGAACAAACTTTAAAGTTACATCAAGAGAATTGTCTCCAATTCAAATGTAAAGTATGCATGTACGCAAGTACGGTTATATTGCTGCTAATAAGAACATTCTCGTCGTAAATATCTAACAAATAAAGGCCCCACGTCGGTACCGAGCATTCGGTTTGCATGTAATTAAAACTTGCACAATTAAACACTGTGGAGAAGGAAAACACAGGAAAATTGAGATAAGATTAATTTCCTGACTAGTTCCTCCATAGAGTTTATAAAGTAAGAAAAGTTTGCGCGATAGCCACGCCAGCTATGTGCATTATCCATGAATATAAAATCGTTTTAATTCTATAATTGTAGTAAGATAAGACAGCGACTCGACGTGATTTACGATTGTATTTAACGAGCACAATCTTACATTTTACGTGTTTCAATTTTGTAGTTAAATCTTATAGTAGTTTGCGTTACTCATTTTGAAGGACATAATACCAAAAAATTCTTTAAACCCAATAACCTCAATCATACTTCTTATTATTTTAAAACACAAGTTTATTTTAAATTTCTTAATTTAATTACCTTGATGTTACATTTAGCTTTTATGAATTTGGATATTCATTATCAAAATTACAATCGGACATGAAATTGCCGTTTCACATCTTAGTCAAACCTCGATGAAAATTTATGAATAAAGTTTAACCTGCTCGACCATCGGCCTTGTTCACCAGATTTAGCCCCATGCGACTTCTTTTAGTTTGCTCATCTAAAAATTGTACAGATTTCCTTTCTGAAATGAGAAGGCATTTAAATCCCTTATTATTTGGAGTTATTGGAATTATTTGGACATATCAAAACTATGAGAGCATCACATGGTGACTAGGTAGAAAAATAATAAAAAATGTCTGTACCATTGTCAGGTCGACTTTTCAGCCTATAGAGACATTTTGCTTCAAGTTCAACAAAAATGTGTAATAAATCGTGTCCTGGAAACGTGATAAGAAACTATTCCCCAAACCTGTAGAAAAATAACGAGACCCTAAAATTATTAAGTCTAATTAGAAAAAGATCGTAAATGAACATTTTTACTACTGTCCTTATATTAGATTACGAGAAAATAAACAAGTATTTATAAACCCAATCACGTCCTCGGTTGTGTGTAATTACAGGGACAGTTCGCGAGCGTAATAATAAGAGCCACCATCGAATACCTCGTTAGTCTTCTGAGAATTAGGTCAAGGCGCTCGTTTTAAGATATAAACTGCAAGCGAGAACACGGCTGCGGCCTCAAAGATGTTTCAGAATAAAAGATAAGGTCACTTAAGCTCTTGGTATGTTTGTAAAAAGTAGTATTCACGTCGTGTTTAAAGAAATATGGAATTGGACAAACGTATCGTTCTGAAATTTGACACAATGTTTTATGTTACAGATTATACATTTTGATTACTGCAGACTACGTAGATCTAGCCTTTAATGATCCACTGCTGGATATAAGACGCTCCATGGAAAGAAGGATTTTGTAAATAGGCCAAATTACTACGCTGGGCCCGAAGAACAAATACTGCACGTACCCATCATGCACATGCTAACTGCTTTAATCTATCTCTATTATACAGCTTGTAATGTTCTTGTTATGTTATTTTTCTTGGTTAGTGTGTGTACTAAGTTTTAGAACTAACAATTTCTCAATTCTCAATTCCTTTTTGAATTTCACAATGTATACAGGTGTTTACTTATAGAGTAAATGGTAACAATTGTTAAGCAAGTTACCTTAGTAGAAGAGCGGAAGAGGGTTACTTTAAAAAAATCACAATTATTACTACATATCTTTTCAAATACATACACACAAATACTCGTATATTTACATACGCATACACATATATACACACATATATACTCAGTTTTATCTATATTTTTTTATTAAATATCTTTATTATATACAGCTTGCATGTCTGTTCTCGCTGTGTCTCGATATTCACATTACAGGCTAATACAGCCGATGACTTTTAATAATACGGATTTTTATTAGTAAAATATTTTTTTAATACGGCTTAGTAGATCGAAAGGTTACCCCCTAAACAACCAACCTCGCCAAGTTTACCTCTTTGTAATAAGTTTAATTATGTAGATTAAAATATGCAATGTTAGTACTATTTACTAAACAACATAACAAATATATCAAAAACACTTTTCTTAATTTCTCTAATTAAAAATATAACAATCTAATTAAGTGCCGTTGTGACAGTGGATCAGAGTGCGGTATAGAGCTATAGGCCGGTGTCAAGCTACTTGTTTATTTATTACTTTATTACCCCACTCAACGTTGAGTGGCGGGAAGAACCACAATGCGACCCCGCACTGATTTAATATTAAACATTACTGTACCCGCATCGTTCAAACTGTTAAGCGTTCTTTTTTCAAAATTGATCACTTTCAGTATTTATTAAGCAAAGTAACTAGAAATAGTAAACTGCTACTAAACATACAATTTTCTTTTTTAAAATGTAGGTGCAGAGGGAGCTTTTGTCGATACTCACGCCCCAAGGGTTTAGAGCACATGTAATTTGATGTCCTATACATCTTTTGAGCCTCAAAGTTTCGCTATAACGAGGGCAATAAAAAAGTGCTGAGACGCTTTTCGTGTAACATTTTTCATTTTCTTTTTAAGTGTGTACTTTTGAAACTATTTATACATCATTAGATATCTTAAATGTTATTCAGGTCTAATGCACAAAGTTGCTTTAAATATTATTTTGATTCAAATGTAATGTCAGATTTTGGTGGCCTAGTGGTGGAGTTATCTTTAGAAAATGTACTCCCTAATGAGAAAGTATTTGATATTCACAGAGAAAATCAATACTATCCATACTTAAATATCGATACTAATATTGTTATCAACAGCCCTTAATAAATAAATATATTTTTTCAGACATCTTACACCCAATATCGTCTAGTCCCAAACTAAGCACAGCTTGTATTATAGGTACTAAACAACTGATATAAATACATAAACATACTTTTTTTTTGTAAATACATACATATTATACATAGAAAAACACCCATACTCCGTAACAAATATTTATGGATCACACAAATATTTGATCCGACCAGGGAATCGAACCCGAGACCTCTTGATCAGCAGCCGCATACGCTAACCACTAGACCAAAAAGGCAGTCCCACTACTGAACTCCGGTCACCTCTCATTAGAGGGTTAAGACCTTACGTTTCAACGCAGGCCAGGTGCGTGTTGGGGACTATTATAATCCATAATAATATCATAAATTCGAAAGTAACTCTGTCTGTCTGCTAAGTTTTACATCTTATTCACTAAAATCATTTGGATGAATTTAGATATAGAGATAAATTGAAACTTACAGAAAGACCAAAGCTACTTTTTGCTGCTATTACCCACCTAAAACCGCCCCTAAAAGTTACTTATTACCTACATAAATTCATTTCAAAAATAATAATCAAAGTCTAGCCGTCCATAATTAAGCTGGGTGAAAACGGTGGCCATTTTATTTGAGTTAGTGGACTCATACTTTAGAATCTACCAAAACATAGACATTACCTTAACATAACCTTCACTATTTTAGTTTATTGTAATCCAAAACTTACAGAAGGATAATTAAGATGCTTTTTCCATTGAAATATAATTATATGTTTACCACAGTCAAACCCATCACAAAAATAAATACCACTCCTAGTAGCACTCAATAATTGTAAAACCGATGACGGGCGTTGAAAATACAACAAATGAATGTTGTAAAACATTGTTCTTAAGAGTCTGAATTTTTTAAAGAACGAGCTTTTATTTACTCGAGAGAAAATAAAACACTTACTTTGTAAATAAAATACATCCTCTCCTTCGCAGTTAAGTAGTCTAAGTAAGTTTACTTCCAGAAGCTTTAAAACTTTTGATATGAAACATTAATAACCTTTTTACGGGGGTTGTTATAAGTATTTTTTAAAGTAGTTAAAGAATGGGTTAAGGCCTAAGCTATCCTTTTTTTATAATATACAATAATTCTTAGTCTAAATGAAAATACAAATAGTAACACTACATAACCCTCTATAACTTGTGCGGTTTTTAGCCTCGTGAGCACTCGCGGGGTGTTGTAGCCACCCACACACTGAATGTACATTTACATATAATATATAAAATTATTTATTTTTATTATTTTGTGTTGTATGACGTATGTAAATAAAAAACGTAAATTTTATAATCAACTTTATTACTGATCTACAAAACATTATTAGACTGGTTACTACCAGTCTTTTCAGTAACAATATTGAGATCTTTCCTCTGAGAATAAAAAAAATAAAACTTCCTAGTTTGTAACTTATTTAAACTTTATTTTGAATTTACATTGAATATCATATATATAGATATTAATTAACAAAATCAATGGAAAAAAACTTATATTTTGCAACAAGAACTGCAAATGAACTTCATGTGTTTTTGACACATAGTTTGTTTGCAAAAATTACAGCAACTCAATGTTTTAATGTCTTTAGAGCGCGGACAAATTATACATCGCTGCTTTTTTTTTGATGACAATTTTTCGGTGCTTGAACCAGGAGCATCCAACATCCTCTTGAGTGCTTTGGGTAACCCTAGTTGTGAAGATCTTTTTTCAAGGTGACCTTGAAGCATGCTCAAACCCAATGATTCCAAAAACTCAGGCCTTTTCATTTTAGGTTGCGATTGCACCATATTCCAATTGTAGATAACATTGGCATTGATACCAGAAGTATCAAGCATATGAAAGAAAAATCTCAATGGCCAACGTGAACATATTCTTGAAATACTGTAATTGCCACACATTTGATCGGCAGTGTCCACGCCGCCTTTTGTTTCATCATAAAATAAAACAATTTCTGGCTTTTGTTCATTTGCGGCTGTTGTGAGAATTTTATCATTGTTGTCATGTAATGTAGATATTAGGAGTACATTTTTTTTTCGTTTAGGACAATAGGACACCAGAGTCAATGGCAATTTGTAATGGAAGCCAAAAATTGAAGTTCCAACAACGCGTTGGTCAACAAAAGCAGCAGGTATCTCTTTTTTATTTTTTCTCAAAGTGCCTACCATAGTGATTTTATTTTTTAACAACTCTTCTGCTAATGGAATGCTAGTATACCAATTATCACAAGTCAGATTCCTTCCAGAACCTAAAATAGGCGCACATAACCGGTTAACTATATCGCCTGGCTGATAGCTGACTTTGTAAGGTCCATCTGGTTGTTGACCAAGATATGGTTCACTTTGGTACGTATAAAAAGTATTTGCATCGCATAAAGCAAAACTTTTCAAACCATACCGCCCTGGCTTACTTGAAATATATTGTCGAAAACTACAACGTCCTCTAAATTTCAATAATTGTTCATCTATAGTAAAGTTCTCGTTGAGACTATAGTTGTCACGGCAATGATTGTTGAATTGAATAAAAATATTCCTGATTGGAGCAAATTTGTCTATTGATTTTTTCGACTCACGAGTATTTACATCGTCGAAGCGTAGACATCTTAGTAGGATAGAAAATCGATTATAGCTCATTGTTTTGTGGAAAATTGAGATACCCAGTTTAGATTCATCCCATAAATCTTTCAACTTTCTGTAGCTAGATTTACACAAACCAGACAAAATCAGTAAACCAATGAGAGCTTTCATTTCAATTTCATCAGTTTTATTGCAATCTCTCTGACGTGCATATTTATGACTTATTTTTTCTATGTAAATATTAGTACAACTAGTTATTTCTGCGATCATGTCCTCGGTAATAAAGAGTTGGAAACATTCAAATGGAGATTTACAAGACTTAGCCATACCTTTGGGACCGGGAGCTTCAGTCATTATATAGTGAGCGCGGGTTCTAATTGAAGTACAACCCTTGACTTTGTGCCACTTAGTAACTTTATCTTTTCCGATGTAATCACGTTGAAGATCCTCGGTTTCAGCCTCTTCTACTTCAGACTCTTGAACCGATGAAGCATCTTGTTCTGACAAAGAATCATGATCAGATTCTTGAATAAAATCTTCATCCATACTAGCATCACTTTCCACTGCAACATTGTCTTCGTCATCCGATATTATTTCTTCTAACAAAGCTGCCAATCTCGTTTGCTCTTGTTCCCAACTCATCTGAAAACAAAAATATTTGAAAACAAAAATTACATACAAAGAAAGCAAGGTCAATAAAAATTGTAAAAACAAAAACCATTAAATATATGCTTCGAAAAACACCATTATTTATACCATAGTAACTGAGGGCACAATTAAATAATTTACTTTTTCAAAACAATTGACAACACGTACCTTGTAGTAAAGTAACCTCCGCAAAAGAATAACACGAGCGCTCGCGGGGTGTCGTGACCACCCCATACAAAATTTAACACGTCCTCACGTTGCAAGCGCTGGAGCAACACTGCCCCAGGCCCCTCTCACCCCTTGTCGACGCGTCACTTGAAGATACTGAGATGCGCGAGTGTGTAACTAGATAAATTATTAATCATTTTTACGTTCAAAACTGCGTGGGGTGCTGACAGCACCCCGCGCGAGTGATGGCGGTTTAACTCTCCTTTTGTCATTAATGGCAATGATGACTATAATTGTAAGACTCTATTAATGATACAAGATCTAGTTATAATGTTAGTCGTTATACTTCTCTAAAACGATCTAAAATGATCGAGTCTAATGAAATATTGTGTTTTCATTCAGTAGGTTAAGATCTAAGTATTTTTTATACCCCTAGGTAATAAAGGATGAAACGGACGTGATTTGCATTAGCTTGTAATAATAATAATTTTCTTTATTGTACACCAAATATCTAACTATATAAAACTTAATGCTAGATAGTACAACATTTAATCTTTGTTTTATAAGATTTCACTCTGATTACCGATTACTGATCTGATTACGAACATGTTGAAAGATACATTTTATATTATTAATATATAAATAACAAGATGCAAAGCCTCTTCTCAGAACAACACAAGGACAAGATATTTTAAACTAAAGCACTTAAGTCAATTTACAAACCGCACGCATGCTGACACCTGCGATACATTGTTTATACATTACTATTTACTAAACTAGCGCTTAAACTACTTACAGACTTGGTGTTAATTGAAATGTTAAGATGTTATGTGAATACTATATTCATACATATATATTAGGCCTTTACCTATGAAATTGCCGTTTTGTATCATCAACAGCCTTCAACAGTCCACTGCTGGACATAGACCTCTCCTTAGAAGGAGGTTTTGGCCTACTATACCACGCTGGCCAGACGGGTTGGTATAGGATTGGTTTCAAGTTTTCCTTCTCTTTGCATCGATGTTGTCTTGCGTAGTTTATCCCTTAGTCGCCTTTTACGACACCCACGTGGGATGAATAGAGGTGGTGACACTCTGTATTCTAAATCCGTCACCACACGGATTTTTTCAAACTTTTTTATTTCTGTTATTCGAAGTAATCACCCATGCAATCGACGCATCTTTGCCAACGCATTGGCAGTTTATTGTTGCCCTTCTTGTAAAAATCACCTGGACGGGAGGCAACCAACTCTTCAAAGGCATTTTGTACTGCCTCTCGGGAATTGAATTTTTTACCCACTAAAAGTTGTCTAAAACTAAAAATTGTTACGTGCGGGAAATACGACGGGTCTAGACTTTAAAGCTACAATTAGCTCATGGATACAGATCAATTACAGTTTGAAAATAGATCCACTTGTCAGGGGTTTATCTCATCTTATAAAAAGTTAAAATTTTAATTTCGTTGCTCATTTACCTGTAAAAATATAGAGTATCTAGCACGTTCTACGGTTGTAAACACAACATTGTAGCATGCCAATTGATAAAGATTGAACCCAAGCTTTTATTGGATTGTTATTTCTTCGCAAATTCCACCTGTAGTGAACACGGTACTAAATTTAGATGTAACGTCTGACTTTTATAGGTCTTACTTTGTAATCTACATAAATAAATTTTAAATTATTTTACATTTTATAGAACTGCTAGGATACCTACCACCACCTTAAAATACTATTTTATTGGTTGGTGTAGTCGACCTTCTTGTAGCAGGGGTCACACAAAACTCGCACACCTCACACACTCAACATAATATAGAAGATTAAGTTGTGCATGTAAATGGATTATGTACCTAGGCAATATTAGTCAATACTAAAAGATCCACCACTTTAAGACAGCTTAGAAATAAAAATTTCGATGCTCCTACCATTCAATATCATACAGAGGGCGAAGCTTGTATCTGCGTACCTCCAACCTTCACGGAGATAAAAACATTGTAAGATATCACTTTAAGATCCATTTTGACTGACGGATATCATAACATAAATAATCATAACTCTCAGAATTTTAAATTTATCTTATGTAGGGTGACATGGTTTATAGAAAACAAGCTAAATGGCTTGGCTTTCTATTATAATGCGCTTATTACATATATTTTTTAATAATTCTAGGTATTAGCAACTCCCTGTTATATTTTTTTGTATACAATACATACATATAATACATAGAAAACACCCAGACTCAGAATCAAATATTTGCGGATCACACAAACATATGGTCCGACCCAGGATTCGAATCCGAGACCTCGAACACTGCAGTCACATAAGAGATCACTGCGCCACCGAGGCAGTCAAATTAAAATACAACCAAATTAATTCAGCACGAATGATTAAAATTTAGGTAAAAAAGGCAAAAATGAAGAATAAAATGTTTCATGACCATCAGAACCATCTGCTTTTTGAAGTCGGTTCATGGCGTTGACAATACTTTATTTTTAATTCAAATTAAATAATTACCATTAGCAACGACAATATATATTATACACAGAAAGAACAATTTTCTAGCAGTAGAAAGAGATTATTTTGTATTTGCATTGTATTTTTATCAACATTATTATATAAAATAATTTCTAGCAAGCTACAAAGAGTGCTTATTAACTACCCTTAAACGCATTTAAAAACAACACATTTAAACGCTTATCTTGGCGTGTGTTTCCATCCAACTGACGTCAATTAGCAGTGATTAAAACGTAATCTCTTACAATACTTAATTAAAATCGGCTTTTGTTGGCTACAATCACAGAAAAACCAGCAGAGGACATAACAAAATGATTCAGTATTTAAAATTTAATCAAAGTATCTATTTATCTAATAACAGACATGATGTGAACTGTTTCAATATTAAAAATGGAATTCAATATCAACTATGAAAATTGTAAACACCCATAATGAAGTATGATCCTCAAAATCATCGATTATAGGAATGTATAAAATGGTTTAATATGTAACAAGAAAAGTTGATTTTAGTATGCATTTAGTATGCATACTAAATTCAACAATTATAAAAAAAAACAATTAGTTATATTTAATCTTAATATAGTATATTATGTCGACATACAATTTGCTAGAAATGCTTTTTAATATCGGTTCATTGTGTTTAATGCATTATTTTTATACGACCTAAAAATTTTTTTTTTTTTTTTTTTTTTTTTTTTAGTTTCGTTTTTTTTTTTTTTAAAAAGACAACTCCCGCATTAGGAATATAAATTCCTGTGTCGCGGGGGACTTTACAAACATACATGAAACGGACACAAAGCACACCCAGACTCAGAACAACAAATTGTGAATCACACAAAGTGTTGTCCTACGTGGGATTTGAACCCACGACACTTGGCGTAGTAGGAAGCGGCGTGGCGACCGCTTAAGCCACTAGGCCAACCGTGCAGTCAAAATGGAGACCTTTTAAAACATTTTGTTTGTACTTTTTATGTAAACATTTCCACGTTAATCCAAAAACTTCATTGGAAAAATCTGTTTTTTTTTTGTCAAATTGTATGCAATAATAAATATTTATTGCATACCATTTCACTTTGCTGTTGCTGTGCGTATTTGATAAATAATATCCAATTTTAATTGTAATTTTATGTAAAGTTTAAAGTTAAGTAAAACATAATAACCAGAGGGGTGTCACTCCGCAGTTTAGGTATAGTATATATAGGCATGTCGGTCGCTTATGCACGATACACGTCACTTTCGTCGTCGGCGTCGTCGTCGACCTCGCGCATTATTGAAATTTTTGTTAAACTTCTCGATACCCACAATGGTTTCTAATCACAAACCTCGATCTTCTAATCCTTGTAAAAGATTGTTCTGTTACGGATGTCTGAATAAAAGGTTTTAGGTGTTAGGTAGGAACTAATCTGTTCGTATACGTATGTAGGTAGTAAAAATAATAATAGTAAGGCGGCGTGATAACCTTTGAGTAATATCTAGCCTGTCTCACTTCGCATGGGGGTTTCGAAAACTACTAACTCTGTCTGTCAGTCTGTCTGTCACGCTTTCACGCCAAAACTACTGAACCGATTTAAATGTTGTATGTTACTAGATACATTACATAGGCTACTTTTTACCGCGATAACGTACACGGCGGGCGAAAGCTAGAATAAAATATTTAAAGATATAAATTTACTATAGTTGGTTTTAAATCGGTTTCCTAATTCAGTCTTTAAACTTCAAGAGTTCTCAACTTATTATGAGCACAAACTTGTAAAAGAAATGCAAACAGTTTTCAACTCGCGGGAGGGAATTAGAATGGCTTCGAATGCCACGCTATAAGCAAAAAATGTAATGACATTTCTAATAAGTTGACGTGCTTTCTGGGATTTAAGATTAAAATTAATATTAAGCAGCATAACATCTATTATATCACCATCAGCAGCCCCCATCATTTTGGACTCATAAGTACTATCTTCAAATGTAACTTTTTGATTCAAATTCAAATCCATACTTAATATTGTCAATTCGAAACTAAAATTGTCTGCTGCTCTGAATTTATTGAAATTTAGCATTAAGCTACTTTGATACTTGACAACTTTTACTTTTTACCGCGATTATCAACACACGCGTGAACGGAACAGTTATAAAATGTTATTTTAATTTCAAATTGTTCACTGATTGTGTGATGAGAGTAATTGATATAAATTTATTCGTTTTTACCAAATCATTTCCATACATTTAATACAATACCCGTAGCCAAAAACAAAAAAATACAATAATTTAATGTAATAAAAAAGGTCTGGGTAAATTTCTAGATTTAGAAATCATGGCGTCGGTTGCAATAAAATGTTAATTTTACCTCTGCAATGTACATAAGTTTCTTATTATTTGAAATAATTTGTCCCACCTTACACTTACCTACTCACCTTTACCCTGTGTACCCGAACACCTGCACAAAGAAAGACCTGATGACTGCCACCGACAAAGCAGTTAAACTAACCGTGTTCTCGACACGTACTGTTTGCCATCGAAATGCTTTGAAAAAGAAAGAATAATATATAAATGTACATTAATTACGTAGAATTATAGTTAAAATGTAAAAGAAAAAGAATTGACCTTAAACGAGTGGCTACGTTTTTAAAGTAGCAATCGGTGTCTGTTCCAGAACAAATTGTACATTCAGAGCTCCACTAATGAGATCGCGGAGAGAGGGGGTTGTGGCACAAGGGATGCTAAGGGGTGAAACAGGAGTGCGGGGCGAGAAGAACCGCTGTCTCCAAGGACTATATTTTACGTTTAATTGACGCACAGCTGTCAGCTAATGAGTCCTGGTTTTTTTGTAATATTGTTTAAATAAAACCTTCGGAAAATCCAAATTACCAGCGGTTTTCTGTTAAATTAACATTTTATCGTTTTTCAGCTTGATTGAACATTTATGGATCATAACTTGAGGTAGGTAATTTTGATTTTTGCAAATTTATCTTTATTTATGTCACATGTCATATAATGTATGTAGATCCAACAATATTTATTGTGTTGTTATGCTTTGTTGGTCCCTAATTTGTTTATACTTCAAAAGGGCAATAACATGAATAAAAATTAACTCTCTTTCGCCACTCTATTTTGTATTTTATCTAGTTATTTCAAATATAAAAGTGTAAATGATAAATGATAAATGATATTTATTTCTGTAAGTAAATCTTTTCAGACATTTTTACAAGTCGGACTTATAGCTAGAAGGCGCCGGCATTTCCTACGACTCACTCTGGGAAGAAACGCCGAAACAAACCACAGAGGTGTCTTTTTTTTCTTTTTTTTTTAAGTCCGTGTACAATATTAAAGAGAACTATGTGAGTGCAGTATAGGGTCTGGGTTGGCCTTTTGAAGAAAGAACCATAGTTTTGAGTCGACCTGTCCACACAGACGGCACACGGGCCCCAGCCATCGTGTAGCCTAACCGATGTAGTCAGGATCCACAACCCGGAACACGACACTGCCTCCAGCAGGACACTTGAGTAGTCCCTTATATCTTTTTCCTTTTTTAAAATTCACTAAATTCTCGTGTATGAATTAACCAAATTCTATTAAACTTATAATGTATAAAAATATATATTAATAGCTTTTGGTAGATAGGTATATTGTATTTCTGGCAAGTTAACAAACTTTAAGATAATGTTATAAATTAGATGTATTTTTAAATTAGTGATGTTTCTCATGAAATTAAAAGAATATTTTATTGGTAGAAAAGTTTATAGGTAGTTAAGTCACGCTAATTTCAGCACGAATAGGCCAACATAACTACTAATAACAAATAAGATGTCCGAGATATTTTGATTTGACTGATTTCTATTTTCACAATTTATTATTACGGGTATTTAAATATCGCGATAAACTTTTGTAATAAATAGATACTATCTTTCGGCCTCGGCTCTGCCCGCGTCTATGTCGGTAGTAGTAAGTGAAGTAAAACGTAGCCCGTCCTTACTTTCTTTGCCTTAGACTATTTTTTTTATATAATTTGAAGCCTACCAAAGTACTTCTTAACCTGATGGAAAGCACGACTAGAATTATATTATAAAATGTAGTGATTATAAGTTGATAGTAATTTTTTTCAAAGAATACTTTATATCATTTCAATAAAAGTATGTTCGTAAAGAAGTTTATATTATAATTCAATAGATCATTTGTTTATGGTATGAATAAATTACAATCAAATATTAAATTAAGAACTCAATTCCAACGTACAGTGAGTACTTGTTATTATCGCAGCTACATTTATAGGTAATAGTTTCATAATAAAACAACTCTACTTTCATGATTTATATCAATGGTTATTTTAAATTATTTTCTGGTATCATCAACATATAATAATAAATTAAGGGACTTGCTTTACTTTGGGTACCTCCTATACTCATATACTATTTATCCTACTGATATATTTTTGAACAAAATTCACAGTAGTTATATGGCCCGTCCGAAATTACGGTCCTTTTTACTCATGATACCAGAAAATAATTAAGTCGCTCCGTAAGCTCTCATGGAATAAAATAGCTCTTGCCAGGATTAATCTCTAAGTGGCTAAGTGACTAGAAGAGCCCAAATTTCTCGCCTCTGTTCGATCCGAAAGCTATTCCCGGATACTGCCATAAGAATTACGTGACGCTGAACATTGGTGGCTTAATATTGATTTAAATGGACGAATGATGTCGAAAATAATATTAATATTTTTTACCATAGAGCCGTTTAGTGATAAACAACGTGTGTTCTGTGTACGCAAGTACTACCGCAACAACGATTCTTTTACTCTAGCGCAACGACAATTTTGCGCTCATTATACTCAAGGCTCTTACACTCGATTCAATCGATTATAAAATGGTTACAGAAGTTTAAGGAGACAGGTTTAACAATATTTTATAGATATGAATTCGTTAAAATACAAATTAGCCGACCCTAAATAAACTTGAGAATAAAGGCTAGGAAGACGATAATGATTCGTTAAATTCCAACCAAACTTTAAGTTATATCATTTGACTTTAAATAAGTTTTAATATAACTGCATACTTATATTACGGGTACGACTAATTCTTTAATGAAAGTATTTTTGGGATAATTTGGTCCAGATTTATAATTGAAGTGTCTATGTGTGCTTTTGAAGTAACTGTACTTTTAATTGCATATTAAAACAACACATTATTAACACATCCCATTGATTATTTGTTTTTTCTATCGTTTTAGTCCAGTGTCATTATCGAAATGGTTGATCTAATTAAGGGGACTTTCTCTAAAAAAACTAAAGGGGAGATGACTCGAGAGGAGACGAGATTAGAATAGATATATGATACAGTTTCAAGTGGTGGATTAACTTGAAACTTTGGGTATATTTAAGTTTCAAGAACTTTGAGAATATTTTTTTACAAACACGGCCCGCTTTTTTACCGCCTTAATCAACCTATACACAAAGTTTCGAGCGGATTCATTCTAAAACTAATAATAATCTTAAAAACTCCAAACCCCCCTCCAAAATTTTAGGCCTGTAAGGAGAGAAATCTCCAAATTTATTTTCTTACTACTCACGTCCATCATTTTAGAAACCTACATATAAAGTTTTAAGTTAATTTATTACAACATTGATCACTTGTTTTAACCCTTAATAACCATTTTTTTTATATTCACCAACATTACCTGAGACATCTGTAAACAAAGTTTCAAGGGAATCCGTTGAAGAAATAGAAAGTTTCACACAAACTTTGTATTTTCAAAAATCCTCTCTCAGTGCCTTCCTCCTCAGGGAACATACGAACCGGATTCCAACTTCCTACGCCCAGTAATATCAGTACAGTCAATAAATACAGTCAGTCAGTCAGTACTATTTTTTATATATTGATTGATTAAAACAGGTACATACCTTAACTATTAAATAATAAAACTACTGATCGTAAACTAAGTTATCTCGACGTAGTACGAACTTGATTAATATTCCGAAACAGAGCTAACAAAAAAAACAGGTAAATAAAACAGTAAACTGCTTTCATTTAGTCTATTTTTATAATGTTCTGAACGCTTTAATAGGAAGTTACTTTGATCAAAGACTTTGGTTAAATTGTTTCATTTTTATCAGGCTGTATTTTTTCCCCTTTCATAGTGGCTTATTATTTAACAGGACTATCTATATAATTATCGAAAAAATAACATTACAGTAATGTTTCTGTATTCTGTCTTAACACCCACCTAAGAAATAGTTTCTTAACCAAAAATGCCTGCTGACTTAATGCCTGCTGGCGATATGTCAGTGGCATCATCTAGCAGTTAATATTATTGACAAATTGAACAAAATAAGCAGCTAACATCACTGCCAAGAGAAGGAAAACTTGAAACAAAACCTTTACCAACCCGTCTGGCAAGCGTGGCATAGTAGGCCGAAACCTCCTTTCAAAGGAGAGGCCTATGTCCAGCAGTGAACTGTTAAAGGCTGTTGATGACTATTTGTATATCTATGTTTCATCTTTATATATTTACAAAGAAAAAGTATGTTTATGTATTTATAATAACAGTTGTCTAGTACCAATAAAACAAGCTCTGCTAGGTTTGGGCCTAAATGGCGTTGGTCCAGCTATTGCAGAGATTAGCCGGTACAAATAAGTAGACCGACAAATTCGAAAAGATCGACAAACTTTTTAAATTAAATTAAATATTTAAATAATTAATTTTAATTAAAATACCATATTATACCATACCATATTATACTTCCATATTCATATAGTAAAAACTGTCCCTTTAATATTTGTTGGGAAGGATTATTCCAGAGAATTATACTCAGCAACAAAGGTTATGGGCCCAGGACCCAGGATGAATGGAAAACAGGAATAAAGTAAAATATTACGAAAATATAAAAACAAAATGTCGAACGTACGTGTGGAGCTACTAGTAGCCGACAACTACGATAGTTGGAAGATTCAAGTAGAGGCGTTGTTGATAAAAAACGACTACTGGGAATATGTGACCGGTGAGAAACCAAAGCCGTCGGATGAGGCCAGTGTGTTGAAATGGGAGACTGCGGATAGAAAAGCCAAGTCTGAAATCGTACTGGCCATGGATCTGAGTGTGGTACGTCATGTTAGAAGGGTGACTACTGCACGTGAGCTGTGGTGTAAGTTGGAAAGATTATTCGCGTCAAGAGGTCCCGCGAAAAAGGCGACCTTGATGAAAAGGCATAAGTTAAAGAAGATGAGCGAAAATGAAAAAGTAAGCGAACATCTTGGATCATTTTTTGAGGCCGTCGATAAACTCGATGAAATGAATATCAAAATTCATGACGATTTATTAGCTATAATGCTATTATATATTTTGCCAGCAAGTTATGAAATACTTTCCTTCCTGAAATCTTACATCCCTGGACACGATGAACTTTCTCTCAGCAGTTAGCTTAACCTCACCATTCCCAACAATATTACAAAGAGACATTTCAATTTTATTTATTTATATAGATATAAGTATGATGTTAATCTGTAGCACCACTTGAACTAACAATGGCAGTAATTTTCTCGTCGTGCTTGTGTTGTAGAGATTAATTGCTATTCCTGATCGAAAGAATTTCATCAAGATGGTTTTCTATTAACATATTTTGTGTAAATTGGATTATAACAGAGGTCTTCACGTTTAATATTTACTTATTTATTTACGCCTGCGGGTTCGGTGCTCTAATACTGTCACAATAATGCTTGTGAATAAAATAACGTCTGTAAAAAATCCGTATTTTTATACATGAAAGGAATTTTTTGTACAAAGTTTGCACCCATAAGAATATGGTATATTGAATAATCAAATTTGATATAAAGAAGATTCGCAGAAACTTACAATAGTATTTTAATAAGTTATTGCCACGGAATATCTATTTATTACAAACGTGAAAGTACTTCTGGCTATCTGTTAAACTGTCACGCAAAATCGCTGAACAGATTTTAATGAAATTCGACATGTTTATAAGTAACTTATAAGCTACTAGATTCTAAGAACTATGTTATGAGATTCCAGTATGTACTGAATATAGAAAATACAGTGTGTATTGCGATATTTTTGCCTTTAGTAGTTGATGTATTTTTAATTTATTATTGTATTCTGATTCATTACTAACCAACCATACTTCAGATAGTTTCCATTTCTATTTAGTTAAGGTATCACTACTAGCTCTTGTGGTATATATAACAAGTTGTACAAATACATTATTTTTCAAACGCCTACTGTTACGCTAAATACTACCATATTTTTTCTTTGAAATGAATAAGCCACACCAGTTTATTCGCTCAAAGGAACCGTTTATCATAATCAGTTTGTTTACTGTTGATTGGTACTACTCTTGTGTACGCACGAGTGGGGTATATAATAAGTTTTATTTTTGCTTTGTTGCTCAGCATGTTATAATATTATTCAAAGAGGAAGTCTGAGGAGGTTGCCAAGCAATTTGGCAGGGTACGCGGCGGCGCTTCGTAGATAGAGCGTTATTTACAGCGGCTATTGGAGTCGGGGGTATATCGTAACTTCTGCTTAAATACCTTGTTGCAGTCCTAGCCTAGCGTTCGTTTCGTTCTACTGTTTGGCTATTACGACAAAAAAAACACACACACACACATGTACTCATATACCAAGTGAGACCTGTTTATCTGAAGATTCAGAGCAATACAACTTAGTGTTTTGAAACGATAATCAAGAACTCATGTAGCCAATTTAATCCTCTATTAGGACTTTAGTAATGTTAGAGCGGTTTTTAAATTTACAATTTACAAACTAATCTATAGCTATGTTAAAATAGCCTAGCAGCCTTGTAACAAATGTGAATTTTCCACGTTTAAAAGATCTGGATATCTGGATAAAAGCGTTTGTTGAAGTCTTAATTATTTTATAACATGAATAAATTGTTCTGCATTTAGGTTTAAATAAAGTATTCCCGGGTGATATACAATTAGCTTTACGTTTCTAAAGGACTATTGTTACCTAATGCGAGTTTTAAATACAGTGAAAATTAAAAAACAAATGAAAATTTCACTTCCTTCTCTGTAATTGATTACAGAATTATTGTGCTTTTTTCCTCATGAAGCTAAGTTTCGCTGCAACCTGTTGTTTTTTCTAGGTTTAAGAGCTAATCCGCCAGGCCTGAGAACGGACTTCAGGCGCCGAAGATCGCCCAAGGTCCATCAGAGTTCCAGGGATTTTCTTTCTTGGGATATAACTACCACCTGGTTGAATTCGAATAGATTTTGGCATCGGATAAAAGAAAAGGTGTAAAACCATAAGAATAAAGTAAATGATGAGAACTCATTTTACAAACAAAATCAAAACATAAGTCCCTAGGCATTAAGTCCGCCAATGTATTTAAAGTGCATGAAGTTTAAATAAATAAAACACAAGTTATTGACTACTAGCCTAAACCTTTAGTAGCTCTTCTAGTTATTTATGTAGTCAATCATATAGTACATGACCAAGAAATACAGTTATTGGAATGTGTAAAGAGAAAACTATGATGTCCTATAAGATTTCTCTGAAGCTATATTACAATATAGCTTCAAAGAAATCTACAAATAAGCTCAAATATGCTAATTACACGCTTTAACGCCCTAGAAATAAAGATATTCTAAACATGGTAATGCATATAATTAGGTTAATCGTGTCTATCATCCTTAGTTAAAACTGAGTATAAGTTAACAATATAGGTACGATTTGTTTAAGTTCGAAACATTCGTTTTTGTAAATTTCAAACGCTACTGTAAAACTGTTTTACGTGTTTACAAGAAACGGTCCAATCTAATATTAGTCACGGATGAATTACATCGAAAACTGTAACTAAGTTTTCAACTAACAAATAGAATGTATTGCATAAATAATGTCAACTAAAGGAGGTGATTTATTATCTCCTAAATAGAACCCCGTAATTCGTAGTCAACAATGGGCGCCCTGCCGCGTATAGACACAACTTATTCACTTTAACAAGTGAATCTTTACTTCAGCGATGTTGCTTTCCATTGTTGGCTACCTGTTCTATTTATTACTATTATGTTTCACATGTAGCCTTTATTCTTAACGTGTCCTGTATAATAGTCAATATTTTTCTGGATTTCTGTTCATTAAGATACTATGCTCTATAATTATATACTAAAGATAAGATACAGGTTACAATTTTCCGGGGAAAATTTATTTCTAGGACTCGAAGGCAATTATTTGTAAAAGTTAGTATTTTGGCACTCCAATGCTTGATAAATATAAAATTGCACAACATGTGTCAATTAATGCTTTTCTGTAAGTGGAGCTCTGTCCGTGCCCATATCCAAGAACATTTAGTTTCAACTTTGCCGATCGTCCAGTCAATACGGGTTTCACCTTGAAATGGGAGATAATGAGCTGCAAACTCAAATACACGTTTATTTTGATGTTCTAAAAGTGATCTCAAAAGTTTCATAAAATTTTGTGTTTGCGTCGTAAGTTATTCAATTTCAAAGGTCCCAAAAATCAGTTTTTCAGTGAATCTCAGTAAATAAAAGATGTAACATTAATGAAATATTATTGATTACAAATAAATTGGATTATTTATCAATTTTAACATAATATTTACCAAAATTTTGCATGCAAGAAGACGGCGACTGGTTACAAAAATAAGCAGACCAGGCTTTGTTTTTAACAAAAGTTAGTTATTAATTAGAAAAGGAAGAAAGCTTTTTCTGTTTTTGTGTTAAAACTGATAGATCAGAACTGATCCAATTGCTAGTAATTCTAAATCTGTACAAGAAACCGTAAACGCCAATCATAATTCGATATTGGTTTTACATTAAAATTCTCATTGAGTTGAAACCAAAAAGAACAACAAATTTTAACCAGTTAAGTACCGAAATAAACCAAAAATCTTGTATGTAAGTTTTAGTTACGTTGTGACTAATTTCTGACTACGTCTGCAACTATCTTTTTTTAGTTAGTATCTCTAGACCACCTTACTGAATGTGGAACTCAGAAACATTATCATCATCAACATCAGCCTATTGCAGTCCACTGCTAGATATAGGCCTCTCCCATTGCACACCCCTCTGATCGATTTTGGGTTTCTTGCATCTCAAAAACATAATATGTATAATTTGTAAAATTAGTGTCACTTTTATGTTACTACTATTTATTAATATTTATATTTATATTACTGCACGGTTGGCCTAGTGGTTTAAGCGGTCGCCACGCCGCTTCCTACTGCGCCAAGTGTCGTGGGTTCAAATCCCACGTAGGACAACACTTTGTGTAATTCACAATTTGTTGTTCTGAGTCTGGGTGTTCTTTGTGTCCGTTTCATGTATGTTTGTAAAGTCCCCCGCGACACAGGAATTTATATTCCTAATGCGGGAGTTGTCTTTTAAAAACTAAAAAAAAAAAAAAAAAAAAAACTAAAACTCACTTATAGAGGTTTTAGATGGGCAAAATGACGGTACCTGGCGAATAGTCGTTAGTAGAGTTTTCTCGTTTTTCCAGTTTTCACTTACTCTTGTTTGACTGTATAACAGTTCTGTTAATAATGGTCAAAAATCAGACCAAAGTTCGGTAGTTGAACTGCAGGTGTAAGAGGATATCAAAATAAAGTCAATATTTAGCTCACCTCTTTCTTAAATTTATTAGATGTATTACAGTATATTATAACATTTGTTCAGCTAATAAACGCTTACAACATATGTGGGCTAATGTCTTATTACGTATTCATAACACGGCTATTGTCGAGTAGCGCACAATGTTGATTCTATTAGGTTGCGGAAACGAAAGCTTGTCTGACAACCACTGTTGTTTTATGCCACCGAGGGAACACGACAAATACGCTTTATAATAAAGCTTATACATACATTTGTATTCAAGGAATAAGAATGGAGGCGTGTTTTTCTCTAAGTAATACAATTACTAACAAATTGTGGTCTTGAGTGACATCTTGTGGTTGGCTATATCGATGACGAATCAGCTAAGCATATGGCTTTTAATAATACAAAGCTTAATAAATTGATGGAATATGCATTTAGACACTCCATAATATATATTTTTTTGACATCTTACACACAACGCCATCTAGTTCCAAATTAGCAGAGCCTGTATTATGGGTACTAGACAACTGATATAAATTAATAAACTTACCTTTTTTTGTAAATACACATATATTATACAGAAAACACCCACAATCCGAAACAAATATTTGCGGATCAGACAAACATTTGGTCCGACCCAGGAATAGAATCCAGTCAATCAGACAGAGTCACGGCTTAAGCCTCATTTTCTTTACTTAGTGTAATGATCTATTATTATTCTGTTCTTGTACACTTAGCTCTTTCAAACTATGTGAAAAATACACTCATGTTAAGTTTAGGGAAAATTCAATACTTTCAGAGATATTTAAACCCTACAAAACTGAGACTAGTTCTATGGTTATATAAATATATAGTGAAAACTAAATTTACATAAAGTAAAACCTTTCACAATCATACATACATACAAAAAAATTAAAAAAAATTTTTTTTGATTTAAATACCGTAACTTACTTTCATATGCATTAAGTAACTACTGGTCTCTAGATATCACTTCAATTTTATTTATTTACTTGCTGAGTCCCAGGGTGTTACCCGTGGTTATTGTTGCAAGTAACGCCGCGGAGCGAAGTAAGTTAGCGGCCAAAATCAGTCCAGCCGTTCCCGAGTTTACCCAAAACAAAGAGACAGACAGAAAATATAAAAATTACTTTTGGTGTCTACAAACTGTTACATCTGTACACATACATACAGACACACATCCATACAGACACTATTATTATATTTATTTATATGTAGTCCTCAGTTGACATAAGGAACGGGACGGAATCATGAAATTACGGGTGGTTTTAAGCGATGTAAACGACTCTATGAACAATACGAGTTTGTATAAATGACTATACTACGAGTATAAACTATTGGGTTGGGTAAACGTTATACAAGAAAGACAACGGAAAATTACATACAATAGAGCTATTTATGTAAAAAATAAAGAACTTCAAATAAAATTATAGAATTAAAAGGCTTTTGACGTCGTCGGGCTATTTTTATTGATGTACAACATAACATAAACATTTTTTGCATGATCAAAGACGATAAGTAAATCTTTTACTTGTACTTCAACAGGGGGATTCTAGCTCCATAAACGTACGCGTGTCGGCAAATCTCATTACTTTTCGAGGATAAAGAAAATTCAATATCTATCGTTCTTTGTCTGTTTATATACCCTTACAAATTTTATTTCAGAGGGAACCTTTAAACTTTGTACGGAATCGTTTTTAGCTTCAAAGCTACCTGGCTGCTTTAAAATTTAATCATGATAATGTGATATTCAAAAGTAAACAATATAAAATTTAATGGATATTAATCCTAGTTCTATATATTCTTATGATATTGGCAATTCAGTCCCATAAATTACTGTTTTCTATAATTATCTTATTCTAGCTGGTGACACAACACCTACAGCAGTGCCACCTGCCGGGTCTAACTTACCAAAATTTTATCCAAATTAGTACAGCCTTTTAGAAGTTTGGTTACAAACACACATGCAGAAGAATTATTATTCATATTAATATGTACGAATATTTAAACCTTCTAAACGCCTTAAAATGCCTCTTAATTTTATGTCTTGAACTTACTACGTAATTTAATTTTATTTAATTTAATATTGTTATGTGTAACGGTAATGAATAAATAACTGCCTCGTTGGTCTAGTGGTTAGCGTATGCGACTGCTAATCAAGAGGTCTCGGGTTCAAATCCCGGGTCGGGCCAAAAAGTGTTTTTGGGATTTTCTTAGGAAATTCCTAATAGCTGCCCGGAGTTTGGAAGTTTGGAGGGTGATTCACGCCCGTGCCTCGGAGAGCACGTAAAGCCGTCGGTCCCGGTTGTCATGAACATCTATGGCAATCGTTATTGGGAAGTCAGTGCCCTCAAATATACTGAGAACTAGTTCAATCTTCGAATTTCAGTTCTCCCTTAGGGTTGCGGAGGTCCGATGCCAGTCGCTCCGTGGAAAAACTGAAATTCAGGTAAAACCGGTTGAACTAGTTGCCGACCCCAAATAAACTTGGGATAATGGCTAGGAGGATGGTGTAACGGTAATGAATAAAATAAGGCAAATCAAATTTTAAAATGTTTCTTTTTGTTTCTCAAAGCTTTTATTTTGCTCACAAGTATCTCAAAGCTTTTATTTTGTAAGACACGCTCTTTTGCTGTTAACACGAACTAAATCAATGACACATAACACACAGTACTGTATTATGCAGTTAGTTACACTAAAATCTTACATGCCATATTAATACAAGCGAAAATACTCGAATCTTATTTGTATGTAAATATATTGAAAAATACGTAATAAAACAAAAATAAGTATTATTTAATGCGAACATTCCAAAGGGATTGATCGCTGATTCAATTCAACAATTCACCGCCTAATTATTTCACAATAAATCAATTTTGTTCAGAAGCGTTACAGGGCGTCAGCAAGTCGTTTCGAGGCGATTTTCGTTATGGAGCGTGTCTTCATTCGCTGTTATTGTTTAGGGTCCGATGTAAATTAGTTGTTGGGTGGGCTTCTAACGGAATTCTATTAATTATTCCTTTAAACACAGTTGGGGTCGTTCGATATTAAGGTACAAAAGATTAAAGTACGAGATGAACTATTAAGTACATGAATGAAAAGAGATTAAATATCTAGTGTTTATTTCATATAGTTTCTGTTTTTTCTTTTATATTTCTTATTACCGAAAAGGTATATATACTTAGTTTGTATAAGAAGCTTACATCTAAAAAAACATACCTATCCATTAGATCTAGATGTAGTCTGTCTGTCTTTAAAACTAATCTCTGGACCGATTTTCATCAAACTTTCACATAAGTTCACAGTAAGTTAGACAATTTTTTCACTACCTTCGGTCCGCGGTATTATTTGCGGTTAACAACAATAACCGCAGGTAACAACGCGGGATTCAGGTAGTAATTATATACACATGTATGTAGGTATGTGTGTAGAAGCATAAATGGAAGTTCCTAGTATCAATCTCTGACTTGACTTGACTTTTGGTTAATGGCTTTGTGGAAGAGTGTAGCCACAACTTTGCCAATGTGATGTAATTAATCTAAGGAATACTTTGAAGTATGATTTTCAGTAAATTCATAGAGTTGCCTTTATATACTCAGTTCAATTGCAAATAGAAATTAAAACTTTTTAAATCAAAAAAACTTAAATTCGTATAGATAAAAATAAATAAAGAGAAACACGAAAGCGGAATAGGTAAGTGTTTTGTTTAAGCTCGTCGGACAACATAAAATTAGCTTTGATGTAACAAATGGGTTATATTTTAAGCTCTATAAAGTTGCACACTTAACTACGGAGTATATTAAACTAAGTAACCTTGGTATACATGGATAATCTGTATTGAGATTTACTTATGAAACATTAAATCTGTTAATGTTTTACAGTAATATATTTTATATTATATACGTAAATTTGAACAAATCAGCCTTAAAATTGCAAGGTATGATATTGTTTTGGATGACTGTAGTTAGGTCCTTATAGAATGGGGTAGGCTCAGTAATGTTTTATAGTCCATCAGTGATTGCTGCCCATATTTAAATGTTATCCCAGTGTTCATGTGCGTTTGACAAAGTACGAGAGTCACGCAGATTTTTGCATAAAATGGACTCAACCAGGGCCTACCTGCTACTGCCATACAGAGGAGCAACCTTAAACGACAGCATTCCTGCTATCGTATTTTGTTTAGCCACCGGAGGCCCAATAATGCAAACGCATCTTTCTAGGCCGCAATAGTGGGGATATTGATCCCCACTATTGTCTGCATTCATAATGAGGATGGTGAGTCCTACGCCTGGATTCCATTCAGTATAATAGAGAAATATTTATTTATTTACTGTGGTAGGCTTGCATAAAAAAAAGAGTATACCAGTCGTGGTATCACACAAATCAAATGCACTACAGTTGGCATCGCATAACAGAGGACTTCACTGAATCAGTAAGTAACATTTCAGTTATCGATTCTAATGAAAAGCTTTTAGCGTAAATAAAAAAAACATTGTTACCATTTCTTTATTGTTAAGATTGAATGCGGTTGGGCAGCCCATCACCTTTATTAACAGATCGAAGGAGGAAATACTTTCATATCTCGCTTTGTGTATACTTTTCAAAAGAGAATACGATTTGCTAACTTACTATACCTAATAACTTGACTCAGGATGCCTGTAAAATTATCCAAAACTGGGATTGGATTATTGTCTCTCTTCAAAATGTCTTACGTCACAAACGTCTTTAATAAATTGCGCTTTTCATCATCAACAGCCTTTAACAGTCCACTGCTGGACATAGGCCTCTCCATAGAAAGGAGGTTTTGGCCTACTATATCACGCTGGCCAGACGGGTTGTTAATTGTGCTTTTAATTTCTATAAAAACTATTTTTGATAGTAAGTGATACTTTTATATTTCTACTTCATTAATAAAATAGTGTTTATCTTTCTAAAATGAACTAGGTATTTACTTATTATCTATTCAGTTACCATTATAATATAGTCAAGATTTATATTCCTTCTATTTAGGATGGTTTACAAACATTTTGGCAAAAGTACGTCAATACAAAACAGTATAAGACTTTATTTGGAAAGTTTCGGTCCAGTCACGGTCGCTTAAACACTAGTAAACAAGTTCAATCAGATTAGATTGTAAGAAATGAGATCGCAAACTTTGTTAGATGTGATTAGATCACATCTAGAAGATGCAACTCGTAAAATCAACAAAACTAAAACGTCAACACATTATTTAAGACTGTCATATCCCATTTAACTCTCATACATACACTTTGTGTTGAATAGGTAAAGTTTCAATAGCTGTTGTTAGAGAAAAACTTGACGTGGAGAGAATTCTTGCGTGAACTAGGAATGTGAATACTCCCATCCAAAAGAAAGTTCAATTCATTCTTGAAGATATTGGTACATTGCTATTCAGTATCACAAAGGCAAAAGACATAAAATCGCATGCATTTGTGTTAGCCCACCAGCAAATACAAATATCTTGACGATACATGATCTCACTTGAAACTTTTATTTCAAAGAAAGCGGCGTCTGAAGTAGGCTATCACACAAGTCAAAGTGTCTTTCTGTATCTGTTTGAAGTCGAATTATAGATGAAAACGTTTGAATTGAGGTATATTAATCGGAACTGGAAAATATAAACAAGTAGGTTTTTGTCAAATAATCTGTTCCCAATAACTTCTGTCTCCAAGAATAGCGATTTTTTGAAAATGAATGTTTTTTATTTAATCAAAAATGAGTGGCATAGATGCCATTCGTTTCTAATGTGATCAATTTAACACCATTGTACCCCAATCATATATTTTACACAATTGTAACACAAATAATTTTATAAATCTAGAAGTCATGATGTGAAATAAAAATATGTTCTCATTATTTGGTATATTGTCACATGTTTTCTTTCACTTTTTTCTATACATGTGTTAAAAACTAAAGTTTTTTATTGAAGCCAGCTTCGAAACTAAGAACATAGAAACTATTCCCTAGTTTCCTAGTTTAAAAGAAATGTTAGGGACGAATTTACGGTCACAAAGTTAACCAAACAAATATGTTTTCAATTCAATATAGCTTCCACGACACTACGACGCACCAAGACCTTTGTAATTATTTAGCAGTCATTCAAAGCTTATGCAGCTTTGAATGACTGCTGCTGGAAAATTTGTCAGTCATTATTACTACCTAAATAAAAGGAAACTAAACATTAAATAAAAACATTGAGGTAATTCTTTAAGTAAAGAAAAAATATTATTCGTCAGATTATTAAGTAGTATTGTTTGTTTTGTGGAAATCAATATTTGTTTTATTTTAATTTAATATATAAAAGCTCAACATCCACTAGGAACGTCAGTAGGCCTCATATTTATAATTGAGGGTAGGCGTGAGTTTTCGGGCAAGGAGAATATTCTCGTACAATTACTTTATTGTGACTCTCGATCACGAAATACACTTAGGACATTGAATAGCAGCCCATTTAAATAAGACACTCCACCGAACACGTGGTGCTCACACGAGATTATCCACAATAATTATGCTCGCCGTACGACCACGTTCCATTTTATTTTGGGGATGTTTGAAAAACAGCCTATTCAGTTTAAATGAATGTCTTAATGAAAAAGCAAATAATATCTGATTTTGTTCTATTTTTCCGTATAAACAACATCCCCTTCTTTACAATATGTTCCTTACTTTTCACAATCATATCGCAGTTACAATTTAGTCATCTAAAATTCCAAATAAGCTCGGTAAATGTACCAAATTATAATTAACAATATTCTGATGTACCACTGCCTATCTTTTCAAGAATGTAAAACAAAACTACCCTTATCTCAAAGAACAAAAAAATTCTTAACCAAAATTACTTTGTGTCCCTTTGATCAATACAGACTCCTTCTATATAAAAGAGGTTTTACAGATTTAGCTATGTAAGAATAATCCCTTTTGTAACTCATTCTCAAAGTATCGTATTTGCGTTAGTGAAGGCTCTTGAATTTCTACTCGTATTAAAGCCTTACTGTAAACACTGGAGTAGAATATTTCTTAAGGGTATGAAAACTACTACTGTATCAGAACTATACCCTATTTATTTTTCATTTGATAGGGTGGTATTAGGTAGTGTTTATCGTGCTTTCAAGACAAACTACTGAACTCATTTCAATAAAATTTAGTACCTGAAAATAAAGTAAGTAAATTTAAGTAAATAAAATAAGTAAATTAGTCTAGAGCCTGAGAAATGACTTTACTTTCACTGTGATAATTGACATATACGCAGCTGGAGACGCAGGTGAAAGCTAGTCAGTTAAAAACCAAAAAAATGTGAATCTCGATGAACTGGTACATTATAGAAAACTTACTTAAAAAATGTGTCACGTTGTTTTTGTTTTTTTTAATGTGTGTTTCATAAGCTAGCCTTGCCTAAAACTGGACCATCCAGTTCTTAATTAGTAACTTCAATCCATCCAGTCATCAATCTTCAACCATCCAGTAACTTCAAGTTAACTTCACGCTTAGACCAATAAGAGCCGAACATGACTGAAAAGAGACGCCAACAAAATAGGTAGTTTTGCTAGAAATTATGCATGAAGTATTCAAAATACATTCATGTCAGCGTATCGATTACCTTGTCACTGCATAATATCTTGTATTTCGCTTGTCAATTTACGTGGATGCCACGGCATATCAATTATCACATCCATAAATAGATATGACAGCTGGATACTCATATCAGGTTACTATTAAAACAATGTAGACCGAGTATTGTGAACTGATCAGCTATATATTATATTTAGTAAGGCTGGAGTTTAGTTTCTGCGTATTTTTATATCACCCTTGATATGATCCTTATTAATTATATTATAAATATATAAGAAAATAACAATAAACTTCGTAGCCCTTCCGACCCACAAGGCCTTCACTGCTTGTCGCAGCTACCGATTCAAATTTAAATGAACTTTTGGCCCATCCTGTACATTACTTAAGTATGAAGTAGTAGTAAGAGTAGTATTAGGTAGTAGAGCCCACTGATTCCAGCACAAATGGATCGGCTCGACCGGGGTAGTACCTACTACCCTTACACAGAAGACAAACCTAAAATGACGGCGTTCGTGTCTGTGTCGTATTTCGTTGGTGATTGTGGGAGGCCCAATCATTCTGTATTATTCTCCTTCCAAATTAACATTTATTAAATTGATTTTCCAGTGTTTAACATTTAATATTTGAAACTAAATGTTGCTCTTTAATATGATATGCTAAAACGTAAGTGGTATTTCGATACGCCCCACGACGTTTTGTCTCGTGTTCATAGTAGGTACAAAGGCTTAATAAATTAATTTCGCCTACACCAATCAACAAGACAACTCGAGATTCTGACCTTTACTTGATTTACCTTTAGTAATCAAGGTTTAATTTATTGCAAATATATTACAAATATTTTGTTATCTTTTTGACTTAAAAGTAAATATATATAACAAGGGTTCTTTTCAGACTTTAGTTTAGTTCATTCTTTAACTAAAAATATAGAAAAACTGCCGTTAACAGTAGTTAAGTTTCACCGGTATTTTTAATCTTTGTACTCTGTAGTTTTTCTTGAACAACATCCAACTTTATAAAGAAGTATATTTGAGATCTTACACAAAGTTTAGTCCTACAATATTACCAATCATACTTCTTAACGAGTTTTCAAAACTGGGTACTAAAATAATATAAAATATTAATAATGCTCCACACCAGCTTGTGCTTGATCAAATAAAAGCTATATTGGGTTTTGTTATTAATAAATACAAGTGAAATCAGCCAATTATTGGGTTTCGGGGAACCGGCAATTCGTCTCAATAACGCGTTAAATCAATATCAAACGAAAACAATGGTAACTGTTATATAAACTTGAAACCCTTACATTACGTAATCTCTTGATAAGTTCATTGAAAATACAAAACTTTTCTCATAGCCACACTTTAATGAACGCTTGGGCGGTAGAAGGATGTTTTCACATTTATGAAAAACCTTCTCAGAATTAATTAATGTGCTTAGCGTTAGTATACAATTATAACAATATTTATTTTTAAGTGTACATTTCAAATTTTGACTAATTTTAAGGATTTAGTATAGATTTAAATGAACATTTATATGATTATAGATGTAGACATCGAAGATTACGATACTAGCACTCGAGTACTCCAGACATTCAGGGAATATTCTTTTATTCTACGTAGACGCTCCAAATTTAATAATTAGAGGTTTAAGTCCTTTTTAGTAGGAAAACGGATCTTAAAAATGTTCTCCTCTAAATAACAAAACACTTTTATCTGTAACCTTATACATATAAGAAGTTTCAAAAGGGTTGCCGGACAAATAACATAATATGACTCCCACGCTCCTGATAACCAAAATGAGATGTTAGACACACTGTTACTTAGTTTGTAGATAATCTTTTTTCATATATGTTATTCGCGTTATACAAATGTATTGAAAACACTGAAATTGAATAATCTACACTGATAGAAAACAGTTTTTTCGTACAAAATTACTCTAAAAAAAACGATTAATACTATCTCAAAATAATGTAGTATATACAGTTCTTTCGAATATATATCTATAAGTTTCTACATAATGTAATGATGAGGGGCAATCAATACATAAAATAAATAAATAGTCGATGCGCTACAGAATAAGAATGTGCTAAAGTTTCTAACTCGTCTTGTGAACTAAAGCTAGTTGCACCTCTAGTGCACCCTAGATTTTAACTCCATATTTTTCGTGACATAAATATGTAAAGTAGCTCTTAAAAAAATAAAAAAAAAATATCCTTTTAATACAGACGTTTAGCTATTAACCGAAGCAATTTCATTCATCGGTATACACCTTATATTGTTTCGAAGCTATATCCCATTTAGTTTGCTATTGATCCGCCACCTAATCGCATTGCTAGGCGTTCTGGGCCCAATCACCGACGATAACTGGATTCTGCTCCCCAAACGAAGGCGGAACACGTGACATCACCCCAGGGATATCAATTGTGAACTCAATTATTGTACGACTAATTAAATTAATACACGCACAATATCGACTATTCATATGGGTGAACAAGTCACGTTTATGTTTCCTGTTATATGATAATTGCATTCTGAATGCTCGCCATGAAAATAATGTACATTTTAATGTCAGAAGTAAATTGCAAGAGAAGCCTATCCTATCTTTTTGGGTCAGTTCGCGTTTCCACAGTTTTAATTTTGCTCGTACAGCAGGATTCGATGTCAATGAACCGAGGCAAATACTAATTATATGCCATTTGTCATTCTCCTAGAAGAAAAAATAATATAGAAAATGCTGAAAAGGTTTCAATAATTATTACAATCCACATACGAGTATGTAATCCAATTAACAGAATAACCAAAAGAGTTGATTCGGCGTTTTTTGAGTATCAAAAATTTTATAGACAAAATTATATTTCAAAATAATAGCATAACACATACAAAATACCAATACCAACACAAAAAACGAGAAATAAAACGAAATTCAAATGTCACACTTTATAAAACTACTGGAGAAATAATATTTTAAAAGGAAAACGATATGGAAAGAAAGTGCTATGTAATGAGATATTTTGAATAGGGTGAATGGAATTAAGATCATATAACTGCAGAAGAAAATATTTTTATTTGTGACAACAGTAAAACCTCGTAGAGAATTAAAACACAAAGATAGTGAAATGCTTGTAGCCACGGAGAGTTATTTCCCTTTTTATAAACTCGTGCCTGGAGCAACGACTAGAACCGTCTTTAAGCTAACTCTTTTAAATTACTTTCTGCATTGTATTAAGTTTCATTTGAAAGACATACTAAGGTGTTCTTTAAAATAATTTCTTTTCAGGCAGGCAGGAAGTACGTCGTACGTAAATTTAAGCAATTTAAGCGGTATGGTAGCGTTCTGGTTAAGGCAACTCACATATCTCCAAAACGGGTTCAAATCAAGTGTCAATCCATCTTATGATCAAGTGCTTGCTGCTTTGAAACCTACTCATTGCACTACTATAGTGGTCACAAAATAAGAAGCCCGGTTTTACATTTGTCATCGTGGCGTAACTAATACGATTAATTCGTGTTTTTGAGTTAAATTTTTCAATATCAAGGTAAACTTGATGCTTATTTAAGATATGCGTTGTGATAGTGTATGGGTAACATAGTAATTAAATAGGATTATGAATTTGATTTTTCAATTTCTTACATGCGGCATGTCAAATGACAAATGTCAAAACGGGCTTCTTATTTTGTGACGACTATAATACTTAGTTTTGCTTTAGGGGTAACAAGTAAATTTATTTTTATTTTTGTTCCTTCTGATCCATAGAACTCCAACAGAAATTATTGGTGAACAAACAAACGGCCCGGTCTTCCAGAATAATACCATTTTTAATATGTTTGACTATAGTCAACATTTTCATTTTAGATATATTATACATACATTTTATACATGCCGGGAGTTGAGTTACAAAGCAGGAACCACGGAACCTGTTTCATTCTTTGTACTAGAACTAATTACAGAATGAGCTCATTTCTTTTAAGATTCTGTCATGTGCTCATAATCATCATTAATGATACAATAATGATTCTATCGATATGTTTCACTTTTCTCTAACTAAATTAAAAATCAAAACACTTTCAGGGCGTTAAGCTTTCAGGCGGCAGTGCGCCTGGCTTCCACAAGAGTATCCATGGTGGTTGAACGCATTAAGGCTCTGGGCTTAGTTGATGCCCTGTATAAGACGGAGGCCCTTTTTTTCCATAGGCACCTTCGGAGGCCGCCCCCTGGTGTCTCTATCGTGGTCAACTCCGTCCTCGTATCGGTCCGGTACGGTACGACCCCTGACGGAAGGTGGATGTTGGTCAAGCACTTCCGACAGCTTACTCCAATGCTGGTCGACACTGCCGCCGCCCTAAGGCGACTTTTGCCCAATCAGAGTGGCGTGCAATCGGAGAGGTCCAGCAGTGGACTGCGATATGCTGATGATGATGATGATGATTAACAGTAAAATACATAGTTGATTTTTGCAATAAGTTTTATACCGTTAGTTAGACTCCACTAGAATGAAGATTTTTAAACTACTTTAAAATATTAATTCTTATCTGGTTAAATCTTCGCCGTTTTTACTTTGGTCCACAACTTTTTTATTACTTACAGCGTCATGGGTATCATTGAAATGATTGAGTATATTAGATCTACCAACTACCAATTTTATTTCCGGGGAATGTAAACGATTATAATATTGATAAAATAAGACATTCTTGTAACGTGTGTACGTTACAAGAATGTCTAATTGTCAATGGAATATTGTAAACAGATAAAAAAGATTTGTCCCCACTCGTCACACTTTTATTTTACACACCTCAGTTACACACTACCTAATCTCGTTACTAAAAGAAGCACCTTGGAAAAGGTTAAGATTTTAACAAATAAATGATTTTGCTCTAACAGTAACTACTGTTAGAGCAAAATCATTTATTTGTTAAAATCTTAGTCTTATCTTATCTTAGTTACATAGTATCTTCGTTACATATGTACATATATTTATTAAAACTTATCTCACGAAGTAAAATAACATTTTATATCAAAGCACGGTCATGACTTTAACGGAAGCCAATTCAAGTGCAATATCGACGCGAAATTTAACATTAATACACGTACACGTAGAAATTTTCGAAGTTACACGTAGTTAAGTATTACGTATTCACCATAAGGTCTGGTACATAATATATGGTTATGTACAAGGTACAAGTACATGTCGTGAGTCACGTCTGTCGCAATTAGCCGGCGTTGTGTGCGCACCGACGACGCGAGCGCCTCTTGCACACGCGTGGTTTCACTCTACTGCCAATTTGTACCGCATTGTTACACTTTACACTACATGCTAGCTGAAATACATGAATTTGTGAGCTTGTATTAGGTAAAGTACGTTATTACTGCTCTTATTATGTTCGTGTAAAAGAATCTGTTAGACGAGTTTTGTTCAATTTAAGTCACAGATTTTGATGTCAATTTTTTCATGCGATGTGACTAACTATATTAAATTTGCTGAATGTTTACAGTTCTCTGCACTCTGTACTCATCTTCGATTGTAATTCAAAACATTGAAGCTTTTATATCCCTGAAAAAGCTAGTTATTACTGGTACAACAATTTAATGCCACTTCATTAAATCGTCTATTGTTATAGTAACAGTAGACGCCTATAATTAAGCTAGGCAGCAAAATGGTAGGTACAGATTATAAGTATAATATGTAAGATATGTTACAATATTAAAATTAATCTCATTGAGAAACATACCTAAATACAGTTTTCATACACAATGATTGTATACAACCTATAGAGCTAGGATTGGTATGTCTCTCTAACAAAGGGAATCCTTCCGTTCCCTCTGATCACACTATATGATTATGTCTCGTAGACCATATAGTTGTAATGTTCGAAATTTGTCGAAGCGAAAACTGTCATAAGTTTAGCATCTCCGAAAGGCATTAATGTAAATGTAAGTTGTCATATTATGTCCTACTTTGGTAAACGAACAAGAAGTTATAAAGTACCATATATGTTCAATTAATTGCTCCCAGATTTAATAAAACAAGTAGCTTTAAAATATTAATTTAAAAAACAGCTCCATAAATATTGCCGACAAAATGTAGCCGTTTTAATATGTCTCTTTTCATCCCTCCATGTCTAAATGATTGTATTTTTGCGTGAAGTTAAACTTTTTTTTATGAGTAGGTAAGTAAATTGTATATAAGTATAGAATTGAAAGGTAAGTCAAAACTCAATTACGCAAAATTCCAATGCTGTCTTGACAAAATATACTAAAACTTGGCGAAAGAAATTTCTAATAACTTCGCGAATTTCAAAGAGCCCTAGAGAAATCTGTCAACAATTATCTCGAATGGATGAAACAGGTCAACTTAGATGAGGATACAACTTTCAAGAGCGATTAAATCTTTACATTGTCTTCTGCCCTAAAATGACAATATAATATTAAAAAAAAAAACAGAAATTTGTCTCTGCAGAAATGGAGAATAATTAAATTATATTCTGATAGTCATAGGAAGCTGAAACTTGTTGCTTTCATATTAATTACATGTTAACTGTTAATGAATATTAAAAAAAAAGTCTTGGTTTTGCAACTGAAATTAGACACTCAACGACAATATAACAACACAACTATCAAGATAGGATAAAACTAGTCCATAAGTGTTTAAAAGAACAATACTTAGCCTACTAGCCTAATACTTATGTTATATCTTGGATCAAAAAGGTATAATAAATTGGTATGGTAAAAAACTGTTGCCAAGATTTTAATCAAGACCAGGTTTATTGGCGCAAAACTAAAGCTATGACTGGCTTAGTCTCGTCTAGTCTTGGATTTAGGTAATACAAATGCAAATATTTTACAGTAGTACGACTATATACAATAAAAACATCTCAAAGTAACTTCCTTGAGACGGAAACTTTGATCGGCCCGATTTCTTTGTTATTTTTAATATCGACTTTTTTGCGCTCCAACGGTGGTTGCTAATGGATTTTCAATATTTGTGTTGACAGACAAACAAGGGGCGAATGGAGTGAGCTCTCGAGCATTCCGTCTGCGTCCGTCCCCACGGTCTAGTATGTATCCGTAGAAGAAAGCAATCGACTATGTTTAACCGATATTTACTTGCAACTCGATTTACACTACTGATTAGTTCTTAATCGATGTGAGCAGGTTCATATCTATAGTATTAGTACACATCTAATTAAATTATCGGAAACTCATAGAACCAACGATTCAAGTATTAAAGTTACATTTTAACACACGTTCCATCGAAATCCTAACAACTATTTACCGTCCCTTTTTAATATGTAACCATAGTATAGCAGGCAGTACACTGAATAAATATTGATGTGAGATGAAATATTTTATTACAGAGCTCTCTATCATCAAAACTGTTGGACGTCGGACTCTATTACCATAATAGATACAGATTCCGTGCGGCTGGCTAACCCTCTTCTAATATCTTATGTTGCTGACCAGGATGAGTTTACAATATTATTTCTTTGCCAAATGTTAAAAGCAGTAATTGTGACATTTTAGTTAACAAAGAGAAGCTAGAATTGGTAGACGAAACTGTTTTCTTGGGAATCACGCTAGACGCAAAATTACAATGGGGTCCGCATGTAAAATCACTTGCTGGGCGTCTTAGCTCAGCGGCATATGCTGTTAGAAAAGTTCGGCAACTAACGGATGTGGAAACCGCACGATTAGTTTATTTTAGTTACTTTCATAGCATCATGTCATACGGCATCTTGCTTTGGGGACGTGCGGCAGAAATAGAGTCAATTTTTATTCTGCAAAAAAGAGCCATTAGAGCTATATATAGTCTCCGCAGTCGCGATTCTGTTAGGGGCCTTTTTAAGGAGATCAATATCATGACAGTTCCTTGTCAGTACATCTATGAAAACATAATGTATGTTCGAAAAAATTTACATCTCTTCAATCAAAGATGTGATAGACATGGGTATAATACTAGGAATAAAGATAAATTAATTCAACCACGTTTTAGACTCTCAAAAGTGCATACATCTTTTATGGGGTACTGTGTTAAATTTTATAATAAAATACCTCAAAACATACTAGATTTAACAGAGAAACGTTTTAAAAATGTTGTAAAACGCACACTATGTAAGCAAGCATATTACAAATTAGAGGATTACATTGCCGACAAGAATGCTTGGCTTAATGCTGGTCCTGCTCCACAGCCACATGATTAATTCTCAAATTATTTAGAAGTTAGTTTGTATTTTTGACATATGTTAATTTTATCATAATAATTGACATTAATATATTTCAATTTTTTTTTTTTTTTTTTGACATTGGATATCCATATTTCCGACATGGATTATTGATATTTTAATTGTATCTTGTTTGACATTAAATTATTATTATTATTTTTTGTAATATCATTATTGCATGATAAATTACTTTTTATTGACATGATCAAAATATTTATCGCATTCTTAGAGAGTAGCATAATTATAAATGGTTTTTATTATTGTATAACTGCGAACATTTTGAATTGTACATGTGAGCACTTTGTAGTCACTGGTAGCATAAGTTTGTTGACGGTTGTGAGTATGTCATGCTCGCTCAAAAGTCCTGCTGGCGGTGGCGTGTGTAGCGGGTCGTTCGGCTCCCTACGATATGGTTGAACTGGACGATGGCTGGTGCATGGGTCATGCTCGTGATACGGGCGCCGCCAGTCGGGGCTGGTCATCTCACAACTTCTATTTATTGTTTAATTGTTTTTGGACACTACATGTGTAAATATCAGCATCGTTACATTGTCCTCACATTTAATAAAATGCCTTAAACAATGTAACCAAAAATTGTAAAAACAATGTTGGAAAAGAGTGTCCATGGAGTTTCTTGTCTGTTCTTCTCCATAGGATCTACGAATTGGAACAGACGATTAGCTTCACGACTGACTACTGACTGACTACTTGACGTTTCAAAAGTGCCGTTGTATGGTTTATTTGAAATAAAATGGTTTTGATTTGATTTGATTTGAATATTCTTAGTCCACAATTATTCTTCTTTAGTTTATCAATTTTATGTTATTACGGTCTGTTGGTTTCCAGTTTCACAAATACAAAAGAAACGTTAGAAACTGTGTTATATTTCATGATAACAATATAAAAAGAGTAAATTCGTACAGTTTTCTTGCCTTTCCGTACGTGCCTCTGCTCCCGTAGCTTTTAAGATTTACTGACATTTTTGATTCATTAAAACAACAGTGAACAGGAAAGAAAGTGATATTACTTTTTGAGTAGTGAATAATTTATTCATTTTCTTTCTTATTTCTGTGTTCGAAAAATATGATTAGAGAGAGATACTATAGATAATTTACATTTTCTTTTCTGCTTTTGTACACAAATAAATAGCTTCTATTGTAAGGGTATACTTATATTTTTTAAAGTCGGCTTTAGCCACAACTGACAATTATTTAAATACTATGCATTTTTATGACACAGAATTCAAGGCTTGACTGTACATTATCTTAATAGTAATTGCATAATGGAATTAATTGTTCAAGGATTCCAAACATTTAAGTTTAACAA
Organism: Phragmatobia fuliginosa; assembly: GCA_932526445.1. Classification (NCBI taxonomy): domain Eukaryota; kingdom Metazoa; phylum Arthropoda; class Insecta; order Lepidoptera; family Erebidae; genus Phragmatobia; species Phragmatobia fuliginosa. Next base: position 10,002,604 of record OW052065.1, on the reverse strand, counting down.
ATATTGCATCGAATGGAAGTGCATTACCTGTGTCTTATTTAATTTTAATACCTTTAGTCATCATCATCAGCCTATCGCTGTCCACTGCTGGACATAGGCCTCTCCAATTGCACGCCACGTAGTTCGATCCTCTGCTACTCGCATCCAGCTCCTGCCAGCCGTCTTGCGCAAATCATCATTCCACCTTGCCTGTGGACGTCCAACACTACGTTTGCCGAGACGCGGTCTCCACTCAAGAACACGTTTACCCCAACGGTTGTCGGTCCTGCGGCTAATATGGCCAGCCCATTGCCACTTCAGCTTGCTAATCCTGTGGGCTATGTCGATCACTTTAGTTCTCTGCCGGATTACCTCGTTTCTAACACGATCTCTGAGAGAAACTCCGAGCATAGCCCTCTCCATAGCACGCTGCGTGACTTTGAATTTGTGGAAATTTGTGAAAAACTTAATATGCAAATTTCCAAGAAAGAAGTAAAACAAATACATCTAACGAGACATACACATTGCGAACATAGTAACAATAGTGATGTTTTATAACGAGCCCCATTTCAAAAAGATAAGGAAATAGGATGATATTCTTTTAATGGTTAGATATAAAATCAAGCGCAATAGATAGTATTTGAGAATAGCAATAAGTTCTCGAGCTAGCGATATTGAACATGAGAAAGTAGTACTGAATAGTGAAATATCGGCATACGAATATTGTACGCTATGTGCTATTCATCACCGTGACTTACAGTCGCTTAAGTATCTTCGCAATTTCTGAGAGAAAGACGCGTGAAAGTATTTTTCACTCCTTACTGGTATATATAGGCACTATATAACATTTTATGATATTGTTATTATCTTCGTATTAGCATACTTCACAGTGCTTCAACTAAAATATGGGCATGACCTGATTATATTGCTTTCGCACTTAGGTGTTTATGTATAGGTATGTTTATTTATCGTGTAATAGGCTTTTATGTAAACAACGTTGAGTCAGAGTTAGGTTCTTTTAAAGTTATTTCGACTTCATATACCGGCAATGTTTTGAAATTCTGTACATGAAGTCCTCCAGGCGATATCTTATCTTATAGAGTTGGCAACATATCAAGGAGAAATATCTTGTTTCGTAAAGTTATTATTGTATTTTGATATTGAACATGATGAAAAATGTACTGTAATCTCCAACAAAATAATCGCAATAATACCTACCTTACACGCGGTACCTTCCAACTGTTTAAGCTGTCTATTAAAAGTTTATGCATCCACATATCCGACTTCGTGAACTTTTCATTCTTCGTTTAAGCAGTACTATTCTGGAATATAAATATTTAAACTTAATAAGTAATAATATGTAGTGCATATTTCAGATGTTTAGTTGTATAATCTAAGTAAGCGTACCTCACAAGATTTGTACACAACCCAAAGGCTGACTAGCAAAGAAAGTTAGGTTAGCTAATGTACAAAGTGCATAAAATTATAAATAAATAATAATCATTATCATGAGCCTATCGCAGTCCACTGCTGGATATAGACCTCTCCTATTGTACACCACTTAGTTTGATCCTCGCCTACTCACATTCTATTACTGCCAGCCGTCTTGCGCAAATCATCACTCCATCTGGCCTATGGACGTTCTACACTACGTTTACTGAGGCCAACGAGGAGGTTAGGTGTGTAAATAATTATTAATTATTATTTTTTATAAGCGGTATTACCAAAACACCATGAAAAAGGCATACCGTCGATAATGATTGTGTGTTGTCAAAAGTCTTACAATTACCGGTTACCGTATACCAAACGAAATATAAATATTTACAAATAAAGTAAACAGTTTTTTTTCCGATATTTGTTCTTTGCTCGTTAGCTGAAGCTCGACGCGAAGTTTGACATTAATGAAAGGTACCTATTGAACATTGACAAAGGGACGGAAGTCGATAAAATAATAAAGTTCATGCATGCCTAACGGCTTACGAGGGAAGTGGGGTGAAATGTTTCCATTTTACTGCGACCTACGAAAATAAACATATTTCTTTATCTCATTGCACCACCTGGATCTACAATAGGTATTACATAAAAACCTTGTCTTGAAGGGTCTTCTGGAAAGAAATGAAAGTGTTATTTGTACATAATAAAAATATGCATTGCGAACTTCCAATACTCGTATAATTGAAATCATACAAATATAATGCTCAGATGTTAAAATTGATGGATGGATGATGGACGGCTCTAGTACTGCCTCAAGACAGATGAGCAGTACACAGCAGTCATACATATTGTTTAAAGTAATTGACGGATTTTTTACAGCTTGGCAAGCATATTTCAGATATGAGAAATATCGAGCACGTAGAATTCGGACAGTCATTTCTTCGTTAAATCATCACATAATCACTCATTAATGTACGAGTATATATGGCAAAAAACTGGCGAAAAGAGGGTTTTTAAAATACTTCTTCTTACTCCAAACGGAAAACAGGCGTGATTTTATGTAAAAATGTATGTTATGTTGTATTGTATTGTATATATGTTTCTTTTACTAAAAATGCTATTTACAAACTTATGCTGAAATATAGTGTTTTCTAGAAACTATTGAATAGAACACCTTTATAATACAAGTGTAGCCGCAAATTTATAGTTGGCGACTAGACAGACAATATGAGTGACGTGTTGTGGTTGCGGTCAGACCGCCCGCAGCCTATGGGATGCCAGAACAAACTGCCTGCTCTCGTCTGCGGCTGCTGCAGTCTGTGCATCCAGACCAGTAAATGCCACCCGCGATTCATATATATGTGATAACCACATATTTTCAGCTAAATTTCAACATATTACAGCAGTTCTTCGTAATTTGACCTGCTTTTTTTAGTCACAACTCTACTCTTCATCCGTTTCACGTTTCACAGATAATATGACAGAAAATATTTCCGATTGCAACGAATTCTTTTTTAGGGTTCCGTAGCCAAATGGCAAAAAACGGAACCCTTATAGATTCGTCAAGTCTGTCTGTCTGTCTGTCTGTCTGTCCGTCCGTATGTCACAGCCAATTATTTCCGAAACTATAAGAGCTATACTGTTGAAATTTGGTCAGTCGATGTATTCTGTGAACCGCATTAAGAATTTTACATAAAAATAGAAAAAAAACAATACAGTTTGGGGGTCCCCATACTTGGAACTGAAACTCAAAAATTTTTTTTTCATCAAACCTATACGTGTGGGATATCTATGGATAGGTGTTCAAAAATGATGTTGAGGTTTCTAATATAATTTTTTTCTAAACTGAATAGTTTGCGCGAGAGACACTTCCAAAGTTGAAAAATGTGTGTCCCCCCCCCTCTAACTTCTAAAATAAGAGAGTGGTAAAACTAAAAAAAATATATGTTGTACATTACCATGCAAACTACCAACGAAAATTAGTTTGAACGAGATCTAGTGAGTAGTTTTTTTTAATACGTCATAAATCGTAACACGCAATTTACCTTTCATCCAATCAATACACTGGTATAAAAACATCGATGAAAGTTACAACGAACTACAAGAACTTTTATATGATGTTACTTGCTGATACGGAACCCTTCATGGGCGAGTCCGACTCGCACTTGGCCGCTTTTTTTTTATTGTTTTCCCATAACACTAACGAAGAAAATGCATTTTCTATATAAAAATAATCCCACTTTTGGGGCTAAACAAATCTAAAAAAGATTTTATTTAACATGCAATATATAATACTAGTTGATAATAAAATCATAGATCGTTTTTGTAAAAACTAAGTATTACTTCAGTATTTTCGTACCTCTATTTTATTGATATACACTACTGAAATGAAATCACAATATTTTTACACTCACGAAGAAAAACTAGCATTTTCAGCAAATGAATTTTATAAATGTATGACAGCATGCAACAAAAATATTTTGGTTACTATAACAATTATGGCGCTATAACTAAGCAAATAAACGATTTGTTAATTTATTTGTTATCCGTGGTTTTATTGTACATTAAATTATATATAACTATACATTTGTTTCATCAACATATTTCATTATTTTTACAAGAAAGCTTCCAAAATACAAAGTGAATTTCATTAATAGTACCTACTGATTATCTAATTGTAAAACTAAATATGTATTTAGAAAATAATACTATTTACATAAAAACACAAAGTAAACACAAATTAAACACTAAGAAAGGTTTTCATAGCGACTACTTAAAACTTGGTGTTGTTTTATTTGTGACTTATCAACTTGTAGTTTAAATTAAAAGAAGTAGAACAAAAAACGCCTTTTGTAAAAGTGTCTAAATCAACAAAGCTACTATGTCACAATAAATTCTGACGTAGGTAAAATTCAATATTAAAATGGTGAGATCGATTCTAACTAGTCTACATGTTCTCAGTTTTACCTATTTGGTTGGACTGCTAACACCATTCACATGTTGCTTGGTAAGTGAATAATAAAAGGAATGAACAGCAAACGAAGCACGAGATGCTTTGTTCAGGGAGACGATAAAATTTACATGGGACGACAGGACGCAATGCCCCACTCATAAAACTTGGTACGATTTCTCTTGTGGGTCCAAAGTAAGAACAATCGGAATACATATTTACTGCTGTTATTTTATTTATAGTCGTAATACGTAAATTTCATCAGATATGTAAGTGGGATTCCAGTTTTATTTTTGCGTATACCTAAGACAAAAAGAAATTATCAACTATGTATTATTTTTGGGTCTTTTATATTCGGATTGACGTATGTGTATGTTTTTAGTACAGTACGTTTGTAAATTGTAATTAAAGTCAATCTGAGTTCCTATATTTGTGCGTGTTCAATATTAATTGAAATTTCTCGGGATATAAGATTAATTTTCAGTGGAATACTGAATATTAAATGCCGACGAATTGATGAACTTAAAGTATGAATATGTATAGAGATAGTATCATAAAAAGTAGATGCTGTTAATTGATAATATTGATAGTAGTATGATAAGTATATAGTATGGTAGGTACAAATTTATTTATTTGACATTGTTTTTGACAAGGCTTAATAATATCGTCATTTCGTGAAAAGAGAATTCGTGAGTGTGGGTGTCAACTGATATAACTCGGTACTCATTTACACACATGAATATAAATTGAAATTAATGTATACTATATCTATATCTGTATCAGACATTTACATGAAACATATGAACGAGATACCTATACCGTTACGTAAATCTTTACAGTGTACAATAAATAAATCGCTTATTTTTAATATAAATTGGATCCGTTTCTATTATTTCCAACAATAGCATAAAGTGATAAAGAAAAGGAAATAAAGCTTTGATAGAATCTCTCCCGTGTTTGGCTCATTCGCGAACGAAATAAATGGGCGGCCGCTACGATATCAGTTTAAGATACAATAGATAAATTAATTTTCGATGTATTGAATATAATCCAGAGGTATTATTATCTTCAAAACAAGAATTGCTTATTGTGAAGAAGATTATTGTTAACGGCACTATTATGTTCCATTCATACATGAGTGCTTATAGAATAACAAGTATTATTTTATTTGGACTAGCTGATTCCACTGAGAGGTAGCTTGAAGATTTTACAGATTTCATTTCTTCTACTTAAGATACGAGTACGTAGATGGTAAATAGTAGGGCAGTAGGAAGTATTTTAATTAATTTCAAACCTGTAGTGCATTCGTGAATGTATCCGCCTGTAAGCCGCTACGAAATCAGTTTAAGATATAATGAATAAATAAATTTTCGATGTTTTGAAAATAATACGGAGGTATTATAACATTCGAAACAAGAATTATTTCTTGTAAATAACATTATTGTTAACAACACTATTGTGTTCCATTCATACATAAGTGCTAATAGAATAACAAGTATTGTTTTATTTTAGACTAGCTGAGTACCGCAGTGTTACACACTTAATGTTGTAAATCGCGAGATAAGCCGCACGAGTTGCCTGCCGGTGAAAATCTCGTCAAAACTGAAAGAGCCTTTCCGGAAATTACCCGCAACAAACAGACACACAGGCAAACAATTTAAAAATTTGCTTTTTTGATATAAGTTCCATATCTACTTTTATATGCATTCAGTAAAAAACTGTTCGCTTGACAACAATCAGTTTTATTGCATCAGAAAAGTTAAACATACATACGTGCTTGTCTGTTTCTGAGAGTACGGAATGAAGATACTAATGATCAATGACACAATGAGTCGGTCAATGAAAATAAATATACAGTAGCATTCGAATTTCTGGAATATATTTTTCCGAAAAGAAATGTAACATATTTCTAAATTCTGTGTCAATAAAATGTGTGAGAATTCTATATTCATTTTAACTATTGTTATCAACTACAAGTGCTATTTTAAGAGTACTTTTAATTTATAACATTTAACGTCTTCCTAGTATGAGTATGTATAGTAGATTATCATGTATACAGGTTCGAACGGTTTTTCTGAATATGAATTTTCCCATTACATGTTTAAATAGTTGTCAGTATATTTGAGGGCACTAATTTATTTGCCTTTAACGATTGACATAGATGTTCTTGACACACGGAACAGGGACGTGCTCTACTAAACACGAGCGAGAAATTGCCAAACTTGAATACTGTAGGCATGAAAAATCGAACCACACTTTGGTTCAACCTGGGAATTGCACTCGACACTTCCTGATGGGCAGTCGCGTACCCTAACCGCTGAACCAACGAGGCACTCAACTGATAACATTCCACATTTTATAAACCATAGAATCCGTCATGTAACTCATGATAAAAAATTATTACACTTTTACAGTGTTTAAAGTATTGATTTCCGTAACGCCCCATTTAATACGTTTAACAAGTTCTATCTACTATACTTACGGATTTCACGAACTGAAGTATAATATCGATAATTTTTATAATATATATACTCGTATCAATCAAAGAAATAAAGCCGACGTTATCCACTAAATAATGTCAACTAAAATACCAAAATGCTATGAAATCCAAATGACAGTAGCTATTGATTACTTCTTCGTGAAACTATTACATGAGGGTTCAAAGACGCAAAACGGTTAGATATTACATTTTGTTCTCCATAAATATCAAATCCAAAATAACTTTATAATGAATATTTCACGTCTTCATTAGTTAACATCAAACACTGGCATCCTGGAAATGGATCGGTTTAGTCAGGTTCCATTAACTGCAATAAATATAGAATTAGCTTAAAAACCAGGTGTGTTATACTAATTGCGTTGTTCCATAAAACAATAATAACATTGTGGCTCCATGTCCACACAATGCAGCCGAGACTAATTGACATATCCAGTGATGTGGGACGAGAATGTTTGCAAATAACATTTTAAATTTATTTCTGAACTAATATCACAGAATACATAATAGTACCAGTACAGAAGCCTCACTCCGAAAAGTAAATTAAAGTTAAAGATACCCTCGGTGTCAAAAGATTAAGTTCAATTCAGATCGCACAGCGCCGAATCACTACGATTATATTTACCTACAATTGCGTCTCTTTCTATCGTGTAACTCTTAACTGTTCTCACGATGTCTGTTCGACCGGCGTGTCTTACCCGGCAGGCAGCCGGCCGACTATACCTAAACTGCGGAGTGACACCCCCCTGCTAATATGTTATGAGGAAACCAGAGCCAGAGAGGAACTTTTCTGATTACTTCTGATTGTGCTTTCAGGTGGAGTTTATAAATTTACTAAGAATTATTATCTAAGTGTGTTCTTTTTATTGCTTTAATTTACAACAGTTGATAATCATAAGAAACAAGAGTATTGTAATTTCAATTTCTCATGTAATAAGTTGGAATACTAATAATCAATTGCGTTAGGCTAATGGAATTAAATTCCACTAAGAGGTAGCTTTGAGATTATACAGATTTCATTTCTCCTACTTTAGATACACAAGGGGGTAGTCTATGTTAAGATACGAGTACGTAGACAGTAAATAGTAGGTAAGTGGGAAGTATTTAAATTAATTTCAAACCTGTATTTTCTTCGTGAATTTAATTAATACTATTAGTCGACTACATATATACGAATACCAAAACGCCGAATGGACCACAATTAATATGAGTTATAAGTGGCAACATAATTAAGGTTCCATTGTCAAAGACTTCTACAATCACGGATTTCGCCAAGGCTACGCTACAATGTTAATTTGACAAAGAGTATTTTAGCGTGTGTGTATCAAAAACATGTAGTGTGTGTGACATAATATTAATTGAATAATGTGACATATTTTTATACATTTTTTAAATAAATAATAGCTTCCTGCACTCCTCCTCCACATAAACTATAAGGGTGCAAAATTTCATACTTGTCTGTCCACGTAACTTTCGTAAAAAGGTTTACAAAGTTTTTGCTTTGCGTAATAATATTATATGTAAATACTTTAAACATCTCCCCACTACTATGTATAAAATTCTTCATCAAGATTAAAGATTTCTGATATGACCTGGAGGAGATATATCCCGAGTTGACGTGTTGTATACTTAGCTTCGTTTAAACATAACTTTTTCACATCTGCTTTACTTTAAAAATGGGATGATAAAAAAATGTCAGTGAGTTTATCTGATGACACGAATTTCAGTACCTACTTCATACTACAAAAAACATAATAAAGCCGGTTCCAAAAATAACGGGTCAGTCACATAAACCCGAATATCTCCCGAACTACGTATGCCATCCTAATGAAACGAAGACTGTTCAATTGAGAATTTAATTATACAGATAAAAAATAAAATAAAACTTAGTTACACCCACAATATTAATCTTAAATTAAAAAAAAACTAAAGTAGTCATATTTTTCTTAAGATTTCATTTTTTTATGATTGTTTTTTTGCTGTTTTTCATCACTTTCTTCATTTAATACTTTGTATTGCCTCCACGAGCTCTTCTGACAGCTTCCAGGCGATTAGGCATGCTGTACACCAAATTTCGGAGCCGGTGCTGAGGAATACCTTCCCATTCCTCCACCAGTGCTTGTATGAGCTCGGGAAGCGTGATTGGTGGGGGGTTTCGACCTTTCACGCATCTCTGAAGCTCGTCCCAGGCGTGCTCGATGGGGTTTAAGTCCGGGCTTCGCGCTGGCCACTGCATGAGTTCGATACCGACCTCTTCAAGGTAGTCATGTACAATTCTGGCGGTATGGGGACGCGCATTATCATGCATTAATATGCCATGCCGGTCCATCCTGGCCATGAAAGGACCTACATGTTCATTGAGGATCTCTTCCACGTACCTCTCTGCATTTAGAGTTCCATTTTGAATGAGCACCAGCTCGGTGCGGGCCTCAGCAGAAATCCCAGCCCAAACTTGTACGGAGCCTCCACCGTACGCCACTTTTTCCTCCACACACGCTTGATGGAAGCGCTCCCCTGGTCTTCTGTACACCAACTGCCTACCATCATGCTTATAAAGCATGAATTTAGACTCGTCCGTGAACATTACCCTAGACCAATCGTCTAGTGTCCAGTTTAGGTGTTCGCGCACGTATCTCTGTCTTGCAATTCGATGTCCCCGTTCCAGTTTGGGGCCATTTGCGGGCCTCAATGGTTTCAAATTTGCTTCAGCAAGACGTCTTCTTACTGTTTGAGCGCTTAAATTGCCACCTCCAAAGCGAATAAAGTGAGTTTTTAGACCAACAGCAGTTTGAAAACGATTTCGGAGCATTGTAGCCACCAGTTGTCTGTCTTCCCTGGCCGTTGTGCATCTTGGTCTGCCATTTCCTGGTCTTCTAAGGTGTGATCCGGTCTCTTGGTACCGCTGGACTACCCGCTGAACAGTCGACAAAGATACACCAATGTTTCTGGCTGTTTCACGCTGGCTCCGCCCAAGTTCCAAAAAAGTTAGGATTCTGGTACATTCCTCTAGCGTGACTGCCATGCTTCACCTCACAGAATAATAATTATGCACGTGGAAGACGTTCACGATAATTTTTTTTGTGACAGAATAGAAATGGAAAGCATCCATAATGACATGAAACAAAAATTTTGTTTTTAAAAATAGTCATTTTTTTAAATTTTGTTTTTCTAATGAAGTTTTTTTCATCAACCAGTTTAAATAATATGCTATTAGAAGCGCAACTAAAAAGTCTTTATTCTGTTTTTTATTTCATTGATCTAGCTTTTACAGTTCTGGAGGTATTTCAATTTTTGTGACTGACCCGTAATTTTTGGAACCGAGTGTATATACCTTTTGTGGAAAGTAAATTGAGAGAATTGTAGTTTAGGCAGAGCGAAGGATAAAAGAAAAAGGTTACACTCGGGCCCTCCTCTGAGAACAATTTTTCAAACTAGGTTGGTTTCTTGGTTTACTCACATCACTGATTTAAACGAAGACAATATGCTTCGAATAACTCAATGTTTAAACTTGACGTAAAGAAGTTTTTGCATTTTGTTTTGTTTTTCCCTTCGTTTTAAATTTGTACTGTGCCTAAAGTATTTTAACTTTTTTTTTGTTTTTAACGCTTATTTATGAAGTAATCTGTAACTCAGTAAAAGGACTCCTAATTTTATTTTTAAGCTTTCATAAAGATTTATGAAAACTTAAAAATAAAATTAGGAGTAGTATGTTCATAGTTCATAGTATAACTAGATAGTCGTACTATGAAAGTCACTACAAGGACCATTGGTTATTTTTTTTTTTATTACAAATCATTATACAACTCTTCGATATTATTGAAGAGTTTGGGTTTGAGTGTTTTCTATATATAATATGTATTTACTTACAAAAAAAGTATGTTTGTGTATATCAGTTATCTAGTACCAATAATACAAGCTCTGCTTAATTTGGGACTAGATGGTGTTGTTTGTAAGATGTCCAAAATATGTATATTTATATATTTCTTGAAGTTTTTCTTATAGCCTATTTAGACAACTTTTATATTACTGAAGTGACTAAGATTGGGTATTAAATTGACTTTTTATAATTTCAGGTTATATTAAACATTGGGTCCTGACAGCGGTGACTAAATAATTATTATCAAAAAATTGAAAATAATATTTAACAGTTAAGAGTATTTAACTTTTTTTTTTCCTTTAAGAAAAAAGGACTTTAAAGGCCCGTTATAAGCAAAATAATTCTAATGTATATATAGTGTGTATAGCAACTATAACGCTAGGTATATACTAAATGTATCACTGGTTTCTGGTCGTTGGCAAAACTCCAAGTTTAGGTGCGCTTGTTCACCATTTAAAAGATGGGTCTGAAAGATTGTACTATCTCTCTGAATTCTGTCCTGGTCTGAAAGGTATGTAGGTAAATGTTGGAATAGAAATCTTGAAAACTTCCAGCGAATTCTTCTATTATTGGATTCTTCCGAATTATATGTTTCATTTTTAGGGCTCCATAGCCAAATGGCAAAAAACTGAACCCTTATAGATTCGTCATGTCTGTCTGTCCGTCCGTATGTCACAGCGACTTTTTTCCGAAACTATAAGAACTGTACTGTTTAAACTTAGTAATTAGATGTATTCTGTGAACCGCAATAATATTTTCACACTAAAATAGAAAAAAAAACAATAAATATGTGGGTTCAACATACTTAATACTGAAACTCAAAAATGTATTTTTCATCAAACCCATACCTACATGTATGGATAGGTCTTCAAAAATTATATTGAGGTTTCTAATATCATTTTTTTCTAAACTGAATAGTTTGCGCAAGAAGCACTTCCAAAGTGGTAAAATGTGCCCCCCCCCCCCCCCTGTAACTTCTAAAACAAGAGAATGATAAAACCAAAAAAAATAGATGATGTACATACATTACCATACAAACTTCCACCGAAAATTGGTTTGAACGAGATTTAGTAAGTTGTGTGTTTTTAGGGTTCCGTAGCCAAATGGCAAAAAACGGAACCCTTATAGATCCGTCAAGTCTGTCTGTCTGTCTGTCTGTCTGTCCATCCGTATGTCACAGCCAATTATTTCCGAAACTATAAGAGCTATACTGTTGAAATTTGGTCAGTCGATGTATTCTGTGAACCGCATTAAGATTTTTACATAAAAATAGAAAAAAAAACAATACATTTTGGGGGTCCCCATACTTGGAACTGAAACTCAAAATTTTTTTTTCTTCAAACCTATACGTGTGGGGTATCTATGGATAGGTCTTCAAAAATAATATTGAGGTTTCTAATTTCATTTTTTTCTAAACTGAATGGTTTGCGCGGGAGACACTTCCAAAGTAGAAAAATGTGTGTCCCCCCCCTCTAACTTCTAAAATAAGAGAGTGATAAAACTAAAAAAAATATATGTTGTACATTACCATGTAAACTACCAACGAAAATTAGTTTGAACGAGATCTAGTGAGTAGTTTTTTTTTTAATACGTCATAAATCGTAACACGCAATATACCTTTCATCCAATCAATACACTAGTATAAAAACATCGATGAAAGTTACAATGAACTACATGAACTTTTATATGATGTTATTTGCTGGTACGGAACCCTTCATGGGCGAGTCCGACTCGCACTTGGCCGCTTTTTTAATATGTCATAAATGTAAACCTCAATTTAGCTTTCATTCAATCAATACACTATTATTAAAACATCGATCAAAGTACAACGAACTAAAAGAACTTTCATATGATGTTACTTGCTGCTACGGAACCCTTCATGGGCGAGTCCGACTCGCACTTGGCAGCTTTTTTATTTTTAATATTTCAATGGCTAGTCAAATCGTTATTTTTATTTAAGTTGCTTGACAACTTATAGGTTTAAATATTATGGTATAATTGTAAAATTGGAATTGAATTCCTCACAGCTTAGACAAGTAATCATCATTATCTAACCTCAGACGCCCTCTATGTTTCATAGTTCTCAATTTAAAGGTACTCTGGCGACACCATAGCCTTAGTGCACTATTTACTTATGTTTTTAATGTCTTTATCTTTAATGAAATTCAGATATTTACTCCGACATTTTTTAAGAACAAAGGAACCTCAGTATAGTTACATAAATAAATTACTCAAACTTATGGATAACAGAGTTGTTTCTGTCTCAAATACAAAATGCTAAAGTGATTTATGAAGAAAACCTAATTTCTCAAAGTAAGGTTACCAATAGAAATCCTAAGCTTTTAGTATTTTCAGATTATTTTTATAGTAAAACCTTTACGTATACTTATATTGCTTACATTTTATTTTATTGATACCTGTAACTTCAAAGCCTGTAACAACAATGTTATCAGGTGAAAGCCGATCTCTATTATATTTTCTGTATGTAAATCAATTTGTGTACAATATTCATATTCTTAACAATAAATTCTGATAGCTTTGTCGTAGTATTTAATACCACTGTTACTGGGGAAAAAACACAGTTTAAATTATCAGTTTAATAGTAGTTGAATTGAATAGTTACATTCTTCAGTTAGGCGATTCGCACACTGCCCCGCGCTCCGTCGCGTAGCGCGGAGTGTCAGCATTTAATTTTACGTCGATTAGTATAGAAAACCCGCCAGGTCCAGCACACCAAAAACGCGCCACGCGTGAGCGTGTGCCGCTAGCATATACTGCCACCCCGTGCGTAGGCGGGGCGGACCGCAGCAGTAAACACATTTATATACGAAATTGAACAATGCCCAGCAACTTGGGATATGAAATGCAAAGAATACAGACGACGACCAAATGGAAAGTAACCTTTAGTTTGGTGCGGGCCGCGTACAAAGCCGTCAGGCACGGAGGCGTGGTAAAATCTGCTCGAAGAGGCAGATCTGCTCCTCAGTCACCGCGCGCGGGGTCTGCTGCCCCGCGCCTACGCGCCTGTGCGCGTCGCCAGTGTGTGAATCGTCTTATGAAAAATGAACGCATAGTTAAAATAAAAAAGATAAAAAAGATTTGTGAATGCACCAACGAAATACAACAGCACAGTGCTTTCATTTTAAGGTTGGTCTTCGATGCGAGGGTAGTCTCGTTCAAGAAGGCTCATTCGTACTTGGAGTATATATATAAGCCTTGTACGGTAGTTCTAAGTCAGTCTGTCATTAAACTGTTTAACTAAAGGACGTCTCTTATTTAACACTGGCGACGAGGCTGTTTTTTCGAATACTACGTGTGCATAACAAAAGTGTATTTAATCGAAATTCAGAATGGCGGTGGGCAAAATCCAAGAATTTGATACGAAATCGGGGAACTGGACAGTATATTGTGAAAGACTGGAAATGTATTTCGTCGCGAACAACGTCGAGGATAAAGTGAAATTACCTACATTGATAGCGATGATGGGTGAAGATGCCTATTTATTACTATCCACTTTGGCTAGCCCTAAACAACCTTCAAAGTTGACCTACAACGAAGCGGTGGAATTATTGAAGAATCATTTACAGCCAAAACCTTCTATTTTATTTGAGCGTTATAAAATGCGTCAAAGAAGGCAGGCGGCCGGAGAAACTATCGCAGAGTATGCAGCCGAGCTCAAAAGACTAGCCAAAAATTGCGATTTTGGATCAAACCTGGAGGAAAACCTACGGGATCAACTCGTTTGTGGGTTGATAAGTGAAACAACGCGTCAAAGATTATTCGCAGAAGATGACGCCACCATCACATTTAACAAAGCGATAAAATTAGCATCCACCCTCGAATCGGCGGAGAAAAATGCCTGCGCGGTCGAGCGCGATTCTACGGTAACCGTCAACAAGGTTTATATGAAGAATACGGTATCAAAGTGCACGGCGTGCGGAGACAGCGAACATAAAACGGTTAATTGTCGATACTCAAACTTCAAGTGCAGTGCATGTAGAAAAATAGGTCACTTGAGGAGGATGTGTCCAGACAGACTCGTATCGGCGGGAACAGCCGGGTATAACCAGCGTAAGCGGGGACAGCGCGGGTCGCCTAGCGGGACAGCGGAGCGCGGAGGACAGTACGCGAGCGGGCCGGGCCGCGCCGGTAGCGGGCGCGGGTCGTGGAGCGGCCGGGGCGCCGCGGGCAGCTACTGGCTGCGCGGCGAGGGCGAGCACCAGCCACCGCCGCCACTAGCGGACGAACCGCGAGCGGATAGCGTCGGGGAACAGGACAGCGACGATGACGACGAACCGATATATCAGATGTCATTAGCTAAATATAAACCGGTATGTGTTTCACTTTCAGTTAACAATAAATTATTAAAGATGGAAATCGATACGGGCTCCGCCCTGTCTTGTATAAGTGGGTATACTTACCGTAGTCATTACAGTGAGTTAACCTTAAATCCTTGTAAATTAAAATTAAAGTTTTACGATGGCTCCCTGATACGACCTTTAGGTTATTTAAGAGTGCAAGTGAGTTACAACGATGTTAAAAAAGTGTTAGATTTATACGTGATAGATAACGGAACTACAAGCTTATTGGGCCGACAGTGGCTTTCAGAGTTAGATATAGAAGTACCTAAAATATGTTTATATAATGTAAACACTGTGAAAGATAAAAATAAACTTGTGAATGAAATAATTTCCAGGCATGAGGCGTTGTTCGATGGCACACTGGGGCGATATAAGGGTGAGAGGGTGCGGCTACACGTGCGGCCGGGCGCGGAGCCGGTGTTTTGCCGCGCGCGGCCGGTGCCGTACGCGCTGCGCCCGCGCGTTGACGCCGAGCTCGACGCCATGCTGCGCGCCGGCGTCGTCGAGCCTGTGGAGCGCTCCGACTGGGCCACTCCTCTCGTCATTGCAGCCAAGGCCGACGGAGGTATACGCGTGTGTGCTGACTACAAGGTAACCCTAAATCGCGTTCTATTGGTCGACCGGTACCCAGTTCCTAGAGTTGAAGATTTGTTTAGTGACCTCAGTGGAAATGTTTATTTTACAAAATTAGATTTATCGCAAGCCTATAGCCAGATAGTGCTTGACGAGGAGTCGAGAGCGTATACTACCATAAATACACATCGGGGCTTATTTAAATACAACCGCCTAGTTTACGGGCTGGCCTCGAGTCCGGGTATTTTTCAAAAATTCATGGAAAATTTATTTAAAGACGTGCCGGACGTCATAGTTTTTTATGATGACATTTTAATCAAAAGTAAGGATTTGCCAACCCATTTAAAAGCCGTTGAAAAAGTTTTAGGTATTTTAGAAATTAACGGCTTAAAAATAAAAAAGAGTAAATGTGAGTTTTTATCGGAGCAAGTGCAGTACTTAGGATTCGTTGTAGATAAAAACGGAATACACGTAACTCCGGATAAAATTAAGCCTATTGTCAACATGCCACCACCGCAAAATACCACCGAACTTAAATCGTTTTTGGGAATGGTGAATTTCTACGGTAAATTTGTTGATAATTTATCTAGCTATTTGGTTCCACTTTATGACCTCCTTAAAAAAGGGAAACATTATGTTTGGGGGAAAGAACAAAACGATAGTTTCAAACGGGTAAAAAAGTTGTTGTGTGGTGCTGGTGTGTTAGTACATTACGACATGTCGAGGGAAACTGTGCTTACGTGCGACGCGAGCGCGCGCGGGCTGGGCGCGGTACTGGCGCAGCGCGCGGCCGACGGCAGCGAGCGAGTGGTGTCGTACGCCTCTCGCGCGCTGACGCAAGCGGAAGCGAATTATAGCCAAATACATAAAGAGGCTCTAGCAATCATATTTGCGATAGAAAAATTCCACCAGTACCTATACGGACGCCGGTTTCTTTTACGCACTGATCACAAGCCCCTGGTTAGTATTTTTGGATCAAATGTGGGGATACCCACCACGGCAGCGAGTCGCCTGCAGAGATGGGCAATTAAACTTTCAGCATACGATTTTAAAATAGAATATATTAATACAGATAAAAATACAGCCGATGCTCTTTCGCGTCTTATTCAAACCCATAAGGAGGAGACAGCCACCGCTGAGGGGGACTTACCCGAACAAACGTATCTACATTTTGCAACAGAGGCACTCCTAATAGATTATAGAATACTTAGAAAAGAAACCGCGGCAGATCCATTACTGAGTAGGGTTATGAGCTACTTAACTGACGGTTGGCCCACAGAAGTAGACATAAGAGAGCTAAAACCTTATTTCAATAGGAAACGGGAACTATATTATGAACTAGGGTGTATCATGTGGGGACATAGGGTAGTAATTCCATCATCGTGTAGGAGCAAGATAATCAATGAATTACATGAGTCGCACATGGGGATAGTCAAGACAAAAGCATTAGCGCGAAGTTATGTGTGGTGGCCAGGAATAGACGAAGCGGTGGAAGCGGCGTGCCTCGCGTGCAGCGTGTGCGCCAGCACGGCGGACGCGCCGCCCGCGCGCGCGCCTTGCCCTTGGCCGTGGCCCGACCGGCCGTGGTCACGGCTGCATTTAGACTTCCTAGGTCCGATTTTAGGTACTACTTACTTTATAGTAGTCGACGCTTGTTCAAAATGGATAGAGGCGATCAAAATGAAAAGTACCACAGCATTTGCAGTAGTGTCCGTACTGCGGGAAATGTGGGCTAGGTTTGGTCTACCTAAGCAGGTTGTTAGTGATAACGGTCCCCCCTTCACTAGCGTCGAATTCAAAACTTTCCTAGAAAGAAATGGTATAGACCACGTTTATTCCGCTCCGTACCACCCAGCCTCAAATGGGGCAGCCGAAAACGCAGTCAAAATTTGTAAACGGGCTATTAAAAAGGCAATTAAACAAAAAATAGACATAGATATCGCTCTAAATAGATTTTTGCTGGCCTATAGAAACACCGAGCATTATACGATTGGAGACAGCCCCGCAAAAATATTACAGGGGAGAAGTTTACGTATGCGCCTAGATAAATTAAAACCAGATCGCTCTCAACGTGTAAACGAGCGGCGCCAAATAGGCGCCACCGAAGCTAGTGCGACCCGCCAACGGGTCTTAGAGCAGGGCGCAGAGGTGTGGTGTCGAGATTTCCGCTCCGCAGATAGGTGGGTTCCGGGTAAAATAACGGAAAAGTTAGGAAACACTGATTATAGAGTAAAATATGATAATGGAACTGAGGTACATAGGCATGTCGATCAATTGAAACGTAGGGTGTCCAAGGTCACTCCGGAAGTACACACGCGTTCACCGCCCAAGGTCGCAGCTCGTCGAGCGTCTTCGCTGACAATACCCATGGATGATGAGAGGAGTGGGCCGGGGGTACCTAAGGAGACTCCAGTAGCGGGTCGGCCGTCGCCGGCGCGCAGCATCGCGTCACCAGTACAAGTACCCCCACATCAGTCGCCACAGGGGTTATCCCATGGGTCAGCACAGGCATCCCCCCATAAGCATACAGAAGCGCAACCCAGTGTGTCGGAAAACAAACCTCAGGTCTCGCCGGTTGTACGTAACCGGCCCGTAAGACTACGGAAACCGCCCCTTCGTTTCCAGTTTGACGATTATTAGTAGATTAGAATTTAGTATATATAGTTGAATGTCATTATCATCGTTATTGTATAGTATCGAACATTAAATATATAAGTTTTTATTTTTTTTATATTATGTAAGTTATTTAAGCTAAGTAGTTATTAGGGGTGGAGGTGTTGGAGTATATATATAAGCCTTGTACGGTAGTTCTAAGTCAGTCTGTCATTAAACTGTTTAACTAAAGGACGTCTCTTATTTAACAGTACTAAAATAAGCGTGGCTCAACTTATAATGTTGATAAATTTTGAGAAAATCAAAAATAAGGTATAAATTAAGTAATCACATTTAATACCTACATAAAAGCATGGTAGATGGAGCTCGTATATCTCTTCAACATTAAACTTTAACATGACCATTATTGCACTATCGAAATGTCTTTTATTTCCAATATGCCATCAAATACCGTATTTTACGGTCGAGTATTGGATTTAAAAGCAATCAGTTGAGAAGAGGAGATAACGAATCAAGGCGCAGATTCGATGATTAGTTCCCGAGGAATCTGATCCGCACAAGGGGATCAGCACAGGCTATAAAAGTAAATTGAATTGTTCTCCGGGCTGTTGTTTCTTGCTGCAGGAACCAATGGCCTTTGCTATGTATGTTTTTTTAATTTATGATTTTACAACACTCCGGTGACATGAAAAATAACATTTATATATTATTTCTATCTATTTTATTTATTCAATTGTTAATGCACTTTTTACAACGGCAGACTTAATGCATAAGGCATTCTCTACCAGTCGACCTAAGGGTGGTGTAGAAATCATGGAGGGAGGTGCACAGCGGTTACATTATCAGTGAAAACCACCACATACACTACATAAATGAGTCTACACAGACATTTACATACACATACACACACTCATATGCTTAAAAATTTACATATACACACATATTTTGATAATATTCGTACACTATGACAACTTGATATTATGTCCATGGTGATTCAAATATCGATTGGATAATTCTGCAATTTCATTGACAAGGACATCAGATCACAAGGTGCATGCCTTATTTTTAAACATGAAACGGTTACTGGTCAGGTGTAAAAAAACTACACTTTCCACCTGACTATCAGCGATAACTGGTGGCTTTGATTACAGTTCCTTTTTTTTCTCGTTTTTGAAAAGACAACTACCGAATTAGGAATAATAATAATGTGTCGCGGGGGGGAGTAACAATAATAGAAAATACATAAAACGGACACAAAGAACACCCAGACTCAGAACAACAATAATTTGTGAATCACACTAAGTGTTGTCTCACGTGGAATTTGATACCCACGACATTTGGCCGTTTAAATCACTAGGCCGACAGTGCAGTCAATTACATTGAAATCAAAACTAATTTAATTTAAAATCAATAGTCATTGTATTTGTATAATGATTTTTGATTTTGATAGTTAGTGTCCTTTTCATTGCCTTAGTAAAAATAATCATCAATGAATTGATATTGATCAATTTTTTAACCCAAAAAAGTATCTATTTACTTAATATTGTTTTTCTGCGATTTGTATCTTAACTATTGTGATACAATTTGAAGTGTGGATCTTGGTTTTAGTAATGATTGCAGGAGTTTAGAGCTCTCAAAAATATTATTATATCTAATCTACAATCACACAACATTACGAGTATGCAGTGATGCTGTTCAGCAAGGGAACTTACCAAAGTACTATCTTAATCCAATTCAAAAGATTCAAGTTAAAAGTTTTAAAAGGACCCTTTCTCATTTGCATTTTCTTTATACTTACTAACATAACAAAGGAGTTCATATGGAACAGAAATCCTAATCTAAATGTTAAGCCGGTATCAGTAACAACCATGGTATTCAAAACTTCGATCAATATCAGTTCTTTGGTTCCAATATTGGTATTAGGGTGGCTATAATAAAACTTGGACAATTAAATGTAAGTCAACGCTGTCGGAAACGGCAAGATAAGACCTAGTGGCGCCCCTTAGTGTGGTTCTTCGGCCATTAACAGGGTGGCCCTACACCCCGAGCTTCTTGAACTGTCTCCAAATGTGATTAGAAGTGTCTATAAAATTCAAACGTTTGGTGATTACGCTTAGTGTGCTTAATGTGAAATCCTCGAGACCCCTCAAGAATTATAGCCATTCTTATCTTTCTTATTGGAAAATACTTTCACGAATATAAACAATAAATAGCAATGCAGAGCTTAGAAGATAAATGCGGCCTAGTGAGTAATAATGATTGCGGATATAACGTTTAAGATTTTCTTCTAAAGTTATTTAAAAAACATTTTGCGTTATTTAGGACATTTCTTGTCCCAGTTAGGTAAACATATGGTCACCTTAGCTATAATTGGCACAAGTTTTGCTAGACCAGACCAACGGCTGTGGGACTGTGTCCAACTTTTACTTGTTCTATAATTACTTTTAGTACTTCACAAAAATTAGTTTAAATTTAATTTTGGGCTAATTTTCTGAAGAACTTGTTTTATAAATATAGTCTCTGAGTTACCGTAATATTATCTTATTGATAAAACTAAAACTTTTACTTTATAATCGTACTATATAAACGTACGTTGCATCATGTAATTACAGCACACTACTATTTTTTTCAGATATTTCCTAGAGGGGGATGGATACATAGTAAATATGCCAAGTATGGCAAGTTCCTTCTTGCCTAAGTAACTCATTACAATGTAGAATGAACCAAAAATAGATACTATTTGTCAGCCCACACCACACCCCTAAGGGGCCTTATCAGCCCATAAGGGACACCATTATACATGCAGCAAACGATAAGTTGACATTATTCTTGGTGTATTAAATATAATATTCTATATGGCCGTTGATGTTTTCGACAATGTTTTAATTTATGTTTACATATTGCGTCAAATAATATAGTTTCAAAGCTGAGATAACCGTATGAAAAAGTATTTATAGTATCATCAGAATCAACAGCCTTCAACAGTCCACTGCTGGATATAAGTCTCTCCTTAGATAATGTATATGATACAAAAACCTTGTGCCTACCCTTTTTTACGAAAATTATGAAGTTATGGCATAGTTAAAATTTATTTGGAGAAGGAGTTCAGAAAGTTACGTATTTTGATCACTGGGGGACCACTACTACTACCAGTAACATTTAATGAACAATTTAGTTAGTTCCATCAACATTGCTGTGAGGAACAAGATTAATGATTCTCGTGTCTCCATTTTATTTCCCCGCGGATAATCTCGTTGTCTCCGGCTTAAGGACATGTGAGCCGGAAATACGACAGCAATTTTCCTCCAACTATAGAAAAATGAGGAGCGTTTAGCGTTGTGCATGGGTGCCCACCCGTGAGTACTGGGTTCACCCTCGCGCTTCGGAGACACAGAACCAACGAACCGTTTTCATATTATATATCCTTCTTGCGGATCAACTTATGACGTGCCCGTTTATCACCGTAACTCATTTAACCTATATTATACAATTCTTCTTATACAGAGTGTTTTTTAAGACCTGTTTCGCGGGTGACCTTATAAACGAACATGAAAAGGATTTCAACTTTCATATGAATATTTGCTTGATTTGTCTATGTTCAGCTAGTTTTAAATTGGCATATCTTTACCTTTACCATATTACCTTTAATCTTTACCGTATTATAAGTTCGTACATTCGCTTAATTGCTTGTGGCGAATTTCATTTCACGTTTACACAAAAAACGCTAAGTGACTCTTGCTCGCCGTGCTAATGACTATAAAAGTGTAAGTACTATAAAGTAGACGTTTTAAACTTTATCAGAAATTAAAATAATTGTATATAGAAGTATGTAATATTGTACTCTTAGCAATATTAAGTTTATTTCTTTCTTTTTAAAATAAGTATGTACAGTAGGTAAAGATAGCAATACAATTTTCTTATATTACTGAATTAAATTTACATTAACTCTCAGATCGGAACTTCTTCTCCATAACTCAAGTCTTTAGCCCCAAAAACTTATCTTCTGATATTTATTATTATTCTCTGAAAGCTTAAGCTATTGGCCTGCAAAAGGCATGAAGCTACTTCGCTCACAGTAGTACTGTTTTATTTATAGCCGCTACTTTGAGGAGGCAATAAACGAAGTGGTCATCCGTCAGCCACACTCTTGAGTCACAGGAATGTAATCAAGACATTCATCACAGACACATATCACTCAAACGACCAAAAAAATTGTACGGTATGTAGCAGAGCGCGTAGCTTCTCTAAAAGAATGATTACCTTTACTTGTGACGGATAAGATTCTTTGTCACATTTCGTTTTTTCTTAATACTTTTAAATAAATAAGATGTTGTGTTTCGGAACATAAATTATATCGCGTTTGTCCCTATTCTGCAACATTAAGATAAACCGCGTCATTTTTCCTGTTTCCATTTATGCTATGCATATTTAACAATTACTCTTAAATAATGCCAACAATTTTTATTCGCTTTGTTTATCGTTCTCAATTCTGATTGAAGAGGGAGAGAATTGATTGAGAGGTAGAAAGTTTAGTCTTCTATTTTATCTTTATCTTCTAGGTACTTGATATACTCGTACTTTAAGCTACTGAAATTAGAACTATTTGATCTCTGTTTAGTTGCCAAAATTGTTACGAGTTTTACTTAAAGCAAAAAGTCAAGACGAATATATTCTTTCAGAAGAGAAATATGAATAAATATTTAGTATAAAAGTCAGTTGCTTTTAGGACGTAGAGTGAGTGAAGGGATGACAGTAACATTGCCATAAAATGTGACGCAAATGGAAGTTGTATGAAATAAACGTGTGGTTATGCCATACTTTAACGTCTGAAATTCTGCTACATTATGATTAAAATAGGAATCATATAAGATATGATAAAAAAAATGGAAACTGCTGTATTAGATTGTAGGCTAATTATACACCATTATATTTAATAGACAAAAAGAGATAAAATAATGAGAAAAGAAGAGACAAAAGTGAACTTGGTTGCGGTGTTAAGTACGAAGAAATAAAAATGTTAAAAGAGGTAGTTAGGGTCGACAGGGTGACATTCGCCGTGTTCACTAACAATCGTTTCAAGCTTAATATACGCGCTACTCCTCTAATGAGGTGTAATTTAAAAAGCTTTATAGAAATAGTACTTAAACATTTCTACGTACTTCAAGGAGGTAAAAAAATATACAGTGTTTTCAGTAGTATTATAATAACCCTGTAGAATGGCAAAGATGTTGTCTGTCTTACAAAAGTCCGCTTGAAATTGGTGGTAGGAATTTTTAAATGTAGACCGACATAGTCATAATTGTGGCTAAACTCTGTAAATAAAGATTAAAAAAACTTACATGTTTAAATTTGCGTTGTGTTTAGTTATATATATTATACTGTTTATTTCATATAATGTTTCCCGCATCATGTTTTCTATTCAGTGTTTGAGGTAATGTTTCGTCAGGTACTACTTTTTGTTGTGTAGGCATTAGTGTTGCGCCGCATCGTAAAAGTAAATATCTAAGGAAACGGATATGGCCATGGGTTATTAGAGTCGGTAATCTGGCTCTTTATTAGAATAAGTATAATATAAACAGAATGTAAACACATGTTATCTAGACTGTACTTATAGCACGAAGTAATAAGTTTTCAATTTCTTTTATATTGACATCTACATCTGTAGTACAACTTGTGTGGAATAAAAATAAGGCTTTATTATTAATTACTATATTAGCTATGGTCTGCGGCTCCGCAAAAGTTTATATCGGATATCACCGTAAAAAGGAGCCTGGGTCCTTTCCCAAGGTTCCATATATCTCTATGCCAAAATTCATCAAAATCGGATCAGCGGTATAGGCATGAAAACGTAACAGACAGACAGACAGAGTTACTTTCGCAATTTATAATATTAGTAGGGATCATAAGTTTGCGCTGTTTACGTGTAACTGTGCCATGTGTTTAAAGTACGTTAAAGTCTTCTATGAAAGACTGATGTACACCAACTATACTTAAACCATCTCTTTACTAGGATTTAGGGTTCCTAGTAGAGAGACGGTTCAAGAGAAATCTAATCACTTAGGTGTCCCCTAAAGATTGGTGAGAAACAAACTTTCACTCAAAGTTATTTAACTCTCTCTAGGTGGTCACTTAAACTTAGTGAACGTTAGTGAAAACGGCCATAAAGTCATGATTTTGTGGATTATTACATTAGGATGTAAAGAAGCGTCAGTAAGTGACCTGACTTAACTATCACTACATATTATAAAATAAAATCCTCTGCCGCCTCTGTCTATCTGTTGAAGATAAACTCAAAAACCACTGCACCGATTTAAATGTTTTTTTCACCCCTAAAGCCTGAGAGTGAGAATGCACATAGTTATTTTTTACCGCGATAACCGACATATACGTGGGCGGAACCACGGGCGTAAGCTAGTGTGATAAAATTTCTTCCTTTCTTCTTTCTTTGTGTCCGGAAAGTAATAGAAGGGGTTGTGGGTATTTCTGTCCTTCATGTTGTTCCATAAATGTCTGCTTCTATTCTCTTCTATTTACTTATTTTGTCTACTAAACTCCAAATTAACCTTCTTTTCTCGTACTAAGCTTCTTTACAATA
Organism: Phragmatobia fuliginosa; assembly: GCA_932526445.1. NCBI lineage: Eukaryota > Metazoa > Arthropoda > Insecta > Lepidoptera > Erebidae > Phragmatobia > Phragmatobia fuliginosa. Next base: position 9,977,725 of record OW052065.1, on the reverse strand, counting down.
ATAATTTACCCTTGAGTTTAGAGGCAACCAGACTGCACGTTATAATCTATCAGAGTTAACATTTGGTAAAGGAAGTTTAAAACGTTGACTAACCATCAAATAGTTGTAAGGTAGTAGAGCCATGCTGATTTCAGCACGAATGGGCGGGCTCGACTACCCGCACACAAAAGACCGTCCTAATAATGACAGCATTCTTGCCGTCGTATTTCGTTGGTGAGTATGAGACCGGAGGGCCAAACATCTGACCAAGCTGCGTTGGTAGGGGTCACCACGCTGTATTGCTTTAATTCAACTCATGCTTTCTATCAGGCAGAGTTGCGTCACTTGGGTAGGCTTAATTGCATGAACAATTTTAGTTATGCAGACGACATGGTGTTGATTAGTCCGACTATAAGTGCATTGCGGAAGCTATTGACCGTTTGCGAGAGGTATGGGAATAGACATGGGCTGATTTACAATGGAATAAAAAGTGTTTATATGGTGTTTAGGTCGCGTAGTAATTGTCCATTAAAAGTGCCATCACTAAAACTAAACGAAATTGAACTGAAGCGGGTTCATGAATTCAAATACCTTGGACACTATCTTGCGGATGATCTTAGTGATCACAGGGATATTGATCGGGAACGCAGAGCAATGGCGATTAGGGGTAATATGCTGGCCCGTAGGTTTGCTCGTTGTAGTAATGAAGTGAAAATAACACTATTCAAATCATATTGTCAAACTTTCTACACGAGCAGCTTATGGTTCAGCTGTACCCAGAAGTCTTTAAGTATATTGCGTGTTCAGTATAATAATGTCTTCAGGATGCTGTTAAAGTTGCCTCGTTACTGCAGTGCTTCCACGATGTTCATGAAAGCGAGAGTTGATAGCTTTGAGGCTATAATACGTAAGCGAACTGCCTCTCTGCTTAGGAGAATACGGGACAGCAGTAATAGCATCCTGATGAACATAGCTGAAAAATACGACTCGACTGTAATGAAAAACATTGTAAAAACGTTGATGAAATAAAAATAAAAAAAAAAAAATTGCTAATTACTAACCTAGGTTAAGATAATTTGTATACTAACACTATGGACTTTGTCTGAATAAATAAATTTATTATTATTATTATTATTATTAAATATTCATATATATATATATCTATAAACGGACCACATATCAAAGCTATGTAAGTTTTAGGTCAGTTTTCGAAACAGATAATTGGATAATAATAAATCTTCGAAATAAAGCGAAAAATATATTCGAGAACTAGTAAACGATTACATAAAGAGCCAATTTACTTTGATAATAGTTTATAAAACTCCTTGAAGAAGAACATCATAATCGTAATAAACGACAAACACGAAGGTAAAGCTAATTCATAATGTAATTGATAAATTTTGTGTGCATTCTAGTGCAACCAAGACTCCACTGAAAACTTTGAAATCTAATTGAATTCATGCATACAATATGTTTTACACAAAATTGGCAGTAGTTTAAACAGCTTTTCTAAATAATAAACGATAAGATAGCACCGCAGAGGGAACGCTTTCATTATGCCACGTTCATTGTCCTCGCTGTCCCCCAAAGAATACGGATTCTTCCGTCTCGCAACGGTGGGTAAACCCTTTATATTTCTTGCAAAAAGTTTTGTGACTGCATAAAGGATCATAAAAGAGAGAAAAATGATGAGAAAATGAGTTTTCCCTTTCACTAAGATGACGACTTATCATTTTACCATTATACATTTAGAGATGTCAATAATATATGTAATCCTATAGTACCTGTAATATATTTCGTACATCTTAAACAAAATGCCATCTAATCCCTAACTATGCGGAGCTTGTACAAAACAACTGATATAGATACATATACATATATAAGTACTTTTTTGTCAATGCAAACTTATTTTACGTAGAAAACACCCAAACTCCGAAATAAATTTTTGTAGGTCATCCGCTCGGTCATGCATCATCTTAGTCATCATCCGAGCCGAAAGACGTCCACTGTTTGACTTGGCTTTTCCCAAGGCTTTCCATAATAACCAATCCTGAATCATACGAATTCAACGGTCTCCCGTGTCTTTAAATCACCAGTACATATAACTTTTCTCCTGTCTAATCAATTTCTAGTGAACATATAAACAATAGAGTACTCTATGTACTTATGTATATGGCACAGAACCCTTTTTTTGACACCTAACTTAAAACAAGAATTTTGCCCGTTTTCATCAACTATACTTAAATCGTATTTAATATACTTATCCCCTTAACTTTATGAGAAATGTAATCAATTAAATTTTCCCTTGATATTGGTATAATATCACTATGTAAATGGCCCCCTAAATTTGGGGCACGTTGGTGAAAACAATCCTGTTTAAATTTAGAATTTCATGTGTTTTCCAGAACTAGTTTCAGTAATGTAGAAACAAAAGTTAATAAGAAATGAACAGATATTATGTAAGTTTCATGCTAAAAACTATTGACTACAATAGGCTGCTGATGACGATGATTAACACATTGACGGGTATGTTAGTTTATCGTTATGGTACCTTGACCGCTACGCCCTAAGTTCGATCCCCACCCAAGACAAAATTTGATAGTCAGGTAAAACGGATTGAACCAATAATAATTCATTTGATTTAAACCCTTGATAATCTTGGGAATAATAAAGGCTAGTAAGATAAGTATTATAATTAATAAGTATGCTTAGAATGTTTATGTCATATCTCAAGCCTCTATAAATTATAAATTTATCAGAGTTCATTCTAAAAGATTACATTCATCATTTTAAGAGACTATTTATCTGAAAATATTTTCTATCTAGAATTTTTTCTTGAAACCAAATTTCAATTACAACGATCAAAGACTAGCTTAAATAGTAGGGAAAGGGTTAAAATATTTACACAGGACGCTTGAATTAAAATTTACTCAAAACGGTTAAAAAGGATATAAATCAGGTGGATAACGATCTTTAAATAAAACTCTAATTAGTGATGTTTGTGGGGTAAATACTAAATTATAATTTCAGAATATCAGGAAAAACGTGCAAATTTGTTTAATTGTGGAATCCGAATTAAACAACCTACTCTTAAAATCCATTTGGAGTTTAAAATAACTTGCTCTATGTATGATGTTTAAGAATTAATCCCCAGAATTTGTGTGAATCTATTATCTTTATCCGTATCCTAGAAACCAGACCATAATATAGTTTCTTACATTAATCAATTGGTAAAACTACTAACACTAGAATCTACATTACGACAATCAAGAGTATGAATTATATTAGTTACGCTCTCAATTGTTGACACTTTGTGAAACTTGTGATAATACATTCTTGAAAAAAAATTCACGTGCATTTTCTAGTATTTTAGTAAAGTTAACCTGACTTGATATAAGTAACTAATATTAATATGCCAGTATATTTGATCTGGGCATACTCAACGTTCCACTTGTATACTCTCTACTATCCACTATTATTATTTTTTGGCGTCTACCCCATTTAATGTTGCTAAGACGATTATTTTATTTAGACATCTGTTTACGAGTTATTTAACTTTAAACCGATTTTTTTGTCAAAACAGGACGTAAATTTCTAAAAGCTAAACGGTTATGTCTTACTTTCTACTTCATTATTATGCCACGAGTTTACCTACAAATTATTTTCATTTTTGATATGTTAGGAAAACGAACACCATTTAATTGCATAGGACGGCATTTTTAAGGCAAACTTCCTGCATGACCTCTCGTACAATATTGACATAATGTAACGTAGTTTGATGCATGTGTGTGCGTGTGTTTACTTGAAGTAGCTGAGTTTTTTGGCTTCAGTATAACAAAGGCCGTACGTTATCTATCTTTTTATTTGATCTGAGCTCAATGGTTGATGAAAATCTCTTTACGTTGGCTTGTCTTCTCACACTCATCTAGGTCCGAGGATCCTAAGTTAATGTTTTATCTATACAGCTATTTCGCTACAGATTCATATTGCCTTACCATTGTTACGTATAAGTGTTAAATATTTTTAAGCCTAACAAAAAAAGAAGTACCCATATGTCGTCCCCTAATGTCCCTTCGATAAGGTGCACAAATGTCTATATCTCAACGGATTTCCAATATTATATTATTTATAGAGCATTCCATCCTTGAAAGCCTTTCATTTTATTTCGTTGCGAACAATATATAAAGGTTCCATTTAGGTCCCTCAACCTGAAAGAAGCAAGTCATTTGTCATTTGGGTATGGCGCACAATGTATAGTGAGTTGGCATCCCAACTTATAACTGGGACCTTTAGCATAAAATCTTCGATTATTATCGCCCATCCTTTCAAATTTATTCTGACTATTCTGGGATAGAATTTTCGAAGCGTTGGCAATCTATAAAAATACCTAATCTACATTTTTAAAATTACCCGCCTTTTTCGATATTTTACGTACCTTTTGTGTAAATATTCATGTATATACCAACTTCTAATACTCCTAACTAATGCATATTATTATTATTAAATTAATTATTAGTAAGAAATAATAATGTTTAGTTTATGTTTTGTTCTTCAAGACATTTATTTAAAAATATATTTAACTATTCTAAAATAAACACATCTGTCTGATTTAAAATCTTTGTTGTAACATTTTTATGGCACGTTTTCATTTATAATATTTAAAATTTATATTCATCTTAATAATTTGCAAACTTGTTGCCAAAAACGCAGCAAGCAAAATAAAAATTAAGCGTTGAGATGGGATTGACGAAAAATCTAACATGATTCCATAGCGTTTCGATCGTATGCAGAACCTCACGGAGGCCTATCAATTAGATGTAGTTTAGATATATTTAAGACTAAATCAATATCGCTAAGAGTACTTAATAATAAAACATGGATTGAAATAAGCATATTGTACTAGTGTATTTGAGATCGATCTTATCTGAGATCTTTAAACCGAATGCGCCATTAGTACCTAATGCTGAAAATTGACTTCTGGGACCCAAGTACCTAATATCCACCGATCCTCGATTGAATATTCCTGCTCTCTTTATGAATACAATTAGTAGGTATTTAAAAGCTACAGATAGCGCTAGATAACAAAGATTCCCTTTAAAAGATTATTCCTTTTAAAACCAACAAATAGCTTGTTGATTAGAAATTTAATTTATATGAAAACAACTATTCATTCTGTGTTAATAAGCAAATAAGCTTCATTTTCTTCTACTTTTTATTTTTCTCCTCTAAAGCTACCAAACCCATAAAACTCGTTTATTTATCACAACAATTTTTCTCCATCCTAAGGTCAATCTGCTTATTATTGTGTTATTTTATGTAGGTATAATGTATTGACTAGTGTACGATAAAGTTTATTCAATTTTATTCTATCCTGTAAGCAACCCATGATACTGGAAGTGAATTCAATAGTTTATTCATATTTTAGTTATGGGTTTTAATTTAACAAAAAACAATTTCCTAAGGTATCTGATTCCAGAAACTTAAAGAATGCCTTTTTTATTACACCATCTGCACAACAAATACTGAGGAATATTGATTCCATTATATCTACTAGCACAGGTGTTTGGAATGGCCGAGAGCGACAGCTCTAGTTACGTGTCCAGCAAAGTTTCCTACCCAACCTACCGTCACCACTGTAGTATAGCAATCTCCCTAAATAGAAGCTACTAGCTTCTGTTTAGGGAGATTGAATAGAATTAGGGAATTGAATATTCCTGTAATAATTTCTCACATGAAATATTTGGCAAAATTCAGTCATATTTTTGTTGTTGCTGCGTTTTACACTTTCAGAAAAAATATGATTGCAGAAAACCTTTTTGATTATTTTTTACAGCAAAAAATATTTTAGACAAAGTTGCGTATTTTTACGAAAAAGTATGTGCTTAAAATAATTCACGAAATCTTCTATCCGACCCTAAAATATGACCTCACCTTTCTGTAACACGTTGTGAGTTTATAAAGAATCCTTTCGTTGGTTACACCTAATTCAGACTTGTGTCAGACTTGTCTTTTCATGTCACGTATTATATAATTGCACACGAATAACATGAATTCTAACACTGCTGGCACCGGTGAAAAAGGTAAAACAAAATCCTGGCACAAGCATCGTTGGCTGTGTTGTCTAGAAAGCTTAAAACGTATCCCACGTTTCTTTCGGAATATCAAAAAGATTTGCGCGCCTACGTGGACTACAAACTACTAGCACTTACGATATTTTTGTTTTGTCTTCAATTTTCTTTTAGTTACTTCTATTTCTATAAAGTCTATTCAATATAAACTAGAGTACTATATGTTCATGCTTTATTAAAGGTATACTTTTCTTAGTATCGATGTCTATTTGAAACTATTATTAAGATCGGAAACCCCATTTTACTTTAATGAGGGTTGGTAACGTTAGGAAACGGTTTGATTTTACTAGTTAAATTGTAAACCTTTATCCACAGTGAGGTTGTGACCCCTGACCCTCGTGATAAAAGAATCAGTCAAGCGCAAGTCGTATACCAAGGGTTTCGTAACATCAATTACGTCAGTAAAATACTTAAAATAATAAAGCGATTGCATATTCTTAAGTCTGATTTAGAGCAATCAGCGTCTACCTCATATTTTCGCGAATGCCAAGCACTGGATGGTCCTCTCAATAGGAGCTTTAGGATATATTTTTGGCCATTACAGGATCATAGATTATAGGCGATTAGTATAGTATGGTTAACTTTTTGTTTGTTAACTTTGCAACTTACCATGGTTGCCTGCAAGAGATTGTCTCTGAGCGATAAACTGCCACCTCCTTGGTGGTTAAGTCAAGTGTTAAGTCAGACTTGCAATTTATCTGCTATAAAAAAAGAAACATGTTGTTATTATTATTATTACATACAGTTTTTCCTTATTTTCCACATAAAATTGGCCTAACTGTGGCCGAACACAATGTTAGTTTAAATTAAATGACATTATATGATTTATATGTGATCAACTATTATTTCACTAAAGCTCAAATGGCTGTCGAAGAACAATAATATAATAATACCACTAATAAAACAATAATACTATATGCAAAATTTAAATCTTGAACTTTTTTTGGCATAGCATATTAATAACTCTTAGCTATATATCATACTGTTAAGTAAATGTGAACTTTGTAACAAACAATACTTAAATTTTTAATTTACACATTTTCTGAAACTTTAAGTACTTAATCCAATGTCCAAATAAAAGATCCATTCCTGAAATAATCTTACAAATAAGTAGGTACAAAGAATTCGCTTCACATATGATTATATTGTTCCGAAAATATCTCTCGAATGCTGTATATTTTTGAATGGATAAATATTTTATTTTGAAATAGAAGAATATTGAAAAGAAGATATAGAAATATTCACGGAATTCTTATATGAAAATTCTACAATAACGTAAGGTGATTTTTGGACTGAGAAAATCGTTGAATGTGTACCTAAGTATTAAGTTTGTGTATGTTTGTTTACTGCACACAGTAATACTAACCTAAATGTGTCGGTGAATATTACAATATCGAAGGTAATAGGAAGAAAGAATAAACTACAATCAAAAATTAATGTTAATATCCACTGTAAAAACTAAAACTCGACTACTTAAAAGTAATAAACTGAAAAGAGAAAAACAAGTATCACAATTCTATATAAAATTCGACGTACTAATGCATTGTTTTGGAAGCATGCATAATCAAATCAAACAAGTCAAGTCAAACACTTTATGGTGCAGCAAGCGGAGAGAAATGTAATGTTCGGTAGATCTTTCTTTTTAGCAACACTTTATTACCTACAGACTTACTACTTTACTTTACAGAATACCCAATTGTACTACACCACAAGATGCAAGTGTTTCGCATTTCTACAAACGCAAATGCTTTTATTCTTTTGTATTAATGGTTAAAATCTTGTCATGAGTCACGTGGACTTGGCGTTGAGACAGTTTCCCATAAATTTGTTAGTTTTCTATGAACAAATAAAACGAATATAGAATGTACAATTTATGTTTTTGGGTTTGCCCCCTTTATATAAGAAATATGCTTTCCGTCAGGCAGTGTAGAATTACCTAGGCAGGCTATCAAATGAAAAAAATTTTTTTTTCTTTTAGCATCCGTAAGATACCGTACTATATAAACTACGTAAGCCTGGGAGCTTAATTTATTTAGTACTTGAGTACTCCACTGTAACTTACAATTGGGATACCTAAGTCCATAAAAATAGATCATGTCGGTACTATATGGTTTGATAATAGTAGTGAGCGTAATAGGTGAAACTTTAGATTAATATCTGCTTTTACATTAGCATAACACATAGGCTATCATTTACCCCAACAAACGACATTGAGCCCGCTCCGGCCGTGTAAATGTCGTTTGTCAAAAAAATATCAGAAACAGTTAGTGGGCTTTATTAGAATACGGTAATCTTTTCAAGTTAAAACAATAATTTCGTGCTTTATTGGTCATTAAATAATCATCATCATCAATTGGCCAGCGTGGTATAGTAGGCCAATACCTCCTTTTCAAGGCTGTTGATGATGATGATGATTGGTCATTAAATAATATATATTGTTTATTAAAAAAAACTCCTCTACCGCCAAATTGTTTCCATAATTATGTCATTGAAAATATTTATACGCTGGTAATCTGTATACCATTCAGGTTTTACTTTGACCTCGGTACGCAAATCCATTCAGTGTAAAGCCCATTATCCCTGGCTGGGAGCCAACACGCCGACAATACTCAGGCTACGTTCTGGCACAACACCAATAGCCTGGATTATCTCATCCCACTAGCAATAGCTAGAACGCAAAATACAAGATTTACTACAGACTATATTCAGTACGTTTAGTTTTTTGTTTGTCTCACTTTCACAAAATTCGGTGTATTACCTATAATGTATAGCCGTCTTACGTCAGACATTTTGTAGATGTGTGAATCTGAGCCTCTATTTAGTAAGTAATAAAATCTAAGTATCTCGTATCCATTATTATAAGGATTACTTTTACCAGTTGTAGAAGCATTTTTCTCAATTATATAAAAACCGGTTATTTTATTTGTATTTTTTACCGTCCCAAGATTTCTATTTCTGCTAGAAATATACACTAAAAGAATTTTTCTATTTATAAAAAAAAGTATTTTTATGTATTTATATCAGTTATTTAGTACCCATAAATCAGGCTCTCTGTTTTTGGCTCAGGATTAGGAATATAATCTATGTATTTGTTTATTAGGTCTAAATGTAAAATATCTATGTTTATTTATTCACAACTATGGTTTGTTGTATTTTCAGATTATATCTTCTGCACATAAATAAATTAATAAAACTAACACGTTTAACGTAATCGAAGTATTGCACGACAGGCGCAATAATTGGCTTATTCTATTACGCTTTGCGAGTTTTTCACGAAATTGGATGCCCACCCAGTACAAGAAAATGAGGATTTCCATCGAACTCGCATCGATTGATATAATCTTGTTTAAAGTCTACATTCATTACAAAGTTCGACTACGAGCGCATGTATTTGGGGAATACAGCCTTTTAATAATGTGTAAACGATTTAATGACGTTTGCAAATAAAAAAGCGATGTGAGCCGTTCGGTGAAAATCATGCATAAAGGCAACATCTAGTGCGATCGCCATCGACGATCAAGTTCATGTTAAATAAACCCACACTACACTCCCCAAACATGTTTGCAAATATCGCAGCCATGAGCCAGTAGGTATTTTATTAACTACTGTTTAAAACCGAGGATTATTAACCTACTGTTTATTGAACACATACAGTAACGTTTTATTCTGGTCTAATTTATTAGGTAGGTGTAGCAACAGCTCGTTGAGTACATTAGGTTTACAAATTACCCCAGGATGTGTGGATATTTGTAAAACTGTGTTCGCTTGTGTTGTTGTTCATTTACAAACTGTAGTTACTACAGGTGGTCACTGCTTTGCTTAGTCAGTACTTAGTCATTAGATGAACCCATGGATTAAGTTTACTAATAAAATTAAAAATAAAATTCATACATAAATGTATTTATATATGGGTTTATGTATGTAGCGTATATTTTCATTGAAGACGTAAGGTACGTACAACTTCCTTACCAGATATCTACAGTCTTCACACCATTCAAGATTATTTGAAAGAGATCGCCTTGGGCACTGGGTCCACTGCACCAATTTACAAAAGTGAATAAAGTTTGCTAAAAGCCAAATAAAAAGTCTGAGCAACTCTTGATTGCATCGGTGGCGCAATAGTAGCGTATGTGTCTGTTGTTCCAGAGGTCTCCGCCGTTTGATGTCGATACTACTCATGGCTATTATTAAGAATTCATTGTTAGAAAATCCCAATAACGTTTTTGTCATACCTGATAATCGAACACGTACTGTGTTCGATTTTAAGACAAAAACTCTTGATTGTCAGTCAGACCACATACGCTAACCGTTAAACCAATAAGGCAGGGTTTCAGTGGGTACACAACTCTATAGTCCTATATTTATATTGTTTTCAAATTAGTTAAATAAGTACACAAGTAAGACAGTAATACTTTTGAATTTCCAGTGTTCCTTTAAACCAACCCTAAGTGCCACAGCCGTTTTAATGAAACCACATTTAGCCGGCAATACTGCAGCTGGCTGTAAGTAAAGTTTTTAAGTGCTTCGTAACGTATATACGACACGCTTTAGAGCAAACTATAAAAGAAAGTGTAAAGATGTACACCTACGCTATGAGTATAGGTGTGTACCTACATATCTACTGAAAACAGCCACTTAAAAGCATTAGACCCTTTACTTTAGATACAAAAGTTAGTATCTGTAACAGTGTAAAACACATATTAATCGATGTTATTCTCGATCCATGCATCAACGTTCTTTTTCATGTAAATATTATTTTTGTTTTCCTTAAATGGATATCCATCACATTCATAGTAATATTTATAAATTCCAAATAAATATTTATAAAATCTATCTGCAGGTTGAGTATGCCAGTACTACTAATACCGACTCTTCTATTCATGAGTAGAATCCAAGATTGGGGGACCATTGCGAACACAGTTAATGCAGTATGGCAACCCCTACTATGGAGTATAATGAGATGTTTTTTGCTTTTTCACGCCACTTATAAGACATGCGACATTGATTATATTTTAGTTATATAAAACAGGTTGGTTGCTTGACAGTCAGATCAGTTATCTTTTACTTTTATTTTTAAATACTTTGAAAACTTCTTTAGAATATATCTGGTATAAAATTAGCAAACACTGCTTTATATTCATAGTATTTCTAAATGAAATACTATGAATAATAAATACTCTGACTGTACCTTGCTGAGAAACAAGCATCCTTAATCACATTTATACAAGGACTAACTGAAACCCGCGGCGTTACTCGCGGTTATTGTTGTAAAACTAGTCAAAAATAGCCTAGATTACTCCTTATGGCATCAGCTATCTGCCAGAGAAAGTCCTGGTAAAATAAGTTTAATCGTTCCTGAGATTACCCATAATAATTAGACAGACAGGCAGACAAAAATTTAAAATGACTTTTTTGATGTATCTATATTTATAGTTTTGTATGCATTATTTGTTTTTTTATTTAGTCAAAAACTTTTCATTTCATATTACAAACAGACACATCAATTTTATTTATTTGTAAACATAGACACAATGTATAAAATTAGTTATTAGAATGAACATGTTTTTTTAATCTGCAAAAATCACCATCATCCTAAACATATCTTTTCATAGAATAGAACCTTTCATTTCTTTCTATTTTTCATTATTAAATGCCAATTTTTCACAATTTATAACAATACGGGCACAAAAAAGCCAGTTAATTATCATGAATAGTGAATTTGAATGTAGTCAAATTAAGTCCTGTAAAAAATACTGATTACTAAAAAATCATATAATTAACTATATGGTAGCAGTTTTTATATTATTTTAGATTAAATTTGTAAATATTATAAAGTTTTACCATCAAAATACAAACCAGAAAGAAACAAATGTAATAAAAACTAAACGTGAACTCATCTGAGTAAATTCGCGGGTTTTTATGTGTCAGATTAAAAGTCAAAAGTAAAGTTCATGAAGTGAAACTTGGTAAAGTGAAAAAAATAAGTTTCAATGTTATGTGTGTGGAAATGAGTGATTAATTAAACCGCTTTTTATGGATGCAGTGATACACAAATATCAACATGTCTTCTCTTTTATCAGCAGAACTTTCTGCTACATGTAACGCTTTGGGAACTTTCGACAAAAAATCTGGCAAATATTTAATTGACGATTATACCCTTAACACAGTCAAAGATTTAGTCAGATATTTGCGACGTGATGGCGAAGACCATGAGATCCGACGACATTTTGGTCAAACTAAAGTTTTACAAACTGATCTTTTACCTATGTTGGTAGACCATTGGGAAAATGCTGAATTATTTGATGTCACCCTTCGGTATGTATATCTACCTAGCTATAATACAGGTTTAGTGACATTATCTAAAGAAAGTTTTTAAATATTAATGTTGTTTTTAAATAAACATTTGCTTTTAGGCTACTAGTTAACCTAACAAATCCAGCACTGTTATTATACAGAGAAGAGGTCCCTGTAGAGAGGACAGCTCGACACAACTACTTGCAAATATTGTTACATTTACAAGCTTATAAAGAGGAAGCATTTACCAAAGTAGAAACGTGGAGCGTTTTTGCTAAAAAATTAGCTAAAATTTTAGAAATTGTAAGTGATTTGTTATTACTATTTTATTAACAAATAAGACTACTATTTTAGCAAAGTATTTTATTGTAAATGTATTTATATTTTGTCTGTTAGTAACTTTTATTGATAATCAATATTCTTAACACACAAATGTACCTGTAGAGTTGATCTAGAACACATCTAAAATTAAGTCTCCGTTTTTCATACTTCATTGTGTAAAGTTGCCAGCTTATCGGTTTTTTATAGGATACACTTTGAAGGCTCTTTTCGAACTGATCGAGCCATCTCTTTTATAGGACTACTCAGTTCCTTTATCGGACTACTAGGCGCAACCAAAAGTTTCATCCATAGGTATGTTGTTGACATTCCCAAAAGTCGAACTAAACGGTTTGACAGCTCATTTTTGGTGAGAGTCGCCAAAATTTGGAACGACCTGCCTGGGTCTATTTTTCCTGATAATTTAAACTCTGGAGCCTTTAAGAGTAGAGTGAACAGGTTTTTTTTGGATGGGCGAGTACCGTCTTCATCTACACTTTCCATCAGGTGAGATGGAAGATAAGCGCCTATTCCATTACAACAATAAAAAAATTAAACAATAATTTCAATTTACTTTCATCATATGTTAATTTATTATGCTATTAATTTAGTATTTAAATTATTAGGACTGGTCAGAAAGAGATGAAGATACAGGACTAATTATAGAGAGAATTTTAATTCTTATAAGAAATGTGCTGCACGTTCCTGCTGATTTAGACAAAGAGAGAAGGCCTGAAAATGATGCTAGTGTGCATGATCAGGTGAGAAGGCCATATTCTTTACTATTACTGTTTTTGTTTAAATGAAAAGATTTTTGAGATCTTCTCTTCATAATTAATTTTCCATCACTAAGAATTCTGACAACAAGCTGGTTGGCCCAACAAACAATTCCTCCGCTTGTCTGCAGCCTGATGAAAAGCCATATCAACAGATATCTCCAGCTGTTTGGGGATCGGTCTGACCATATCCTTGTACTTTGACCTTTTGAGGTCTAACGGCCTATACTTAGACTTTTAATTTAACAATAATTAATTTGCTGTAATGTATCTTGTATTGTTATTCTTATAAAACAATCAACATAAAATACATAGACTACAGTATTTCTTTGATGACTTAGCTTAAGAGAGCACCTGTTACTTTTGACAATAACAACACTTGTTGATCTACAGTTTGTTTTAAGTCTGGAGGTTTCCTCCAACACAGAATATCTTCCGAGTGCAAGAACAACCAAACAGCAAGCAAATAACCAAACAGAAAGCAGATAAAATTTAAATTATTTATCTCACTGCAAGCTTATCTAAGTTAGTTTAATAAAAAGGTTGCTATGGTCATTTTAATTAGACCACTCCCGCATAGTGAGGCAGGGGTCTTTAGAAACATACATGAAATGGATACAAAGTTATCAACTACATCCCAGGCTCAGAACAATTTATAAACCACACAGTAGTGTTCAGTGGAGAACCCACCATACTCAGCACAGAACTAAGTGGAGTAGTAGCTGCTTAATCTAATACAATTGTTTGTTATTAGACCAATTTAAAAAAAAAAATCTCTTTACTCTAATCTGTATCTAACTAAAATTGTACAACATTTTAGGTGCTTTGGGCTTTAAATCAGTCCGGCATTTTGGACATAATCCTATACATGTCTTCTGAAAATGAAAAACAATACTTCATGCACATTCTTGAGATCATATCTCACTTACTAAGAGAACAGAACCCGAGCAGCCTAGCTGATGCAGCACTACAAAGAAGTGTTGATGAGAAACTACGAGATGACCAAGAACTGTTGTCAATTAGAATGCTTGAAACTAAACAAAGAATTAATAAAGTAAAACAATACTCTGGAACAAGGTAAAAAAGTTATTCATTTTTTTTTCTTTTTTTTTTTAAACTTTTATACATTTATACTTTAGATACTCCTTCTGTAAACCTTGTAATTAAAAAAGCTTTTACAAATCTTAGAAAAAAGGTTGAAGAAGCAGGAAGTGATCATTTATAATCAGTACTTCTTATATGTATCTATAGGGAAGAAATTTAGGTATTAATTTTAGATTTAATGCTTTGTTGAAATTATAATACACTAATATAAAAGGTTTTAACCTCACATATAGAAGACCAGCCTAAAATTAATTACCCTTGTTTTGTTGGTGAGTGTGAAATACATATTAATGATGCAAGAGCATCTCACTATGCCACCATAGTGAGTCCATACTGCATTATCTGCGTTCACATTGAGTATGCTGACCACCACTCACTATCAGGCATAGTAGAGTCATTTTGGTGTTCTTGAGTACACTTAAAAAGAAGAAAAAACATTTTTGAAGATAAATAGAAAATACACTAGCAAATTATCTGATAAGATTTTAAATTGATAATTCCAATTTGCTTCAGGCATTCTCGTTTCGGAGGCACATATGTGGTACAAAACATGAAATCAATATCAGATAATGAAATTATTTGCTTAAAACCCCTCAATAAAATATCCAATTTAGACTTTAATGCAGGAAGCAAAAAGACGAAATTAGTTAAACCAAAAAATCGAAGGCCGGTCGAGAGCGGGATTATGGAAAGACGATCGGCTTTTGCTATAAGGTGAGTTCGTAAGATTTATACATATAGTTAAGTAACTATATTTTGTAATCTGTTGTTACTAATAATGCATCGGAAGCGCAAGTATCGTAAAAGATACCGTAAAAAGTATGATATAAAGTCGCGCAAACAACATAGGATCGTTTATTGGATGGATGAATATTAGAGCCTTGGGAGAAGCCTAAGTCCGACAGTGAACGTCTTTCGGCTCGGATGATGATTATGATGATGAGCGTATGCCGCTGATCATCAAGGGTTCGATTCCCGTGTAGGACTAAATGTTTTTATGATCTACAAATATTTCGGAGTTTGGATGTTTTCTATGATAATATGTATATTTATATCAGTTGCCCAGTATCCATTGTACGAGCTCTGCCTAGATGACGTTTTGTGTTAGATGCTGTGCTACTTTTCTTAAACTAGCTTCGTTCCGCAGCGTTACTCGCGAGTACACAACAACCGCGGGGCTCAGCTACTAATTAATATTCCTTGACTTATACTACAATAGCTACATCATCCAATACCTACTAAAGTTTAAACTCTAACACAACTTGAACAAAGGGTACTTTATCAAGAACTTCTTTCTCTAGGTTGTTCCTCAAAGAGTTTTGTATAGAATTCCTAAACAGCTCCTACAATCCACTGATGCATTATGTAAAGGATGTTTTAGTTAGAGCTAAAGCCCAACAAAATGACGAGTCTTATTATTTATGGGCAGTTAAGTTCTTTATGGAGTTTAACAGAGGACATAACTTTCAAGTTGGATTAGTCAGGTAAGATATATCTAAACAAATACGACTAAATAAAATTGAAGTATTTTTTTGTATTATCAAATAAACAATATTTATTAAATGGAAATGAAAGTATATACGGTACTCACATCAAAAAATATTTTTTTTATATTTTTGTCTGTGTGTCTGCCCGCTTGTTCCAGTTTTTCTGGAACCGCTAGATTTTGATGGGGTTTTTACTTTCAAATAGCTGATGACATAAGGACTAACTTATGCAATTTTTTTAAACCATCTTTACTCCGCGTGATAACTCGCGATTTATAAACCGACTCAGATAGCATACCCATATTTCTAAAGGAATTAAATATTGAACTGTTCATTTTAATTCGATTACCGTCCCAGCTAAGTAGCAAACCTTTATTGTTCTGCAATAGCTGACGCCTCTATTCTCTTCTTTGATTGGCTAATATTTTGTTTTGGTCACGTGACTGAGTGACATTATCCTATTAAACACACGAAAAACGTTTGTCTGTTCTGTGTAAAAATATATAAAGCCAAAGCTTAATGTATTGTATATTCAGTTCTTTTCTCATATAAAAATAATTGTCTGTTTCTATTTTTTTTACACTTCGCCCTTGTATATGTTGACTATCGCGTTGTTTCTTTAAACTGTTATAACATATTTGTCAACCGATTGAAATGAAACAGAGGCATAAGAGATAACTGCATCCAAATCGGTTCAGCTATTTTCGAGATTTGTGCGCACTAACACAGACAAAATGACAAGAATTCTAAAAATTGTTGTTTCAGGTTCTCTTACTTAACAAATTTAATCCCCTTCATGAGTTTTTCTTTAATATCTTTAATGTACCGACATCGTCCTCTTACAATTTTATTAAATGTATAGATTGCAGAATGAAATAATAATATTATACTATTTCAGTGAGACGATGTCAGTTCCAATGTTCCATTACGTACAACAGCAAATGGAAAAATATTACGATATGATCAAAGTTGAGAAAAAGAAATATACTGCCTGGGTTAGGCGGCTACACTTAGCTCTAAGAGCTTACAAAGAGCTGCTAAACACACTCTTAGCTATGGACAGAAGCACTGATCCAACCGTTAAAGAATCTGCAAAAGTTTTGAAAAGTAATATTTTCTATGTACTGGAATATAGAGAATTCATTCTCTCCACATTTCTGAATTATGATGAAAATAAAATGCCGAGGTTTGTACCTAAATTACTCACTATAATATTTTCTATTGTGGATAATTATTGATACTTTTTATTTATGTTTTTCAGATCATATTTGGTAGATTTAGTAGAGACTGTACATTTGTTTCTGAAAATGTTAGAGTACTATTGTAAAAAGACTGGTCTGGTGGTTCAAAAGAAAGTCCGAAAAAAGGCTAAATCTAAACCTAAAAGTGAGTACCGTTCTTTATTCTAGATCACTATACTTTATCTGTTGGCTATAAATAAGGCAGTGAACGTCAAGCAGCATACAAATTTAGCAACGCACAAAGCTAACCGAACGTGTGTACCTAATGCAGCGAAAACAACGATAGGTGGCGCCATACATCATGTTAACCGTAGCTACCCTCACTAAATTTCTATGTATGTGTTAATACACATACATAGAAATTTAGTGAGGTATAGTACTGCACACAAAAGAACCCATACCTTTACTTTGAAGGAAATATCACAAATGCTATTTGTCGTTAACTCTTCATGTTACATAAGTAATGAATGTAATTTAAATTTCATGTTTGAATACTTTTTAAGAAATATTATCTCGATTAAACTTGTATTGAAGTTTTAGTGGCTTACTCGCCAAAATACTGAATTATTTATTGAGATCCTTAATGTACGTAAATAAAAATCTTGAAAATCTAAAAATACAGAACCATTATAGTTTACCTTAGTAAGTTAAGAGTAGATTTAGGCAGTCCATCTATTCGCACACGTAACAAAAATAGTAGTAGTGTTTTATTAAATTATTATAGTCCAACATACAATATCGACTCCGACGGTGAAGAGCATCCGGTAAATTAATTCCATAAAACAAAAGACGAGCTATATTTTAACTCGTCTTTTGTTCTGTGGAATAAATTTTTCATAGACACAATAATTTGAACAATGAACTCGGGGTCACTAAAACATCTAAAAACGTAAATGAACCAAATTTTTGTTTCAAAAAAGCTGGGATTTGGGCAAGATAATTTATGACCAGAAGTGATAAAGGAAAGAAAGCTAATTTATATTGTGATACAGAACAAAAGGCGAGCGCACAAAGAGCTAAGGGCGTGGACACGGTTGGGCCCGTATGGGAGGAAGTGAGGGCGCAGCTGGCCGCAGTACTGAGCTCCGGTGTGGACGAACATCCTCCGCCTTTTGATGCCGCGTCCGACGTACCCATCGACCAACAGAAGTATGAATTTTGAATTCGTTAGAATAATTGTTTTCTTTCCTTGATGTTTGAATATAATGCTCGTAATGACACTGCCTTTTTATATAGTAAACATATTCAAGTCTTAATGCTACTTGTTGAAATATATTAATTACGTTACTAAATATTGTCTTTTAGAGAGGATTGTATGAAGAACGTTCAAAAGCTGATGAAAGAGTATAAATTTGAAGATGCCGTTGGAATGTTCAGAGCTGCAAGGTTTGGTTATAATCATGTTAAAAACTAATTATTTAAATGTAAATTGGCAATTTTGTTATTAACTTAGTATTTTATATTAGGGAAGTGTGGCCTGAAGAAGGAATATTTGGCACGAATGGAATAACTGAAGATGAAGAACTAACTATGCTTGAAACTGTTTATAATGCAGATTTGGGAGTTGAAGCATCAGGTAAGTGTTGTCGGGGCTAGTACTGCTGCAGATCTAAGTGGCTTACTATGAATTTGTGAACTGAACTCTTCACCAAGCATAAAGTCACCGTAACATTCAAATTAATGTGATATAAACTCACACTAGGTCCTCTAATGTTTACTTGACAACTAAGATGGCGGATTGCTTAATATTATTATTATTGATGTGATATAAACTCACACTAGGTCCTCTGACGTTGACTTGACAACTAAGATGGCGGATTGCTTAATAATCATGGCTAACTTTTTACCACATACACCAAATAATTTCACACTACTCAATGAGCTTTTTAAACGTCGAATGTACATCCCTTGTACTACGGTGTCTCTCATACCCCACCCACATTACCATATTAAATTAAACAGTTCATTCTACAATTTAATCTCTTTCTAAACGAACTGAATATCTCACGGATGGCTATAAGTATGTAATCTGTAATACATTTTCTTTGTAATGAAAGTATATTATTTATTAGGTACTTAGAAACAGACCTTACACCAGTACGTACGAAATGTTATATGGTACCAAACGAAACTTGTTACGCAGAAATCATTAACTCACATCATATTAACAACCCTTAATTGTCCACTGCTGGGCATAGGCCTCCTCTTAAAAAGGACATTTCGCTCTACTATTAGACTACATACTTTTTCTTCCTAGCATTATTCCCAATATTATTTCTGTACCTTAGAGGTAGACAATAGTAACTCCACATTTTGTCGAAATTACGTTTATTATACCATTAAAATCGCAAGAGCTAGTTCCACTTAATATTATAAAATAGGCGACGTATTAATTGCACAAATATTAACAGGGTTTATTATTTAGATAATTAATAGATAGATTTGTCGTAATTATGTGTAATTCATGATACTTCCCTCTATTTATTATAAAAAATACAGCTAAGTTAATTACTCTGCCGTTATTATAACTTTGTCAAAATTACATTCAAAATTTCACTTCGCGCATTTTTGCCTCTGCTGTAAAATTTGACTTTAACCACTTAATGTTGTATTCCTCTAAGGTACAGATTTGGGCTCAGCTAATAGACTATTAGACTACATACATATACTTAAAATGAATAACTTTTCAGAAACTATTGATGAAGAGGAGGAAACTCAAGAAAATTCGGAAGAGGATGATGACGGTATAATATGTTATTCTTTTTTAATATTTCTTTTTCTTTTTAATCAATATGATTGTTATTAAAATCGTATATCTTTTAGAAGAAGATGAGGAAGAGAGACGTAATACATCAATAATAGAGACAGATTTCGATTTCCAAGACTTCGTGAATAGGTAGGTACAGTTTAAATAATCAGTTGAGGCTCCGCTTTGCAGCCACGCTTCGGCAGACATTTTCATCTGTTGAATTTTAATATAGAGGGTAAGTATGAAAATATATTATAGATACGGATTTAAATATTCTTTCGAAACCATTTTAAGATATTATTAGAGCTTTAAAAAGTCTTTTGTTGGTTTGATTTGATTTTGAAATTTCTGGGTAATAATTCAGAAACTAATTCGGTCTCCCCACTGAACAAAATCGTAATTTCTAAATTTTAGAGGAAAAAATTAAATACTGGTTTTAAGTATAATCTCAGCAAGGGAGCATTGCAACGTAACCATTTATGTTTTAAAACAAAGCTAATTTAATTACATTATATTTTCTTTTAGGTTTTTTTTTGTAATAGTTTTCAAAATAAAGTTATTGGCGAAAATAATATTACAGAAATTGCAGCTCAAAAGTATATTGTGTAATGCATCATTACCATATTATTCGCGTGTAAATCCATCCATGTTGTCTATATGATACCGTTACCAGCACTACGATTTTCACAACTATCGATAGATAATTGTTAAAATCGTTGTAAAAAATTGTAAATAATACATGATAATGTATTGTAAGAAATCATTACCAAATTGCGTAAATAAAAATAAAACCCTAAAATAATTGTTTTACACCTTACATGAAACACAATATATATTTCTTTCACGAATAAAATGATAATAGTCACTTAACGAAAAAATACTTATGTAGTATTAACTTGTTTTGGTATTATTCATATAAAAGGGTATGTTAGATTTTAAACGAGTAATATTGTTATGTTCATTACGGGGCCATGGAAATTAGTGTACTTTTCTAAATATCCATATAAAAAGAACAATAAAAAATTATAAGGTGTAATTAGTGTTCTAAATACCGAATATGCAATAAAACGAAAACTATCGTAATAGCACATTATCATATTATTCGGTGGGGAGGGCGAATTATCTTAATACATAAATGGGAGACAAAAATTGACATTAAAATTTTCACATCTAAGTTCTAGTTCTAACAACAAATACTACGTAGCATTTAATGTGCGTATTTTATTTTGCATTGCAGTGTATTTTATTTTTAATTAACAGCTAGCACTTAATGCATATACCTATTTGTTCCCACTAATCTCCAGAACGGCTTATTTTGAGGATTATAAACAAACACTTCATTTTTATGTATTTGTATTGATAATATACGTTTTTAGGTTCTGTAGTCCAAAAGTGGTGAGTGCTTGCGTAACTCTCTTGGAGCAATATGACAAAAATGTGCCTCACACAAACCATTCTATTATTAAGATGTTGCACAGAATCGCTTGGGACTGTAAACGTCCCTCAATGATGTTCCAAGCGTCCTTATTTCTTATATTTCAAAGGATTCTCGACAACCGAATAGCGCAATTCAAGGTAAGTAATTTTTATTGTCTTTCTTTTTCTACATTTTGATGTCTGTCTTTCAAAAGGTCGCAGATTAAGCGCTCGTTCACGTTTTTTATACGATATCGTACTTCCGCATCGTAGAAATGGTGATTTGTTCTTCGAAATATTCATCATAAATATTGATATATATAAAAGACATAGACAACCGCGATAACTGACATAGTCGCGGGCCAAAGCTAGTGTATTTATAAACCTATTGAAACGATTATGCATTAAATGTTTTGTTTTTCTATCCATACTATTACTACGACTATTTTCTATCCATACTATAACGTATATTATATTTAAAATTCGAAAGTATGACTTATGCTCTCACGACAAAAACACTGAGCCAATTAGGATGAATTTCTTTATAGAGACGTTTGAATGTTATATAGGCAATACGACATATAGGCGAGCGGAGCCGCTGATAAAATATTTAGAAAAACTTGTTTCCCTACGTATTACATTTACATTGGCAGACACATGTTTTTGAATTAATCTATAAGTTAACTTTAATCTATTGTTACAAATAAATGTTAACCTATCATAATTACTTAGATCCTAAATTCCTCCTACTATTTATGTTATATTTTTTATTTTTATCGAACGAGCGAAACATGTTTAAAATTTTAAGAACGTAGGTAATTGAAAAGATTGTGTCATAAATTTGCTATTAAAAATACATATAAAATCAAACGGACAACGTATGCATTAAACATCACACATGTGTACACTGGGGTTGACATAATAAAATCATGGGGAACAATGTATGCGCAACCCACGCCAGTCGAAGGACAACAAAGGGATGGAGCAACCTGTCGTTCCTAACCGATATGAATTAGTGACCTGTCATTCTATATTTGTATTCAATTTGTCATATTTCTTCGATATACCTGTATCTTTATGTCAATAACCCTTCAGGTACCCGTACTTAAATTCGTAAAAATGTTAACTGTACAACAGAACCTACAAATAAATGAAATTTAAATGTCTTCTTGTCATTTCAAATTCTTTATTACATAAGAGAGTAGAAGTACTTACTAAGCATAGATACGATGGTAGACCAATAGAAACCAAGATTGAAATGAAAGCTAGTGAGGTAGTAAACATATAAGAACGAATACGGATATAATATCTTACGACCATGCTATTGTTCATGTAAATAATTTAAGGTATTGCTTTGGTACTAGTAAATTTAAACCTGCTAGAATGACTGCGCTGCCTGATAAAAACCTGAGTAGATTCAAAGAGTGGGATTGTGTAGTGGTCGCTATGCTCATTGTGTGTGCAGATAATGCAGCATGGTGACCCGCACTTTGGCGGCCTATTGATATGATTTTATATCCTATGCTTGGGTCTCATACTCAAAAACGAAACTCGACAGCACAAATTCTGCCACTTGAGATTTTTCTTCTGTGTGAAGATAGTAACCTGAAGATAATAGCCCCGGTCTAGGGGGCCCATTCGTGCTCAGCATGGCTCTACCCCCTTGAAAGTATGTACATTATCTGGGGTTAATAATGATAATGTTCATTATTATAATAAAGTACAATAAAACTCACATAAACATAAATATTTCTGAAAACTGGGTCAAACTTTTTAAGTGGATAATATAAACCCGTACCTGGTTTGGAAAACGTTTGCGAAATACTTAATAAGTATAATAGACGTGATCCAAATCTGTTTTGGTATCATCAGGACTGAAGAAAGTTAAATATAATATTACTTATATATTTAAAACCTATTTTACATAAATTTTAACAAACGAACATAAAATATTCCTGGCACAAGTGATCGTTAAACTCTGGCACCCATAACTTGCTATATACCAGGGCTAAAAAAATAAAGATTTTTGTTTGAACATGCTAATCTCAGTAGCAGTGGTCTGATTTAAAAAAATGTTTCTATGTTAAGATAGCCTAGATATAGAGGGAGACTATAGGCTATGGTATCATTACGCTAACACCAAAAGCAGCGATGTATCAGTGAAAATGTTGCAAAAACGGGCGGAAAATAATTCCTTTTGAAAGCTTCCACTGCGTGAGCTGAGTAAACGGTTAATGTTACACAAAAATAAAGAACAAAAGAATTGTTCCGCTTTAACCGTTTTACAAAAAGAACGGCACAGCACATCTCTATCATTTAGGGTTGGCTCACAATAACCTTTTTATAGTAAACAAATTTACATCCACTGTTTAACTTCATGCTACGGGCAATAGATGACGCAAACGTCGCTGCGTGGCTCATCTAGTAAGTTATATTACAAACAATGTTTGCAGGTGGATATTTCTTTTTAGAGTATTTATCTGACAGCAGGATTGCATGAGACCTTGCTCAGTCAGAATTAATGGGTTGAGTGACGCATAGAACTACATAGAACCGCTTGAAATCAGATGGGGTAGAAAGGCAAAACCATGTGTTTGTAAAACAATACTTACATGTTAATATTGTAAACACTGAATATAAATAAATATATTGGTACGGAAGAAATTTAAATAATGTACTCTTATTTGACATTTATACACTCGCCGATACTCTATATTACTTGGAATTAGCATTAACTTAACGAAACCTTTAAGATAAATCACTAGTATTTCACTAGTAGGTAATTTGTTTAACAAAAATTTGCATTTCAAAATTTCTTTACATTAACCAGAGCACGCAACTTACAGTGAACAAAGGACACTAGTCAGAATGATCATAATAAAGTATGAAACGACAAAAACTCAAAAATAAATCCATGGTACAAAAAGCTAACGAATCTTCTATCAAAATCTGCAAAAGAAATAAAATATTGAGATAAAATAAATATTCTCAATCTTAAAATAGACCTTTAATAGTTTTAATAAATAGTTTCCTTGAACAAACCTCTGTCTTATATTAGAGGTTTTATTCTTTTAGTATAAAATAATAGTATGATATGTAAATATCGCAATTTCCTCATGTATAAGTTGAATTGGTTCGTATTCTGCGATATTTTTTCCTATATTACAACACACGTGTTACCAAATTTAAGCTTTTTTCGCTGTCGTGCATACGACGTGTGGAGGGTATAGCAGGGGACAGATTTTATCGTCGAGCACGTTTGGGGCTATTGTTGGCTCCCCTAAATGTAAAAAGAATCTAAATTAACCTGCTGTGAAATTTGATTTCTGTATCTAAAAATAAAATATTGTCCTCAATATCTCCAAGCATCGTTTACATTTTTTAATTGCAATGTAAACAATAATTGTAAAGCCCCGTACATTACGAGTAAGACCGTAAAAGAAAATACTGCGGTGTTTCGTCAACAATGCTAAAACTCTGCCATCTGTACCATCGGAAAATTCCTCTCATATTTTACCTGAGCAATCATAAATATACCCTTTTTGGAGAGCCCATAAAATGACAAAATGATAAAATCCGTTCGTAATTCTAATTCCTTCGCTGTCTTCCAAAGTAATTAAAATATTGTGATTATTATTACCAGGAATTGGAAAAGTTTGCCATATTTATTTTGAGGAAGTTTACGGAAGTGGCTGCTAAAAATCCTAAAGTATTCATTGAGCTCTTGTTTTGGACCAACATGAAGGATGCAGCGGATATAGAATACGGATATGATTTATATACGGACAATCGGTAAGTACCACATAATATATATATACCGTAATAGACACGAAATAAAATAGAAATCTTTGTTTGTAAGATACAATTTTTACCGATCATATTTGTTCCCAATTTATTTCCCATTGATAAATGAAAAAAAAAACTGTTCTATTTGCTCTGCTTCCACTTCGACTGCAGATTTCCATACGGTAAAAAGTTATTAATATAATAAACATAGCTTAGTAATATTACTAATAGAACGCAATTAATATCCAATACAATACATTGCCCTCCCAAGATGAATAGACACTCTCGTAACAAGAATTTCACATTTGCTATCATCAATCTTTGTCCACCGTTTGTGAACCTTTCTGAGCGTTCTAATTGGGCCTGATAATAATGTTAATATAGGTCACATCTTAAACTATGATTAATGACAGTCAAATCAGGTCATTTTTTTAAATTATTACTAACTTTGCAAGCATTAATTACAAAATCTTCCTAAAAGTATTTTTATCCATTAATAAAAATTGCCCCATAATAAAATGTGGGCGTAAGTAAAATGTAAGCATTAAAAATCTTAAATCAACCACGTACGTAACTGCAGTATCTAAAACGACAAAAGGTACAGTTCCCTTTGAATAAATGGAAATACATCGCCAGTGATAATATTATACAAAATCGACTTCATTTTCCTAAATTCATCCTCTTATAACTTGAAAATAATCGCTTACCGTAAATACTACTTTGAAAAGAAGAAATTTAATTGGTAACTGTATCCAGTATTTTAATTGTATACGATGTTCAAGCTTCAAAGTTTTGCTAGGCCAGTTGGCCTATTGTACGCTTCCATAATTATTTAAAGTAGAAAGCTTGCTCAAGTTTTGTCTGACTTTTGAAACATTTGTGACCTCATTTAAAATTACGTTTATTTTCAAAATAATTGCTTCTTCATTCACTATTAAATATTGTTTCAACAAATGACTGCATAAAATTCCTACTTGTTTTTTTATCGCGGCACCCTTTTTACGAATTAGAGCAAGGTGTGGGGGTGTGGTGCAGTTAAATGAGTGTTCATATTACACGTGTCCTTTTACCCATCGTGTACGATGTGTTGACTTGTATTTTAGAAGCTTAATATGAAATTAGAGAATGTAAATCCAATATCTGAAGGCCTAGTGTGAGTTTTAAATTGATGAAGAGATCGGGCCAATCGCAACGTTAAACCTAGGTCACGGTGACTATTGAGTGGATTTGAAATAATCTTATACTAGCGCCTCTGCAGTCCTTCATCCTAGCTGACTTTTTATGTCCAACTAAAACTCTTAACTATTACAAGTGGTGACCATCGCACATATGTACATAAAAGTTTAAGTAATTGAACTTAGGAAGCACACAATCTCTACAATTCTGTGGTTCTTGCAATCCAAACTAATATTATAAATTAACTTTGTCTGTCTTTTACAGCTAACCCTCCTTACTCATTTCAAAGAAATTTTGGCACTTTAATTTTTGAGACATAGACACTAGTAATAGTTTTAGTTTTTTTTTTTTTCAAAACGATATCTAAATTTATGTACATTTGGTTATAGGTATACACGTACCGTATTCCTACATTTTTGTGTATAATTTGTGCTTTATTATATAACTTTTCTGCTATAGAGACGTTCTGGAATACTTGGACACCTGTAACTGTGTAAATGTATTCAAAGATAGTGCCAACTGAAATTCCAGCTAGTCAACACCAACTTTCTTTTAGTGGCGAAGTTATTTTTTTGTCTTCATTTAAAACTTGCTTAAATCCAGACACTTTATAAGTTTTGTACTGGATTTTATGGAAATGTTTAAGAACGTAATACTTTCTTTTAACAACTATGTTACTTTTATTACAAAGGGATAAACCTGGCAGAGGAATGTGGACTGAAGAACAAGAAGAAGAATTGCGCAGGTTGTATATGGAGAACCAAAGTAACCCAGCAACTGATCAAGGTAACCTTAGAATATTTAGAACTAGCTGTGCCGGCGACTTCGCTTGGAATAGTGATTTTGTAATAATAAAAATTTAATTATTTTTATTTCTTTTTTGTTCGACGTGATTCTTTAAATCGGCATAACTTTATCTTTATAAACCGATTGACATTAAACAAAAAACTTGTCACAAAATATTAGTGAAAACTAAATCTCAATCGGATAAGCTTTTTGAGATCAGAGTCGTTTTAAGTAATATTTTATATCAAATATCTTCCATGTACAGACAACGATCCGTTACATTTCTAGTATATGTAGACTCGGAACAATCATTTGTAAATCACAAAAGTTTTGTACTATGTTTGAAGATAGAGTTCGAAACTACTTACTCTTAGTGCATTAAAAGCAGCGATGTGATCGCGTAAACCACTATCACACATGACATCATACGTACAATCCAAGAATAAATATCATATTCTTCCTACCGTTTATTATTCCCAATATTAATCGGGGTCAGCTACTAGTTTTTCCATGGACACGCGTTGGACCTCCGCAACCCTGAGGGCGAAATGAATTCGAACGGCTTTACATGTGCTACAAAGCACGGGCGTGAAACACCGCTAACTTCCATTCTCCGGACTGTTGTTAGAAGAACCCAATGAATCTCTTGATTGACAGTCTCACACGGAAAACGGCAGGACCAAACGAGGCAGACAATCCAACTGTAAACATTAAAGTCTACAAATAAAACGATCATACACCAACAATATATTTGATACTCTTTATCCTGTATAATCTAGGATTTTTGTCGGCGCGATAATTTGAATAAAGGTTTGGTATCATTACCTCGTACCGTAATTACACGAACGCGCCTAACAAGTACTTCCATATCTAGATGTTTATGTATGTTGGTTCTCGACACACAACGCGAAGCTAACTTAAACTAACGAAGCTTGTTTAGGGACCTGTTTGTGTACAAAAATAATATTACACACGATTCTTGCTGACTTATTATGATAACTAAAGGAGGCTCTAATGAAATATTACCTTAATATTACGTATATATGTTAGTGGGTTTATGGGAGTAAACTCATAAAGATCGAGTTCAAATTCAAAGGATATGTTCTAAGTACTTTGCGGTGTAATTAAATATTCAAACTAATGTTATACAGTTCAGGGTACAGTTTCTAAGAATGCTAAATAGAAGACTTAAATTAACATAGAGATTTCTAGATAATACGGTAGTAAACTTTTTTTCACTTTAGATTAAACCATACTTTGTATTATAAATACATTATATTAAATTTCTTTATATTAAAAAAATTGATGATGGGTTGGATAAACTCTTCGGATCTCCAGTTTCTCAGGAAGTGAGAAACCAGGAGTATGTAATGGTTCCAGTAAAAACCACCTTAACGACCGGTCTCGGCACCCTGCTCTGAAAATCCAGACCGTATTATTTCAGGTCCCCCTCCCCTCCAGGAACAACTTCGCGTCTAACCAAGCTCTATCCTGAAGGAAGCCATTATATATTTAAAATTTACCTACAACCTATATTTAGTTTTCTAAGGGTTTTGTACAGACTAAATATTTTGCAAAATAAAAGTTAAAAATGCGTTTGATTGCAAAGTTTCTAGAAGTAACACTTTAAATTTAAAGATTTTGTTTTTAAAAATGTAGCGCTATAACAAATGCAATACTCAATCTATATTGAGTATTGCATTTGTGCAATACGCAGTGCAGTACCTAGGTATGTACTGCACTGCATATTATTTTATCAATAACATTTCATTACATCGTAACTTCAAACTCCAAATTATTACATATTTTGATGTGTAAAATATTTGTGTATTAATTTTACATACACTTGATTCTTATGTTCTTGTATTTTAAGATGTGATCGACTGGATCTTAGAAAACTTAATAGATCAGACTCGTACCAGACGAGGAGTTATTAAAAAGTTAAAAGAGCTTGGTTTGATATTCCGAGCGCCTACGAAGCGCAGCCATAGAGAAGGAGTGAGAGAAAAAGTGCCAAAAGAGTTCAGTGAACAAGAGGATGAACAGCTAAAAGAATTGTGGGAACAGTTCAAAGATGTACCCGGTAAGTAATATAAATAATAAATAAATATTTTTTGACATCTAAAGGACAACTTCATCTAGTTCCAAACTAAGCAGAGCTTGTGCTATGGGTACTAGACAACTGATATAAATACACAAATATACTTTTTTGTAAATACATTTATAATATACATAGAAAACAGCCCAACTCCGAAACAAATATTTGAAGATCATATAAACTTTTACTTCGACCCGGGAATCGAACCCTAGACCTCTTGATCAGCAGCCGCATACGCTAACCACTACACCAACAAGGCAGTCAATTAGAATAGAATTATTTAAACGTTTACGATGTCTTCTATTCCCGACATTTCAAACGTTTTATACCGCTAATGGTCACGGGTAGACTGATGTGAACTTAGCGACTTCTTCGAGATAAGCGAAGTGTAACTGTAACTACCCGCATTTGACCAAATCGATTGTTTGTACCGTCGATAACCTTTTCAATAATTTTATCTTCCATAAATCCTGATTTACCTACTATAAAACCTATGTTGCGAAAATCTATAGGCAGTTACAATTTATATGTCTAAATTAGGAAAATAAATATTACATCAGCAAAGGCTAACTTTGCTGATCTAACATTACTTTCCTAATATTTTAAACCTTAAGCAGAAAACAGGCAAAAATAGACACGTTCAAAGCGAGTTCTATACATACTTGTATTTCATTCCGAATATTTTTAATATGAATCTCATTTGACTACTATATTTCTTAAAGATATTTAAGGTTAAGTACGTTTATGTACTTTTATCACGTGTCTAGTACCCATAATACAAGCTCTGCTTAGTTTGGGACTAGATGGCGTTGTGTTAAATGTCCGAAATATTTATTTATTAACACAAGCCTATGTATACACCTACTAGAAAACACTATAAACTCAGTCTGTGCCATTCATTAATTAAACTTATTTTTTAATAAATATTAGTAATATTTTCTAGTTTCAAAACTGATCCATACTTCGATAAAGTATGGCAATGCTTCTAGGATTCTCGCAAATCTATTCAGAAATGCTGAAACGATTTCATTAAACTTCCGCATTGTGACCTACAATTCTTAAAGAAAGTTTAAAGTTTTCGAATTCTCAATCTTTCAATATCTAAGTAGTTTTAAGTTTGAAGTGTATTATTCGATCTTACTTAATCTGAAATTCTGTTCTCGTGGTCGTATCATAACAAACTTTGTTGTAGCAAGCTGAATTTTAAGGAGCTATATTTTACTGTGCAGTATCTTAGTATAGTATTAAAACCAAAATTGATACTTCGCAATAATGACAACGGGAGGGTGGGTAATCTTTGGGGGAGGCCTTCGTTCAGCAATGGACGGCGGTAGACTGTAGACAAGACAAAAAACTATTTTAAAGAAAAAATATTTTATTTGTCTATGATAATATCAAATAAAGGTTAGAATATGAATTCGTAGTAGCTTTTAACTTCGGCTATGACCACGTATCTTTATTTCGACTATCGCTGTGATTTTATACTGCTATATAATACTTTATTCGTCAGCCAATTGATATAAAATAAACACTAATTGTTAAGTTCTATTTACTTTAATACAGACCCCCTTCATGAAGTTATCTACAATATCTTTAATGTACATATATCGACTTTACTTATTATATGCAGGTATATATTTAAGTTATTGAATTAAATAAATAATTTGTTGTAACACAAAAATTTATTTCAGATCCAATGGGCGTAATAATCCCTCGTATGCCTAGGAAGCGTCAAAAGTGTAGCTACGTCGACAGATTACTAGAGTTGGGCTTGATACGAGACAAAAAGGAATGTCGTAAAAAGAGACAAAAGAAATCAAATGCTAAGAGCACTGACGGAGATGACGATAAATCGAACAGTAAGTTGCTAAACAAGCTCACTTAGCTTTATTCTTAGCGCAGTGACGTCCCTCGCCACCCGCATGCCTTTACCATTTCACCTCCCAACCCCCCCATGTCATTAAACAGATTCTGTACTTTATTTATACTCTCGAACGAATAGCTGAGTGCGATAAAAATACTTTTGACTTATCGTTGCTAGAAATTCAGGGATCATATATACCTAATGACACACCATTCTTTTAGTCCGTATAGTTTTAATATAATCGTAAGGTTTAATATTATATTTTGAAAAGGAATTTTATAACTATGACAGCAATATCATAAAAGACAATGAAAGAAGTTTAAAACGATGATAGTAATGAACTTTCTATGATTAGATTATTATTCAAAATCCATTTTTATTAGCCTTAACGCCGTTAGTACACCGACGCATTCGTATGCGGTAGCGAAACAACGAAAAAAACTGTCAGTAGTATGGCAGAATTTCGCATACGCTACGTCTCACTCTAGCACTAGGCTACATGAAATAGTTGCATCCTTGTCGGTATTGTTTCGCAAGGAACTGTGAAGACGCAGATGTTTCGCTAGTGGTGTTTCGCATCGCTGCCGCATACGAATGCGTCGGTGTACTAACAGCGTAACGGTGACCAAATATTTATTCGCGGTTAATGTTTAACCCTCTTATAAAATAAAACAACTGTTACATTTCCTCCTTATGATTATTATATATTTAAGCCTACCAAAGTTCTACCTCATCGAAATTGAGTAGAATCCAGAAGTAGGGGTAAGTAGGATAATGATCCTCACTCTGAATCTGAATACAGACCCACACTATGGCGGCTTAGTACGATTCTTCTGCATCATTGGGCCTCCGGTCTCGTAATCATCAACGAAATACTACAGCACGAATGCTACAATTTTTAGGTTGGTCTTTTATGCGAAAGTTGTACTTACCGTCCCGGTCGAGCGGGCCCATTCGTGCAAAAATCAACGTGGTTTTACTACTTTGAGTTATGTAAAAAATTACCATATTTAATATCTTTATGTTTATTATGAATTAAATATATTCAAATCAAAATCTTTACTTGAAAATCCTCAAAAGCAGACATCAGTGAGCTTTAACTGAAATCCTTTACGATTCAATATAAAAACAGCTTGGACGGCAAGTCTCAGGGTGAATATGATTACGTTCTCCAGTTATTTCGATCGAATATCCTATTCAATATTAACCTATGTATATCCCACTTTATATAAACACAGAGACTACTGTTCTACATCTACATAATCAGTTAATATGGTCCATCACTTCGTCAAGAGAGTACTTTTCGCGCTTTTATAAGTTATGTACTTGGGCTTTATTTAGTAGAGATAACCTATACTTACCTCTTCCAACTTGCTGGTTATTACAAAACAGACCTTATAAACAGAGGCAGTAGTCCGAAAACCGATTAGCAATCCTTTGCCTTGAGGTAAATCTTTATGTCGAACAATTATATATATTCTAGATTATCCAAATAGTAAATACTCTCATGTTCTTCTAGACTCGTAAACTTTTATAATATACTCGTACTAGAACCAATATGTATACTGTTCTACTAAAGTTTGGACGTTTCAACTTTAACAGATATTAAATTATCTTTTGTTGATAAACAGCAAATGAAATTAACATTGCCCATGCAAAATTAACTTAGTCACATGAATTTCTAATATGGCTGATGTCCCTAAAAATACTTAATTAAATTAAGTAACGTGTATATACAAACTGTGGGCAAAACCTAAACATCAAACCTCTCTCAACGAAGAACAGCCAACTTCGCAGGAGATTTTATAATGCACACGTGTGTACGCAATTATAGGTGCAGTCTTTGTTCCCTCGCTGTCATAATACGCACGACCGGGGAGAGATCAGGGCGCAGGACCGATGGCTTTAGATGCTCTCCTAGAGACGGAGGTTGAGATTCCAAACTGCCAAACTACAAGTTGTTATAAAGTATTTCTATAGACAGAAAAACTTAATAACAAAATAATGAATCACTAAATTGATTTCTAAGGATTTTTTTTTGGGACCTTAAATGTGTTTTATATTAAAAACTGGGTGTAGTAACGCCTCTTTATAACTGTCTGTCAAGTTACTATATTTATATTTTTCTTTCTAATTAATTAACTTTTATGGAATTTTTTTAACCTACTAATCTTTTAATAATATTTACAGTGCATTCTATACCAACGAGTCATGGGTACGTTTATGACTGTTGCCACAGAATATAACTTCTATAATCACGAATTTCGCCAAGGCTACGTGTGTATGTTAAATACATGGCAGTGTGTGTGACATATTTAAAAAAAATATATACTCACATAAACTAAAAGTGTGCGAAAATTCTCCTTCTCCGTCCACGCAATTCTCAATAAATTGTTTCTCGTTCAAGTTTATTTATACCTCATTACAATACTTAGGTAGTTCCTCGGATTCCGATTCGTCCGACCATTCAGATTCAGATGACAACACGCCCCAACAGCGCCAACCAACCAAAACCAAACCCAAGAAGAAAAGCGAACCGAAGTCAAATAACAAGCAACAAGCCAAGCGTGTGGAGCTCACTGCTAATGAGATCGCTAAGCTCCTGGTGCAAGCTGTAGATAACGGTACGTGATTCACACATTTATATCGAAACCCTCTCTTAAATTGTATGTTTTTATTCCACGAACGATCAATACATAAAATTAGTATAAAAGCCTTTTCGGTTCAATGCCTTTTCTCTTATGTTCGTTAAGCTATTCTTAAATAATTTCGAATCTTTTTTCTGCGTGACGTCTGGCTGTCTTGGTTCAATATGAATATGTTTACGTTGATGGAACAGTAAGAGAACTGCTAGTAAGTTGATAATAGTGAAATACTGCATCGTCCTCCCGTTTCCGCGTCCATGGGAGAACGATGCAGAATGATTGGGTCTCCGGTCTCACACTCACACAACGAAAGACGACAGCACGAATCCTGTCATTTTAGGCTAATCTTTAGCGCTAAAGCGGTATCTCAAAAAAATCGTATTCATACATCAGATTTTTAAGCTATCGGAGGGATAGCTTAAAATAAAGTCTCTTTCACCGATTTTGAAGTCGGTTAAAAAAACGCATCAAAAGAACTAAGCCTTATATAGCGATGTTTCATTTACAAAAAGAAAAACCCGGAAGAAACCGTTTTTCCACCTCACTTTTACATTAATATAACATTAACATAACTTCAATTATCTTGAAACTAGCTGTCACTGAGATACCGCTTTTGCGCTTTTACCCGCCCTATTAGTGTTAAAATAAAAAGTATGTATGTGAAACAAAAAAAAATGAATTAAACTACTAAGGATTTTTTTTTTGTAGACAGTAGAAATCTTAAGCATACAATTTATAGCAACACGAACACACAGTTCGTGTAGTTAAAAAAAACAGCAAGAGGACACTTGTTTCTTTCTTTCATGAATTAGAAGAAATTCTTTTCAACCGAATGAAAAATAAATAACTTCATTTCAAGTCCACAACAGTCGCATTGTTTCAATCGTGCACTATTTTAATTTTATATATGTTCCAGCAAAGTCGGTTTATTAGTTCTCCATTTTCTAATAATTCCTCTACGTACGATATTTACTCGTATGTAGTTGGAAGTTCGTATTTAATTTAATGGTTTCATATAAAACGTGCTTTCATAATAGGTTTAACGGAAGCTTTGAAATGGCTTGCGGAGAATTTAGAAGAAGTGGCTTTAGACCAAGAGGCGGAAGGATTCGACCCGACATCGGAGGGCACTCCTCTTGTTCCGATATCTGAGGAGTCCGTGGACGCGATGGGCAGTGAGCTGTTCAAGAAAGTATTGTTAGGCGTGGGCGTCAACCCGCCCAGCGACGAACAGGTACATTATTCTCTTATACTCGATAAAAGAAAAGGTACTTTATTAACAATGTATTGTACCCCCGAATACGTTCGGGAGTCCGTCCCCAAACCAACTGTTACCAAATTAACGAACCGAGTCGCTTTATAAACGGTTACAGGAAAAATATTGGAGAATACCGAGCAGCCTACATTTCGACACTATTAGGAAACGCCGAGAAATAATTATGAAAGCAATTGATAAAGAACTTATCATTGCAACCAGTGATGAAATGGAGATCGCCCCGAATACGGAAATATCCCAAAATGCTGAAGAATCAAGCGATGATGATGATTTATTCGATAATTTGAGGAAAATGAGGGAAAATAACGCAGAAAATGTTGCAAATAATAGTGGCGTAACGAAATCTAATAATGAAATATCACGTAATCGGAAGCGTACCCGCAGTGATTCCGACCATGAGTCTAGCAGGAAGATGAAGAAAATAGACGAGGGCGACGAAAATAGCAGCGAAGATGATATTGACGATATACTGACGTTCGCGAAGAAAACATTGCAACATGAAGATCTGCCTGATACCGAGGAGTTAACAAGCGACATACCAAAAGTTTATAGCGGTAAGTAACAAAACTTAAGCTGTATTTATAAACAATTCATAGTAAGTAGTATTTTTCCGAACTATTGTTCCGAGATTTCAATATATCCCTAAGAATAACCCGGGTAAAAATCCTGTATAATCCTTTCAAAGCTTTTCTTGTTGAAATATGTCGGTAACATGTACCTACATAAATCGTTGAGATTTGTTCTCTTTTATATATTTATTTCTATATTTCTAATATTTGCTCTATTGGCTTTGCCTTTAGTCGTAGCATGAAGGCAAGTTTTTACTTAATTACACGCTCAGGGTTTCAAAGGTATTAATATTTAGCTCGGGTAATTCAATAGACAAGATATTACGTTTTATAGATGCAATAAAACTGTTCAATTGTCATATATTACAGTAATTACAGACAGTAGTAGCAAAGCCCGGGGAGCAGGGCTTACATAACGTACCATTTAGATATCTAACAAATACTTTATTCACTTAAGAATAAAATAGCTTTCGCCAGTGTGTATATTGGTATTCGCTTTATAAGTAGCCTCTGTCCTTTCTAAGGCTCTAGACCGTCTGTGTACGAAAGTTCTTTTAACTCGGTTCAGTACTTTTGGAGTGAAACCGCGACAGACAGAAGACAGAGCAAGTTTCGCATTATAATGTTAGTAAGGATAAGGCTAACAGTGATCATCTTATTACTAGTTTTTGGGGTTCCGAAGTTTATGACTCGGAACCCTTATAGATTTGTCATGTCCGTCCGTCCAACGGTAAGTACTAGAAAGATGAAACTTTGCATGAATATGTGTTGTAATTACGCCGACAAAGTGCTACAATAAAATTATGAAAAATGTTTTTATTTCGGGTACCTCCCCTACACGTAAAGTGGGGATGTTTTTTTTTACTCGCAGCTACCAGATCGTGTGGGTTATCATTAGATAGGTCTATTAAAAATATTAAATGGTTTCTAAGACGATTTTTTGATTTAGGTATCCGTTTACGAGAAATTGCACTTTAAAGGGCACTTTTTTGTAAAATCAGGACCCCCCTCACTCGATTTTAAACGATTTTAAATCCACGTACCATTATAGATTACTGAGAAACCCTTTCCTGTTCGTGTCCTGACACGCACTTGGCCGATTTTTCATATTTTAAATTAATGAAACTGTTATAAGACAGATATTACCACCACACACCATTTTATGCAACGCACTTCTCAATAACCAATATTGATTGGCGTGCTAAAATATTTGCCTAACAATATTGTTATAGTGTTACATACATTTGGAAATTAAAGAATTGTACACCTCTTCTATTTCAGATAACAGCGATGCTGAAGACGATGTTATCATGTCGTCGAAACGAGATAAAAAGAAACGGAGAATAGTTATTGATGATGATTCGGATTAATAAACTTTTTTCTCATTTATAATGCATTATTAAATTTTATAACCAATAATTCTAAATACATGATGGACCTCTGGTCTCACACTCACCAACGAAAGTTGTCATCAGCCACTTTAACGGCTGGTGATATTTGATTCGGGTAACACCTCGGAGTGAAGCTAGTCAAAAAAAATTTGCTTAAGTTACTGCTAGTGAAGGCCCGGTCAAAATCGATCCCGCTTGGCTTGCTTAAACATCATCAACAGCCTTTAACAGTCCACTGCTGGACATAGGCCTCTCCTTACAAAGGAGGTTTTGGCCTACTATACCACGCTGGCCAGACGGGTTGGTATCGGGTTGGTTTCAAGTTTTTCTTAACTTTGCATTGATGTTGTCTTGCGTAGTTTATCCCTTAGTCGCTTTTTACGACACTCGCGGGATGAATAGGGGTGGTGACACTCTGTATTCTTAATCCGTCACCACACGGACACATATATACATTTTTTTTTACAGCTTTAAATCGAGACCGTACACATTCAATTCAAAATACAATATAATCATTTTAAAAGCTTACAGCAAAATGTTCATTATTCAGTCAAAACTATTATTAGAATTTAATTTTTGTATAATTTTGAAGAATACAAAAACCCCGAACACACATAAGTTTTCCAATTCGAATGCTCGTTTAAATACAAATGTCGTTGTACATTTGTTATGTTATTATTTCACATAGGAATTCCAATATCATCGCGCCATCGAATAGCAATATACTCATAGTGAGCTCACTTGGTATTTTCCTTCTATTGCAAGGGATCGTGTGTCCCGCGCATTCGAAATTGCAAATATTGTGCAATATAACCGAGTGGAATTGGAAAAAATGTATTTGTGATACAGCCAATGTTTAGCCGAGTTGAAACAATGGTGTTATTATAGCTGTTTATGGTGATTCTTCTCCCTTGATAATAATAAATATTTTGGACATCTTACACACAACA
This sequence comes from Phragmatobia fuliginosa, assembly GCA_932526445.1. Classification (NCBI taxonomy): domain Eukaryota; kingdom Metazoa; phylum Arthropoda; class Insecta; order Lepidoptera; family Erebidae; genus Phragmatobia; species Phragmatobia fuliginosa. The sequence goes on along the minus strand of OW052065.1, from coordinate 9,939,692 downwards.
TCATCTGGTCCCAAAGTAAGCAGAGCTTGTGTTATGGGTACTAAACAACTGATATTAATACATAAACATACTTTTTTTTTGTAAATACATACATATTATACATAGAAAAACACCCAGACTTTGTTTTGGTAACTTTTATGTTTGTTTTGGTAATAATTGAGTCGATTTACTCCTTAACCTCATAATGAAACGGCTGCTGATCAAGAAGTCGCGGGTTCGATTGCGGGGTCGAACCAATGTTTGCATGATCTGCAAGTATTTGTTTCAGATTTTTCTATGTATAATATATGTATATGTATTTACAAAAAATAATGTTTATGTATTTATATCAGTTGTCTATTGCCCATAGTACAAGTTCTGTTTTGATGATTTGTATGTCAGATGTCCAAAATAATTATTTTGTATATACATTGCTATGTTGTGTATTTGTGGAAATTAAGCGTGATTTATTTATATTTATTGCTGATAATGTAGTGGTCTTGTCAACACTTAAACAAAAAACTTAAACAGAACAATATTAGGAAAATTATTGTTTTTTTATGAATGTAAACCCTACATTTGATTTCTTCCATGACTTTCAGGATCGATAATTTTTTTAGGTATGTCTATAAACCTTAAATTTACCAAGTCTTGAAACTTTAATATCACTTTTATTCAATACTGATATTGTACATTCAAAAGTAACTGTCTGTTTGTTATGCTTTTACGGCAAAACCGCTGCCTCGATTTCAAAATTATAATTCAAAATTTGAATCTCTTGTCTTCTATCTCACCTGATGTAAAGTGTAGATGAAGACGAAGATGGTACACGCCCATCCAAAAGAAACCTCAATAACATTTTGCCTCAATAACCGAAATATTTATAATAACATACCGCAGGCAAAAGTGAGTCATTAAATAAATCCAGCACAACTAAAGTTATGAAAATTCGTACGTAATAAATGATATTGTATTTCTTAGAATGTGGTTTGATCATAATAAATACCTTTACGAAACGAGAAATACGACATTAAATTTATTTTTAGTCCCTAGCAATAAGTAGGTACCTAGCCGTTGTAGGCTTTATAACCATGACAAACGACCTGTGCTCTTAATAATGTAGGCCTGAAAAGACTCTCGCAATCTCATTTCCATTAAAATTCATGTTAAAGTATAATGTAATCATATGTCTACTAGATATACATATAACAAGGTTTATTGTCTATTTTTCCCCTTTGAATTGCTACACTAGATTTTGCCCACGGCTCGTAATGCGTATATATGGCGTTCATCGCGGTAAAAAAGCTGTTCTTACTCAAGAATTTACAAAGTAGTTTCTTGCCAAATTTCATTGAAATCGTGAAAAAAGCACCAGTCATAACAAATATACCTACATATAACAAGGTTTATGGTTTATTCTCCCCTTTGAATTGCTACACTAGATTTTGCTCGCGGCTCCACCTGCGTATATGGCGGTTTTTATGTATTTATCGCGGTAAAAACGCTATCCTTACTCAAGAATCAAGTATTTTCTTGCTAAATTTTATTGAAATCGTGAAAAAAGCAACAGCTATAACAAGTTTAGCCGCAAAAGAAAGAGAAAGTTTATAATATTACTATGAAGTACCTACTGAAGTCGTGGTCTAGTGGCTAGCATATGCGACTGCTGATCTAGAGGTTTCTGGTTCAAATCTTGAGTCGGGCCAAAAGTGCTGTTGGGTTTTTATTACAGGAAATTCTTAAAAACAGCCCGATGTATAGAAGTTTGGCGGTGATTCACGCCCGTGCCTCGGAGAGCACGTTAAGCCGTTGGTCCCGGTTGTCATGAACATCTATGGTAATCATTATTGGGAAATCAGTGCCCTCAAATATACTGATAACCAGTTCAGCCCTTGCATTTTAATTCGCCCTTAGGGTTGCGGAGGTACAATTTCAGTCACTCCGTGGAAAAATTGATATTCCGGTAAAACCAGTTGAACTAGTAGCCGACCCCAAATAATTTTGTAAATATGTATAGGCTAAGAAGATGAGTATGAAGTACATATACAATAGTCAATAGAACATTAGGTATTGTATATTGCTGCATTACTGCATAGTACTTACGTAGATGGTATACTTTTGTCATTATCATCATTTTTAAATACAGGAATCAGGAAAGGACAAAATATTTCACCATTGATTTAATTTGGCTAAGCAGATATTTATTTCAAAAAAAAATTGCAGTCCGATCAATTTAATCAACTATAATCCTACGTTTACATACATACTTATAAATATGTACCTATAATTTGTATAGATTAATACCGTGGGGAGTGCTCTAAATCTTTTCACTCAGCATCAGATTAGCGCACCCGACCCTCTCCCTCTTATGTATGGTTGTTTTTCTAACATTATCTTAACATTGGATACAAGCACCCTACTTGGGTTGGGGTGAAACTCAACCTGAAATAACATTTAAACTTTACGTAATTCATTCGTCCATATGTGGACGCAATACCGAGTCATGGATAAATAGAAACTTTGAACGGTGTTTGAAACTGGTACGTGTTTCTGATATCGTATTACCTACATATATATCTCCTTTAAACTTTCTAATTACTACAGAGTATGTGGGTATTGATACTCGAATAGAATGGAAGATATAACTGCTAAAGTTGACTGTACGGTTGTCGGTTGGTCTAGTGGTTTAAGAGATTGCCACGCCGCTTTCTACTGTCGTGGGTTCAAATCCCAGGTGAGACGACACTTTGTATGATTCATAAATTGTTGTTCAGAGTCCGAGTATTTTTTGTGTCTGTTTATATTATAAACTTTATAACATTCCACGCAACACAGGATTACATTCCTAATGCAGGATTTGTCTTTAATAAAAAAAGTACGCAATGTACCTATTTTTGTTTATCTATCACCAAACGGATGACACATAGGTAGGTAAGTAAGTACTACTACCTCACTCACCAACTTACCACTCTACAGTCACGCTGATTTCAGCACGAATGGGTCGGCTCAACCGGGGCAGTACTACCCTCACATAAAACAATCCTAATACCGACTCTACACTCGCGCGTGACGTCGCGCCATGAATTCACGCCGTGAATAAACGCCGTGATCCGCGCAAGAACTGTGTCCTTCCACACTCGCAAAGCTTCACAGTCTTGTTCGCGACTATGATGGACGACGACGTGATTTCTGCTGCTACTGTTTCACTCCTTGCAATTGCGTATTATAAATTACCTTTGTGTAGTTAAGAAGCACACAAAAAAGATATGGAGAAGAAGACATTGGTGGATGACACGAATCCATCGCAATAGAAACAGGGAAATTTTTAATTTTGGAGCATTTTTTTTCTGTATATTCATAATGTTATAAATACTTTACCTATTATACCTAGTAATATTCATACTTAGGTCAATTACCAACGCACGCACAACCACTCCCTACGATGTCTTGTACGCTACTGCAAGAAACTGCGAGTGTGGATGCGTTCACGTTCGCGTGCCGCGAACCCTTTGTCGCGGACCAAAAAACCGACACCGATCGGGGAACGGTGCGAAGCGCGAACGAGAAGGTGTGAACAACATCCACACTCGTGATTCGCAGTTCGCGGCCGTTCGCGCCGCGAGTGTAGAGCGGGCATAATAATGACAATATTCACATTGTCCCGTAATTTTCTAAATTTTCCAAAAGTTTAATTTTTAATAATTCTTAGCACCACGAAATATTTTCTTTTAGTGACTATCCTACTAAAGACATGCGAGAAGGCGAGGAAACATCCGCTAATATAATTACATAATTTTATGACCTCGCGTATGATCTAATGAAAAGTTAGCCAAATTAAAAATTTGTAAATTGAAACTCTTGCATATATTAAAATGATATGTATAAGTGGAAAGCATCTTCGTACCACTCACTTAAACAGCTTGAGAACTATCTCACCGTTTCACAACGGCCGTTACATTTCCATATACCACCTGGTTACCTGGTTCGAAACTAACCAAACTTATCCCGTTACGTTTCTACGTAACTAGGAACATGAGGTTTTTTATAGCATGGCAATCTAAACGAGTCACCTCACCAAAACTTGCGAACAATAATCTCAATATCTTAGGACTAATGTTGGATACCTTAGGAAGGAAGCCCTCAAGAAAACTAGCAACAAATCTTTTTAGTGCAGAGAAACTTGTCCTTGCAGTTTAATAACGGGAATAAGCAACGTCAATGCTACCTTCAATCTGTTTGCTGAAGTTAGTTTTTTTTTATGTGGTTTTGTTGATATCACAAATTCTAAATCCTGGTGTTTTTATTCACATGAGCCTGCCAAAGTGACTACTCTGCCTGATGAAAAACATGAGTAGAATCTAAAAATAGTAGTGTCTATCCCTTAAATTCAATTATTATTCTTACTAAAAGAATATTCTCTGAAGTTGTTCACTTTGCCGTCATAAAGGATAAATATACTAATATTTACTTAGTATTTCCTACCAATACCAATATCGTATATTTATGAGCACATTTGCATTGCTTGGGTGGGAAGGCGTTTAAACATTGCCAATCGTTTCTCGTCTCATGGAATACATTTTGAATTGCTATCCGAAAAATACAAACGTTTTCGTTTCATCGCGTAATCCCGCGGGCGATCATGTATTTCTTATTCAAATGTTCAGTCCGCTATTTTAATGTTTCAACAGCACGCCATCAATCTTAACTGAGCCCGAACGTGGCCCGTTACGACCGCCCCCATGCAATTATCCACTCGAATAAAAACGTTTTAAGTGTTAAATTAACGATATCTCAGTGAGACGAGAGCTTGTCTGACTAAGTGATTAATTCCGACTCGGAGAAATGATAGCGATGCGAATGAGCGCTTTCGCTGTGCAGACTTTTCACAGAAATCTCATTTATATCTATTACAGCGATACAAGCATACATTATGACTATATAACTCCACAATTACTTTATAACTTCCAAGAGGGTGCAGGCTAATGTTTATATTGCCTCGGTACACGTTAATTTCGTTTTAATACAGAAACTCGTAACTGGGGGAACTTATTTTTAAAGTATTCCTTTGACAGTGTTAATGGTTTGCACATAAACTTTGTCCCTGAATATTACAAACACCAAACAGCAAATCTTTGCTGCAAATGTTACTTATTTCTTTCCCCCAGTCACTTAGCTGCGTAAATATAAACAACCTTCATTCTTCTTCTTTACGCGCCTCGGGCCGAGAGAAAAGAATGACAAACGAGTTAAAGAATAATGGAAAGTAAATGAAAACAGCAAAATCGCTTTTGTCAACTGTTTTTCTTCATCCATTGTCGACATTCAGAAATGTTTTTGGAAAACGTCTAAAATACGAAGTCGAAGTTAAGGTACCTATATTACGAATTCAGAAGATGATGAATTTACAACACATTTTCAAGTCGAAAGATTTGAAAAAAAAAACAGGTAAGATTTTCTTTGTACTCTGTAAATCGTGTGATGTCTCAATACATTTTTATTTAAGTACTCTGATACTAAATTATTTAATTTTATAAAACCTATTAATTTTAGGAAGATGATTTTGTGTAGATGGAATGATTTTGCCGTTTCTAAAAATAATTGTGGGTTAATTTAATAAGCATGGTTACATGCAACACTGTCTGGATATGAGAAGTACAATAAGCAGTAAAAATATCATGGTTATATTTTCTTACGAAGAATCCAACAACATTAAAGAGAGGATGCGAGGGTTCGCACGAAGCACCCTCAGGTAAAAACCAAATTGAATTTTCCCTCGACCAAATAGAACGGTATCGCGTAGATAAATCTCGAGGCTGCCTCATCCCGTATCTACAGAAAACAAAGTTTAATAGAAAAGTAAATAGAAAAAGTGGAAGTGAAAACACTGAATGTTGGAAGTTTTAATTTGTGCCAGACATCCAACCATCCGAATTTGAGCTTGGATTTCTCTAACTTTTGAATTATTGGCTTACATCGACACCCACTTCGAGTTACACACAATGTTACTATATTTCTCTCATATTTTCTTTTAGATATTAAAATCGAAGTGTTTCTGAAGTTTCATTTAAAAAATAAATATTTAGGACATCTGACACAACACCATCTAGTTCCAAACTAAGAAGAGCTTGTACTATGGGCACTAGAAAATGATATACATGAACATCCCTGTTTTTGTAAAGACATTCATAGAAAACACCCGAACTATGAAATAAATATTTGGTCCGACCCGTGAATCATATACGGGCCTCAAGCACATCAGTCACATACGCTACAACTGCGCTGCTGAAACAGTTTTAACAATATTTAAAGAAACTACCAAATGTGATTGTTTCTAACATAGACAGAACATAACAGGCTAACACACTACCAACATACGGTTTACTTCACGAAACCTTTCAGCGAAAATATTTATTTTATACATACTTCGAATAAATAGGTAGGTAATTACACTAACAATTTAAACGAGTTAAATCAAAACTTGAACATTTTTAAATATCATGTACCTATTCAAATCTCATTGTTGTAACGCATGATATACCTATTACTGTAAAATGTGATAACTAGAACGCTAAACTTGACATTCAGGGAGTCTCACATTAAGATAAACTGCCTCTGAACCCCAACAAATGTAATAAAAAGTTAATTGCTAAATTAGTCTTCCAGCCGTTTTACACCTTTACTGAACAATTTTCTCTGTAAAATATTATCACCGTAAGAGCTATAAAGTTAATCGACTATGAAACAATCGAAGTGTATTAAAAGCAATGTGTGTACACCTACATAGCTGCTTACCGCAATACTTACATAGTAATAATAACACAGTGACGGCAAACAACATAAAATTTTATTAAACCAATACAAAACGTTGTGAAAGACACCGATATCATACTAACGAGAACTTGGTAAACGTTATAAACCTACGTAATAATTACCTTCATATGGACCCTTTTAATCGAAACCTTCTAACCACGCTTTACGGTATTATAAAGTTAATGTAATTTTATACTGAATCTTAGGCGTGCGTTTATTTAAAATAAGGGGCGGGGCTCATTACTGTGAACAAACTAAAGCTCAAATATTTTATTGCTACTGCACTTGGTAATGGCAGATACAAAAAAAAACAAATATATAAAGTTATCCATTATAGTATATACATAAAATATTTTCTTTTGTTTTTTTTTAAGAACGAGGAAAACAGTGAGAATCAAAATATGTATTTTTTTTATCTCGGGTGTCAAACACTCTTACTCTATTTATTTAGGCCTAAGAAAGTGACTTTACGCTCCTTGATGGAAAGCATAAGTAGAACCCAGGAGGAGGGTCATCCTCATTGTGAATGCAAAAATGCAGCATATGCATAAACCGATCACATTTTGCCAGGCAATTTAACCAAAATGTCATGCAATCCAAGGTATATAATATAAGTCATTCGCGTTAATATAATAGCGCTAACGCGCTAGCTGAGGTTACAATGTCATGCAATCCAAGGTATATAATATAAGCCATTCGCGTTAATATAATAGCGCTAACGCGCTAGCTGAGGTTACAAGCAGTAAAAAGAGAAAATAAATTCTGCCATATAAGAGACTAGCAAAGAAAAAGGAAATAAACCGTAAAGATTAGTCTTTAGAAGAGATTAGACTGATGAGAATTAATTAACGGCATGAATAAGAAATTATAATTGACTTTAGTTCGTAGAATAGCGATTTGTTTGTTGAAGTTATATATCACGTTTCTTATCATTGTTGTTTTATAAATAGTCCTATAATATACCTTATTTAATTTCACCTAGATATGTACAAAATATCCAGTTCACTTGTTCTTATGAGAATTTATATATGCAAACTTTCTTGTCCAGACTCAGTATTAGAATCGTAAGGAATTTAATACTGAATTATAAACTTGTTTCGAAACTTGTTAAACAAGTGTCTAAACGAGTTTAATATTACTTTTCTCCAGAATAGGCCTTTAGCTTCACAACTTAATTAGTATGTAGGTACACTTACCCTCAGAAAGAAGTACCTACCTATCCATGAACAAAGTTCCACCTAAAAGGTTAGTTAAATAATTTAATCAACTCTAGTAGCTAAACAAATTTAGCAGTAATTTACTAATTCCAATACACACCTACCTATACCTTTGTTGAGTTCAAAACTTTATAAACCGTTTTATTAGTTTAGTAAGATAAGTTAACAAAACATTGCACAGGACGACATAATTGATGTGATATGATTTATTGTGTGTCTTTCGGCTGAGATGATAATGATAATTTTAAACCCTGAAGATCACCATTGTCACTAAAACATAAAATTGCAATGTATTTAACAAGAAGTGCGATATCTAACTTAAGTTGATGAAAACTAACGCGTAAAGACGCTACGGACCTAAATATTTTTGTGTCATCTTTAATAAGTATTGAAATATTTAAAAGTACAAAATGATACATATGAGTATAAAATTACCATATAAACGATAGGTAAGTATCGTATCTCGTGGCGGCCATCGGAGTGGGAATTCTCTCGCTCGGTAACATGATTGCGGCCATGATACGGAGCGAGAGTGCGTGGAACTCCGCTGTCTCTTACTGTGAGCAAGTTATGCTTGCAAAGGAGATGGCGGAGCGGGACCGGGAGAGGTTCAGAACCCTCCCGGTCCGCCAGGCCCGGCAACGGGCTAGGTACCGCAGGCAACTCAGGCGCCGGAGATCGCAAAACGATCTCCGTCCTCCATAAGCGCAGGCCTGGGGGTGACAGGTGAGGCCACCTGCCACCCTAGCAGAAGCAGGCCGGGGTGGCAAGTTGATTTGATTCGTTCTCGCATAGTAGGAGGCCATCTGAAAACAAAGATGGCCCGAGGTACGTTGGGGTCCCAGGGTTTTTCCTTTCGAGGGTGCACCTGGTTTCCCGACTTCTAGTGCCCGAGAAGGCGTGCGGTTTTGGTCGGTTCGAGTCCGACATAGCCACAATTATGTGGCATCCGGGGGGATTTCCGCACGGAAAAAAAAAAAAAAAAAAAAAAAAGGTAAGTATCGTATCAGTACCAAATAGGTACTGAAAGAAAACAATTGCTGTAAGCACTAATAAAATTATCTGAAGTTAATTATTGTCTATTATTATTCTCTGATGGCATTTTAAACAAAGAAGATTTCTCTATCATTGATGAGGCATTAAGTGGAAGAATAGATATTAAAAAAGTATATGTAAACTTAGAGCTTTAAAGTTTTGTATATGACGTAAGTATATTACTCTTGAAACTGCATTCTAAAATCTAGACGATGTAAGTAACAACAGAAACAAGAACTCAACGGGAATGGACCATTATTCAGGTCAGACTGTTATTCACTTCATCTCGAGAAAATGTCCAAAAAAGTTCGGGTGTTTTCTATGAATGTCTTTACAAAAACAGGGATGTTCATGTATATCATTTTCTAGTGCCCATAGTACAAGCTCTTCTTAGTTTGGAACTAGATGGTGTTGTGTCAGATGTCCTAAATATTTATTTTTTAAATGAAACTTCAGAAACACTTCGATTTTAATATCTAAAAGAAAATATGAGAGAAATATAGTAACATTGTGTGTAACTCGAAGTGGGTGTCGATGTAAGCCAATTATTGTAATTACACACAACGCCATCTAGTCCCAAACCAAGCACAATTTGTCAGTCGTTCATATGTCGGTCCGCCTCAGTGAGGTGTTGGACGCTAGTATGCCGTCCGGACGCTTCCCTGAGAGCTGGAAGAGCGGAAAGCTGGTCAAACTCCAGAAGACAGGACGATCTGCCGATTCAGTCACGGCGGCCTATAGGTCCATCGTGTTGCTGGACGAGTTAGGTAAGCTGTTTGAGAGGGTGCTCTCTGCACGCATCGTCCGGCACCTATACGAGGTGGGCCATGATCTTTCGGACACCTTATTCGGATTTTGGAAAGGGCGTTCGACGGTTGATGCTATATTGCGCATGAGAGCCGTGACCGAAGAGGCAGTAAGCAGTAGCGGCGTGCTGTGTCTATGGACATCGCTAATGCATTTGATAGTCTGCCATTTAGCTGTAACAGGGAAACACTCCTCTATCACGGAGTGCCCGAATACCTGAGGCGGCAGACTATTTAGACGACGTCATGTACGAGGGCCAAGATGGTGTTTTGGGACATCGGACCTAGTCGTGTTTCGCAGGGGTCAGTCCTCGGACCACTCCTGTGCTAGACGTAATCAATAAAAAGAACGATGACACTCTGGCTACAACCAGGGGGGGTGAACTTTCAGGCCGGCCACACTAGCCACAACAGGAGTCTTCCTGGTGGTTGGGCGCATTGAGGCGTTAGGCTTACTGATGGCCCTGGATAAGACGAGGCCCTTTTGTTTCATGGGCCCCGTCACTCCCCGGCGCCTCCATCGTGGTCAACTCGGTAATTGTACTGGTCCGGGCCCAGATGAATTATCTGGGCCCGATCCTTGGCGGTAGGTGGCTCTTCGACGAGCACTTCCAACAGCTTGCTCCGAAGCTGGTCGACACTGCCTCCGCACTTGGACGACTTAAGCCCAATTTGGGTGTAGCCAACGTCGCAACGAGACAACTGTACACGGGAGTCGTCTGGTCTATGGCACTATACGGTGCACCGGTGTGGGCGGCTCTGAACACCCAAAATAGGGCACGCCTCTGGTGACCACAGAGGATATTGACGGTTAGAGTCATACACGGTTACCATGGTCGCAACCTTATGCGAAGGCACCATCCATGCCATGGTCATGCTGCCCTGAGTGTGACCGCAAATGGACGGAACGGGTTTTCCCCCCCATTCGCTTCAGTGGCCTTCAGGCTTTAGAAGAAGCGACGTCCGCGTGTGCCGTACGCCGCCATGGAGATATAAGCAATTGATGACGCCCGCTTCATTGAGAGGAGGCACTGGGAGGGGTTCAGAGGGGTTAGGTTCAGTAGGTTTAGGTTAATAATAGGTTCCTCGGACCCCTGCTATTTCAGGTGCATAGTTTCACACCATGTGGTTTTAGTCGGTTCGATGCCGACATACAGCCCCGTTGCAAACTCCGGTAGGGTGACGGCCTGAGGGGATTTCCACACGTCAAAAAAAAAGTGTTTTAAGTGGTCGCCACGCTGCATTCTACCGCGCCAAGTGTCGTGGGTTCCTACATGAGAAAACACTTTGCACGATTCACTAATTGTTGTCCTAAGTCTGGGTGTTCACAAGATTTACACTCCTAATGTGAGTATGGTCTCTTAAAATAATATAAACAGTTGTGTGTCCGCAACCTTACTTTTTTCTGAACCATTTTATTTTTTGGGCCATTTTGCCGCCCCCCTAATTCTGCCGCCCCAAGCTTCAGCTTTTTCAGCTTCTATGGTAAATCCGGCCCTGTTTGTCGCTCTTTCGCGCAAAAACTACTAAACGGATTTGGATGAAACTACAGTAATATAGCATAAATAATATCAGAATAACACATAGGCTACTTTTAGCTGCAATAATCGATATACACGCAAGCAAAAGCTAGTGTTTCATTTTTTATGGTTGGATTCTTTGTTCTTTGAGTTTATTTGTGGCTGTGAATTATAGAGCACCCGCTTGTCCTATGTTGACTTTTTTTGCCGTAAATATAAAAATTAGTACAATCGTTAAACTTTAAAAAAATAGCAATGACGACGTTAAAAAATTTAAATGATACTGATGAAATGAGAGAATAATACGTTCTAAGATTGATTAATCATTTTCCACGATGTTTTTATTTCAATTATCAATACATTTATTAAAAAAAAAACTAAACCATAAGGGTTTAGTTTTTTTTTAGTAGACTTCTGCTTATAAGAATTACAAAATAGATAACGACGAACAAACCGCTGACTAAAACTAGTCCTACATAACTAGATCACGTACTAAGTAAAAAAAGATGCAGCCTATTCAGCCCCTTTCCAATTATGATTAAAACTCGCATAAGTGGACGTGCTCTTATACGAGGACAGAGTTTCTTGGGAGACATAAAAGTCGACGAAGTGCACGTTATAAACTGTAATGGGCACTAGCCTTCGCCAGGAAACTACGAGTAACAACAGCTCACTGCAAATACAGGCATTCGCTTTTGCACACAGCATCTTCGTGATGGTAGTAATGGACTCATTCCGGCCGTGTCGTCAATTGCTCCTTCTAAATGACTTTGTTCATTTTTTTTTGTATCTGAATACAAATAATATTTTACACCTAGCTGAATCACGCCGTCACGCGGCATTACCCGCAGCTATTAAGCTAATCTAAAAAACCTAACCTGAATCTCAGTTACTCCTCATCTCATCAGCTATCTAACTATGAAAGTCCAAAATTAGCCGGAAAAAAACAGACAGACAAAAATAATCAAAATTGCACAATTATAGATTTGTCATGTCCGTCCATCCTCGACTTACCATCCAAACGGTTAGTGCTAGAAACATAAAACTTTGCATAAATATGATTTTTATCACGTCAACAAAGTGCTAAAAAAAAGCATGTAAAATATTTTTATTTGGGGTACCTACTTCCCCTACACGTAAAGTGGGGATTATATTTTTTCTTGCATCTGCTTTAACTTCATCGTGTGGGATATCATTAGATAGGTCTTCTATCTAAAACATTGAGAGGTTGCTAAAACGATTTTTTTATTTGTGTATGTGTTTGCCAGTTATTCAACTTTAAAGGGCATGGTCTAGTGGTTGGCGTATGCGGCTGCTGATCAAGAGGTCTCGGGTTCGATTCCCGGGTCGGACTAAATTTAATTGTGTGATCCACAAACATTTCTTTCGGAGTTTGGTGTTTTCTATATATAATATGTATAGTATATATATAATCTGCTTAGTTTGGGACTAGATGATGTCCGAAATATTTATTAATATTTTTCTTAAAACAGCCCCCCCCCCCCCCCCCTCTAAAAGCTAAACGGCAAAAATGATGACGTTGATCTTTGTGCTGAACTTAACTGTAACGGCTTAACTAACTTTGTTAGTTCAGGAGTTATAGAGGCTCAACTTGTAAAATACGCTTACTTTACTACAAAAATAACGAAATAATAAGTAAATAGCAATTATCTGTTGGACACGATTTTAAAGCCACGCACCATTATGGGTGACTACGGAACGCTATACTAAGCGTGGCATGACACGCACTTGGCCGATTTTTTTATGTAGGTATGAATCGTATTTACTTTCATATGCAAATACGTAGTGAAAACTGTACATTTCATATTACTAAATAAATAAATTTGAAGTGACTGTTGCACTTCAATTTTATTTATTTCTGTAGATTTCATTCTCATATTTTGGCGTATTTTGTTGTGTAAAAAGATCTGTAAAAAGTTCGAAGACTTGCAAAAATAAGTATATTTTTTAGACGAATTTGTGCCACCACCATTCGACCAGTGTCAGTAATGAAAACAAAAACTTAAATAAATCAATGAAATAAATTCACAAAGAAAGGTCTATACTCTATACTCAGTCTATCCAGAGAAGAAATGAAATTAATACTAAAAAAAGGTTCAGTAGTGGACTGTTAAAGAATGATGAATATGCCTATAAAAATATAAATGGCAGGAATGGCACTCACTAATTAACAATTCGAAACTTGTCGATACGGAAGTGTTCCAAATCATTTTACTGATTTAAGCAGATGCAGACACATTTTGAGTAATACTCAGTTTAGTGTAAATATACTTTTAAAGTTTATTTTTAATTTGTCCATCCTAAAGAGCCCCTATTCCAGCATAAAATAAAAGTTTAAAGCTCGATATCTCTACTGTAATCACTGTTTTGGTAGGTATTCATAAAGCGAATCCGAATATAAGGTTAGACCGTAAATGTTATTTTTGATTTCATTAGCCTATACACTAAACCATATAAGTGTTTAAACGTTTAATAGGCAATGAGTATGCACGCTTATAATAGGTGGTAATCCTTATTTAAATACGATCGCAAAGCTTCGTTCATAAGTACACAACCCACACTCAAAGCGAAACGGTAGGAAAATATTTATCAAACAGCCTACACATTTAATAACGCTCAGACGGCTAAAAATAAATATAATTTTGTTATGTACGCAAATAACAACTATTTTCCTTTCTTAAAGCTACTTTAGAAACTGGAGCACTTATTGTATGTTCGTATATGTTTCGATCTAAGCTTGTAAGTTGTAAACTTGATACATTTCCAGAAACCCGCATGCTGAGAATAGTCAATTAACCAAACAGCCTTAATGGTGTGGCTACTGATTACAATTGCATCATCAACAACCATTCCAAACCATAATGTCCCACTGCTGGGATCTGGTCTCCTCAGGAGAGTTTTAAGGCCATACGTTAGTGTTGAGTGTTATGGACAACGTTCTGGTTACGTAATCTTGCCGCTGAATGTTTTTGAGACGCTCGAAAGCCTCCAACTAAGCTTCACGACTGTTATCCTATGATAACAACCGGGGCTGACTACTTATCTTGACCTCCGAATCACGGGACGCTCATGGTATTATGCCACTTACGGTCACCCATCCGGGTACTGACCGCGCCATTATTGCTTACCCTCGGTGATTGTTTCTAACCACCTAGGGCAATGGAGCTATGAGTGCCTCATAATTACATTACTAAAATACAAACAACAAGAAAATAAAAGTTAGGATTTCAAACAATCTTTAGGATTTTTTTCCATTACAGAATATTTGTGTGTTGTTAGAGTAAGCTTGCAGGATATGAAGTGTAGTACCCGTTAAAAGTTATAGACTATAGCTATAGACACTTGAAATCATTGTCACTGTCCTATATAGGTGACAAATCTGAGAGTCCTGATAGCGAAATAATTAAAAAGTTTATGTTCATTTGAGCGGCGTTAGAAGGTCGAAGGCGACCGAAGCTGGCGACCGCGCCTGTCAGAAACTTGTGCATTAACTTTTCATTTGCAAGTTTGGAGTGAACCTCGCTTTGGAGCTATCACAGCAACTTTGCTATTTCCACTTATTCATGATATGTAGAATATTTGATGTCGAGGCATCAGGCCATGTTGGTGTAAGAGTACTTGAAAGTTTTAATGTATGTTTCTATATCCTTATTTTTAGGTGGAAATTTCAGCTCTAAGGTGCTTGAAGTTTCAAAGCATCTTCGACGTTGAACCGAAATTTACACTTTGACATGTGATATTTGACATACCTAGCTAAAACGCAGAAATGTCTCCGCCGACAACCTCCCTTAAAGATACTAGTACAGTGTTTAACCGTGGCATAATCTCAACCACACATTATAGCATTCAATATTAAATGTTCGTATTTATTCATTTAAATGTGATATAACATAATAAACCATGTTGCTTGGTTAATGAATATGTTGTCAATCGTAAATTAATTGTTAGGATAAACGCCATTTCCTTCGGGTCTTAATAAGTTCGTTTAACTTTCCTAAATTAATTTTCATTTGATCATTTTATTGGGAGATGAGTTATAATTGAAGGGGAACAGCGCAATCGGGATCCACAAACGGAATAATGTCAAATCAATTAAAAGTTGAATTCGTCGGGCAGCGCGCCAGGATGCAGAGCGTCGGGGGCAAGTTCCAACGAAGTTGATTCATTAGTAGTGGGCGCGCCGCGAACCTCCCCGCGCACGACTATTTCACAATGTTGCTGGTTATCTTCGCTGTGCAGCCACTACTGTTCGCATACATTCAGATAATCACTGACTGAGAACATTCTTTATGGAAGGATTGAAAACTTATAAATACTTCTTAAGCAATAAATACCGCAAATAGTCCCTGTGTAAATTATAAACGGTTGTTAAAAAATTTTTTTTCCTACTAAACAAATAAATAAAATTGAAGTGCCTGCTTGTAGTTTCATATTAACAGATTTTCACTAAATGCAAATGTACCTTATTTATAACAAAACTATTATTAAAATTTTAGAATAGCAAGAGCGAATTTGACGGGATTTTCTGGTGCAGAAAGCTGATGATATAAGAAGTAACTTGGGCTTTCGCCCCACCGCGGGATGAGGTAGTCATAAATAAAAGTACGATTTATTGTTAATTTAGTCAGTGTGTTGGGTAAATTCAATTTAAAATATGTGAAGTGTTAGTACATTTTCATTTGCAGAAGCGATCAAGTCCAATAGTTATCAGTGACTATAGTCGAATCCCGAGGCGTTGTTTCTTTAGCAAACGCAATAACATTTGCATAGGTCCCGTCAACTGCTGTCGTACTCATAAAAGTAACACGAAAGGGATCACACTTGCGCCCCGTAATAGTGAAACTTTTCCAGGGATCAGCGAAAGTAATTCCCTTCTCTGACTTTGCTAAACAGGGGATATTTACAATACCCATTATAGCCTCTCACGCTAAGCGTCTACGGCAAAAAGGGAAACAGATGCTTACAGTATTAACTTTACTGAAATACTTTAAGTTATACATAAACATTTCATTATAATACTTGTATAGATTTAGCAAATCTATACAAGTATTATAAATTCGAAAGTAATTATATCCGTCTGTCTAATAAAAAATAATTGCGTTAAAGATTATTTACCATGAATAAATTAGATTACAAAACAATAGATTTGTTACGAGCATAATAATTTGCGCTGAAATTTGTGCCATGCGGTCTAAAACTGCGTGCAATGACAAATATCATTGGTCAGTGGAACCAAGGATACAAAGCAGTTCACTATTAATATAAAAGTCCTGAACAAGGCATCCGAAAAGGAACCAAAAATTAGCGTTGGTATAAAAAATGAATATTATACAAGTAAAAGGCTTATTCGCCGCAAGCGATTTATTCAAACGACCAATAAATATTCAAGAGTAATTAACCACCGCGCCGCGTCGATACAGAGCTGAATATTTTTAGCTACCGTCGATTTTACGTTAATCCCAGCAAAGGTAGATTACGAAGTGTTCCTAACTCTATAAAACGCCGGCGGAAAATCCATATTTTATCAAAATGAAGGTGAAAAGAATTTTAAAATTATTTTTCTCTTTTTTATCTTTCTCATTTGCCCACTGCGTTGTCTTAAAAGAACTGCCTTTCGCGCATATACATGTAAATTTATAGTGATGTACTTATTCATTTCCCACAAACTGAATACTATGATTATATTCTTATTTTTTTATATATTCTCTCTTATTTTATTAATTACATTTGTAAAACTCTAATATCCTTATTTCTAAACTAATTATAAAATTTTATACGGTTAAGACAAACATAATGTTAATAAGGATTAGACACTTGTAAGCACTCGGTACAACAAGTACAGTTTGTACAAGAAAGCTAGCGTCTATTCCGAATGACGGGAGCTCAAAAGATTTCAGCTAACGTTGCCTGTGAGCTCGGTTACGTAGCAACTCTATTGTCCGTAGACACCAGCCGTCTACGTAGAATCGTAGTGGAGATAACTCTACGAAAGAGGTTAGCTACATATTGTTTCTTTGTTAACCATTCATGAAGTGTGTCGTTTCAGTTGTTTTATTTCTATTTAAAATAAAATGTACCTACTATTTTAGTTACACAAAAATAGAATAAAGGCAATTGCTTTGTTGAAAAATTCAAAAACTGATTCATGTACAAAGTGGTATGAAGTTCCATGCATTCCCAGCGCATGTCCCCTGGGGCTGTTGGCTGGAAATCAAGCTATCGCGAAAAACATTTTGCAATGGCCGTTAGTGTCCCTGTTATTTGGCAATTGGAAACTATTACTTTTGACTGTTCAATGCAGAACAACATGCGCCATTTTGAACCGTTTGTTTGTTACATTATAAACAATCATAATATAATATGAATACTGCTAATCTTTCGTCGTCTGTTTTGTCTTTATTTCTAAATATAAATACCACTTAAAATTAAGTCCTTGACTAGACAAAAGTTAATAACTAAGTTTTCTGTCTTCGGTTCATTTTATCCAGCTTATAAATAAGTTTTATTTTATGGAAGACGCGAAAGGTAGTCACTCAGGTATTAAATTAATTAGTAATAAATAGGCATATACGCATGTACTTTAAAGAAGATTCTGCAACTTTCTCAAAATATTGTAGATGTTTTATTTAATATTAACTTTATTATTTATTTGTTTGTTAATAATAGTAGTATATTTCGATTTGCAATATTTTTGTTTATCATTGTAACATGCAATCTTACGTTTTCCGAGTGATAAAATGAAATATCTCAATAACGATTAAAAAAAAAAACGAATTCGAGTTTTTTCATTTTTTGCATTTTCTGAGAAGATTTACTATTTTAATATGTATATATTCTTACACCGTCGGAAAGAAGAGATTTCATCGAATAGAAAAAACTATACTCTTTTGAAAAAAGTTGATATTTTGACGAATGAATTTTCGATTGAAAATTAGGGTTTTTTTTCGGCCAAAATCAGGTGAAAAAATAGATATTCCAAATCAAATAAATTACGGTGTATTAAGGACATGAAAAGGTAAGTTTTCACAAAATGTCGTTAAAAAATAATTTTATTTGTAAAAGATAAAAATAAACACCAAAAACTTGGTTTTTTGAATTTTTCACATAAAATTAGAGGTTATTTCCTTTAAAAGTAAAGGGTTCCTCAGTCACCCATAATGGTACGTGGATTGGAAATCGTATCCAATGGATAATTGTTCTGTTTACGTATTACTGCGTTAATTTTGTATGACATTTTCTAAGTAAGCGCATTTTTTTTTTTCAAATCAAATCAAACCATTTTATTTCAAATAAACCATACAACGGCACTTTTGAAACATTAAGTAGTCAGTCAGTAGTCTGTTCCAATTCGTAGATCCTATGGAGAAGAACAGACAAGAAACTCCATGGACACTCTTTTCCAACATTGTTTTTAAAATTTTTGGTTAGGATAGATAGAGGATAGAAATAAGGACAATGTAACGATGCTGATATTTACACAGGATTGTCCATAAATAATTAAACAATAAATAGAAGTTGTGAAATGACCAGCCGCGACTGGCGGCGCCCGTATCACGAGCATGACCTATGCACCAGCCATCGTCCAGTTCAACCATATCGTAGGGAGCCGGACGCCCTACTACACACGCCACCACCAGCAGGGATTTTGAGTGAGCATGACATACTCACAACCTCCAGTCAACAAACAAACTTAAGCTACTAGTGACTACAAAGTGCTCACATGTACAATTCAAAATGTTCGCAGTTATACAATAATAAAACTATTTATGAATATGCTACTCTCTAAGAGTGCGATAAATATTTGCAACATGTCAATAAAAAGTAACTTATTATGCAATAATGTTAATAACAAAAATAATAATAATAATAGAAATGTCAAACAACAAGATAAAATTAAAATATCAATAATACGTACATTTCAGAAATATGGTTATCCAATGTCAAAAAAAAAAGAAAGAAAATATAAGAATGTCAATCATTATGATAAAATTAACATATGCTAGAAATACAAACTAACTTCAAACTAACTTCTAAATAATTTGAGAATTAATCATGTGACTGTGGAGCAGGACCAGCATTAAGCCAAGCATTCTTGTCGGCAATGTAATCCTCTAATTTGTAATAAGCTTGCTTACATAGTGTGCGCTTTACAACATTTTTAAATCGTTTCTCTGTTAAATCTAGTATGTTTTTAGATATTTTATTATAAAATTTAATACAGTACCCCATAAAAGATGTATGATCTTTTAAGAGTCTAAAACGTGGTTGAATTAATTTATCTTTATTCCTAGTATTATACCCATGTCTATCACATCTTTGATTGAAGAGATGTTAATTTTTTCGAACATCCATTATGTTTTCATAAATGTACTGACAATTGTTAAAGTTGTAACAGTTAAGCCTCTATAACTCCTGAACCAACAAAGTTATCTGATCCATTATAGTTTTCCTTTAAAGTTCATTATAAGGGCCACTATCACGAATTTTCCCAGAATTTTTGAGCCAGCCGTTTAGCTTTTAGATGGGGGGGGACGCCCTGTTTTTACAAAAAAGTGGCCTTTAAACTGAAATTTCTCGCAAACGGATACCTAAATCAAAAAATCGTCTTAGAAACCCTTTATTGTTTTTAAAAGACCTATCTAATGATACCCCACATGGTAGGGTAGCCGCAAGAAAAAAAAAACATCCCCACGTTACGTGTAGGGGAGGTACCCCAAATAAAAATATTTTTCATAATTTTATTGTAGCATTTGCCGATGTTTTGGCGAGGGGTATAAATGAGACTCAAGATGGTGTGATAGTCTCTGGTAGTATATTGTAGTATAGTATAGTATATTTAATTGAATTAACAATAGCGCTTATATACTAAAATCGTGCGTGCCTATAATTACTTTATTTAATCTTTGTCTGTATCTTATGATATGTGGCTTATCTAAGGACGTGTAATAAAGTAGGAAGTATTGTGGCTACACAGGTCCCCCCCTTTTGAAGGATAATTATTATAACTATTTATAACAAATCTTAGTAAATACATACTTTCAAAAATTTACGGTAGTTAGTTCTGATAATCTTCATTTTAAATTAATAATATATACATAACCTATAATATATAATAATACACATAACCTATGTCCAAACAATCTTAACATCACGGGGTAGTTCCTAGATAGTGAATATAAACTATGTCAATAACATACAAATTGATACATAACAAACATATGACCGAGAGTTGCGACCTTCACTTGTCAGCACTTTTTACGAAGTATACAATAATCACATTAATTATAATATTTCAAGGTTACGTAGTCAGCAAAATTATTATAGTATCGTTTAGTGAATTACATACCGATAAACTTACTTGATCAATACGTGTGGATTTATGTAAACAGCATTTTAACAATCTGAACGTTCTCTCCTGGCTAACGACAGTATTCGAGTGATATCATGCTTTAGCTGCGATCTGAAATCATCGTAATACGTCTTTATTTTGCTCAAACACCTTTCCAGGCCTTGTTTATTTCTGAATAATTCTGCTGCGCACGACATTTCTGGTCGTAATCTAGCGTTGAATGCATAGAGATTACTCCTATTATTCGTGATAAAGCGTCAGCAATTCATTTCGAGTACTGTGCAATTAAGGCACGATGCCGCAAGTTCCTGTGAGTCGGAACTGTTAGCCGCCAGTCCCCAGTGAGTCGGGGCTGAAGTCCGCTGATTCCTGTGCGTCGGAATCGCAAGCGGTGTGCGGTGCTGCGGTGAAGTCCCCAGTGAGTCGGGGCACTGATGAGGCCGAAGGGGTAACCAGGCTGGAGCGGTCGCGTCCTGTGTGTGGTATCCCTGTTGAGGCCGAGGCTGCTGGCTGGCTGAGATTTGAATAACGATCATTTCTGTTTTCGGAGAGCGACGATAGCCTGACTGCATGAACCATAAACGTGGCTGGTCCTTTATGCAATATTGCCATATTAGTTCCCTCTATATTCTGCTTCAGAAGGTGCGATTAGTTGTTTCTTCATTGTTCAAGAGTCGGTTTCTTCCTTGTACAATTGCCGGGTCCTTGTTCATTGTCGGGTTCTTCATTCTTTGTTCTTTTGTCGGGGTCCTTTATGTATTTGCCATGTCCTTGTTCATCTTCTTCGTTCGTTTGTCGGGTTCCTTGTTCATTGTCGGGGTCACCAGTTTGCCGATGTTTTGGCGAGGGGTATAAATGAGACTCAAGATGGTGTGATAGTCTCTGGTAGTATATTGTAGTATAGTATAGTATAGTATATTTAATTGAATTAACAATAGCGCTTATATACTAAAATCGTGCGTGCCTATAATTACTTTATTTAATCTTTGTCTGTATCTTATGATATGTGGCTTATCTAAGGACGTGTAATAAAGTAGGAAGTATTGTGGCTACATAGCACTTTGTCGGCGTAATTACAATACATATTCATGCAAAGTTTCATCTCTCTAGCACTTACCGTTTGGACGGTAAGTCGAGGACGGACGGACGGACGGAGGGACGGACGGACGGACATGACGAATCTATAAGGGTTCGAAGTGATGAACTTCGGAACCCTAAAAAATGTAAATGTAAAAGGTGTACATCTTTTTATTACCTACTACTTTGCCATTTAACTTTTTTCCATAGGACTTGTAGTTTAATTTTTCATATAATTTTTGTACTATTCTCCTCCTTTTACAATGGGTTTCATCCTACTATAATTGATTTTCACTTTTTGTTATTTTAAGAGGCTTCTAAGGGTGGAGCCTACTATAGCCAAAAACCAATAATAGTATATTAGACCAGGGGGTCTAATATACTATTATTGGTTTTTGGCTATAAGGCTGAGTCAAATATGACCAATATATCATTTTTAGGGTACAAATGGTAAAAAAACGGAACCCTTATAGATTCGTCATGTATGTCTGTCTGTCCGCCCGTATGTCACAGACACTTTTTTCCGGAACTATAAGAACTATACTGTTGAAAATTGGTAAGTATTCTGTAAACCGCATTAAGATTTTCACACAAAAATAGAAAAAAAAAACAATAATTTTTGGGGTTTTCCCCATACATAGAACTGAAACTCAAAAATTGTTTAGCCAATACGTGTCTACGTCTACGTGTCATCTATGAATGGTGGGTGGGTGGTCTTCAAAAATGATATTCAGGTTTTTAATATCATTTTTTTCTAAACTGAATAGTTTGTGCGAGAGGCACTTCCAAAGTGGTAAAATGTGTCTCCCCCCCCCTCTTGTAACTTCTAAAATATGAGAATGATAAAACAAAACAAAAATATGATGTACATTACCATGCAAACTTCCACGGAAAATTGGTTCGAACGAGGTCTAGTAAGTAGTTTTTTTTAATACGTTATAAATCGTCAACCGCAATTTACCTTTCATTCAATCAATAGACTTATTAAAACATTGATCAAAGTTACACGCACTACAAGATTTTTTATATGATATTACTTGCTGCTACGGAACCCTTCATGGGCGAGTCCGACTCGCACTCGGCTGCTTTTTACTCATAAATAATCTTCAAATACCTTTTTTATATTTTTTCTGCTCACTTATGAATTCTAAATTTCGTTTTTATAAACGAAATTTATGATATGCGAAAATTAATACCTTTGTTGCATAAGCAATTTTCGCATATCACAAATTTTTGTGCAACTTACGGCGACATTTTTTTAAAAGTGTCATATCTTCAGTGTCTCACACATATTTAAATACGTGACCTACCTTTCATGTTCTAAGTGCGTTATCTACAAATTTTATACATCTGAGTATTCAAGTAATTATAACAGAAATCAGTAAATATTTCTACATTATTACATAATACTCACATTCTTCCAATAAGGTAACCTTAAAAGTCGTGCAACAGATGTATTTTCCTATCTTAAAACCGGCAGTACCTACCTACGTTCTTCAATTCCCTTGGCTTCACTGCGACTCAACGTCAACTCAGGCTATTTAGTTCGGTACGATCTCCTCGAGAGTTCTTGTGTTTTCAAGGTTTATTTCGCAATCAAGTCGTCCCTAGCGATTTTCCGAGACTAATATATTCTTTAGACATCTGCTTACATTATCGTTCTACCGTCAACGTTAAACACAAATTGGAAAAAAGTTTAGGTATAATTCCGTGTAACTTTAAATAGGCAATGAGTAAACTTTGGTGGCTTGAGGCAGTCGGACCTGAAATAGCTTCAATTTAAAACAAACAAGTTTTTTAAATTGAGTTTATATACCATCTAAGATAAAACCACACCTGACGGAAGTTATCCTGTTTGTATTGCAGTACCGAAAATATTATAAATCTTTTACCCGTGTCATTAGTAGTCTGCAAATAAAGAACCGTAGCGCTAATAAACACTAACACATTTGTTCTCGAACTGCTGACTGAGAGAAAACCTACATATTATAAGAATAAGGCCCTGAAGAAGAGTGAGTAGAAGTTGTGAGTAGTGGCCTAGTAGTGGACAAGGCCATTACTCACAACTATGACAACTTCCAAATTTTGAACTGAGCCAATAAGTATTTCTTCCTTACAAAAAGGGACCAATTTAAGCTTTGCTGTAATAGTGTATTCCTGCCTGATAGCTATAGGTCCTTGGTTCACTGATATTAATTATAAGTAGACAAAAACATTTTCTGTTAAATAGTGATTGATTGCTTTAAGGCTTTAAATTTAAAAAAAAAGGCTACTTCATTATAGCTGAATACTTTAAAGAACATTATCTAACCATTACATTACGAAAGAAAGACACAGATATTATTTATTTAGGCATAACATGACTTAAATGCTATTTTTAAGTTAGTATACTGTAGCCTGAAAGGTGACAAGTAGTTGGTTTAGTCAGAAATATAAATTCCATTTTTTTATTTTAACATTCATTTTTTGTAGCACTATAGGGATAAGGCTTATAATTCTATTAATCAATGTAAATTCACGCTGTTTTCGCTTCATTAACAATAAGTGGCGAAGGCCGAACTCACAATTTTAAAGTAGGTTGGGCCCCTCATGACAAATAGGACACTGTCTATTGAGAATCAATGACGCGTGAAATTGGGATATTATCTGAACTAGGTCTTTTACAATCTCAATAAAGCAAGTTCTCTTGTAGATTGCTCATCGTAGCCGCCAGTTAATCTTACTTAATGCAATTTTAAATTAAAAACGTAAAGGTTTTTTTCCTCGAAAAATTATTTCTTTGACTAGTTTGTAACCAAACATACGCTGGCTGAGAGTAAGAAAAATGGGTTAATGTGATGCTTGAGAGCTGGCAGTGAGTATGCTTACTTAATGCTGTGGTTTTAAAATTAAGATCATACGTAACTCATTTACAGGTTTTGTTATCGTTAACCATCTAATATCAATACAGAAAAAAACAAGGGTACACGTTCATATCTATATTGTTTTTTCTGTACGTATTTCTGCTCAAAGAAAAAAGAGACACTTTGATGTATTTCTACTTGATTTTTATTCTTACCTACTTAAAATAGTGGTCCCAGATTTTACAAAACGTTTAAAAGACCTAACTAAACTCTTGTGTCCTTTACGTGTACATTATGATCTTTATTTGAAGTATATATTTTATTATATAATGAAATAATCTAAATAGTTTCAAGTACAAATCTTTTACGAATTGTATTTTCATTAAATAAATAGTATGTTTTGTACTTAATGATTCCAGTTTATAAGAGTAAATGTAAAGACAGAGAAAATGTACTAAAAAATAATTTGGCAATCAAAACTTATTGATAAATATTTCTTGTTAGTAACACGAACAAAAAGCAAAGTAAACCTGATACACGTAAATATGGGAATAGGTGTATAATAAGGGTTGTGATTCACGGAAGTAATCACGTCTATCGTGACGTTTCGAACCGGGGGCTATTCATAATACCGGTTTTATTTGTTCGGACTACCGACACTAATGGAGCTCACTAATTAAATGGACGTCAACCCTCTAGTAATACCATATCTACAGAAGGTTTGCCTACACAGCACGATCTGTAACATGTTTGAATATTCATTGATTACCCATTGAATTCTGATTAATGCGTTATTGTTTGGCTAAGGATTCACTGATCTTAAGATAGTTTCTTGTTTCTATATGTATACTTTTGAAAGGAGAAACTTGAATTTTGCCTTTACTGTTATAGGAGTTTATCAAATTGATGTTGTTTAACAGAAAATAGGAAGGAGTAGACAGATCAATACACAATCATTTCAATTTAAAAATAGGGCGTTCTTCGCTGACCCAAGTTTACTTTGAACAGAATGTGATGTTTAATTAATCAACGATCAATTAACAAGTACTAAATTAATACATATTTGTAATACGGTTAAATTTAATTTGATGCAACCATACCTATATACATACTTCTAAAACTTTCTATAATCGTAGTAAGAAATAGCAAAGTCATGATATAGAATATTCTGTAGACTTCCTTTCGATTTACAATAAAAACTATTCGTTCTTTGTTTTAAGCTTTACTATTCGATCAATCAGAATACGAGAGAGAATTCTCACTCAAGACTCAAGTTTTCCTACACGATTTTATATTAAAATCACCTACAAACGAAAGAAATCATTACTTATGACTTGCAAAAACCACTTTCTACTATTACAAATGGGATATAAATAGTAGGAGGTGTAAACGGTGAGCGGCTAGGGTCATAGATCCTTCATTCGTTACGTACGTGATGGGACTGACCGACAAGATGGAGGCCTGTGCGGCGGCCTGCACCACGATACACCCAATCGATCACGCGTTAATACGACACCAGTAATCCCGGTAAGAGCCCCCTGAAACGTGTTCCTCACTAAACATTTATTTTGCTTGAGTGACGCCTCCGTACCAAGCTTCTTACATCAGTTTGAATATTTAAAGTCTTTAGGTATGTTCTTGAAATATTGCGTGAGACTTGCCCGTGACGTATGAAGAATCCAAAAAAGAGTGTATTGCCTACAAATGTTTGTCTCTTCTATTCTGTTTCAAATTTAATATAAGGGTAAGAGACGTTTACCCTTATATTAAATTTGAAACTGCCTCGTTGGTCTAGTGGTTAGCGTATGCGACTGCTAATCAAGAGGTCTCGGGTTCAAATCCCGGGTCGGGCCAAAAAGTGTTTTTGGGATTTTCTTAGGAAATTCCTAATAGCAGCCCGGAGTTTGGAAGTTTGGCGGTGATTCACGCCCGTGCCTCGGAGAGCACGTTAAGCCGTCGGTCCCGGTTGTCATGAACATCTATGGCAATCGTTACTGGGAAGTCAGTGCCCTCAAATATACTGACAACTAGTTCAACCTTCGAATTTCAGTTCTCCCTTAGGGTTGCGGAGGTCCGATGCCAGTCGCTCCGTGGAAAAACTGAAATTCAGGTAAAACCGGTTGAACTAGTAGCCGACCCCAAATAAACTTGGGATAAGGCTCGGAAGATGGTAAGAGACGTTTACAAATGAAAATGACTTGTTAGATATTTTATAGCGTTTATAAACAGGTTGGAAATATTTATATTGTAAGGAACGAACCCTGATTGTAAATGTCAGTTTTATATCTTGTTTAATGACGGAAAATATGAAAGTTACTCATTAATTTAGAAAGGCTGTTTTATTTTTCTAAACGTATACATCTAGGTATAAACAAGTACATTATATTAAGAAAGTAAAGCATAAAACAAGCAAGAAGCTAAGTTAATTTGATTCGAATTTACAGTTCGAGTTCAAAGTGATGTAAAATTTGAAAGCAATCGGAATTTGATGAATAAATTTTAATTATGGTGAAAAGGTTTAAGTTTATACATTATGGTTTATACATTATATCCTGAAATATTTTCTAATAGGTAAACTAAACCATTATGATATTAAAGGAACACTTAGACACAGAAGAACGGTGCACAAATAGATTTTTATTTATTCCTTTGCAGCCACGCCAGCCAATTAGTTGTGGCAAGTGCCTCAAGAATACTCATTACCGCTCTCTTAAGTTAATTTTAACTGCAAACTTGGGTTCTCTTTTTTAAATAGTATTTACTTATTGCATTTTTGTGAATAGTCGCACAAATGCATCTAAATAAGAATTCTTTAATGTTTTTACACCACTGTGCTTTGCGATGTCCTGATAGTTTAATTTACACAAAATTATTTATTATTACTTGACTGAGTAATAGTTTATATACAAAATATTTGTGAAAAAACTCGTAGTATATCTAGGATATGCTCCAAAACATTCTAACCAATCATAAAATATTCAATAAATTCTGGGCCTACGCATAAATGTTGTAAACTATATGTACATATTATATAATATACTTGTCCATAAAACATTACATACACACATTACATTACAGTCTTTACACGGCACATTACCTCAACAATAAAAACTACATTCTGTACATATAGGTTTAACAGTTTCTTTAAAATCATGTGATACGGCTTTTATAGTTAACTAGTTGACCCAGCGAACTTCGTACCGCCCAACTTTAAAATTACAGAACTTGATCGCAGCGCCACCTACCGGGTCCAATTGCGAATCTAAACCATTCCCAGATCCCCTTGAACACACACAAAAAATTTCATCAAAATCGGTCCAGTCGTTTGAGAGAAGTTCAGTGACATACACACTCACAGAAGAATTATATATATAAAGATATAACTCCATACATAGAATTTTGATCAACTACGACACCATTTGTGAAGTCTTTCTGACCGGTTTATTCATTGCACGAAAACTCTTATAGCTATGTATTTTACTTATACCTAAATACCTAGCACCAGCTTAAAATGAAATTTGTCTATCCAAAGGTTGTCTGGAAGAATTAATTATCATAAGCAATAAGGCCGTAACTTTATATGTAACTTTTTTATTGGTTAAGAAATAGAATAGTTTATTGACCATTAAATTTGTACAAAAGTTTTTAAAAAAATACATTATGTTCCACTATTGAATCATACTGATATGGTTTTATGACTGTATATTGTTATATAAATACCCTGTATATAGATAAACTAGCTTTCCGCCCGCGGCTTCGCCCGCGTGGAATTCGTTTATATCGCGCGACACGGTAAGGGTAGATTAAACAATCTTACATGATTTTATGTTGGATATTAAGGAACTTCGACACGAACTTTCATCCCTTATTTCAAACCCTTCTTTATTTTCGCGATAAAAAGTATCCTATGTCCTTTCCCAAGTTCAGTTCTATCTTCATACCAAATTTCATCAAAATCGGTTCAGTGGTTTAGGCGTGAAAGCGTAACAGACAGACAGACAGACAGAGTTACTTTCGCATTTATAATATTAGTATGGATATATCGGACATCTTACACACAACGTCATCTAGTCCAAAACTAAGCAGAGCTTGTATTATGGGGACACCAATCAACTGATTATAAATACATGAACATACTTTTTTTGTAAATACATACATACATGGTGAATTTTTGAGACGGGACAGTAAGGGCGGGTACCTTAACCGTTATAATTACAGGAAAACGCTTTTAGAAGACTATCCATAATTTTTTAAGACATTCTAAACTGCATTTACAGATTTTGGAAAAAATTGTACAGCCTGCAAGGAAATGGTCATTTTAAACAAAAACTTTTTTTGATGCCAATCGATCCTGTTTCTTATAAGGATCAAAAGTCTCTACTGGACCGACTGAGGTTTGAGTACTAGAAATTTAATAAAAAAACTTAAAACAAATAGATATTTAATTACCCACATTATAATTTACAAGTAACGTTTAAGTAATGAAAATCT
Source organism: Phragmatobia fuliginosa (assembly GCA_932526445.1). Lineage (NCBI taxonomy): Eukaryota > Metazoa > Arthropoda > Insecta > Lepidoptera > Erebidae > Phragmatobia > Phragmatobia fuliginosa. The sequence continues at coordinate 9,910,544 of OW052065.1, read as the reverse complement.
CTCAAAAGGATATAAAAGAATACAAATTATTTTACTGAGCTATTTCACTAAAGCCAAAATTTTCTCGTCTTTAACATAACTGGATGTACCTACATAATAAAATGTTTTCTAACAAAGACGTTAAATAAAAACATTTACTTCGCGAGGTTTATCTTAAAAAATATTTGGGTAGTAAAAAATCCGGCTACATATTTTCGTGTTACCACTTCATAAAAGTGGTTTTTACAAAGAATTGTGTCAGAAGAAAACACGTGCGATGAAAGGCAAACCGTAGAGACTCTTAGGTACCTATTTCGTAAAATCACTGTATCGTATGGAGATTACTTCCACCATTACAATCGAGTGCTAAATTTCTTGGTATACTTCAATACATTACGGCCCCAATAATATACTCCAAATTTCTTTATACTGTTAAGCTGTACAATCTTGTCAAAATTAATTCACTCAATTTAGTTCACTCTACAGGTAAATTGATGGTCTTAGGTGTGGAATTGGCTTTCTAAATAAATCAAAACAAACATTTCGGACGTCTTGTATTATAGGTACTCGACCCAGTGAATATACATGAACATATTTTTTTGTAAATACGTACATGTTATACATAGTGTAAATAAAAAAATCACAATTTATTAAATAAATAATTGTATTTCGACGTAATTTACACGTAGCATATCACCGTTTATTGCCTCTGGGTCTACTTGGTGATTCACAAAGAACAATAATTGTCTATGGCCCACTCAGGGTAACTACACAGTTGGACCACGGACAATGAAGGCAACTGAATTCCATAACTCGCCTTTGAACGATTAAAATAAATCATAGTGTGTGTAGCTAAGAACAAAGTGAAAAATATCTAATTAATTTTAACCTTATTGCAATATTATTACTTTTTGACTGCCACTGTGGTGCAGTCGTAGCATAAGCGACTGCTGTATTTAGGTATGTTCTATGTTTTAATATGAATTTATTTTAAAATAGTATACAAGTATTCTATTAGTCAATCTAGTTTCATAGTACAAGTTCTGCTTAGCTTGAAACTAGTTGGCGTTGTGTGTAGATGTCCAAAATATTTATTCATTTACTTTATTTTTTAACATATAACAAAAGATAAATATTAAAGAACAAAAGCACATAATACTTACACGAACTTCTGCACAAAAAGGCTACTTCAAGTTAATAAGCTTCCACTACATAATATGTATGACCCATGTAAGACTTGCTATTCCAGAGATGAGTCTGTCATAAAAAGCAGTAATTTTTGTTATTTCACAGAGCGAATATTCTAATTTTAGTTAGATTAGCTATCCGTGTTTGTCATATTTATTCACACACTAAGTTATGCCTGCTGCTAGTCCCGCGTTTATGTTGGATATCGCGGTAAAAGTAACCTACATTCTACCGCAAGAATCAGAGTATATCCATGACTTTCATTAAAATCGGTGCAGCGGCTTATCCGTGACAGCGTAACAGACAGATACAAATTTACTTATGAATTTATAATATTAGTATGGATACACACATTCAAATCAGTTTATTAGTAGCTTTTCACCTATTAAGTAAGGTCTAGGAAATCAAACCCTTCCTCCTTACCTCTGACTAGCGGTCAGTCAGTCAGTCAGTCGAAGTGTGGCGACGGACTTACGAGTTTTTAGTTGCGATGTCTATGGGTGGCAGTGGTGGATAATTAGCTGACCTTTTTATACGCAGGGTAGTCTGCTAGTTCGGCCCTTTTTACTTTAAAAACAATCATCAAAAGATAAACGCTCAAAATTGTACTTGAATTTACCTTAATTATGTGAACATTTCGTTGCAGTGACACAGTCTGGAGTCGCGCCCAACTTGAAACGACACATTCAGCTCGTTTGCAGCGTCTACTCGTTCGCGTCTTAACTACGTGACGGGAAATAGGCCGCGCCGCTGCACGTGATCCGAACTCATACATAGTTACTATACAATCTACAAGTTATAAACGAGCAACCATTAACCAGTGCAATAATTCAAGTGGAGCATTAACTATTACTTACACAAAATTAAACTTTTCTTTGCTTTATGTAACGAAAACATAAGGTACCTTATTTTTACATTGTTAGTCGCGGATCAAGGACCACGCTCGTATAACACTTTTATATACCCACTCGCTTGATCTCCCAATCCTGTACACGAAGGATTGATTTGTTCATTGAAGCTTTTGTTCTTGTCTTGAGGTTGCACGGCAAAGTTATCTGTCGGCTTAGATCGGCTACCTGAGGGGCGAATTTTTATCCGGCCCTCTTAGTATTCCAAGCTTGCCGGCTTATAATTCGTTTGAGGGTAGGACCGCAAAGGGTAGGGGACGGAGACGCGCCCACACGTCGAAAGGATCTTCCTTAGGGCTCGTCCTGTCATTCCTTGTAAAATTGTCAACTCAGTGAGCAACAAAGGGACTAAGATATAAATTCTGTTTGTTTAGACGAATTACAATAACAGGTACGAACTTCAGCCGAACGTTGTCCCGTGAGGTTTTAGTTAACATACACGTTAAAGGAGTGCATTTAGTTTGAAATATCTAAGTACCTATCTTAAAATTGTATGACATAATTGTACATTCGAACTGATGATGATGTACTGCTACTGCGTAACGGCCTATTTTTGAAATTCAATTTAGACAAAAAATATCTGAAAGCATTTTTTTTATTTAGATCCAGCCAAAGTGACTTTACTAGTTACTACTCTCTCTCTCTCTCAAGTAGTTTTGAGGGAATCAATAACATATTTGCTGCCCTTGTACATGCATTTTACCGATTGTTAAGAGACTATTTTAAAATATTAATGAGGAAATAACCGTCATTTTTACTTAATTATGCTTGATTGTTCTGTATTGGTGTTTTACTCAAATAAACTCTCAATAGTTGGTTTTAATGGTTATTTATTACTCTGTATTACTTACAACCATTTAATTCGGTACACATTGTACATAGGTACGCAGTTAACTTAACAGACATATCAATCGGTGAAAATAGAGGGAGAAAGTCAAATGACAATTGGTTCAGTGTTGCCACTGTACAACATCCTTTCTTTTCTAAAATGAAAAACTTAATTCGCTACCTTCACATCACATGAAAACTATGAACTCTAATATTTCACAGATCAAAAAATTCTACAATTTAACAACACAAAAAAACAATTGAACGAAAACTCTTGTACTTATTCTAACTTATACAGAAAACAACTAAACAAAAAAAACTTTATAACCATTTACAGATCAAGCTTTTTTGGCTTGTTAATCCTTCTTCCAAACCTACTAACGTGGGCCTCTTCATTCGCCATACCTCTTTCCAGGGATGTTTGCTGACCTTGTTCTGCTGTATGTTCCTGTTGTCGCCTTTCTAGTTGACTCTTCTGCTTTTTCTCTGGCTCCACCTCTTCCTGCTCCACTTCTTCAGCAATACACCTCTTTTCCGTCTGATCTGGTTTATTTTCATCTAGCATCCAATCTTCATATGGTTCTTCATCCTTAGCACCTTCTATCTCTGTCTTTCTTTGTTTCAGGTGGATTCTATTTCGGCGATATCTTCTCCCATCTACTTCCAGCAAGTAAGAGCGTGAATCTAAACGCTTCAAAACCATTCCTGGTTTCCATATTGGATCATTTATTCCACTGGGATTTAGTAACACTCTAACAGACTCACCCACTCTAAGTGATGGCAAATCTTTAGCTGAACTGTCGTATGTTTTTTTGTATCTTTGCATTCTTCTATTTAACTGTTCATGAATTGTATCATAGCTAACTTCCTGCTTCAATCCTACCTTGGTGCTGCATAATGTAGTTCTTAAACTCCTACCAAAAAGTCTTTGTGCTGGACTTGTTGTCATACCTGCTGTCGGTGTGTTTCTCCATACCATTAATGCTGCTTCCACATCTTCCCCTTTTTCTTTCAGCTTCAACAGTCTCTTTACTTGCTTGACTGCCGATTCAGCCTTTCCATTGGATTGATGATGGTGTGGTGATGACGTTTTTAATGTAAAATTCCACTCTCTGGCAAATAATTTAAATTCTTTAGAGTTGTAATTAGTACCTTCATCTGAATAGACCACCTGTGGTACACCATATCTCGCAAAAATGTGTTTTATTGCTGATATTGTGCTCTGAGATGAGACATCACGTACTCTTTTAAATTCAAAAAATGATGAAAAATAGTCTACCACCACCAAGTATTTATGTTTATCATACTCAAGAATATCTGTGGCTACTTCCATCCATGGCCCTTCTGGAGCTTTCCTTAATTGCAGTGTCTCCTTCTGATTCCTTATAACATCTAAATCTTCACAAATTTCACATTTTTGTACTTTATCTTTTATGTCTTTAGCCATATGAATCCAAAAAACTCTTGACCTCGCATACCTTAGACAGGCCTCCAACCCTTGGTGTCCTTTGTGAATTTTTTCTAAAATTTCAGCTCTCATTTTTTTTGGAATATACACCTGTTGGTTCTTTAAAATGATCCCGTCACATATAGTTAATTGCTCTCTAACTTTCCACCAATCTTTCATCAATGCTGGTAGCATCTTCTCTTGATCAGGCCAACCATTCTCTATGAAAAATTTTAATTTCACTGCAACTTCTTCTTCATTTAAATGCTCCCTAATTTCATGTAAAGTTGTTGCACTTATTCCTGTTTCAGTTAGGCCATCACTTTCTTCTATAATTTTAGCTACTATAATGTCCTTTTGTTCCATATCCGTAGCAGGTAGTCTTGACATAGCATCAGCAATATTTACATTAACCCCTTTTATAAAATTTACCACAATATCATAGCCAACTAGCTGAAGCAACATTCTCTGTATTCGCTTAGGTGCATCACATAAACTCTTTTTAAATATTATTTCTAATGGTTTGTGATCAGATTGAATATGGATTGTTTTTCCAAACACATACTTTTCAAATCTTTTAACACCAAACAAAATCGCCAGCGTTTCCTTCTCTATCTGAGCATACTTCTTTTCACAATTAGTCAGAGTCCTTGATGCGTAAGCGACTGGATGCCCATCCTGCATCAATGCCGCACCCAACCCATATCCACTTGCATCAACTTGAATTTCAACTTTTTTTGTCTCGTCAAAGTATTGTAAAATTGGGGCCTCTTTCAACTTACTTTTAATCGTTTTCCATGCTCTCTCTTGCTTAACACCCCATGTGCTAAAAGATTCTCGCAGTGGAGCTGCAATAGTTGATAAACTTGGAACAAATTTTGCCATGTAATTAACTAGACCTAAGAAAGAACGTATCTGGGATTCATTCTCTGGTCTTCCCATGTCTTCTACTGCTTTAACCTTCCCTTGATCTGGCTTGATACCTTTATTTGTAAATAAGTGTCCCATATATTGTATTTCTGTTTTTCTTATTTTGCATTTTTGTTTATTCAATTTCAAATTTCTCTGTTCTGCCCTCTGTAGCACTTTCTCCAATTTTATATCATGATCTCTTAAGGCTTCCTCCATGGTATCTCCTTCTCCAAACACCATGATGTCATCAGCAATGGCAATAACACCTTCTATATCCTCCATAATTTGAAACATTCTTCTTTGAAATTCTTCAGGTGCTACAGACAGGCCAAATGGGCAGCGCTTAAAGCAATATCTCCCATATGGTGTCCAAAAAGTAGTCAGTTCTTGAGAATCAGGATGTAATTTCATTTGATGGAACCCATTTTTTGCATCAAGCACACTAAAAATTTTTGCTTTTGATAACATAGGAATAATTTCTTCTACTGTTGGTGTGATGAAACGGTTTCTTATCAGATTTTCATTTAACTTTTTAGGTGCAATGCACACTCTGTTTCTTTTGGGTGTTACAACAAATACCATGTTTGTGACCCACTCAGTTGGATGTTCCACTTTGCGTATAACATTTAATTTTTCCAGTCTCTCTAGCTCTTGTTTAATTTGTTTTCTTACTCCGACAGGAAACCTTCTGGGTGATTCACATACTGGGACCGCACCTTTACGAACCTCTAACTTCAAAGTACCTATGTCCCCAATCACACTTTCTTCAAATATATGCGGAAAGTCCTCTATATTTATCTTATTAATTATAACCTCCTTTGCTGGGTTAATCAATCCCATTTTTAGAGAAGCGTTTAATCCTAACATAATTCCATTTTGCTGAGTTACATAAAACTTTACTTTGTACATCTTACTGTTCACTTCCATTTCTAAGATGCACTCACCATCAACCCTTTCCTTCTGACCATTATAGCATGTTAGTACTTGACTTGAATTACTAACTTTTGACTCACAATCCCATTTACTTATATCACTCCAACCAATTACATTACATGTGGCACCTGTATCTATCTGAGCTTTAAGAATCTTACCGTTAACCTTCACATCTGCTATCAATTTTTGTGCTTTCTTTGAAGAAGCAATACTAAGCACACTATCAGTTTCACTGGAACTATCGGGCTCTATTCCTACTTGCTTTACATACATTTTACACATTTTTTTAAAATGATTAAATTTTGAACATTTTAAACACTTTTTACCATATGCTGGACACTTTTCTTTTTCAAATGGGTGTTTTCCCCCACAGTATCTACAAGTTCCCATGTTACCTCCACTTCTGGTTTTATTCATTTTTGTCAATTTAAATTTCTCAAATTTATTAATCATCTCATCTTCGAATTTAAAATCTGTTTTAGAATCCGGTTTCATTTTTAAAATTTGTTTCTCTGTTTCTTGCACTGTCATCGCTTCATCAATTACTTTTTGAAGAGTTAAATCTCTCTGTCTTAACAGACGTTTTCTAAAATCATTGTCTCTCATACCTACTACAAATCGATCTCTTATCATGTCATCTTTCAAATCTTTAAACTCGCAACTAATAGATCTTTCTTTTAATATTCGAATAAAATTAATATAATCCATTTCTTCATCTTGTACAGTAGAGAAAAAAACGTACCTTTCATATATGATGTTTTTCTGGGGTATAATCTCAGCATCTAATCGTTTTATTATGTCATCTACTGAGGTTAATTCATCTGCTCCTATTTGCCGTAACAATCTCACCCCTTCAGCTCCAATGACTGTTTTGAAAATTGCTGCTCTTTTCTTGTCTTCCTTCTTGTCCAGATCAGTCGCTAATTCATAATTCTTCCAGGTTTGTTTCCACAAAACCCAATTTTCCACAATATCTCCTTTGGACACGAACGGAACCGGGGCCGGCAAATTCATTTTGTATCTCGTCACCGTCTATTTTTCTTCTGACACCATGTTTTACTCAAATAAACTCTCAATAGTTGGTTTTAATGGTTATTTATTACTCTGTATTACTTACAACCATTTAATTCGGTACACATTGTACATAGGTACGCAGTTAACTTAAGGGTGCCCGCACACACACAATAATATTGTGACAATAATATTGTGACACACGGCCCCGCACACTATAATCCACAATAATATTGTACAATACAGCCCGCACACACGCAATATTATCGGCAATACGTACTTTATTGCCAATATTATTGTGTGTGTGCGGGCACCCTAACAGACATATCAATCGGTGAAAATAGAGGGAGAAAGTCAAATGACAATTGGTTCAGTGTTGCCACTGTACAACAATTGGTGACATTTTTATGTACCTACTTTTAATGTCAATCCTACCTACCTGTAATCCGACACAGAGCACAAAATGCGGACCTTATTAAATTTAATGTATTATTAAGTTATTATATTATTATCATTAATTAGATAGAAATATGCTTTTATAGAACTCTTATTTCAAAAAAAAAAACAAAATTTAACATAAGAATTGTGATCATTTTAAGGTTAAGCTCATTTAAATTATATTTTCTCTCTAACAGAATTTCATGAAGCAAAGCTTCAAGTTGAATTAACCTTCAACGTTAAAAATAATAAAAATGACATTTTAAATTTTTACTCATTTGAAACTTTAAAGTAATAAGACTTGCTCTTTTTAAACGCCACGTTCAATCAAACATTTATTAAATACTTGCTATTTTCAACCTAGAAATTTAATTATTTTAAATGTTTAAGACATTATGGAATGTAAAAAAATTCAATCTGAGACCAAAAATATTAATTTTTAAATGGTAAAATAGTATACATATTATATATAGCATATAGCTAACGAACTCAAAGTCCTATTCCAAAGCATATTTAATTAAAGTATTCACATTGTCCATGAGACTGAGTCTTTTATCACGATTACAGATGAGTCACTGCAGAGGGAGTGTAGTTCCGACTTTCGTTTATAATAAATGTTTTACAAGATATGTTTTAAGTTGCAACATTAGCACCCCTAGTTCGACACAACGATTACACAGCGAGTGCAATTTTTCACTGTTGCCCACCCCTGCTGGTACGGCACAATTTATGACGCGAAGAATGATTTTTCAACATCCGTAACTTAGATTTATATTTAACAGCCGAAAAGAGCCTGAGCTAAATCACCGATAAGGGGAATATAAAAACGCTGACTCAATTGAGTTTCGCTATTGAAAAAGTTTTAGAGATACTACGTCGACGGGGAAAAGATACATTTGTGACTATTTGCAGAAAACTAACTGCTTTGAACGCACGACAAGTGATGCTTATGATAGTTACTTTATGAAATATCACTTTTGATATTCTTTTAAATTCATTTTGTGAATTTTCTTTTAGTTAGTTTAAGTCTACGCCTAAATCAAATTATGTAAGAAGCAAAGGAAGAGTACAGAGTATTAAAGAAAGAATGAATGAAACTGAGAAATTTAACTAAACATTTATATACAAGAGGCGCTCATAGCTAAGCTGCCCTAGGTGCTGGCGCTAGCCAACGTCCATACCATGTTGAACACACCGGTTCTCGTCCGATCACCGAAGTTAAGCAACATCGGGCGTGGTTAGTACTAGGATGGGTGACTGCCTGGGAATACCACGTGGTTGGCTTTTTATAATAATCACGCAGACGGAGGCGGCGGAGAAGGCCCGGGAGGACGACATCCAATCGGACCAGATTCGCCGCCGGCGACTCGGGCGGCGGAGGCGCGAACATCTGCGTCTCATGCCGCCTTGAGTGTGGCCGCGGGTGGACGGGATGGGTTTTCCCTTCACCCGCATTATGTGGCCAGCCCTCTCTTAGGCGGCGTCGGTGTGTGCCGGACGCCGCCTAAGAGAGGGTCGTCGTACAGAGACGGTGCCCGCATCAGGAGCGGGCAGGCGCTGGAGAAGTTCAGAAGGAGATCTCACCCTGGACTTCTCCTACTCCTAAACGGAGAAGCGCGGAGAGGGCACACTGTGTGGTTTTAGTCGGTTCAAGTCCGACACACCACCCCGCCGTAACCCCATCGGTGGGGTGATGGTCTATGATGATTTTCCACACATAAAAAAAAAAAAAGGTGCTGCCGCTAGGTGCTACCAACAAGGGGACGTATGACCTTAACCCTCTCCTGAGAGAAAACCCGGGCCCTGCAGTGGAACATTATGGGTTGTTGATGATTTGTATTCAAAATATTTGATTAAACAAAAAACTTGTTTTGTTTTACATTTGATGACATGAAAAGTATTTCAATTAATCTATTAACTATGTACTAACTTTCGCCCGTGGCTCATGCGTCCTGTATGCCGGTTATCGCAAAAAAGTAGCCTATCTCCATTTTCAGGCTCTAAACTATCTGTGTATAAAATTTCATTTAAATCGATTCAGTATTTTTGGCGTGAAAACTGGACAGACAGATAGACAGACAGAGGGCTACTTTCGCACTTATAAAGGTAAGATAATTTAGTAAGCATTTGTACTAAGAAGCAATTTAGATTACTATAATAATAAATATTATAATAAACAAATAATAAAAAGCTAAAATTTAATAGCTGCCAAGGAAAATGTATATATTTCATTCTCCAAATACAATGCAATAAGATTAATTATAATAAGGTTATTAAATCAACGGTGCTTAGTACCATTTAATTAACAGCATTTGTTAGTACCAAAAAGAGCGATATTTCACAAATTCTATATTTCAAGTTTCAGGTAACGGGTTGAACTGACCTTTGTTTATGTAGATATAATTAATATGGGTAACAGACAGTTTTTCTTGCATTTTCAAATTAGCACTGATATTTTGGAATGTATTAAATTGTTAAATACAATCCAACTATATACGATTCAGCCCACACAGCCAATTAATTGAACCGAAAGAGAGATAAATGTAAGGTAATTTATTACAATTCGCGCGAAACGGCTGACCCATTACATTTAAAATATAGCACGTTCACACCTCTATAACATCGCTGTTTTTTATGTAATTAAGTTGGTATTACCAACACATTTTAATGAAACTATTAAATCGGTACATATAATACAATTACGCCGTTCTTGTGGTGACGAACCTCTAATACGGGATGTCATCACCTCTTTACATCCTATGGGTGTCGTAAGACAAGGCTAAGGGTAGCAAACAGTATAGTAAACCATTCCTACGCAAAAATTGGAACACTTAAAAACAAACCGTTGTTCGTATAGATGTGATGAATGGAAAGGAGCATGACTAAAGAAAAAATGGATAGACTACGTGAAATAAGATATGACCATTAAAGGAGTAAGCAGTGAACTGACGAGTGATGGTGAAAAATGGAAGAAGAAAATTCATTACGCCGAACCCAAATAAATTTGAAAGGGGGTGGTGTTGCCAACATAAATATGGCCAGTGTGGTATAGTAGGCCAAAAGTTCCTTCTAAAGATAGGCCTATATGTTGTGCAGTGGACTGTTAAAAGCTGTTTAAGTAATAGGTACCGTGACAGACCTATACTTTTTATACATGTATATATGAATTACACATGTTTAATGTCTCTATATATTTTATTACTTACTATTGTAGCTATTAACTGTACCTATAAAGAATATTTTGTGCTATTTGATGTGATTTTTAAAACTAAACTTGGGTGATGAAGAAATACATGGTACTATTTTCACTATATATCATTTTGGTTACTTTGAGGGCCAATATAATTTTGATGCTGTTTTTTTTTTCTTATTTTTATGGATGACTGTACTCTATTTTTTTTTATTTATTTATTTAAGCACTATGGAAGACTTACAGCTACAAGAAATAGTATAATAACATTGTAGTAGGCTGGCAGCCAATTACAAATCTCCGCTTACAAAAATATATTAGATAACTAAACTGCGAACATCGCTGCACACTTAATGTACACATAACAATGTTACAGAAAAAATATTGAGTAAGTTTGATTTGGTTAGTGACTGAGCTTGTTATAAGATATTAATACTTAATTTGAATCTTCTCAATCATTACTGCAAAAAAAATTTTAATTCTGTAATATGGTGTGCAAATTAAGAGTTTTCTTTTCAAGGCTAGCTTTCGCATTGTTTGTCGAATCTTTTGTTCATAAAACCCGTGAACCTATTTTTTTAGATTTCAACGACAATTTAGATTTTTATAAAAAGCTTTAAATAACTGTCACGGTATAACTGTCACTTAAATTGAAAATGGAAGCAAAATTACTAGAGGCACCGTAACTGCTTTCTGTATATAATAATATTATAACATAAAGTTTGATCGTGAGTTTGCGGGCTTAAAGTTAGGAGGATTATTTCCGTCATTACTAGTCTGATAATGGAAATTAATTCGCTAATAGGTAGCTACAATATCTCTGAAGTAATATAAACTATTCTTTGTTCTGATAATTTTCAGGGAGAAATTAAGATAACAAAACATTTGAAAATAGGGTAAGATCAGTTTTCTTGACTGCGACTAACTGGTTTTTAGACAGGTACAACTGACTTTAGAGCGTCCACTTTATACTAATATATAATAAATTGAAGGAGAGGAGGATGTAACATTTACATCCTTAGGAGTGATATCTTTTTTTACTAACAAAAATTACAAGTCGGTTAACAAGTGACTGACTTCCTGGCTTACTGGTAATTTAATCCCCTTTTGCAGTGGTTTACCAATAAAAACTAAAGACTGACAAAATAAATAAGTATTTTATAGCCGTACAAGATCCCTAATTTGCTTTCAGAGTACATTGGCAACTCTACTGAAACTAATATTGGGCTAGGTTAGACTAGTCGTTCACACATACCAACTCGGTTTTAAGACATAAAATTCAAGAGTAACATTTCAAGTATAATATACACTTACAAAGTACAACTTTACATTATAATCATAAAACAGGAAAGCACTCGCAAACAACGTTGCAACGTTAAAATAGAAAACTGTTTAAATTTCATTAGAATTCTCAATTTCAGTGAAGCTTGGCTTAAATATAATTACATTTTGAGCTAAACAAGCACGTCAAACTCTGCTTTAATACAAACACAAGTCTTTAGTAAATATGATCCCCTCTTTTCATCATTATAATCTAATACAATTGTTCATAACGGTGAGAAAATAATTATATGTAAGCACTTTGAAACACGCATAAATTAGGAAGGTACATAATATTACGCCCCGAGCTTTGATATGTTATCGTGTTTAAAATAGTTCGGACTTTCTCCTAAGCAAACAGATCAACTGGCTGTTTAACATATCTGGGGCACCTAAGTGAGGGACGTACCGGTCGTCTCGCCTTGATCACTCAAATTGAGGGCATACACGAACAGGCACGCCTCCGTATATCCAGTAGATTTATGGTGATGTATTGCAAAATGATAGAGCCATTAAACGACAGGCCGGCCATTACAACATATGATTTATCTAAGAACTGGTGTTGATATAATTTATATTCGAATATATTAGAAATTTATGACAGTTTGTACCGTCAGCAATGGAATATGATCTTTTACAAACTAAAATTATAAAAATCGGCCAAGTGCGTGTCAGGCCACGCATAGAATAGGCTTCCTCAGTCACCCATAAAGGTACGTGGATTTAAAATCCTATCCTAGAGTTTATTGTTATGTTTACTTATTAATGCATTAATTTTGTATGAAGTTTTCCTAGTAAGCTCATTTTACAAGCTAGGTCTGTATAACTCCTGACCTAACCACGTCATCTAAACCGTTATATTTTTCTGTTAAAGTAGATTATATGAACTATATTCATGATTTTTCCCAGATTTTTTGAACCAATACCACCATACCATAGCACATATCCATGCAAAGTTTCATCTTTGTAGCACTAAGCGTTTCGACGGTAAGCTGAGGACGTACGGACGGACGGACATGACGAAACTATAAGGGTTCCGAAGTTTATGATTCGGAACCCTAAAAACCACAAACTTTGTACCGATCTTATGTAAATTATTCACATTTGTTCTCATTTCAGTGTTTTGGTTTCACATAAATGAAAAAACTATTATTAATCTAAGTAAATTAGTGCATGTGGGCAAATGTAAAATTTAAAATAAGTACTTGTTTATATACAAGTTTATATAAAAATTTACTTAATTAACTATCAATCGATCTCGATCTCGTCAATTTAAATGCTTTGGTGTTGTTTTGCTTAGGATCTAACTTTTCACAGAATTAGTAGCTATTTATAACAGGTATTAAAAATAAATCGCAAAAAGCACAGTGTGATGGTTCTTTGAACAAAATTAAGTTTATGTATAATTTTAATAACTTTCCCGGGGCATTATCTGTTCATTAGAGTATAATTAAATAAATACCTTCTAAATTAAGGGTTTCAATCCGGTCTTAACACAGACCTGTTCGCCGCTTCCTACTGCGCCAAGTGTCGTGGGTTCAAAGAAAAAAAATACGATGGTACAGCAGCAACTCTGCTGCTCTTTCTTCTTAATCTTTTAGAAGCTAGCGAGACATGGCTCTAGCAACCGCGATGGTTAACACTTTGCTAAGTTAAGCATTTTTTGCAAGAATATGGATGGGATAGTCTGAGTACGCCGAATATCCCTGTTGCTGAATAAACATCTTTGGCAGTCTTTACAGGTACTTGACCCCCAAAAAAACCGACCACATTCTTCGGGCGGCTTAAAACATCAAACGGCAAGATTTACGTAACCACAATGTGTCTTGCCATCCTTAACCCTCTCCTGAGAGGAGACTCGAGCCCAGAAGTGGGGCGTTATGGGTTGTTGATTTCTATATAATTTAATTTTTTATGTTATACTCCTGATAAACATACTTATTTCCAAATATATTTTACTGGAATGATTAAACGTCCAGGGGTCGAATCGATCTGAAATACCCTCGCAATAAACTATTCGAGTCGAATGTGATGTAGAAGGAGAGTATAGTTCGTACATACGACCGAACCAGAGCTCATTATATGTACAATATACTTATATACTGTAGTATTTGTAAAATTGGTCAGTTTTTATTTCAGGCAATTCAGGAACTACGTGCGTTGAAATGGAATATCTTTGCGAGCATTTAATGATTTCTGTTGATAAATTTCTCCTAACACTCTTGCACTAGTAAACACCATGCGTTCACAGATAACAAAGAGTTAAGCACATTGTAACACAATTTGCCTGTTAGTATTTATCGTCGTTCTTGGGCAACAAAATCAAACACCCTTAAAATCGGAATATTAATTGAAATCCTACAACGACGTCATCATATCCTAAAATCGTTTTATATAGGGGGAAGTGGGGCAGATTGATTCACAAAAATTTAAAGTCTCATAACATGCGAATATGAAATATAATTTTAATCAATTTTGAAACATTAGTTAGGGAATTATATAAATTTTATAATTTCAAGAAAAAAATAAGTTTTGTATGTGAAAGAAAAAAGATAATACATGTTTTGTAAAAAATGACTTTTGTATCATTCTGCCCCACCAGTGGGGCACTTGGATACACCACGAGGGGCACGTTAATACAGAATGTAAATAGTATTAATAAAAGTTAAATTATACACACTTTCATTATGATTGTATTTTTTATTATTAAGAGATCGTACCTAATCATTTAACAGAAACATTAAACTGAAAAATAAGCTTAGAAAGAAAAACAAAAGAATCACATAAACTTTAACGATTAAAAAAATAGTAAACTTATTAGGAATCACTCATTGCACATTGTATGCACTTAAATCAACTGCAAAAGTATACATACATGATGTCCGATTTGTGCATTTGGTAAAATTTGGTTTAGGCAGTTGTAAAACCACATCTCTAAAATCAACACTTGCTTTGTCTTCTATATTTGGAAACACGAAAATATAAGACTTCGCATTTTTTCTGAGATATAACACTTCATACTCTGTCAAATTATATTTTGAAATGACTTTGGCCACATAATAAACTACTGATTTTTTCTTTTGGAATCTAATAAGAAGGAAATCACCAATGTTTATATTTTCAGGATTAGGATTTTTTAACTCCTGTCCACCTTCCTCGTCTGATTCTCCGTCAAGACTTAAATTCAACAAATCATTTTCACTTGAATCAGAATCTGACGTAGGCTTTAAATGAGGACTGACTTTTTTCTTTTTAGGCTTTTTAGTTTCTGTCAGGCCTAATAAATGTCTAGCTGTTTTTAACTCCTTTGCTTTCTGTTTCATTAATTTAACTTCTTGTTTTCTTTCTTTTTCATTTTTTAATATTTGTAGACGATTTTTTTCAGGAGTGTCGGTGTAAACTCTCGACTTCCCTTTTTCTCTTCCTTTCTTAGACGTATTTTTATTAAAATCCTTTTTTGGATATGGTCTTATAGTTGCCGGAGATATTATGTTATTATCAGTCTGAAAGTTTGAAGGCCCAGCTGTTGGAATCGGTGAAATGTTATAAGCTGGAATGGCATTCTCACATGTATCATTATACGATCGGCTATCTAAAGGGTCATTTTGTGTTACGTCTCTGTTACAGCTTTCTTCAATAATTGTATTATTTAGACTTCTTTCCGGTTCTACGAAATCTACTTCTGGTCTGTCTATTGCATGATTATTTTCTTTGTACTCTTCTTGGGAACTTCCACTATAAATTTCTATAGGAGCATAATCATCATCACCAAAAGCAAGTCTATTGAGTGGCCAAATTCCTGGTTTCGAAAATCCACTTGTGATATTTCTGGGTGTAAAAGATTCCAAAAAAGCAGTTTTAGAAAGTTCTGCTATATTGTAGATAGTTAACGTCTTACCGATGTTTCTAATATGCCAATCATTAAAAGCTATTTTCAATTTGCCTTTAAATGGACCAAAAACACTAACATCCAGGGGTTGTAATTTGTGGGACGTGTGTGGAGGCAAAGAAAGATAAATAATTCCATTATCACGACAATAGTTGACAGCTTCAATAGAAATATGTGACTCGTGGTTGTCACAAATAATTAGAATTGGGTTATCTTTGGTGCACGATAAATGACGTTGAATGTGTTTAAGAACTTGATTAAACAAATCAGCTGTCATCCAACCACTCCTGTTTGCCAAACCAAGACTGCCTTCGGGAGCCCCATTTAAAAAAGGGTCCTTGAAATGAACCCGAGGAAAAACATAAACAGGAGGAAGAGCAGTGCCTGTTGCTGTCACTATTCCACAAAAAGTAACTAATTCTCCACGTTCAGCTGACACAATTTGTCCTACTTGCCTCTGTTTTTTCTCAGCTAAAACCTTAGGCGTTGGCAAAACCGTGTTAATGCCTGTTTCATCTAAATTTAGTATACGATCAGGTGTAAATTTATATTTTACCATTACACGCTCAAAATTCTCAAAAAATTCAGCCACTGCAGTCTTACTAAATGCGAAACTTCTCGCGGCGCTTGTATTTTCAGGCTTTCTTAGGCTGAGCTCTTTGTTCCTGTTTCTAAATCCTGCTGCCCAATCTTTACCGGCCTTTTTATTTATTTTCCATGATTCTGGATATTTGCATCCCAAGTATTCTGCGTACTCATATGCTAACGTTAAAAGTTGCTGTAGAGTCAACCCATGATGCATCTTGCTGCAAGTCGACAAATATTCTGAAAAAGCTTTCTCTTGTGTGGCAGTGAATACTTGAGCAACGGTATACTTCGATCCATACAAATTAGCAGATGACGTTTGACTTTCTTCATATGCTTTTCGAAACTTTTCAACACGATGTTGCAAAGTTGGAGGTTTGATTCCATACTTGGCAGCTGCTTTTCGTATAGATAATAGCCTCGAAGTTACATCAGAAACGGCGCACTTGATGTTCTCCTCATTTATATGTCGTCTTTCTGTCTTTGGTTTGTACGTGCGCACCATTTTCTAAAATATATAATATACGATACGATAAAAAAATACCCACTATAATTTAAGTATTTTCATGAGGCACTTTGATACAGTTGCGGGGCACCTTGATGCATATCATTGTGCCCCGCACTTTGCTGTATCTAACTGCCCCAAATGATTTTTTTCAGAATGCAATTTATATAAGTAAAACAAACCTATTTATTGACTACTTGTGCACTAAATTCTTATTACATAATAGTTCAACTTACCTTTGGTATATATAAATCTTATCTAGATGGTGAACAAGATCTTTGAAACACTTTTATATTTTACGTATTTTTTTACTCGTCACCATGCAAAACACGTTACGACCTGTCTAACGGCACCGGCTGAGTGGCTGAGTGTGGCGTCATAATGAATGAGTTTTATTGTTAGTAGGTACGTTTTAAAATTGGCGGCACTCGAATACATTTAATAGATTATGAAATAATGCTTGTGTGTCAATGTGCCCCTTGCATCATTCTGCCCCACCTCCCCCTATATATTGCAAATATACACTGCTTTTAGAATTAAGCGACATTTACACATACTTAAGATTTTTTCAACGGATTCGCGATAAAATTAAAAAGGGTTCCATAAGTTCTATTTTCCGACGTTTCGAACGGTTTATACCATAACCTCATTGGTATCATAACCTTTTTAATTTTATCGCGAATAAGTCCCGTTTACAGCAAAAAACATGAGTATCTATACACTGTGTATATCTTTTGTTGTATTATTGAACATATAAACAACGAATGTAGACAGGCAGAAGAACAACAATAATGCGAGGCTACGCTCTCACGCTAAAGTTAGACAAAGCACTTCATATACGGCGTCAAACACACCGAGGGTAACCGTGAAAAGAGTAATTAGCAGTAAATCTGTAAGATTTACTTCTATAATAAATTTTCAACCAACTACAAGCATGTAATGAACCTAATTAACTGAGCGTGTAGATATATACAGGCTCATTTTAATGATACGTAAACGTCATTGAAAAATCTCTTCTAAAATATATTATTACCTAAAGTGAATGATCTTCAAGTCATACCAAAATAATATTTTATGTAAGTTTTATTGACTTAGTACACCTTGTTCATGTTGTGTTCATAATCTAAATGTATAATTGATTTGTGTAACAACTGTTACTTCAAAAAATACAAGTTTCACAAACACACACTGTGTCACATCTCTTGAGCTGAAATTTCCACACGGATGTACAATTTTTTTTAAGGATTGTTTTTTATTTCTTTTTACTTAGGTTTTACATTTCTCGTCTCGCTTTAGAAGTAATGAAAAGTAATATTTGTCCATTATATAAGTATGCACTCTTTACATCGATATTTTGTCGTAGAAAACAGACAGAAAAATATTTGTTATGTACATATTTTTATCCTTTCTAGCAAAACAATAAGTATATATTAGACATTAAACATGTATTTAATTCAAATAGCATGTGAAGTAACTCATTTTTTTAAATGGCACACTTCGAAACAGGCAATGGTAAATTGCCCACTCAAACATGCTTGCTTGCCAGTTGCCATTATACACGTGCTTGTAAATGCAACTGATGAAAGAAGAGATATTTTTCTAGTTATACGTCAGTAATAACTAGTTTTGTGGTAATAATTTTGTGAGTTTGATGTTTGAATTGCTAAGTACGCTCTCGTTATCTCTGACAACGATGATAGTGACGTCCGGGTAAGAATGGCGATGGGCAAACGGCTTCCAATTGATCAAATTGAAAACAAACCAAAAATATAACAATCCCATGATAAACAATAAAAAGAAATCAAGTTGGTATACCTATGATATTAAGCAAGTTTAGGAGTTTATTAATATATATTGTAACATTTGATCTCTTGTTAACTAACAAAAGCTTTGCCAACAAGCTTAACAACAAAAAATATGAACACGAAATAGATAGTAACTACTGTATGGACCTATTTCGTGTTCATATTATTGACGCAGCCATGTCATTGATCGACCATTGAACACACGGTGCTCGCCCTCGGAACGTTAAACGCCGCCTCTCTGTAAATAAATTATTTAAAACTCTATTTTTCTATAGGAATAGATATGTTGTGGTGTTGTCCATTTGTTAAATATAAACTGAAGTAAAAAAATCAAGCACATACCTACTCGATTTCAATATACACAGTTATCACGTTAACCCTTGCTAATAAGCTTAATGATTTAGTTGGAATAATGTTGTATGTGGGTATCAACCCCTCTACTCGCATTCAAGTCTCTAGTCAAGCTAAATCCTACAAGTTACGAGTATGTGTCGTTCATTACTAAGTAGGCTGATGTTCATGATTAGGAGTAACTCAGCTCTAAAACAAGGGTCTCGCATTAAAGTGAGTTATTTCATTAGGTATGCTTTTACTTTTTAAATTACTCCTTATTTAGATAAGTAGTTGCAATAAAACAAAAATATGATTCGTCATTTAAGATCTACTAGCTTTCACCCGCGGCTGCACCCGCGTCTATGTCGGTAATCGCGGTAAAAAGTAGTAGTATTCAAATATATGCAGTAGTTTTTGAGTTTATAGCGAACAGACAGACAGACGCGGCGGAATACTTTATTTTATAATATGTAGTGATAGTAGTACATGCGAATGCCTCTGCGGTGTTTCAAATATACCTATCAGTCCATTGATCTACGTATATCTCAATGTATCAACCAACCAAATAAACGACATAACTCTATTTGTAAAGAAAGAAAAAGAAGAAAGCTGTCTACAAAATATTTCATGTCATTTGAAATATGAGTCATGTCTCCTTCATATAAACGGTTTTGATTTGACTTGATGAATTTTCAAAGGACTAACTTTAGGTTTACATGAAAGCAAGAAAAAATATAGCAAAACAAATATGAAAAAGTAAGAAAAATATATCAGTGTTATAAGATAAAAATACGTTGTCTCACTTATTTTTAACAATCATAATTATATAAATTAAATTCAATACACAACTGTTAAATTTTGCTTTAAAAAATCACCTATACTATAAAAAATAATTTACAACTTTCAAAAAGTAACTAGTAGGCTTTTAGGTAGAAGTAACTCGCAGGCTCGCTTGAACACGCTATACGTCTACGAGTACGAGCCCAGGGCTTTCAACAAAAGGATAACTTTTATTTAAAAGAGAAATAATAAATTACATTGTATTTAGATCACACCTCACATCTGTTGAACTCATGAAATGGAAAACGTTACGTAAAAGATTAAACCGGAGTCGAGACACATAAAATTTTGCATGTTCCGTAGATCGCACGGCCGCTCGAGTAGAAAATTTGAGTCGTACACGCCAGTACGCAACATTTACGACTTTTTCATGACGTTACAAGACTAGCTACTTGCACAGACAACCATAAAATCTACTTTCACGACTTTTTTGTTCTTAAATTTTCAAGAAATCAGCTATCCACCTGTGGTGAGCTCGTGTATAATAGACAGCGAGGCGTATTGCGCTACGTATACTTTTGAACATTTATTTATTTATACCTCCTGAAAATTAAATTACAGTAGCTGATGCCCGCGGATCCACTTGCGTTCTAGAGTTTTGAAAAATAGATGTTGGCCAATTCTTGACCTAACCTAAATAAATTTCACATAAATCGGTCCAGCCGTTTCGGAGGAGTATGAAATTGTGACACGAGAATTTTATATATAAGATAAGGCGGACTTATTGTCATAGGCATTTCCTTAAATTCAAACGTTGAGTGATGCAGAGCTGTGTGTACCAGGTGTATAATTGGAACGAGTGATGAGAAATATCTGGATCTATTTAGTTATAAATATTTTACTTAATATAAATAGATATCATAGACGTAGAAACTTATACATATATATGTAGATACATACTTGAAAAATGATGAATATAGGAGTAATTATTCTGATAGATTAATAAAAATGTAATTAATCGCTAACAGAACGTGAAAGATTCTCCGTAAAGCTTAAAGTATATGTTCCTCAGTCATATCCCTACCCTTTATCAATCCCAAGACTATTTAGTATCGTCTACTGTATATATGTAGCTGGTAATATTAAAAAACATTGTGCATTTTATTTTTACAGGAAAAGATACCAATGCGTTGTTTTCTTAATGCTTTTGATGTTTCAGTAATGGCACGACATTCAACTGTCTATAACAGTTACAAGACGAAGAGAAAAATTAAAGTCGGTCGTTTGTGTGAAATGAACTGGGGGTGAATCGGCCCCGCGTCCGGGGGTGGAGTCCGGGAGATAAATCTTAAATGGCGACATCGACAGTGGTGCGCTTGCCAACGCACTACCAGGCGCAACGTCACATTAGGGAACAGACTAATGTCTGCTGATATAACATTACGGTCTCTGAACAACACATAGTAACTACTTACACACATAGTAAACTTACATTGTATTACTTTTAAATCCATTTATAGTAGATATGTATCATATATTCGGATGAACCTTTTTTAGTGTGTTTTTTATCCATTTCTTCTTATTCTCTGACCCCTACTCCTGGATTCTACTCAAGCTTTCCATCAGGTAGAGTAGAGTCACTTTGGTAGGCTTACTATGAACATTTATGGCCCTCAGTACTGATCTAGTTATCAGTACTGAAGGCCATAAATGTTCAACCTTCGAATTCAGTTCACCCAGGTTTACGGAAGTCCGATGTGAATCGCTCCGAGTTAAAACATTGAGATAACACCAGTTAATAAAGTTAATAAAGGTTACGAAGATGATTTCAAAGTGTTACCTATAGTAGTATGTATTTAGAATCTAATATTTTATAGTGTCAATAATGTTTTCATGTGATCAGTGACGAGTAAAATTTTTTTCATTAATTGTTGGTCTAATTATGCACGTATATTTAATAATATACGTGCTTAATTAGACCAACAATTCATTGGTAATCCAAAGGAGTATTTTTAGATGTAGAATAAATAGAACATCAAAAAGTAAGTCTGATGCCGTCGGATATTTGACTCCCATTCAAACAAAAATAAGTAAACAATATGACAGAATTCGCGCAGCGGGTGGGCGGTAAATCCCCAATTAGCGAATAACCAACACTAATTGACACTTTAGCTCATTTCGCTTTTAGTATATTTTATAATTTACAGCTAAATATATATAGCCACTTCACTTATAAACTCAATTAATTTAGTTTTACTTAGACCAAATTTAGATAAAATTACTATTTTATTTATATTATGACACCGCGGCTCAATTACTCGTAGTTTCAACAAGTTCTCTCTAAAAAAAAAAAAAAAAAATTAAAAAAAAAAAAAAAAAAATGCTATCAACACCCAAAACAAGCATAACAAAAGATTTGTGAAACATTGTACTAAGGAGCTATCAAAACTAACTTGACAATTTATTTCTTAAAACATGAGTTTTTACAGTCGATTGATTTGAAATGATGGTCGGCCAAACAGATATAGGTCGGCAATGCAATCGATCGTACGGTCTCTAACACGGGCCCGTATTTTACAGCAAACTGTTGTTCTATATAAGCCCTCGTTCGATCAGCATCAGAGCCATTTATCGTTCAGTTGGTATGCGGATGCAATGTAACCATTCCTTACTGACCCATCAAACTGGAAAATGTGAAGAGACGTCGTCTGATACCCAGACAGTAAAGTTGACGAGACTTTATTTATCTGAGTGCTTCTGATATAATCTCATTGCACGTATCCTGGTATTTATTGAGGTAGTGTGAGAAATTATGTTTATAAACTTAATGTAGGTAACACTTCAGGTAAATTAGATTTACTGACAGAATTACTGACTTTATGTTAATATTACATTGACGTCACATGTTTTACCAATGATATTTTTGATTCACATAAGTTTTAAAGAAACATTGTACATTTATCAGAGTCAACACATTTGGTTTATTAAAATTAAAAAAAAAAATATGCAGACGCCTTCTAGCTTCCATTGGTCTTCGAGTTTCTGTCAGAAAAATATTTCTGAATGAAAGACAAAGTCAGCTTATCTTAAATCTCTTCTAAACTTAAGGGCTTCCTTGCTAAGACTCTTGTGAGCTTTTACAATGTCCTAGATTTCGACTAAAACTTCGACTTCGTCATCGATGTCAGACTATGTTCTTCGGATGTTACTATCTCAATCCTTCAGAAATAGAGTTTTTTTTTCAAATAAGTTCATAGCATGCATAAAATATATGCGTTTGAAAATTGTAGTGTCAGTTTTCCAGAAGTTTTTTAACTTCTAACTAACATTTAATATCTGTATAATCCGATTCTTAAAATTCTTAATAATCACAAATGTACCTCCTCCCTTCTTAGCTTACTAGATTAAACTAAGCGATGTGAAGAATTCATTTCATAATGTAAAAATCAAAGTATAAGAAAAGATAAAATGTTTTAATATAGGGTAAAGGTACCAATTATTGACACTCTAAGAGTTATCATTTAAAATTTACGAAGACTGCTGAATTTCCAAAGTTACCAAAGAAAATTGTTATCGTTGGTAGGTAGATTAGATATTAATGAATGTTACCAGCGAAAAAAAGCGAAAAAAAAAACAGGACGCGTTTTACCCATTTATTGACATTCTTTTCCTATTTATCGACATAGCAGATATCCCTATTATTGACACCTCAGACAGATCGGAAATTGCCGTTTGGTTATTGTTTATTGTAGGATCATAGCGAGAAGTAAAAAAATCAAGTCTACTGTCTCTTTAATTAATATTAGGGGTTAAATTATGAAATTGCCGATTTTTACCGAAAAATAGAAATTCGTTTTTTTTTCATTTCACTTTTTAAAAAAATATCTACTTTATTATCTATACATTGCTGCGATCTAATAGGAAGTTCATAGAACGATTGCGATAGAACTCTAGTGATCTAGATTCTACAAACTGTGTAAAAGCATTTTGTACTGCCTCCTGGGAAGAAAACTTTACTAAATGAACTCTTCTTTTCTCTTCGAAAACCCTTTTTTGCAACACACATTAATCCAATTTTCTAATGCATTTTCCTCTCCTTCGGTCAATATAGTAGCAGCAGGACCCGGTCGAGAATTATGATCAGGATTTTTGGTGTGATAAATAAATGTAGTTCGTGGCACTTCGAAAGTTTTAGCCGCAAGTTTTTGGCTCATACCACTACGTATAGCTATACTGATAAAGATTCGTTGATATTTTTCCCGCTATGTTCTATGTTATGTGGGTGGTTTCCGCACTTAGTCTTTTAAGTGGACCTCCAGCCAGCCCACCTCCCTCCAGAAGCGGATAAGGTCTCCGAGTCTGTCCAGAAATTCTGAAACAGATTTGGGAGATCCAAAGGTGTTTTTCCGTGTTTCGGTGACACCTGTGCACTCAATGAGTACTCTGCCTCTAAGCATGCTCTGCATAGGGGACTGTCAGTTATGCCTATGGTGTGGAAGTGTTTGTTTAGAGAGCAGTGTCCGGTGATAGTTCCTGCCACCAGCCGCAGACTGTCCCTGTCCAAACGCAATAAGCGTTTGGTTAGTTTATCATTAGGAAGCAGCATGGTTTCCTTTGATTGTCTGCAGCCTGGGACAGATAGCCAGTGGTGTTGTACTTGTGTGCGGGTAAATTCTTGCAGCCAACCACGAAGCTGGCCGAATGGGACGGGCACGCCGGGTTCGGGTCCGAAAACCGCCGCGCCGGACCCCCTCCTAGCCAGCTCATCGGCCGCATCGTTACCTAGCGATGCGCTGTGTCCTTTTATCTATTGTATTGTCACTGAATTCCGGCCGGAGGTCGCAATACGTTCTAACCGTTGTGACAGTCCATTATGAGTTTCGAAGTGACATAGGTTTTATTGAGGGATTTAAGTACCGATGCACTATCAGAGACTATACGGATGTGTGAGTCCGTAATTTCCTTGTCTCTATAGCGTGGGCCGCCAGGATAATACCCACGCATTCCGCTTGGAATACAGTGTTGAATCTACCTAGCGGCTTCGATACCCTGATGTTAAGTTCGTCTGAGAATACACCTGCTGATTTCGTTTTGGAGCCATCGGTGTATATTCTGAGTTTATTTGTATCTGCTTTGTCGTGTGGTTCTTCTTCTAGATGTATATTATAGTGCTTCTGAAAATTAAATTTCTTCAGCATCCTATCGTTGGGTGATTACAACATGGGTTGACATCACCCTGGTATCACCATCGGTATTTTTTCCCTCTTTATCTTATCTTTAGTTTTTTCCTACGTCTTTGATCTATTGAAATTTGGTTTCATTTTGGAACGCAACGATTCTTGGACGCAATGATACTAAAGAACATATAATTGGCATTTTACCATTTATGAACACAACTTTATACCATTTATCGACACCGTGTCAGCATTTGGAATGGCAATGTATAGCAGCTTTGTTTATTATTTATTCACATATTAAACCTTATCTGAAGCTAAACTAAATTACAAAATCCTCATAAACAAAAAGCACGAAAAAGCTAATTACTGACGTCGATAATTTGGTATTACTCATTTTGTGCATACCAAATATTAACATCATCTATTAAATAAAGTCAATGAACAAAACTGTAAGTTTAATTGTAAAAATATATTCTCTTCTTTATGTTAATTTAGTAGATTATCAAAATCAACAAAATGAACACTCGAAACTTTGAAAATAAACTTCATTACCACAACACTCACCTTTGCAAAATTTCAAACTTTTATCAGTTTTTTTTATTTTCATTGGCACGCTCTGATCAAAAATAGCTGTTTTATCGCCATATTAAATTTATTCATAGTTCTATGTGGCATGTTTATAAAAGACTTCCAACTGGTATTTTGCAACTAAGCAACATCTACATATCGATTTTTTCTTATTTTTAGGAAAAAACTACTAACGTGTCAATAAATTAGGGGAGTGTCAACAATTGGTACCTTTACCCTACTTGAGGAATTTCAATAATTATTACTTATTAGCGTAGATTCTATGAATTATTATAATGAAGACTTCTAACAAGAATCTCAAGGGCAAAATTGTAGAGCTACATTATAATATGTCTTAAACATTTAAAAATCAATGAACATGTAATTAATTGACTCCAAAAACTAGTAAGAAAAAACATTTAAAAATTTCAACATAATAGGGCCTAATTTTGTTTACGTTGTTCGGGTTCCGTATTTCATGACTATAGATTACATACCCATAAAGATTCGCCATGTCCGTCCGTACGTCCTCGGCCTACCGTCAAAACGGGTGGTGGTAGAAAGATGAAACTTTGCATGAATATATGTTGTGATTACGCCGACGAAGTGCTACAATAAAATTAGTTAAAAATATTTTTTACTTTTGGGTACCTCCTCTACCACGTATAGTGGGCATGGTTTTTTTCCTCACGTTTACCCGATAGTGTGGGGTATAATTAAATAGGTCTTTTAAAAACATTGCAAGGTTGCTAAAACCATTTTTCGATTTAAGTATCCGTTTGCGAATTATTCAACTTTAAAGCGTAACGTAGCATGTTTTGCAAAAACAGCCCCACCCCCGCCCTCTAAAAGCTAAAGGTCTAGATCAAAAAATATATGTTGGATATTAATAAAAAAAATGTATATTGAACTTTATGGGAAAACAATAGCGGCCTAGATAACTTTTGTATTTAAGGAGTTATAAGGGCCTTACTTGTAAAATGTAGTCACATGAAAAACTGCGTACAAAAATAAAGAAATAATAAGTAAACATATTAATTATCTATTGGACTCGATTTTAAATCTACCTACCATTATGGGTGACTATTCCCTATGGAACCCTAGTCTTTGCGTGGCCTGACACGCACTGGGCCACTTTTTTTGTACTATGTTTCAATCAATTGTAATCAATAGATTCATAGGAATAGCAATCATTTTAGAAGAAAAAAAAAGCAATTATCACATATTTTTAAAAGTTGAAAGTGTAAGCCAGTGTTACTGGTAATTTTACAGAACTAGAATAGAAAAAAACTTGATTGAGCTTGAAATTATTACACACTAGCTGGATGCTGTGGTGTTACCCGCGGTCATTGTTGTAAAGCTAGTCTAAACAACACTAGCCTCAGTTACTTCTCATGTCATCAGCTTTCTGCCAAAGAGAGATAAGTTTTAAAATTGTATTTTTGATGCAGAAACCGTTATGACCGATATAATGCTTCTGCAGTTAATAATCTAAGGTTTTTAAACACCCTCTTTTACTTAAAAATCTGCTTAAGCTACCACAATTTATAGCTTTCCTCACTTTCATTTACATTGACAAAAAAAAATATATATTACATAAAGAAACTTTAATTATATATAGTAAAACCAGTTGAACTAGTAACCCCAAATAATGAAAGACGATGGTGACATATCCTTAAAATTTACAAAGCTTTATTATGACTTTAATTCCTAAATCAAATATCTAAGTTATCAATAAAAGTATATACGCAGCGTTAACTTCTGAAATTTCGTGCAAGATAACATTTTATACTATAACATCCCTACCATTTCGTACAATTACGTTGGCAAGAAAACTGGGCAGAAAGAAAAACTTTTATTACTTGTTGTAAGACGGAAAACTCGTTAGGTATATCTTAAACTGAACAAACGTCTTTTGTTATTGTAAGGGACAAGCTGCATCTGGTAAATGAAACAAAATGTCCGAGTGATATGTTTGCTCCATACATCTTCATTTCAATGACCATTCATTTGCGATCGGAGCGACCACCGGCCCGTCTCATGTTAGATTAATGGCAAACCGATTTTCTGTTCTTGGCGGGCCTAGAGAGCGGCCCATGTCTACAAATAACTTTAATATAGACACATGAGGATCTACTTTTATTAAACCGACATATATCTTAAAGTCGTAACTGTGTATTTAACTAAAGAATAAAGTTAATCATCAATGGGTACTATGAGTTCAGGTGACTTGTATTGCGATTTGTGTCTTCATTTTTCTTGTTCAACTGTCGGGGTCATTCCGGGTCATCATTTATGGCGTACTTATGGGTGGATAGCGAATAAAAAAAACTAATAATAAGAATACCAAAGCTCGCCAATGAAGAAAGATGTTGTGACCCTAATACTATTACTATCTGTAAGTGTCTGAGTAACCAGTAAAATCTGATGTAACTAGTATATGTATATGTATGTAGATACAGCAGATAGAGAATGGAATCAAGCGCTGTGTCCCCTTGTACTAGGTCTACATCTTCCGATTGAAGTTATGGTAAGTCTGTGTGCATTCTTCTCTTGGTACTAGTATATTTACAACTTTTTGATAGATGACGAATCAATTTTATTTGATAAGAAGATATGCGTATTCGATATTATTAATTTTTCAAACTAACATATATATGGAATGAAACATTTCAGCGATTGGCTTGATTTTTTTTTGTTTGTTTGACCCAGCTACGAAGTGAAACAAGCAACAAAGGCATAAATGTGGAGATAGAGTTCAATATATCTCGGAATTTATCGTGCAAAGGGTACGACCCCTTCTACAATTGTTTTTATAGGGTAGCAAAGAAAAACACACTGCCACAGTCAACAACAACAGTCGCACGATCAAGGACAAACACAATTGCATTTGAAGTTGATATTTACTTGAAATCACAAATTGACCCGGAACGCGTATCGAAAATGAAGATATACTCGTAGCGACAAGTTTTGTTGTGAGACTTAAATTTAAGATCTTACTTTGATATCCGGAATTCAGTCACTTAGTATTTTTTTTCTATTCATTTAAACCTACTAAAGTGACTCTACTCTGTCTGATGGAAAGCATGAGTAAAATCCAAGAGCAGGGGTCACCAAGGGGAGTATACTTTAAAATTAGAAAACAAAAGGATAATACCTGACAATTTAACATTGCATCCTTGCCAAAGGTACTTTGAACATAGACCTTTTTGATACCTGAATCTGAATTGACTCTTAATTCACCTAATCTTGCCTTAGTTAAAATAAACAATTTGTAGTTACACCACACCACCTGTAATTTTTACAAGCAACAAAGATACTCCTAATATTATTTCAAATGCGATGCGATTTACATTATACTAGATATGGACGAATAAATATATAGGTCAGTCAATGCATTATACAAAGCCCGTTCATATCCGGCTCTCGCTTCGCAATCTGACTTCGCTGACATCGTTAGAGCGCCGTAACAACTGCTACAATCACTGTGCCCCGTGGAAAAGTTAAATCTCAACAGAAATGTTCTACAGGTTTTGTATTATACAATTTTTGTTACTAAACAAACCTAGATATTCGTATAAGATAGATGATATTTAAGTTGTTATGGGTCATCGTGTGTTTATTAAATTGCATGTTCGATGAAATGTGAAATTTATAATATGCATCACGCCAGTTTAAAAATAAAGTGACTGAAATCCTAAATCTAGATCCGTAGTATATGGGTTATTATATCATTATCATTTCTTTTTAAATAATTCAATCACTCATTGTGAATTCACTATCTGTGAATGAATTTGAAAGAAGCAGGTAATATCTAGCGCACGTGCGGTCGTGACAAAGTTTGTCGACTGTTAACGACGATAGCGAGTGGACGCGTGGATCTTTGAGCCGACGACATTATAGAAGAATATTCTACAATATCGTCTACATTCGATCAATAAATGTTACGGCGAGTTCTGCTATTACTTATTTGCCAAGATAATAATTACTTGATAAATA
This sequence comes from Phragmatobia fuliginosa, assembly GCA_932526445.1. NCBI lineage: Eukaryota > Metazoa > Arthropoda > Insecta > Lepidoptera > Erebidae > Phragmatobia > Phragmatobia fuliginosa. The sequence goes on along the minus strand of OW052065.1, from coordinate 9,880,750 downwards.
TTACTTGATTTATGGAAACAAGCTTTTACTATATGGAAGCTATAAATACTCTCACATCCTACAGGAAGGCCGATGGAGCCTTTATTAATATAATATAAATGCTTCTTAATATAAATAATATAAATAATATATATGAAACTGTCCTTTTATAGTACCTACATAATAGATAGATATTTTGAATTCACATAAAATAGATACTTTGAATTCACATAAAACCTTCATGCTGTGAAACATTTTCACATGATACCAGGGTTGCCACCTTTTGGAAAAAAAAATCGGGACAATACTTATTATGTGGACAGTCGGTCAAATTTCAGTCTAATTCAGATCATGATAAAAAAGCAGTTTTTTGGAAAACAATGGCGACAATGTGCTGAAGTGATAAGGTCATGATAAAATTTTTTTTTTGGGGTTCCTCCCTACACGTAAAGTGGGGGTGATTTTTTTATCGTTAGGGTTATCATTAGATCGGTCATTTCTAAACATTAAGAAAGTTGCTCCCACAATTTTTTGATTTCGATATCCATTTGAGAGTTATTCAACTTTAAAGGGGATTTTTATTTTATAAAACTCCTGCCAAGGTGACTTTACTATGCCTGATGGAAAGCAAAGGTAAAATCCACAAGTGGGGGTCGCCATACTCACTGCAAATGCAAGCAGTATGGCGAACCACATTATGGCGGCTTAGGGAGATGCTTTTTCACGCCTAGCTTAAAGGACCTAGAGGAGGAGCCTAGAGGGGTGAGAACCGACACACAGTACTGCGCTGGGTGGCTCGCCAGCAACAGGTCTAGCAAGGAGGGCGCTTGACTCGATGTGTCTGGTAACCTGGTGTGCTGGAGTACCAGTTGGGTGAGGTCATGCGTAAGAGCGAATGCGTGGGCAGTTCAGTCATCCGCCCTGACGAAAAGACACACTCCACTGAATACAACAAATAAAGATTTTGGTAAAAAGGTTGTCGTTATTAGTTCCATTTGGCACCCAATAGCTGTTTCGTTTTATGTACACTGCGCGAAAGGGGAAGAAGGTGAATTCAAATTGAGCAATTGTTACATTTGTGAAAAATCGGGACAAAATCAATAGGCTGTCGGGACGCGGGACGATATCATCGAATTCGGGACTGTCCCGGGAAATTCGGGACGGGTGGCAACTCTGCATGATACGTAGGTTGTTATTAAAAAAAAAATACAACATACGATTTTCAACTTTCTACTGTTCTTTTATTCAGATTAGACAAAAAAGACGGATACCTTAAAAAGCCTTAAAAAGAAATCTTTAAATACGAGTCCCCACGCTAAACTGCGTTGTAAGAGGAGACTGCTAATGTACGAACCGTGTGTTTTTTGGTTACAACGATTTCGTTATCGAAACTTCGACTTGAAAACGAACACAGGTGAATTATGCTTAATTGAAGGAGATGATGATGGAAACCGATCCGAGTTAAACTAACCAGGAATTAGTGGCATAGTTAACGTTGCTTTACCAATAACTCGTTACCTAATCATTTATCTACTCATTTAAATTAAATCTATAAGACAAAAATCGGCCGTGCTGGAACACTATTCCATGGGTGGCCTGACAGTGACACTAGTGTCAGGCCACCCATGGAATAGTGTTCCATAATCATCTATAATGGCACGTGAATTTAAAATCGTGTCGAATAGATAATTATGATGGTACTTTTTATTTCGTAATTTTATACGAAGTTTCCTTAGTAAGCGCATTTTATAAGTTAGGCTTCTCCTTCTGAACTAACAAAGTTATCTAACCCGTTATAATTTGCCTTTACAATTCATCAGTACCTAGACGACCGTGCTTAGAAAAATGCTAACCCGAGGTCAAACGCCGCAACAGAGCCCTAAAGCAATGCTTTCCAATAAAGTTGTAATGGTAACTGTTTGGTAAACTTTCTCAGGCTTACAAAGTAATGCGGGTATATATTGTGAATACAAACGCCGCAACAGAGCCCTAAAGCAATGCTTTCCAATAAAGGTGTAATGGTAACAGTTTGGTGAGGTTTCTCAGGTTTGCAAAGTTATGCTTTAGGAGCGACATCTAATTACTAACCCACACGGTCAAACGACGCGACGACAAGATCAAATTGGAACCTATTTTGTATGCGGAAATAGAATTTCTAATTCTGACATATCGCAATACTTTCAATCCAAAGCCGTCGCCTTCTAGTTGTAAAGTCAGCCATGTAAAAATAAATGTTAAGGTGTTTAATTATCTCATTTACCGAAAATACTCGAGAAAGCCCCAAAACGTTGCTTCATACGCCATCTGTTTGATTGTACTACAACTATTTTCTCTTATGATTTACGTAGTAGTAATGTGTAGGTACTACTACTACTGTTGATTGTTTCAATAGTCGTAATGAACAATAAACTGCAGATTTCACCTCTAAAATAAAAGCGTAAAAAGTATAAAACAAGATATAAGCAACATAGTACCTACTGTTGTAGCACTTTGTCGACGTTATCACAACACATATTCATGCAAAGTTTAATTTTTCTAGCACCAACCGTTTAGGTGGTAAGCCGAGGACGGACATGACCAATCTATAAGGGTCATGAGTTGTGTGATGAACTACAGAACCATAAAAATAGCCTAAGTTGTCTATTCCAATTAAATCATCAATTTAGTCCCGTCAAACTCGGTCCCACCATTCCAGGTAAAAAAAAAACTTGCTTTATGATGTAAGTACATTATTGTACATGATTTCTTATTAAACACTGTACACACAGACACATTTTATTTGTTTTTTAGATTGGTGAAATTGTTATTGTCACCATTCATCACGCATAGTGTTCTAATATTTTATTTTTTACAAAGACAAAAATATGGTAAAATATGTTTTCAAAAATGTTTGCCCAATGCTTTTCAATTCCTTTCATTTACGAAAAAAGCTGCCGAGGCCTCAATATGACAGCAAGCAAAAGCAATATTATTTTGTAGCTAATCCGAACATATTGCAGGCGGCTATTTTTCTAGGACGCCTTACCATACCGTGTTTGTTTATCGTGTGAATTCCTGAACATTTTGAATAGAACCGCACAGTGCTCTGGTGTTATAAACAACATGTGAAATAAAAAGCCCTAAATATTTTTTGTCCGTTGTCCGTGTGGTGACGGATTAAGAATACAGAGTGTCACCACCCCTATTCATCCCGCGGGTGTCGTAAAAGGCGACTAAGGGATAAAGGCAATTCAACATCAATGCAAAGAGAAGGAAAACTTGAGACCAACCCTATACCAACCCGTCTGGTATAGTAGGCCAAAACCTCCTTTCTAAGGAGAGGCCTATGTCTAGCAGTGGACTGTTAAAGGCTGTTGATGATTGATGAAATAGTTTTTGTAGTTAACTCACACACGGCGGTATGATAAAAACGAGACAGACCCTGCACTATGGTAACCTGCCCGCTGATAAACATACATACTTACGTATTTAAAAATACTAGTAGTCGCCTGGTGTTCGAAATTAGAACAATTCAGTTTTTTTTTTGCTTTTTGCACTTCTCCTGCTTATAAACTTTAAGTATGCCAAATTTCATACTCCCTTGTTTACATAACTTTCATAAAAAGGGATACAAAGTTTTTGATGCACGTATTAATATATACCTACCAGTGGTCACTAAGTGGTCGAAACTCGGCCATAATTAATGTGAATTATAAGTGACAACATTAATAAGGTTTTATTGTCATAAGACTACAAGCGCACAAGTTCAACAGTGAAAGACTGGTCATCAAATTTTGTGGAATGCAGAGGCATCTCCAATTGCAAATCTTCGGATGACCGCAGACAATTTTCATGTATATCATTTCACAAACTTTCTACCTCAAAGGACGATTCAAGATCCATAACTTAAATCGTTCTTTGAGGTAGAAACTTTAATTTTCTTCTTAAAAATATTTTATCAGAACAATAACTTCAGATTTACGTAAATATTGTATGTGCATTAAGCGACCTTGTACCTATAAAGAAATTGATGCATGTGGATGGGAAACAGGCTTGACTCTATGTAATAGGCGTAACAGTGTAACATATAAAGTCCCCAAGATTTATGAGCCTTTTAATATTACATTACTTTTTACTGTTGAACAACGTGTCTTTTCAGTCCCCAACCCGCATTTGGTCAGTGTGGGGACTGGTATAAGGAAAGGTATGTGTCCAGTCGTACATTGGTTGTTGTTATTGATGGTGATGAGGATTTAATTGAAATCTTTATACCCATTAATGTAATATTGCAGTCTAAAAACTGATGAAAAACATTCAATCTAGCAAATATTGAAGTTTACATAATAGTGCGCACATTATTGTCAACATCTACATAAATAACTCGTACGAGTATTATGGTCACGGTCCATAGAGCACGCATTTCACGACAAATGGCTGACAAAGTGTATAACTTTGTAACTCGGATATATCTCTGCTAATATAATGCTACAGGCAAGACCTATTGCAACGAAAACAAACTAACAATCTGTTTACATAGCAGTTGTACCGTTATGTTCTAAACTAAAATTGTATTTTTTTTTTAATTTCCACTGCACTGCTCGGTCGTATTCTAGTTACGGAGAGCTGATTTACCGCTTCTCTTAGGTGCTATTTAAAACACATAACGATTTCCTTACTGTTACGTTCCTAACAGGTACACCGTACACCAGTTGTTAACCACATAGTCTAACAATACAAACGTCAATCTAGACGAGTCGCACTTAAATTAGACGTTACGTGATGTCTACGACTCCACAACTTCTACAACGATTACGACGAGTAAACCAGTCCTAAGTAGAAATTTCTTAATTTCTGTGGATTTTTCAATTAAAATCACACTTATGTAAATTATCATGTCTTGTGGCATACCTATAGCGGCTATAGCGAAAAATGTTTTGTTAATAAAGTGCAAACTAGTTAACAAATAAACAAGCGTGTGTCTACAATGAACTTTTAGACGGTTCTGAACTAAACATTCATGTGTGCGATATTGAAAATTCGGGCAAGTGTAAAGTCACGCATAGAATATGGTTCCGTAGTCATATAAAATGGGAAAGTGGAATTAAAATCGTATCCAATAGATCCAAAAATCATTTTCTTATTTTTTTGCGAAGTTTTCCAAGTAAGCGAATTTAACAAGTTAGGCCTCTATAACTCCTGAACTAACAAAGTTATCTAAGCCATTATAGTTTTCCTGTAAAGTACATCATATGCACTACCATCATGAAGTTTTTCAGACTTTTCGAGCCAGCTGTTTAGCTTGTAGAGGGTGGGGGGGACGCCCTGTTTTTGCAAAAAACTATCCTTTAAAGTTAAATAACTCGCAAACGGATACCTAAATCAAAAAACTCATCTTAGCAACCTCTCTATATTTTTAAAAGACCTGTCTAACGATATCCCACACAATGGGGTAGCCGCGAGGAAAAAAACATCACCACTACGTGTAGAGGAGGTACCACAAATAAAAATATATTCATGCAAAGTTTCATCTTTCTAGCCCTAACCATTTGGACGGTGAGTCGAGGACGGTCATGACGAATCAGTAAGGATTCCGTGTCATGAACTACCGAACCCTAAAAATGGACTGTTAGTCAATGAGAATAAAGTATATAATTCAACAACAAATGTTAGTCGACTTAAGTTTGGTGATGATAAATAGAGGATTAACTACCAATATCTGACATCATTTGTCCATTCTTATAGATGTAGATTTTTTCTAAAATTTATATATCAAAATGTATGTATAAGAAAATTATACACCGGAACGGTATGTGTGACAAGCACAAATGGTGGTCCTTCATTTAATATTTTATTCCTGCTACTACTTCTATAGCTAGATTTCTTTCTTCTTTGCCCTATCAAAAATTTTCCTCATAATCATCATCAGCCTATCTCAGTCCACTGCTGGACATAGGCCTCTCCCATTGCACACCACTTTGATCGATTTTGGGCAAATCTTGTCTAGTAAAGTTGAAACCACATACTATGGCGTTTCTTATACTTATCCTTTCAAATGAACGGAAAGAAGGCTATTAACAGGCGCCACGGTTCAAATCTGCAAAATTTAGCATTGCAAGATGTTACCATAGGTATATAATAGAGGTCAAGTAAAAAAGGAGATTAAATAAAACAGGTACATTTTATTGAAAAAAATATGTACACAGCAAAACAAATAAATAATCTTATGTTGTATATTAGTCTATAAAACATTAATTTCATTGAAATAAAATACTATACATTAAGATTATGTACATAATACCATTTCACAGGGAAGTGCTATCCGACTATTATATAATAAACAATATCCATTTAACATTTAAATACTATGTCGATATTTGGAGTCACATTTATTATTTAGGAAAATTTAAAGTGGAATCTCTAATATACGATAAAATACGACAGTTAATAGAAAACAGTAAGCTATGATAATTTCTTGATATATTTATCGGACATCCAAAAATCACATGACGTAATTTTGCACATTGATAAATGTAACAATGACTGTTGATAACAAATTACCTATCCATAATGTACTCATGGCATGACTTATAGTAACACATTACCTACATATTTCTTTAAAAACTTCCTCTTATCTAAACATTATCTGTATATTGTGATTAAAAAGCATTTTAGAAATGATTTAAAATAATCTCCCTTGTACCACAAATCAAAATATTTAATCAATTAAGCGACACTTAGAGATATCTTAGGTTTAAATATAACAAATGATCATGATATTAGTTTCTAAACGCGCTAAAATGTGATGTCGCCGTGATGTCTAGTATCGATCGAACACAATGTTTAATGCCATTTATCACACCAAAACTATATTTGTAAAGGTAGGCCTACTCGACTCAAATTGTATACGAAAATGTATAAATATGCTGTATTTTCTTTCCGTGTAGATAAAATCTGACTGTTTTATAAAACTTTTGAGTTTTACATTTAAATAATTATATCGTTTATTAGAACTATTTATATAATATTAACAAAAATATAAAATTATGAACGCAAACAAGTACCACGCTGTCGAACTAATAATGTACTGTACTTATCAATTATTCAACCGAAACAATGTCGGACGCTTGGGTCGCATCGACACGCGCCAGGCCAGTGTTATTGTCAATTATCTCATCTATAATATCTACATTTTAATATGCTCAATATTTGACTAGAAATCATGTTATACTTATTACTTTCTAACAAAACACATAAAAATTTACAAGATATTATATAGCATAATTTCTTATCAATTTACAGTTTACTAAAATTGTACAATACATCGATGATAGGTGTGGAATTTTATATTATATTTAATATCGAGAGAAATCTTCTAAAGTTATGATCTTTACTTACTCTAACACATATAACGTGAACAACAATGATTTTCAACCACGGTCGTTACACCTAAACAATGCACATTTCATAAATTTAATAAATCTGTGATAAACCACTGCGTATCTGTCAATAGAATGGAAATATAATAATTTGCATTTTTAGGAACATCTAATGTCTAGAAGGAATTTTGATCCAACGATGACACGTATCGAACACAAACTTTACCGATGCCTACATACAGTGATCCCAAATAAACAATAGGTAATACGGAATGGTACAATAATCACTGAACGGTAGTTTCAACATACACATATACAAGAAGTCTTTAATATTATATCAATCTCAACATAATTGTTCTAACTAGTATTTATTAAGTTAAAATTGTAAAATTATAACTCGAGGTGATGCATTTTCAGAGATTTACAAGTACATTTGCAATTTAAATCACTACATTTACGTGACTTTGTGTCATGGCCCATTAAAATCTTCTACATTTTATCTTGTGTTATTATGATATAAACATTAACTCACTATGATAACTCATTTCAAATGAGTTCGGAACAGAATTTGTTCCGAAAGGACTGCATTGAGTCGATATTTGTTCTTAAGGAACAGCAGGACCCGTCCAATAAAGAAGAATAATTGCCCTAAAATTTCAAATTTTAACCTTTCAGAAGTCAGGTCATAAGTTGAGATTTTAAGGCAACAGCCGCACAGACCGTACAGGGGCTCTCGCAAGAGTTCGGTCATCGCGAGCTGCGCAGTCTCGTCCCGTCGCCCGACTTACTCGGACTTGATACTAATTTTATTGAATTCTTCTTGTGCTGTCTATCCCTATTTCTGGATTTATCATGTTTCTTGGCTCGTCGCGCCGCTGCAACTAGTTCATCCTCTTCTACAGCGCACTCCGATTCCGGTTCCTCGTCGCAGACCCTCGATCCGTCACTTTTTTTGTCCAGCTCTGCCATCGCCTCTTGAATCGCATTCTCGAGGAGGGTGTTCAGTTTTCTACTCCTGTTTCAGTAAAGTAACGATTAGAAACTAGCATCGATCTCGTGTGGCTATTTCCAGCCTCTTCAGCGATAAAACTAGACATCGATATCTAGGTTGGGTTAATAACACATCGGTTCTAAATTAAATCTCAAGATAGTCGCGAACGGCATACGGGTGAATCCTAGTCAAAAGATTCAGGTCGAAAGGACCGGGATGTGGGTAATGTGAGTGGTGAGCGGTGGGTAAGTAATAGACATAGTGCAAGGGCTCACTTCCTGTGGCGGTTGCGCGCGGCGTGGTGCGCCTCCAGCCCCTCGCAGAGCGTGAGCAGGCGCGAGTGGTGCACGGCGGCCGGCGGCTTGTCGGCGCCGAACCAGCGCACGGTCCAGCGGCCGGCGCGGGCGCGCGCGAGCAGCTTGCCGGGCCACGACGCGTAGCCCTTCACGGGGCCCCACACCAGGTCGCCCACCTCGAACTTCCCGCCCCCGGCCTCCTCCGAGCCCGTCTCGTCCGAATCCTCGGAGCTCTTCGAATCTACCGACCGACATCTCGGTTAGCTGCGTTTTAGTTCGCGCCGCCTCCGCCGGTTCTCCGCCACCGACTTTATTAAGGCGAGCTCGTCGCCCGGCCGCGCTATACGTTCTCAGAGCGATGCGACTGACCTTTTCGAAGTTACGCCACCGTGGCTTCGGGGTCTGTCGAAATTTAGGAAGACTGCGGAAGGGGCGGCCGGGCGTCGTTAGTGATTAATCGGGGTGAGCGTGAAAAGAGTTCGATCGAACTGCGGCTCTACTTTCTATATAGTCTACCGCGAGTGTGCACTTTGCCCGACACCTAGGAGAGAGTTGACTCGATTCGTAAAATGAGAAATGTGCTTACTTACGATAATGAGCAGATGAAATGATGATGGCTTAACGATGATGCGTTAGTAATGAAATCCCAATTGTGAGCCAATTTGTTACTTCGAATGTGGTGCAATGGAAAGCGACAGAAAGCCGGGTGAAAACGTTCGAACGCTGCGCATCACTGATTTATTCTGATTAGTTTCCAGTACACCCTTTATTAACAGCTGTATCTTGTATTAACCCAACCGAAAGAAACCAATGACCGATAGTATCGCATTATGTAGAAGCTGAAATATACCACAATACATATCAATATGAGTATTCGTTTACAAACGACTCCTCAAATATATTATCCGATTTAGTACATCGATTGCAGAGAGTCAATCCAAAACCAATACAAGACACAACATTTTACTCAATTTTGAATTTTGTTAGCTGTGACTAAAGCGTGAGATGGTTCTGGATATTAGTATTGAGGCGGTCGATTCGACCGCTCGGTTTGATAGAAATGTACAGATAAATATGGGTTAGATAAGAAATTTATACAAAGAGGTTTTAATTATAGATTATGTACAAATGAATAATACATTGAAGATAATGGTAATGGTGTTATTGTGAAAAATGTTGATTGTAAACTTTATTTGACCAGCGCTGTTATTATTTTTATAGCAAAGGAAGGCTTATTTACATTTAATAATTGTATGAACAACAATATGACACTGCAACAATAAAATTCGCATTCACATTTCTCTACAGTATATACAAATACGTTGTAATAATAATACTAAAGTGTATGCACATTGAAGCTAACAAATAATAAGGCCCACCGTATTGCATTTTTTTTAAATAAGTAGCAAAGAGTCCACAAAGCTTAGCAGGAAGGAGAACTATAAAAAAAATAACTTACCGTCGCCAGAGCCCAAATGTCTATCAAATACTTTGGGCATCGTAGAGGTATCTGAGCTACCAGAAGGAAAATGGCGTTGCTGTTTATCTGGAGAACTCATACCAATACCGTCGTAGTCTGAATCTTTACTTAATCCATGAACCATGTTATAGCCAGCCGTCCTCATGATTTTGTCTGGTTTGTACGACGATGTGTCGCCATAGTCGTTCTTCCTTTTGTAAGCTGAACTTCGGTCATAGTAGTTCGAAGCCATGGGCGTGGCTTGTTGATTGTGAACTGGTGGTGTGTTCATGCTTTGGTTATAATGCATGTCGGTTGATTCTACAGGGTTATGAGGCCGACTTTGACGCATAACTGATGTGTGCGATATCATATCTGAAATTTTATTACATAGGAAATAAGAGATAGTTTGAAATTCAAAGATCTATGAGTTACATTAAAGAAGTTTAAATTATAATAATTATTATTTTATAAATTTTTAATAATACATTTATTCTACATTGAGGGCTATTGAGCATCTCGTGGTCCATCCATTGAATTGTTGAGGGTACCATACCATAATCAAGACAGCATATGAGGTGACCAGATATGAAAGCGTCAGTAAATGGCTCAGCATCACTATATGAATGCATGATGTAGGCGGTTAGAGAACAGATGGCAGCGTGGTGTGAAGCTTGCCACTAACACTGAAGAACTTGAAGTGATGTCCAGGAACACTCTCTTAAAAAGTGATACAGATAAAGAAGAAGAAAATCCCTACGAAACTCAGAATCTAATCAATGTATAATGATTATCAAACAAGCTACTCGTGATAGAATAGTAATATAAATTTAAAAAATTACACGATTTCAATCCCGCGTGTGTCTCAGAACTGCTCTACTAATTTCGGACCCGACAAAATACTCAAATCTAAATATCGAAAGTGAACTCTGATCTAATATCTAAACAAGAAAAATGTATGTCATACATTACAAGATAACAAGGGTAACAAGAATGTGTGTAGATAGTGACAGCAGCACCTGATATGAAAAGATATCTTATTTTTTATACCGGGTCCTATGGTCTCAACGGCTCAAAGGTACATTCTAGGGCGACGGCGACTCGCGTCAAGAAAAGATACGATGATGGCATCTCTTACACTGACACTCTTAAAAAAAAAAGTAGAATATACAGGAACATTCGGTGAAGAGGCTAGGTGATGAATTTCGCACGACGGCTGTCAGGGGCAATTGGAGAGGGCCATGTCTAGCAGTGGACTGCGATAGGCTGATGATGATTCGGTGTATACTAATGTGCCAGTAAACAACTGTTTATGACTTTTTAACATGGGAACTAGTCTATAAAAGTAACGCTGTGTAAAGAGTAAGTGACTGTAACACTCTGCCGATAGTACAGTTGTATTGACCATTTAATCAAGATGTACGGGCCAATGACCGTACATTTGGCGCGGTCAGCATTTTACGTTAACATCGTCGATTAATTACATTTATAAATCAGTGCACTTTCAACAGTCACAGGGTGTACTCACTAGCATATCATTTACATTATATCATTAGATTAATAAGTCATTTTGTGTGCAACAATAAATAGTATCATTTCAAGAAACGTCTATCATTCAACAAGCTGTGTACGCGACCCGTACATATATGGTTATATATTATTATACTATATACTTATTATAATTACAAGTAGTTTCCGTGTTTCTACATTATATAGTATTATGTCTTCAACAGTCAATTATTAAGCATATTAGCTCTTTTCAACTTGACTTAGTACTATTCTTTAACTTTATATTGTTCTATAATGTAAACTTCGGTGACTTGTACGTACTTTGCGTTTCTGCGTCAGAGTTGAACTCGTTCCGTGTGACAGGCCAGGTATGATCACGTGCCTCCGCGATGTCTGGCTCACTGCTTGAAACGCATTGCACCATGGCCTGTAATCAATCAAGTACATTTTCATTATTTTTATATTTTATGTTTTCAAATATAGAAATTAGTGGTATTAAAACGTTTATTTCGTATTTAGGAACTATAATAAAATTTATTTGAAACACGAAACAACACGTATGTGTTGTTTCGTGTTTCAGATTCATTTGCGTACAATACGAAATACATTGTCATAATTCTCCACTTCTTCATCTATGGAAATGGATAGCCCGACATTATAAATAAATCTCTTAATTTTTGGAGTTAAAAACCCAACAATATTTAATTCATTTAAAAATGAAACGGCTTCAATATATTTACAGTTAAATATATTGAAAACATGTTGAACCATATATGAGTTTACAATATGCGGCAATTGCAATTAATGTCCATTAATTACTTTAAAAAGAATTCAAATTGTAGACAACATATAATAATAAAAAACATATACTAGAAACTTTCAACAAAGTTTGAAAGTTAGAATTTTCATTTCTTTCATTTGTAATGTTAGAGATTGCGAATCTAATTACAATTTAGTACTATATACAATATGCATATGTGTATACAAGTATAACTATGTGTATTCACAAACAATAACCATTTAACAGTATTTCTATGCGTTTTCAAGTTCAAGTTCTCGTTAATGCTACGAACAAAATGTCTCACCGAGGAGTTGGTGTCTGGTGGTTCTGGCGACTTGGTGGTGGTGTCGGCGTAGTTGGCCTGCGTGGAGAGGCAGCGCGCCGCGTACAGGCGGGGACTGGCGGCCGCCTCCAGCGCGCCCAGCGGGCTGTGCGTGGTCGTGTCGGGCGGGCTGCTCGCGCACGCCGCGCCGCTCGGGGACTTGCCGCGGTTCACCAGCGTCTGAGTCGACACCGAGTGTCGCACGTGTGAGAACCCTTGCCCCAACATCGGAAACTCGTTCATAAACTTCATATACCCGTCCGAATTATCCACTTTAGCCTCGTTCTCAGGTTGTCCGCGGAACACCATATTTTGCTGCTTCTCGTCCCTTGCTGCGTCTTCGGGTTGGCCGTTCTGCGGTGGGGACTCGCTGAAATTTCTCTTTTGATTTGCGATAGGCTTATTGTTGGCCAGTAAAACGTTAGGATCGATACTCAATCTTGACGCGTTGCCGCTCTGTAAATTTGAAGACATCGATGACATTTGAGTGTTGTGCGAATTGGATACGAGCGTTGTTTGCTGTTGTACGATGGTAGTGTTTTGGTGCACGAATGTCGAGTTACTTCTGTTACTGGAGCCAGCTATCGAAACCTGTTTCGGTGATAACGGAACCATCAGAGCTTGGCCCATCTGATTCGTCTGTATAAATTCTTGGGTCTGTACGTTGCCTCCCCGTACTTGAGCGTTAGCACTGAAAGCGACGTTCGTCGGACTCAAGTTCGCGAGTAACGGACTCAGTTGACCGTTAAAGTTAGGACTATTCATCATAACTTGACTGTTCGGTGAAAGGAACTGGGCTCCCGGGCTGTGTTGTGATTGTATTATTTTACCTTGTTGATTTCGAATAACTACCCCGCCGTTAGCGCCTGCAGTAAACATACCCGGATTCTGTACAGGTGTTAAAACACTTTGACCGTTAACTGTTTGAAGTTGCAGTTGTACTGGCATTCCCGTTGTATTATCTTGGATTATAGCTGTTCCATCCGCTGTCATTACCATACCGCCAAGATTCGGCACAATAAATTGTTGGAAAGCCGGGAAATTTGGGACGACACTACTCGCGTTGTTAATAAGATTGACAGGTTGAAGTAAGTTTATTTGTTGTGATGGTGAAGTATTTGTAATGATTTGTTGAGATCCAAAGTTGTTGGTATTTCCCTGTCCATTCATTACTATGTGCGCCGGCGTCCCTGACTTGCCAGGAACTATAGTTAAAGCCTGCAGCATCGGTGTTGGTGATATATTATTGGGTGATAACTGAAATCCTCGCGGTGAAAATTGTGGACTAGTATTATGTTGTGGCGAAGAATGATGAACCATTATGTTGTTTGCGTTTGGTTGAGGCGCAGCAATTTGTAAAACATTTGTGATATTTGCAGGACTTTTCTTCTTCTTACTCCTCTTTTTTACACTTTCCGGAGAAAGCATGGCTACACCGTGTACGTAGCTTTGATTGTTCTTCACATCCATTTGTCGAGGACTTTCGTTTGGTGACTGTGCCGATACAATGCCACCAGTCACTATTTGGGGAATCACGGTATTTTGTTGCATTACTTGACCATCCACAGCCATCATAGGTGGCTGGATAACAAATGGAGTTGGTAAAGTGTTGACTACTACGGTAGGTTGGTTAACTATAGGCTGCATCCCCCCAACTGCGTTGACTACTTGTGTTACGGATGTAGTCACATTTGATGCATTACCTTGCATAGATGCAATGGCTGTTGAAGTTTTAGGTGGTGGGGGCGGCATTTGGTTATTTGATACTAAAATTTGTCCCGTGGATGATATTAATATCTGTCCAGGAGTTGTGCAAGTTCTTCTATTTACTTGTGCTAATGATGTCGCTTGCGTATTACTACTGCTTTCCGACTTTGAAGGCGAACTTCTTATAACATTTTGAACCATTTCCAATGGAGATTTAGATATCATATTTTGGGCAGTTGTTCCTGCTATATGTAGAGGATAACTTGTCGGTAAATTAACTGAATTTATAAAAGGATCTGGCTGGTTATTAGGAATAGCATACGTCGTGGCTAAATTAACACTCGGTGGTGGAGGTGGTCTGATAAAGTTTGCTTGAGACGCATTAATAGATGTTGTAGCCGTGTTGGCCTTTCCAGCTAACACTGAAGTAACTGTATCCCTGGTCACTGAAAAACCGCTTGCCATCGTCGTGACAAATGTTTGCACATAACAAGCCTGGATTAAAGTATGTGCAGGCCCACCACCTAAGTGAGGGGGTGGACAGTAACCTGGCATTGAATTCTCAACTCTTCGTCTCGATTCCAACCTAAAGATATCTTGATTCGGTTTCGAACCAGGTTTTACACCGACCATAGATATGTTATCAACTTCCATGAGATTTTTGTTAACATTGTGGTTTGATATGAAATGCATAACTTGGGTTCCAGTCATTGATTGACTATGAGGAGGGCCTGGTGCATTGTAAGGATATAGTTGGTTACTACCAGGTGTTGAAGGATTACTACTAAAGTAATCTCTATAAGATCCCGAATTAGCATAAGCAGGACTGGGCATGGGGTACGAACAGTTAGACTGCATTTGGGAATTATTGCTGCCATTACTGTGTGGAGTGTCAGTGCTCCTTGAGCTATTCGATAACGTTGGTGACGGCTCCGGCGGTTGTAATGTCTCTGTGATAGATACATTACTAGTGCTCACAGTAGCTGCCTGGATTGGCCCACAATTATCATTCATCAATGGACCTCTTTCAACGAATGTTGACGATGTTACAGGATTATCGTCAAATCCATGTTTGGGACTAGATGTTGTGGAATTACTTTCTAATTCCATTTTATACATATGTTGTTTCATGTATTTTAGACGCATTTGATTATCAGTGTATTCTGGACTATTACTTTTAATTGACGCAGTACATCCTTTACAACACTGCGGCATTGAATGTTCCATCCCTTTTTCAGATAATACACTACTGTCCGGTGTGCTGGTGGGTGATGAAGACGGATTTGGCACAATATTTCTGTACATATTAGACATTTCTACAGCTTTAGACATAGATTTAATCTTGTCCATTTGATTTTGATGATTCTGTGCTATAGTGCAATTGGCAGAATTTGACTTGTCATATTGATTATTGTCGTATGACGAATTAATACCTACTTGTTTTGATATAGTGTTATTTAATAATGCTGTTTGTTGTGCTAAATATCCATTAGGATCATCCATGAACGATGGTACAGTGTTACTAGGCCCTTCATCTCCTGTATTTTTCTGTTCTTGTATCACTCGCATACCATTATTTCCAAAATTAATTGTCTTATTTTCGGGAGTATTGTTCTTTTTCTTGTAATTTTTACCGTTACTTCCTTTTGTCTTTTTCTTACTAGTATCAGCAGATGGCCATTGCTGTCCCATCAAATTGTAGTGTTGAGGTAAGGGCGGCACACGCGGACACATACCTTGATTATTTATTTGCTCACTACTCGAAAATGAGCTATAAGACCCCGAAGAATCTTCTGATACACTGTTATTACTCTCCTCATAATCATTTTCAGTTTTCTGTAGTTTAGGACTAGGACTAGTAATGGAATTTGAAGTGTTAGGTTCACTTCGTTTCACTTGCCACGGAGGCGTTTTAGCGGGATTCGTTTTCACCACGGTACCATTTTGTATAACTAATTGACCCTGAGGAACATATTGAGGAAGACCCGGAGATTTATTCTGACTTATATTTTCCGTTAACTGTGATCTATATCCTTTCATCGCAATTTCAATCTGTTTTTGATTCTGCTGTATAAATATCTGCTGCTGTTCGTTTATTTTTTGCATAACTTCAGGCGTTAAAGCTTGATTTAACCCGCAAAACATTTGCGGCTCTTCTTCTTTATATGGATATTTAGTTACCTGCATGGTTTGTGGTAGCATGGGAGCAACATCTTTCTTTTCCTCTTTTATTTCTTGTTCAGAGACATTTTGTGACAGTCCTGACAGATGTTTGTAGTTGTTTATTTGTTTAAAATGAGACGTGTTAACGCCAACCATTGGTCCATTGGTTCCTACAATTGGCAAACCACTATTGTGAGAGGTGTTCACAGCGGAAGTAGTTTGTTTTTGTCCACTTTCGTGACCTTCCAAGTGGGATTGAGAGTGTTGCGATATCCAGCCACTGTTGACAGTGAGATAATGGGAACTTCTTTGTACGTGTGCCTCTTGTTTAATTTCAGTATCTTGAGATATAGGATTCATCACATTTTGCTGATGAACAGATGTATAGGGGGGTAGGCATGGAGGTTGAATTCCATTGCCACGTTGCGAACCCAGGCTCATAGCAGAATCCCGGTTGATTTCAAGATCCTGTCCCTGTAAAACATATATTTTATAAATTAATATTTACAGTGTTTTCAATTGATATTGAGACATAAGAGAGAGATAGATACAAATCTATATAAATGTAAGAGACTGGAACATATTAATGTAAGATATGCCTTAGATGGGTAATCAGTTTGGCACTGTTTCCGTTCTTATCATGGTTATGAATACTTTATATGCTTACCTTGAACTCGTTAAGCGGTCGTTCCCTTTGTACCATCAGTTGAGACACGCTTACGCTAGGGGAGAATCCTGGACGTTTCTTCATTTTTCCTTTCTTAAGCAGGGCGACTTCTGTACCCGCTACTGGAAAGAAATATTAATTACGTATTAAGTTCATAATCAAATATTCAGGCAATAACTTAAGAGTGGCATACACTTTACATTGTTTAATTTTAACTCATCGTATGTTCATGAAAGCTTCGTGTCTTCTACAATGTTACGCATTTAAATAACACTAACACGTAATCCAAACGAAAAAGTTTGAGCATTCAATAGTCACAAAACAAATTGAAAATGTAAGTTAAATAGAAGTGTAGAACATGTACGCAACGTCATTGAGTGAGGTGAGGTGAGGTGTGGGAGACCGGCCCGGTGACTTTGCGCTGCTCTCCAGACGACCTAATAATTTAAAATAACATATAATAGCACGTAAAAGTTGAACAATACAATTACTGAAATAAATCTTTATAACTCTTGATACAAGATAGATAGATAGATAGATAGATAACTCTTTATTTGCACACAAAATTACAGGGTTACAAAAAAAGGAACACATTGATTAAATATAGAGTGTACAAAGGGCGGCCTTATTGCTAAAAGCAATTTCTTCCAGGCAACCTTAGGATGGATCAAATGTTGTAGAGAGACAGTAGTAGTTGAATATGCATTTTTGAACCTATTATTTGCTTATTATTATGTACTATACCATATTACATATACTACATATATTATATTATCTACAAAAATTTACAATTTTTACTTACATATAAGATGTATACCTATTACAATAAATATACTTACATATACATACATACATACATAAATACATACTATAACAGTAAATATACATATACAGATACATACTTAAATGAATAAAAATAGAAAAGAGAAACAGTTTCACCCTCAATCGTGTCGGACTCAATTAAGGTGAATAAAATTCCTGTACCATTTTCTTGAATCTATTTAATGTTTTCGCCTGCCTGATGTTAAGCGGCAGTGCATTCCATAATCGCACAGCTTCAACGGTGAAAGATTGGTCATAAAATTTGGTGGAATGCAGTGGCATCTCCAGTTGTAAACTTACGGATGACCGCAGACATTTTTCATGTGTGTCATTAAGGAACTTGAATCGTTCTTTGAGGTAGAAAGGGGTTTTAGGATTGAACAAAATGTTATAAAGGAAAATAAGGATATGAGTATTCCGGCGAGAGCGAATTGGAAGCCACTTGAGAAGTTGACGGAATTCAGAGACGTGATCGTATTTTCGTAAACCAAATACAAATCGTATACAGACATTTTGTAGTCGCTCAAGCTTATCGAGTTGGGCTTCAGTGAGATTCAGATAGCTGACATCGGCATAGTCGAGAATTGGGAGGAGAAGTGCTTGTGCAAGCGCAGCCCTAGTTGCAGTTGGAAGGAAGTTGCGTAGTCTTCGAAGAGATCCGGCTGAAGCAAATATCCTACGACTAACCTCTTGCATCTGTGAACCCCATGATAAAGTATTGTCTATGTAGATCCCCAAATTTTTTACAGTAGTGCTGATCTCAAGAGTTGTGCCACCGAACTGAATTTGAGGCAGCTGAGTCCAGTTAACTTTTGAGATGAGTCTGTGGCTGCCAATAACACATACCTGTGTCTTTATAGGATTAATCTTAAGTCCATAGTTATAACTCCATTCGCCGATGCGTTGAAGGTCAGCATTAATTATGTTGAATGCATCCGATAACAAGTTAATGGGAGCTTGTGTATATATTTGTAAATCATCTGCATAAAGGTGGTAGAAGGAACTTAGTTGATTAGAGATTGAGTTTATAAAAACAGCGAAGAGTAAAGGAGATAGAACGCCACCCTGTGGTACACCAGCAGAAATGCTGCACCAAGAGGACATGGAGTCATCAATGCAAATTCGTTGCCGGCGACCAGACAGGTAACTATGAAACCAATCAATTGTCCTTGGAGATATGTTAAGAGACCGTAGTATGCCAAGCAGAATGTGAAAATCCACAGTATTGAAGGCATTACTAAAATCAAGTAAGGTGAGAACTGTGATCTTTCCACTATCCATGCCTAGTCTGATGCTGTCTGTTATATGTACCAGCGCAGAAGTAGTGCTATGGCCAGGACGAAATCCGGATTGGAAGGGATTCAGTAGAGAATTTTTGGAGAGGAAGTTAGACAGTTGAGAGTGGATGAGGCGTTCGAGTACTTTAGATAGAAAAGGTAAAATGGATATGGGTCGATAGTCAGTAAAAGAAGAGGGTTTAGCTTTTTTTGGAAGAGGGATTATTTGGGCATCTTTCCATGCAGATGGAAAGACACCGTTTGTAACGGAGTGATTAAAGATGTTGCATAAGATATGTAGTATACTTACACAAGTATACTTATTATATTATATCTTTTAAAATATAAGTGGCTACTTCAAATAAACAAAACAATTTAAAATGTTCTCTTTTTATTTTTAAAACGGCTAACAGAGGAGAACAATCAAATACAAAATGAGTAGATGTTAACTATGGTCCTGAGATAAACAAATGGGCTATCAATTCAGTGAGCTGCGGAGCTTATATAATTAAAACGGTTTATGACGTTTCCATTAAAACATTACGCAATTAAAAGCCATTATGATGTGATAATTTGATTTTAGACGGTCATAAAGCACTTACTAAGCAAAGTCTATCATCTAGGAGTTTTTCAGCCATCTGCTTTATAAACTGTTTGTTTCATAATGAGTTAGCGAGCAGACTATAATACCGTTATCTATTTGCACATTATCTGGCAGATTTGCAATTAAAATACGGGTTGTGTGCGGAGCCAGCGGAGGAAGGGGTGGTCTCGGAGGCGCTAGGCGCCAGCGCGCGGTAGGACGGGGCGGGTGGTGGCACGGGCGCCGGGCGCAGGGTGGCCGCGACTCGTCAGATCAATAGTCGGCAGGGCGCGTGCCCACGCCACCGGCCGTTCTGCACCACCGCCGATTGTTTCAAATTACACCGCCTTTGTTCCCGCCACTGCCACTGATCAAGTCACCCGCGTTTTTGTTTGTTCTAAACGGTCAACTTCCTTTACGGTAATTACGCATTCTGCGGTGAGCCGTAGAGATTTTCGATTCATTTGCTATTGCATCTAACTGTGCCAACATCTTGATATTTCAAATATTTAGTTTTCTGCATTCATAGTAATTTTGAGTCAAAAATTACAGAATAGTTTGTTCTAGACTTATTTTTATATTGAAAAGCATTTACTCATCTCAATCACCTCTTGTAGAGACCGTCATATATATGAGTAAATAATTATAATTTTAAAAATACAGAGACATGACAGCGATTGTAAGGGGGTGTAGGGCGGTATGCAGGTTGTTACTCCCGGACGGACGACTGACGAAGTGCAGTTACCCGCTATTCATGCCACACTAAATACACCCCGCGCCCGTCGCGCAGTTGCAGTCACTTAACAACAAAGAGACCGCTCTACCCTCTTTGTTACAAGAAACAACTCAGTCCTACCAACAACCACTTTAAGACTTATTGAAATACGTTGCTTAATGACAGTGCTTACTTGGCTTTGTAAGCTACTTGATATATATATTTTACAATAATTCCAAATTTTTTATAGTATAATTGCCACCTATTTCTATCATATGATCAGATTTCTGACTTATTTAGTTTATGTAAAATCGTCCTAGGCATGTTATATTTAAGTGTCTGATCTTTAGTAGTGACTAAAGTAACGGTAGTTTTAAAATCCAGTTACAATCAATATAGGAAGTTTCAACGTGGAGATGCCGGGCACGATAAGGTGAGGGCAGGCGTTTCCCCGGATAATCCCGTTCGGTTCACACTCGTGTAATTGGATGAAGAAGGAAGGCCGAGAGTGGAGATTGCACCGGAACACCCGCCGGCTAATCGGATAATAATGTCCCACATCAACCCACTGTTGTATAAACCCTACTACGTATTAACTAGATAATGGTTTCAATATCCTCTTATATATTAATTAATTTAGTGTTTCATTAAAACAAAGGACTGTTTAGTTGTGTTTTGTCTTTAGCACATCGGTTAGGTAGGTACAATGAGATATTGTCCTCAGAATAGCAATGATGACTTGATCGTATTGCGCAACACGTCCATATGACAGAAGTATCGAACGAATGATGCATGCATGTCTTCAGAGCACCTCCAAGAGTTGATAAGAAAGCATCCTGATAGTCTTACCAAAGACAAAAACATTATGTTCTGTTAATGAATTTCAAGTCCTTCTGGTGATACAACAACAAATAAATGACTACATGCGTGCCTAAATTGACTTACAACTACGGTACACGAAATATTACTTATAAATATATGAATAAAAACAGCCAGTTTATAAAATTAAAAGGTCGTTTATGTAGAGCTCAGGGATGTTAAATGTTAATGAACTACCTTGTAACACAAATGCTCTAATTTAGAGGTAAATGTCCCAAAGGATAGCACACATTACACGTGACACTGGGACACACCTCTGTTAACAGCTGTTGGATGCAAACTTTTTATATTTTTGTATTTTATATTTGTAAACATTTTTTTTTATATTTACTAGCTTTCAGAGACAACAATTGCTTGAGTATCCATGGTATTTTATATTCTTCTCTGAATCAGTTCATTCAATATTGAGTTTAAAATCATAAATAGGTCATTAACAGTTATTTCTGGACAGAAAAAATCATGGATGAACAGTATCGTCAGGTTATTTTGTACAACTAATTGAGTCAGATATTGTTGTAAATCGCGAAGTAACGATGCGGTGCGAAGCTAGTCTAAAAATATTAGCCTAATTTACTCCTTAGGCCATCAGCCATCTGCCATTGAAAGTCCTGCCAATATCCAACAAAAAGACAGACAGCCAAAAATATTACTTACATATGCATTTTTTTTAACTATTCATTCGATATTACAAACAGAGACTATAATAATATTTACGAGCTACGTAAACTAAAGCACAATCGAACACAGACTACATCAACGTCAAGACTTTTAGATCTAATAGATTGTTATGTCTACTTATAGGGCATAAAACGGGATCAATTTTAGCTCAGAGTGCATTAACATTTCATTTCTGCTACACACACAATGACATTTAACATTTATAGTTAGATTGAGATTCTATAAATATTATTATGCAACAATTCACATCATCGTATGAATACAACGGCACAAGTGTCAGAACATCCTAATACAACTAGCTAAACACAATTTGTTCTCTGATATCTCGTCAAGTCGTCAACAATTCGCTACAAGATTCCCCTTTCCCTATTCCATGTCATGAATAATAATTACTTTATCTACTGTTATATCATTTCGTCGTGTCTCTCACCTCTAATTTAAGATTGAGTTTGTGTTAAAATTAGAATTTAGACATTACGGTCTAAGTTCTAACTCATTAATTGAAATACATATGGAACAGTTCTCGCACCTCATATATCGCCTTTAAGAGTAATATAAATAAGTACAGTAGCTAGTAAAGGTCGTGTCTCAACCATATTGTACTGCATTATTATAGATTTATTATATATTACAGTAAGATTGCTTAAGAAGGAAAGAATGAGGTCCTAGTTCCAGCCTAGTTATAGTGTTTAAAAGGATAAAGAGGATTTTCTCCTCTTAGTTAAGCTTAGATATACTTTAAACGTACATACCTTTAAAGCCAAAATAATCACGACTCTAAATCAATAAAAGTAAAAGAATCTAAAAAATGATTGATAGTAAAATTATTTCCAGTAATCGGGTTGGTTTAGTGTCTTTGTCCCTTTTAATTAATGTACTGAACAAAAATTCAAACATATTACTGTTCTCAGCAGTCAGTCCTGTTCTTCTACGATCAACATAAATAATAGCTTTACCTTTCTTTTGTTCCATGGTCAAAGGAGGTGGAGTGGCAGGAGACTGAGCCCGCGCTTGAAGTGTCGTGAGTAGTTTCCGTTTGTGGTTGCAAAGCTTCGTCAACTCCGCCCCTGACGCTGCTTGGTACGGCTTGCTCACCACCTGTTAAAAATACCACAGGTTAATTTAAAATTGCTAAGCATTTGTGGTTAATCACTTAAAACCATTTTGAATGGTAATATATTCATGACTGACCCATTCGTAACATTTATAATGCAGTCACTATGAATTGAGATATAAATTTAAGTGGATTACTTGAT
Organism: Phragmatobia fuliginosa; assembly: GCA_932526445.1. Lineage (NCBI taxonomy): Eukaryota > Metazoa > Arthropoda > Insecta > Lepidoptera > Erebidae > Phragmatobia > Phragmatobia fuliginosa. Next base: position 9,857,311 of record OW052065.1, on the reverse strand, counting down.
ATTCAAAACAAATTGTGAGCGTAATCGATTGTAAACTAGGCTACTTCGGTATGGTTAGTGAGTGTAACCAATCATACAACGTTGTATTTCCTTGATTTCACACCAACAGCTAGTTACGATCTGGATCACAAATTAACATAACTGCTGGCGCTTTCGTTACGATTGATAAATATAATAAATAATTATCAATCATTCGACAACACTGTTCTTTCGTAGGAAAAGACATTTTCTAACTAAACAAAGATTAAATGCGTCCAAATTGACATGGTTTAAATAATTGCATTCTTCTTGAACATCCAGGATACTTTCCTACTGTAAAGGATAGACAGACTGATGGTATTCGATGTAACGGTAAGAGTTAATAAAACAAAATATTATTATCTGATTTACTAATAAGTCCAACCTTAACGGATACTGACATCGGTGTGCAATATTCAATTAACCCATCGTCGCAATCACATTGAACTGTATGTGGCCAGTACGATTTAAGCCAAGTGTTCACAATCCAACTGAGGACGCATTTAATAGTTAGGTAGCGATAATATAGTGCTCGATATGCGAACACGTTCGCCATTCATTATGGACGGACGCCCACTGTGCACGGTTGCACACGCAAATTGCTCTACGCTCGCCCGCTGACACAGCTGCATATAACTTTTACACAATGTTTATACAAAACGAGGAAATTGTCGCTCTCGTAGCAATAAGTAACTGGTGCGTTAGCACTATCATAGTAACAAGAGGGCTGTTTGAAAAAGATGCTAAAATTTCTTTGGAGTGTAAAGGTTATAAGAATGACTGTGAATTGTTTATGTTATTAGTACCTAGTTACAAATTGAAATATTCAGGAACATAACATATTGCATGTGATTTGATGTGACGTAGTTCACACAAACATATTGGGCTAAATTCTGTGTTAGGTAATTAGTAATCTTAAGGTCGTTTCGACCAACGTCTACTAAATTTAAGGGGCCACTTAGAGAGAGTTAGGTAACCCTTAGTTATATTTTTGTTTTCAGCAACATTAAGACAACTACGAACATATGTCTTTTAAAATTTTGGGACTATCTACGTTAGGGGACACCTAGTAAGGCGACGGTTTAAGTATAGTTGGTGAAAACGGACATGAGCATGACTAATTTATTGTCACACTAATTTATTACTAACGTGGCACAATATACAGATTATATTATAAAATGTTATTAACCACTATTTTTAGATTTCGAGAGTTATGTCCGGGTTAATGGTTACATTGTTCATTTTATTTCTTACAAAAAACAACGATTTCTTTATTAAATTCCTTATCTTTCCAGATTTCTCTTCTACTTTAGCATTTGATTTAGCTCTGCAAATGCTCTGCAAATGCTCGCAGATCAATCACTTTCATTTCAGCTTTCCATTCCCATTCGATTCGATTTGTCATAGCTTAATCTATTTATACCCAAGCAGATTTTAATGATAATAAATTAATTTGAACCCATGTTTTTTAATTAATATAAACAAGACAGTAATGTGTAAGTACGTTCGTGCGGCGCAAACAGAAGGTCGTGTCCGTCCTTGTGCCAGTTAGCGTGCAATCACATTTGTGGCTAAACATCAAATTATGACTAAAGAAGTATAGTTAAATACACATTATGTTTTTAACAGTACTAATGTCACTCATACTAAACTGATGTAGGTATATGTTAATCATTTATTAGAACTGGACAGAATTTTGGTTATGTCTATTGAAATGGGGAAGGTAGTCAAAAACGAGAATATTGTCTTTGTGACAACAAATGAATAGTAAATCTACCTTTATCTGCCTCTTAATTTGGTTTTCATTTTTAGGATATTTATTATTTTCTACTATGATTGATTGAAGAACAAAGTTTTTTTGATTAAAGACGTTAATCAATTATCAAACCTTTAAAAACTTTCACATTTAAAAAATAATACTCTAATCATAACTTTTATATTTTTGGAACCATTGTGCGATGAGAGGGAGACCCTCGTCGTCGGGACAAAAAAGTTTTAACGGTTGTTTGATAACCTTGTCTGTCATTATTTGCGATATTTTTAACGAAAAATTTCTAAGAAAGTAATGTAAAGATTTATATTTCTTTTTTTATTAGAATTTACAGCAATAACTTCAGAGGCTTACTTAGGCATTTCAAGCTTTTATTGTACTAGATCAAAGGCAGAAGAAGTGTATAATGTTCTCACAGTTCCACATAAAAATCGGTTCCTTGTTTCAGTTTTCATTTTAAGCATAGTTCGGGTAAGAAATGTTATTTATTTACTCTCTAACTGACATATAGAAAACAGTTTTTATTATAGATGACATTATAAAACCAAAACCCTTCGTTGACGTTGCCATTAATCAATACAAACTTTAACTGGGTATCGTATTCTCATTCTGGGTAGCGTCTTTACAAGGTTGCTGCCACGGATGGGAAAATATCAAGTAAAAATAATATTGTAAGAGAAATTTTATAAAGAAAGATTAGATGAATATACTTCAGAATTATAAGAACTTAAAGAAACAATATTCATAGTAGCTAGTATAACAATTTAATGCTAAGAATCTATGTTATGTTTTAGATGCCTGAAATGAAGTGTCACTAATAATAAATAGCATTAAATAGTATGCAAGATCCTAAAGCTATCATAGAGTATTCTATCCACAGATCAAAGAAACATAGGAGATTAGGTTTGTACACAAATTTATTCGTGTTCAGATGTCTCCGCGTTTCTCCCACTTCCTTCACTAACACAAAACCAAAAATTGTAAGCACGGCACACAAGCTCGCATTTCTCCCGCACACAAAGAAACTTACAGCAACACCAATAAACCCACTAATATAACACATTCAAAAAGAGGGCGGCGCATCTACCTGTAGCTACGGATTCCGAATAAACACACATGTGTGCAAATTATGCAACTAGTAATGTTAAGTGATAATCATAGAAAAATATCGATTGAACTTCAGTTAGCTATATTACCTACTCTTTCTCCTAAAGATTTCATTGACTGTGAAAAGCAAAACTAAACAGGAGTTTAATTCGAACATATTCTATACAAGCGATGTTTTATCATAATTGGAATATTAACTAACTAATTACCAAGAAACAGGATATCAACTTCTCGAATCTAGACTAGAACACAGGTGCAAGAATTTTATTGATAAGGGTTTAATTAACCAGTAAAATGTAAATATTTATTTAAAACTTGCCGCTTAGACAGTTTAGGTGTTGCGTTCTTAGTACAGTAGTGTAATCTTACGTTTGCATATTTTTCCATTACGGCTTTTATTAGTATTATTAAATGGTTAATCATTGGCGATTGATCGTATTGGTGAAAATTTATTGGGACGAGCAAATTGTGCCATTTTTTGTTACGGACCAGCTTGAACCCCTTCCTGTCGCATTTATCCACATTTTTTTAAGTTTTTGATCCTTCGGATAGCTAAAATTTTAAAAATAAAAGCAAGGTATAAATTATGCTTGAGTACCACAATAAATTAAAAATCTAAACTTTTTTATTTACACTTTTTTTACGTTTACATAATTATAATATTTTAATTTATTTATATCTTTAATAATCATGCGTACATAATAGGATCGTATAAAATATCGACAATCATAAATATCACAACACATCTCTAACACAAGCCGGCCGGCAGCGGCCGCATCCCGAAACTATCATGTGAGTGAGATTATCAATAAAACACTTATCCATTGCGCTATTAGACCAGCCGATTCATTGATCGATTCACACTAAGTAAGCAATGGTTTTAAAAGTTTTTAGTTCCTAAAGAAAAGGATTGATTTGGTATTTCATCATATTTTTAAAATGTTTTAATGAATTCAGTATGAAAAACGATAATATTATAGTACTTATATATGAAATTAGATGCCACCTTTCTTGTAATTTACAATACAGCTGTTATTTTTGCAAACAATCGCTGAACAACGCGGCATTTTGTCAAAAATCATGAGCAGTGAAGACGTCGCAAGTTGGCATTCGACTAATGTCCGAAAATGGCATCAAGCCGCTTTGAGGCCAGATGCGTTCGCAAGCGGCACGCCTCAATTGCATATCTCCTGTGTTTCTTTTATCTGTGATTCTATCCCATCATTCAATAAACCTTGTAACGACTTTGTGTAATAAAAGATATCAAATTGTATTTGATCTTTATCTGATCTTAATGTCTTTTTACACAGCTAAACAATAGAAATTAATTATTCCAATTGCTTATTTACCAGCGTATTACAGACAAATAGCTATTCGTTTGGGTTCTCATTTAAAATTCAAATATTGATTGGAATTACAAACATGCAAATAATGTGAATATCGGGTAATTGGAAACATTATAGCCATTGTCTATTGAAATGGGGAGGGTAGCCAAAACCGACAATATTGTCTTTGTGGCAACGAGTGAATAGTATATCTACCTTAATGGGAGTCTGTCTGAGCCGATAGATAAGCCAGTGCAACACAATGCACTCGGTGATTACAATATGAAACCAATCAAAGTGATGGACGCGCCTACATGTATGCGACAGACGCGTTCTGGATCGAACACGTTGCATAACTAATGACTGGACTTTAATTAATAGCCACGTATCATAGCTGAATACAACTGCACTACAATAATGATAACTAGTTTATTGTATCATCAATTGAACAAAATTGAATGATATATGAGTTAATGTGAATTTCAGAATTAATGATTTAATTTCTTTCATATAGAAACACTTGACTCAGTCTGCGGATCAATTTTACTACACAGAGTATTAGTAATATTGTATTGTGATTACATACAATTTGTATTAAAATCCTATAGTTTAGGCCCAATTAGATAATAGACCAAAAGCTACACTAAGCACAAATAAAACGGGAGTCGTCGTTGAATGATACAACATTATTTATACCATAAAAGTTACTTTTATTTTAATTAATGTAAGGGCACCTCTGTTCAGATATCACGGAAAGATAAACGACACATGTTATTTACATGCAACAACTGAATGTAATTTGTCGGCGTATCGTCGAATGGTCGCCACTAATTAACGGGGACATTAACGGGTGGTGCCCAACTTGCCTGTATACTGTATAGTATCTGTAGTAGATAGAACAATAACCTCACTCCCTTTTGCGGCAACAGCGATGCACATTCTCTGCAAAATTAGTGTGGCTGTCACTCCTGATAAATTGCCTACACACGAACACCCTGCCGAATACCGTATTATCCCCATAGATACGTTTTATATGTAACTACAATTTATTCATTGTTACTAGATAATCGTAACAGTAAAACAGCAGAGACTTAATGCTTTTAATCGTGAAATAAAGCTATTATGTGCTATAATGGATCTTATTTGCATATGAGAAGACAAATCACAACAAAGAGCTTTTGAAAGTCGTTATCTTGTCGCTGAAAGGTAGTTGAGCGGTCGTAAAAGTAAATTAATGATGCCATTCTGTAGATTTTACCCTTGCATAATTTGGGTCAAGACATCACACCAGCAGACATATACTTACACGAACATTTATACTGCTTGAGAAGTGTAAACAAAACATGTAATATCATGTTCAATATTAAACTTATCACAAACTATGGATAACAACTGTTTTCTCTTGTTCAACTCTGCTATACAAGAACATTAGTATTAAGACCATCGTGGGATACTAAATACCGGTTTATTTTGTTATCGCAACAATAAATCCTTCAATCCTAATAACAAACAGTACTCCACACTTGGGGTGAGGGAAGTATCTCGTGTATATTGAATATCGACAGCCTTGACCTCGATACGAAAACGGGGTTCGCCCCTCGTTACAAAACATTTATGTTATCATATAATAACGATATTGCAACTTAATACGGCAATTAAGCAACGTAAACAAGGTCAAATTTATGAAGAAATCTGGTTTTTCCAGATTATATATTCATGTTTTAGCAGCGCAGTTTTTTTCTTATAGAATAGCAAATGTAGTCGCCGAAACAAACAGGCAAAAATTCAAAATTTATGAAATGATGTACCGTATATAATTTCATACGCATTCAGTGGGAAGACACTGTATTTTTTTTATTTGTATTGATTTAAATATATACAATTTACATTGATTTTTAGGGTTCCGTAGCCAAATGGCAAAAAACGGAACCCTTATAGATTCGTCATGTCTGTCTATCCGTCCGTATGTCACAGCCACTTTTTTCGGAAACCATACGAGCTATACTTTTGAAACTTGGTAAGTAGATGTAATCTGTGAACAGCATTAAGATTTTCACATAAAAATAGAAAAAAAACAATACATTTTGGGGGTCCCCATACTTGGAACTGAAACTCAAAAAATTTTTTTTTTCATCGAACCCATATGTTATGTTGAGGTTTCTAATATAATTTTTTTCTAAACTGAATAGTTTGCGCGAGAGATACTTCCAAAGTGTAGAAATGTGTCCCTCCCCCTGTAATTTCTAAAATAAGAGTTATAAAACTAAAAAAAATATATGTTGTACATTACTATGCAAACTACCAACGAAAATTGGTTTGAGCGAGATCTAGTAAGTAGTTTTTTTTTAATACGTCATAAATCGTAAACTGCAATTTACCTTTCATTTAATCAATACACTTAAAACATCGATCAAAGTTACAACTTAAATAACTTTTATATGATGCTACTTGCTGATACGGAACCCTTCATGGGCGAGTCCGACTCGCACTTGGCCGCTTTTTTTACCAGCAATTGCAAATCATTGGGCTCATGTCGCTGTCGACCGTAACTCTTTCCGTTTAACCTTCAGAAACGATACAATTGTACGTAGAAACAAAATGTTAGAAATAGCTGGAGAATGCCAAGGCGTCATAGTATATGGCTCCATTCTGTGCTGGGAAGCTGATCTCGAGGTTTACAATGGCTGACGTAAACAATGCCGGTGTCGGTGGCTAGCTCGCCGTATCTAACCATCACGATCGGGGCGGCGAAGCATGTCGCTTACGACTGTTGGTGAACACATTTTGTTATCCCATATGTACGGCTGTTAGCTACATTCACATGTGCTTACGTGCTTTGTAGAAATAAACCCTTATTAACTTTATTGCTTTCACAATAAACTCGTATGTATGAGTATAATGCAATGCATTTTTTTTTCTAAAATGTATGTATTGAGTCTGTCCTACTTAGGTAACAGATTTTTGGGTTAAATTCATTATATTAAAACCGCACATTTAGATCTAGCATATTTTTCGCATATTTCTTTATTATTCATCATAATATTTTAAATTTTAACAGAAAAAAAGGAAATCCTAGATAAATCCAAGCAGTATTCAGAATAGGGCACAAGGCTTACCGTCATTAAAATTAAACACATGTCTTTAGCTACAATGTTAGCAACTTCTTCAGAAAACATGATCTTATTAATGAACAATAGCAACAGTTTTTGCGTCTACCAAATCAATGCTTTTCTGACGCGATTACATAAAGAATTCAGCTACCAGAAGCGACGAAAACCAAATAAGAGATGGTATTATACGCGATTGTTTATGCTTTATTTAAAACTAGCTGTGCGATGCGCCTGTGGCGGTGGTTACCATAACAACAAATTCTGCGGGGCGCAGCCTAAGTTGTTAAATAAAAGATCAAAAATCTGCAACTCGTAAGTCACGTCAAGATTGGTCTAATCGTTCTAGAGATTAGACAGACGGATAAAGATAATTGGATGGATATGTTTACAGTTATTGTTGTTATGTGGTTAAAGATTCATGTAATAAAAACTTATTTCAAATATCCTTAATTTTAATCTAATAACTCTGAACTGACACGTAAAGCAGATTTTTGCTGTCTACCAACTAATAGTTCACAAGTAAACAGTTACTGTTATCTTCCCAATATCTACTAAAATAAACAGACAAATAGAGGAGAAGAAGATAGGGAACAGTATTGCATTTGCCTTTTTTTGAATAGATAATTTTGTTGTGGTTTGTAACCAGTAAGTTCTAAAGCTCTTTTTTATCTAAAGACTAACTCATAAACAACAAAGAAGTAGTTGTATTAAATATAGATGGCAAATAATTCTCTCGAAGAATTGCGCTGGGTAGAGAAATAACACTGAACACATAAACATGAAGCTATAATAGTATGGATACAATTTATTTAATGTTCTAGCTCTCGCTTTATTCCAAACGAGGTTCCTATCGGATCGGAATGTTACGTAGTGCCCTGCGTGGTCGCCACTTTCACCTCACTGTTGGAAAGTTGGCAGCGTTTAGAGACCGACTAAACGTTTATTATAACTTGTTTATACAATATTCTTATACGTATATATACATTGTAGTTTATTTGCCCTTTGTGTGTTCATTTACTAAGAGATTTGTATATTTGTACATGATATTAACAGGCAGACTTATGTTATTGATTCCTTATTATGATGTGTTTTTTTTTAAATGACTAGTTTTGATATTTTACGTTATTGTTGCATACACAGATAATATTGTACACGAGAATCATATTTTTTAAGTAACATTTTGGAACCCCACGAATTAAACTCGGTAACGTAAAGTTTTGAAAATGCCTGAAAAGGCTACCTGCAACCAACTATTTCAATTTTGATTTTACTTCACTATAAATGAGTTCTAGAGAACCTGCTTTTATCAAACTTCGGCATTCAAAACACACTCCTTACAACATGTATTAAATACAACAAGTAGTACAGTATGGTAGATGTAATTTAAGCTGGATGTGCTGGATGGAAGCCTGATCGTCAGGTTTGTAACCTTAATAAGAAAGTAAAATACAATTCTTGGTAAATAAAAACAAGAGTCCAATGGCAATTATTTATATTTCATCGATTGAAAGTAAAGATTTAAATGTTATAACATTGAACATAATGACCTCGATCGATCGCTTAAATGTCACTTGAAGCGGTTGCCAGGCGGAAAAGTCAAGATTCTTTGTTTTTTCTCGAACGAGTCAGAACAATTTGATAATATCTCACTGCCAACGTTCTCAAAATATCAATATTTTTAAAGGACTGGACTAGACAACATGATTGAGTTGAAGAAATGATTTTGCCACGGGCGCTTCGCTCTCTCAATTCTTCAAGAGAAATAAAAGTGTTTAAGCGCATTTAAAATAAACAAAGTTGACTTCATGTCAACTTTATTTCTTTAGTTTCTCCATAATAATAATATTGTTCAAACATATGAAATGTTATAGTTTATTTTGTTGCGTCTTCTTTATGTTTACTTAAATGCGAGAACATTTTGAACGCAGAATCAGAATTGTATAATTATTTTATTCTATATACACTGGATTCTTACACATCTAAGAAAGTGTAAGAATATTTTTGTATTTAATAAAGTATTGATCATAATTATAGTATATAGCATCACGTTTGGATCTCCTAAAGCGAAACAGTGAACATAAATACAGGTGAAACGTGAGTTGAGATAAAAGAATCGAAAGGTTATCAATGTTACATTCCTACAATTTTCAATAATATTCTACAAAACTTTGAATAACATACATCATTTATTAATTTTAACATTTTTTATTTCTGAATTAGGAGACAATATTTTACCAACCTGCAAATCGGTGGGACACACTTATAATAGAGCAAGGCTACCGAGTCAAATGTTAATGACTCATCACTTCACCATAATCCTGGTGGTCATGATGTATGTTTAATTTATTGTTTGTCACAACAAAACGAAATATAATATATAGTCCTTAAAAATATATTAATGAGGGAGTAAGCTTAATTTGATAACATTTATCTACCCTCGATGAAATTTTTGCCTCCAAGGCAAAACTATTGAATTAATTTTGCTCTTAGAAAGTTGTAAAATTTATGGAATGCTCAATATCATAAAAATCGGGACGCAAGTCGTATCAGACAAACCAACTCGATATTTTTCAATTTATGCTTAAAATTGCCGCAACATAAATAGTAACATAATGGTCTATAAACGTCTGAGAAACTGTTGAAAGTGTAGTCCAAAGCTGAGATAGTATCGACGCCGGCGCCAGAGGGTAGCGGGAGTCTCACGATAGTGGTGACGACCATGACACTGCAACGGCACGACTCACGATCAGGCATCAACCGTACCAGACAACTAGTAATCTCAAATACTTGACACACAGAATATATTAAAATGTACTGAAATTATTTTGGTGCCTTATTATACGATAACATAAAGCGTAGCCAAGCGGTAAAACATTTCAATTAATTAAGGTAACATTCGCATATCAAATTTTTGTAAGAATTGTTCTTTTTCTAAACACAAAAAATTATAATATGGGTTAATTTTCAGTATGTTTGCTAGTGAAACAACTGATATTTAGATAACACCAGTTGAACTAGTAGCTGATCCCAAGTAAACTTGGAAATAATATAAGCTAGGATGGATATGGGTTAATTTCTCCTCAAACGCTTATTAATGTCATCGATTGGACTACAGAAGCATGAGTTTTTCTTTGAAATATAAGACAGAATTTAATTTAAAAAAGGTATCGATAAGTACTGCAACAGTACTCACTACATCGGAAGAACTAACGAATACCATGTTATTTCTATATTAATTATTGAACGTTATTTTAAAATAATGAGGTTTATAAAAAGAAGAATGTAAGCACCAACTCGTTAATACTTTTAATAGTTTTACTTACATTTATTGCTGTTAAGCGAAAATAAGGTAATTAAACATTGTCTATGAAGTTTTATTCTGAGCTAGTTTCGGTTAATTACTTAGATATGCTGATATGCATAACCGAGTACAAAGAAAAAATGCATTTCAAACACGGTATTAAATATAAACGGGAAAATAAATTCTTGAAAACAAATGTTTGAGAACAATAAAATATAATGATACAATTTTTTGTGAATGTAGTGGTGTTTCTAGGTTTTCGATTAAAACAATATTTATTCCTTCATTATTAATAATTTGCGCAGCATGTCAAAGCAAACCCGATAGCATTTACCATCTATTTATCAATACTCGTGGAATTCAAACAATCAAAAGCACGCACAATTGAATATGAAACTGAATAAAGACACAGAAAGTTTAACAAGATATTGTCGTTCAAAATAAATGAATTGAAACTAGTTTGCAGCAAGATAATCATAGCTACAGTCTTGTACACGGGCGCTAACAATAAAATGAAAAGAATACCCTGACATTCTTTAACGATATTATTTTAGATAAAAAGCTTTGTTTTCATATATGCTCAGTGGAAGTGAATGTACAAAACGAGAATAGACATTGTTATGCAAAGATATGATTGTAACACAAACATATCGTTCATGCCCATTAAACGAGCAAGCAATCATTCATAATCATAATCTATTGAGTTTAGAAGGTAGAGATAAATGTAAGGTAAATAGGGTGTTGCACATGAGAATTATGGGTGTAGTAAAAAAAAAACCATTATTTTTGTCATAAATGGTTTTAATTTTATGTTTACAGTGTTGTATAAGTCCGATCGGGTTCCACATCATCATAATCATCATCAACAGTCCACTGCTGGACATAGGCCTCTCCTTGAAAAGAAGGTATTGGCCTACTATACCACGCTGGCCAGACGGGTTGGTATAGTCTTGAGACGTCGGGCCATGTCGTGCGGTGTTCCACAGTAGTCTGTCCTCGGACCACTCCTGTGGAACATGGGATACGACTGGGTCCTGCGAGGGCGTCTCCCCCCCGGGGTCGGTGTAATTTGCTACGCCGACGACACTCTTGTGACAGCCCGGGGGGCGACCTTCGAAGAGGCGGCACGCCTGGCCACCACAGGAGTCTCCCGGGTGGTCTCCATTGAGGCGCTGGGTTTGCGGGTGGCCCTAGAAAAGACGGAAGCCCTACTTTTCCATGGGCCCCGTCGTGGTCCACCCGCCGGCGCCTCCATCGAGGTCAACTCGGTCCTCGTACCAGTCCGGGCCCACTTAAAGTATCTGGGTCTGGTCCTAGACGGTAGGTGGCTCTTCGACGAGCACTTCCAACAGCTTGCTCCGAAGCTGATCGGCACTGACTCCTTCCTTGGGCGTCTTTTGCTCAATCTGGGAGGAGCCAGTGTCGCCACGAGGCAGCTGTACAGGGGTTGTCCGGTCTATGGCACTCTATGGTGCACCGGTGTGGGCGGCGGCTCTGACCGAGCAGAATAGGGCGCGCCTCAGGCGGCCGCAGAGAACTCTGGCGGTCAGGGCCATACGGGGTTACCGCACCGTATCGACGGAGGCGGCGTGCGCCCTGGCCGGAACACCCCCGTAGGATTTGGAGGCGGAAGTGCTCGCCGACGTTTATCGGCGAGTGGCTAACTACCGGGCGGAGAGTGGTGGAGTTGGACCTCCGCCCGAGGACGTGCGCGAGTGGCGCGAAGCCGCTCACCGAGCGCCGATGGATCGCTGGTCGATCCGGCTGGAGACTCCACATGCTGGTTTCGCCACCGTGGAGGCGCTTCAGCCGGTCATCGGCGAATGGGCAGTGCGGCAGCACGGGACCCTTACCTTCCGTCTGACGCAGGTTCTTTCCGGGCACGGTTGCTTCGGAAAGTACCTGGACTCGGTCGCCAGGAGGGAATTGAGTCCCGCCTGCCACCACTGCGACTGCAGTGAGGATTCGGCTCATCACACGCTGGCGGTCTGCCCCGCATGGGAGACGCAGCGCCGGGTCCTCACTGCAGTCATCGGAGAGGATCTCTCGCTTCCGGCCGTCGTTCGTTCCATGGCCGGCAGCGAGAGCTCATTTACGGTCGCAACCTTCTGCGAGGACGTAATCACGCAGAAGGAGGCGGCGGAGAAGGCCCGGGAGGACGACATCCAATCGGACCAGATTCGCCGCCGGCGACTCGGGCGGCGGAGGCGCGAACATCTGCGCCTCATGCCGCCTTGAGTGTGGCCGCGGGTGGACGGGACGGGTTTTTCCTCCACCCGCATTATGTGGCCAGCCGCGAGGGGGCGGCGTCGGTGTGTGCCGGACGCCGCCTAAGAGAGGGTCGTCGTACAAAGACGGTGCCCGCATCAGGAGCGGGCAGGCGCTGGAGAAGTTCAGAAGGAGATCCCACCCTGGACTTCTCCTACTCCTAAACGGAGAAGCGCGGAGAGGGCACACTGTGTGGTTTTTAGTCGGTTCAAGTCCGACACACCACCCCGCCGTAACCCCCGGTGGGGTGACGGTCCATGATGATTTTCCACACATAAAAAAAAAGGGTTGGTTTCAAGTTTTCCTTCTCTTTGCATTGATGTTGTCTTCCACAGAATGGCGTTAAGACAGATGATATTTCGTACCAAAAAAAATTTGTTACAGTTTTGTGATTGGTTGACTCAGTTTTGTTTGAGTGCGTGTGCCTCAGTTTTGTTTGGGTGTAACTCAGTTTTACTGAATAAAAAAATACTGTATTTTACAGTTTTTCCGATAAAAGCGAAAATGCAAGCTGGGCAGCCGAAAATGTGAATAGTGTTAATGGTTCTGATATCCGCCGATTAATTTTGTTTTCATCGATTCCGGTAATTTCGATGTCAAAGATGCACCACGCACTAGAAAGCCAATTGTCGAAAATGACGGACATAACATAAAATCATGGACATTGTCGGATAGTTGATGTTAATTTGCTGGTGAAAAATTCGCCTTTAGAGAGGCTAGTCAAATCCGACTGTCTCAACTTTTTGGCAATAGGTACGAGAGCTTCTATGAGAGAGGCATAATGATATTACCTTCAAAATGTCAACATGTAATAATACGGCGCTTATTTGACCTAAATCCGATAATTTTAACCATGGTAATTAAAGCCTTCAATTTCATGCATAAATAATGAAGTTCCTTTTACTACACCTCATATCTACTAAACACAGTCAATTAAAAAGTTTTAGCAGACATCATATTAAATCAATATGTTAAAGTGGCACTAACACCACGCATTATAGTTATATATTATTATTCTTTTTTGTATGGATTATTTGAAATAATATTTATTTCGAATAATCCATAAAAAACAATACTATAACAAAAATAAATCGTAACAATTTAATTGTACTAAGATGCATTTTAGACCAGTGCTTTTAATGTTTGAAAACAAAATAAATTATAGTAGGAGGAGGAGGAGAATAGTACAAAAATTAAAGGAAAAATAAATTACGGACGATCTGAGGTCGGGAAGGGGGAGAGGGGGGGGTTTTAAGGGAAAAAAATGGCTTATCTCAATTTCCTGCAAAAATACAAGTCCTATGGAAAAAAGTTAAATGGCAAAGTTGTAGGTAATAAAAAGATCTACATCTTTTGCGTTTACACTTTTTTCACATAACCTCAAATTTTATGTGAAAAATTCAAAATTTTTATCTTTTTCAAATAAAATTATTTTTTAACGAAATTTTGTGAAAACTTAGCTTTTCATGTCTTGAATATACCGTAATTTATTTGATTTGAAATATCTATTCATTCACCTTATTTTGACTGAATACCGAAAAAAAACCCAAATTTTCAATCAAAAATTCGTCCGTCAAAATACCAACGTTTTTCACAAAAATTGGGTGTTTTCTATTCGATGAAATCTCTACTTTCCGATGGTATAAAAATATATATTTATTACCATAGTAAATCTTCTCAGAAAATGCAAAAAATGAAAAAACTCGAATTTGATTTTTTTTAATCGTTATTGAGATATTTATTAAAATTTACACTTTAAGCACTCGAAAAACGTAAGATTGCATGTTATGATGATAAACAAAAATATTGCAAATTGAAATATACTACTATAATTAACAAACAAATAAATAATAAAGTTAATATTAAATAAAACATCTATAATATTTTGAGAAAGTTGCAGAATCTTCTTTATAGTATATGCGTATATGCCTATTTATTACTATTTTAAGATAATTTAATACCTGAGTGACCTACGAATAATTTATGTTCACTTTTTGTTATTTTAAGAGGCTTTTACCCTGGTCTATTTAGCATTAATCTTCATCGAAAAATTTATATGTAGATTTAAACTATCATTTTACTAAAGCTAGCATCAAAGGAAGAGATCAATTTAAATTGTCCAAATGTGTCTTTATCTTTAAATAGAAGAGTGATGTAATATAAAAATGAACTCTAATGCGGTTGAGCGTGTTTATTTCTATTTTAAGACCTCTTCACGTGTAATAAAAATATTTATGGGCTTGCGATATTCCAGTGTTATATTTTCAGTTAACCGTTTTACCTATTATGGTTTACAAAAGGAACAATTCAATAGCGTTGACACATGGATCCATTCACAAGGTTACTTTAATCTTCTCTTTTTGGTTTGGCCTTGAAAGAATTTGAATTTCGATTGCAGAGAAATAGAATAAATCGATTAAAATATGACGAATATATATAACTAAAATATTATAGTTTTGGTCATCTTAATAATAGCATTTTCTTAATCAATATTACATTCTTCAAAGTCAAGATGTCACTGCACTGCGCAAATAAATATTAAACAGTGAATAGTTTAAGAAATTCAAAATCTCAAACGACAATGTTAGATCGAAAACGACGAAAAGTACCCAACTTGATTCAAGTTCATCGATAGCCAAAAGATATGAGGATCAGTTCAGTGCTTCGTCTGAATGTGAAATCGAGAATTCACTGAGTGTATCTCAAGACGAACACACTGAACAAAGAGGAATCGATGAGAGCGGGAGTGTGGGGATACAAGCGAGTGCACCGACCTCCTCCCACCCCTACGGGCCACGGTGCAATTTGTACATTTCAAGTGCACACAAAGCCGATGCGAGGAGGTCGCAGCAAGCTTTGACAGAATTAACTTGTCTGTCGTACAACTGCAAGGCTTACCTTTATTGGATCCTAAATAAACGAGATGGATTTCAAGTTTCATAAGTTTTCTAGCGTCTACGTTTTATGATATATCCATATATGATGATCACGAGATTAGTAGTAATGTTGTATAGAGTAAAGAATTGGTATGTTGTATAATTATGTCGCTCTCTTTACGACATTTTATGCTTTCATAGTAGAGATGTTCTTTTTTATCTTTACATAACCTTGTTATTAGTTACCTCTTATCTAAAATAGAAACATTATTGCATTATGCATTATTTATGTTAAATAGCAGTTAACATAACAATGGTATTTATCGCGGTATTTTTTCATTTTCTCTTGCAAGCAAGCGTCTTTGGAGCATTTAAATTGTTTAAGATAAGTTTAATCAAAAATCAAGGTATAACTATATTATGTTTCTTTTTAATTTAAAGCCTGTTTTTTCTACAAATATATAGTTTTATATTTAACTGTTTTTCTTTCTAAAGACAATCATGTTATTGACACTGTCTTTAAAATTTTCAAAAATTACCCGTGAAAGAACATTCAAATTATTTTGTAATATTTCATCAAACAGTTAACGATTTAAATAATCTATTTTGGTTCAAGTTTACATAAAATTAATGAAAACCTCACAAAAATGGTTAATGTAAGTTTACAGCATCACGATTATGGCAAGTTTTCTCTTAAAAGATACCCATTTTAATACAATCAATAATGATATGACTGAAAACATATATACCATTTATAATAGAAAATGCACGGTACCAGCTATACGGTATTCCCATAAACAACCTGGGACCTTAGTATTCAAAGGTATGTAATATCTATGTGATCGTGTGAATTCCTTTCCCTACAAACGATAATATATATACTATTGCTTAGGGTTTCCCGAGATTATTTCTTATTTTGTGATTTTACTGGTAACTTTTAAAATAATGCCTTTGCATATAATCGTTCATTCCTGATTTGTCTCCTTAGTGATGCAACTTAAAAACAAATTATTGTATATATGTAAAAAAAACATTTGTTGTCATATGCCAGGTTTGTAGCACCAGCAGTTTAGACTATGCGTTGATTAATCAGTCTATCAAGCTGGGCAAGTCGTTTTACACGTGTTAGAGCGCATGGTGCATGCAGTCAAAAAACTCTGTAAATCGTAAATTGACATATACTAACAATTGAAGCCAAAGTGTTGCAAGTCGATAAAAGGCGTAAACTTCAAATAGTGTTGCAAGTATGCGACCCTCGCCTATTGGAGCTAATTAATAGTAGTGCCCAATCATTCCGTATAAGTAATATTGTTTCATGAGTGGGACTAAATTATAGGACTAGTAGTATAGCATTATGTGGGTGTTAAATACGCCTTTGCCAAACACATTAAATATCTGTAATAAAAATTACTTAACTGCACAGGTGTAAGAGCGATGCAAAAACTACCTCGGAAGGAGTTGTTTTTCTACGTTGTGTTTTGTTTATTTGTGTGACGCTAACTTCGTATATTTATAAGCGTGGGATTTTATAACACTAGGGCATTAGAGTAGTACAGAGGAGAGGCCATAAGTATTTTAAAGTAATGATAATATTTATGGAATCATTGTATGTACCTACCTCAAAGTTTATTTTAATATAAATTAAATAAAGTTCGTAATACAATAACGATCGAACTCAGTGGCATGCAATTGGAGTGGCCTATGTCCAGCAGTGGACTGCGATAGGCTGATGATGACTAAGGTAAATTAAATGTATATTCACATGTGTCAGTATTAACTTAGATACTAAATGTGGCACACTAGCGACAGAGTGCAAAGATTAATTCATATTATTGTTTTTAACACATTAAAGTTTACATGAAGATTGACTCGAATTTAATATAATATTTCTATAGGTACTTTACATAACAGCAATAAATAAATACATTTGTAGCTGTAGTTGATAAGAATTACAAATATCTTTACGGAAAACAAACATTCCGAACCTGAAATCTGATTTTCTTTGATTTGACCGAAAAATCAGAACAGACTATACTATCGCACTAACACATCAGTAAACATAGTAACATGACAACACGTAGAAGTCATGCAAATGATCCAAATTGCACAAGGAGACCATTGTAAACAAAGTGGGACAAACTAGAGTAAAATAACGACTCACTTGTTAGGCAATGCCAGTCTGCTCTGAATAAATATAAAGTGGCCGACCCTGTATAACGCCCGTCTTGTTATCCACGATTACACGTGCTCTCGAGGTCTACGGGTAGGTATAGATATACTCGGTGAATCGATCGCTAATAATATACCTACTTCCATTTGCAGAAAAAAGATTATCTTTTTCTACCTAGCCCTTGCATATTATCAAGTTTACAGTAGTCTGATATAGTAGTAATTCCATATACATTTTTAACATTTTTTAAGCTTTACTACAAAGTGGTTCTCATTCGTCTTAATATTTCCGTAAAGAAAACTAGTGTATTAATGGCAAATAGAATCGCTGATTTTACTCGCTCTAAATGTAATAGATTAAATTTATTAACTATTTTTAGGTCCTAAAATGGCTGACTTTAGCCAAGAAAATTAATTGTGTTTGGTACATTAGACATTAAAATTTTATGAAAGGTTGGGCTACATTAAATATGTACCTTTTATCTCTATACTATTAACATAAAAAGAACGTTAAATATAAAACTTCTTTAGTAGACAAATTTCAGATTGGAAGACGGGAGAAGCTAAAGTGGCACTGTAAATGTCTGAATGAGTTAACCTCTTTGCAATCTTGAACTTCAAAGGCGAGTGCCAAGATGTTGACAATCCCAACCTGAGTCGAGGGACAAGATACTACGTCTAAAAAATAATCTCGTGACACTGTTATATAACACAAATTAAGTCCGTCAATCAATACGTAATGATCCCCACCCCATGTTTACCACTTAATATTCAAGTACCTACAGAAGTAAAATAACATCGAGTTTGTGATTCGTATACGATAAGTAGGAATGTAAAGAAATCAAAGAGCGTTTACCTTAAAAAGAAAGAGGACAAGGGTCGCGGAAAGGGTCGCTTTCATTCTAAATATGTAAGTTAATTTAGGACTATTGAAAATGGTAAAATTTTCTTATGTGATCATTTTGCCGTGCGATGCCGTATTGAAAGAATAAAATGTCGTTGGTCAACAAATTCTGCAATGATTGGATGTTACAACCTTTAGCTGTAGAAGAACTTAATACGTTGCGACTACGAGACACATGCCCCTATTTACCAACTAAATGTACTTAAACTGTCTTCTTGCAAGGAGCGCATAAAGAAAGTAGCATCTAATATAAATTTTAAGAGACATCCAAGCACTTAAGAGTTTGGTGAAAACGGAAATATCACTATGGAATGCCTAACTCTCTGTAAGTGGCCCCATAAATTTAGGGGACGTTAGTGAAAACGGACACTAGTTTTTATTTGTTATATTATTGATGAAGAATGTCACTATTTAATCATTATTGACAAAAGAGAATTCCAAACTCATCGTAAAATATCAAAATTAAAAAAAAATGTAAAATTTATTTATATAATGGACTTCATTGTATTTTGTATCGGATATATTTAATAGTTACCTACAAGATAAGGACAAAAACAAGTGAACGAAGAAAAAACAACTGCCACGACTTACGAAAGCGATATGGAAAACAAGGAAAATTGAGCTTAACGCATGCGCATGGGGTTTACAAGGTTGCAACAATGAATACGCTTGTTAACCGTAATGTAGTTACGATTATACTCCCCCATTCTTTCATTGTAGAGAGCTTATTAAGTCCACTTTGAGTGACACGATCAATTGGAAGGTATTTTGTTGTCATGATACCAGACTGTTGACTTATTACAACAGAAGGGTTACGATCTAGTTAGATATAATCAATTAAATTTAAGGGAATAATATATCAGTGTTATAAGTACTTTATAGTTTATAGAAGAGGGTTAGTTCAAAATCCAAAGTAGTTAGTTATTTAAAAAGCAATCATGACATGATTACCTTAAAAAAAGTTGTTGTAGCAGATGAACATTTATACTAAGATTTTTAAGGGTTTCATCTTGACTTACCCAAAATGAGATTCCTAAACCAATACTTAATTGCATTAAAGATCGTGTAGAGACAACTACAAAATGTCCTCACAAAGTATAACATTAAAATACTAATGAGTAGTTCGGCCCTTGTAGAAATTTGTTACGAATCAGTCTCATAAAGATGAAGAGCGTCTTTATTGCTTATTACTATCTATGATGGCTTAACAGTAATAATACATAATCATTAGATCTTATCAAGGTACTTTTATAAGGATAAGTTATTTTGACTATAATAAGAAAAGAGTTGGTAGCGACAATATTATGGAGAAGGCTTTAATGCAAAACATTTTCTGTAGCACCTTGGACATAAAATCTCTGGTAGTTTCTTAGGTCGTAACAATTGGATTCTTGTATTGTTGTTAAAATCTTCTTTAAAAACGATACTTGACGGTTAAGTTTTTATAAGAAAGTAACTTTATACCACGAATGCTTATCAATACCAATCATTCCACTTATAACACCCTCCGTTCAATTGTTATACATAATCACAGTACTTAATATGTTATTTGTGGGTATCGGTACCGCATATATTCGTACAATTTACTAATTTAAAAGAGCTTCTTCGTAAAGAAAGTTTTGACAAAAAACCATATTATTCATAATTAAATCTATTTAAAGCAATAGAAATATCGAAATAGGTATGGTAGCTTGGAACCAAATAAATATCTCTTTAAAGGTACTTGTTTATTTTTCATATCTCTGAAATCAACCATACTCCTACATAGTAACGACCTAAGGCTTGCTTATATTTAGTTAGTCCTTAATTTGGTTCATATCAGTACTCAGTACCATTAAAACTTACCGATCACTGTCGCGGCAAGAGCAATATTTTCACATGATTTTGCAACTATTATTCATCTAAACATTTTTGTCGCAGATGTTTAATATTTACCAAGCGACAGATCATAAATCGGTGGGAGTATTACTCAGTATTTTATCGGCCTCACTATATGTCAAGGTGACATTGACATGATAATTGCTCTAATTTATTAATGTCTCGCGTCGCATTTTGCACCAAGTGCGTACTAACTTGTACAATATTTTTGCTATTAGATGATTTTTATATTACAGACTAAAACTTAACTGTTATCTATCTTGTCATGGCAAATGCCCGGTGTATGTTACAAATCAATATAACTTAGTGTAAAATTTAGGCATTGTAAGTTATAAAATACTGTAGAAACCAATTGGGTTCATATGACTCATTAGGCTTATTCATTGTTTAGTATGTCATCTGAAAAGCATGTGTCTTCGGAGCTACAGTAATAAAGTTTTCTTATTTCATAAAATGAAGACGAATATTCAAACTTTAAATTAAAAAATATGAGGACTGTTCAGATGCTCTTTAACACATATTACATATTTAATTTATAACTTGCGAATATAGAGCGCAAAGGTCCTGACCGAAATATTAAGGATGACTCATGACACACACACTTCTGTTCCGGAACCAAGTCGACAAGGTCAATATTCGACTATTTAACGTAAGACGCAACCTCTTAAAGGTATCAACACATCTTTTTATGAGGCCGCGCTGGGGTGTAGAGGACTAAGTTGTTTAACTTCAAAACATTGCAAAACTCAGTCGGCCTCTTCTCTGTCTACCTAATACACTACAGATTGTTACTTTGTAACCAGTGACTTGTCTTGTATGCGTACCTACTCCGGTAAACCGTCCCGATCCGCGAGCATGCGGTCCTCATGAAAGAAACTCGCCAGTTTTGTTGACAGTGACTAATGGATCATTCCACATTTAGCACTCAGAGACCCTTTTAATATGTAAAGAGCATTCAATCGTTATAGCGACTGGTAGTCTAAAATGATAACCCTTAAGAAGCATATCAGCATCATGCAACGTGTGTTATGTAGAACTATAATGTATCAGTTCAACAATTTAGTCAATTAGTCATCATTCCACACAACGAAACAAAATGTCCTTAGTCATGTCAACCTCAGCACAAACACTTTTTATATCCAGATAATATGTACTTCTTTTATAAACTTATAGTTATATTCTTCTAAATTTTGTGAATACTATCAAATATAAAGATTACTTTTATTATCTTTTCATAAATGCAAGAAGTTTTAGCGCTCGCTAACCGGCTGTAAGCGAAACATTCCAAGAGCAGAAAAAGTGGAACGGCTCGACAACAGACATTCCTTTTGTCGATCAATTGCTTTACGCAATGTATCGAACTTCATCGAAACTGTTCTTGTCACTGCTATAATAAGCAATAAATTGAAAAAGACAATTTTCTACATGCGAATATATTACATAACCCAAACGTAGAAATTCGTTTGCAAACAAGCTTTAAGATAAAGCTAATTATGTAGTTCAATTTCGAATCTGTAAGTCATAGAAATTATTTTGAATAGACATGAAGGGAAATTGAAAAACGTTACCTTAGAATCAAAGCTGAACGTGGTTTCGGGCCTTAGCGGACAAGGTAATCCACACTTACAGGTCCCAGACGTCTGGAGATAATCTCGTAACTGTGGAAGAGTACTCAATGCTGTGCCGCTCGGACTGCAACAAAAGTTTTAGTTAACTTTTTGTAAATATAAACATTAGCGAGATTAAATACAAATAGTTATAGTAACAATTGAGGTTTTGAAGGCAGGTGAAAATTATCATATCATTTGCAATAATGACCTTCTTAAGGGTTAAATAGTTACCCCAAAAAAAAGATAACTACTTTAACATAATCTCTTAGAGTCGCGTTAGACAATGATAACGAAATAACGACAATGACAATGCCTCGTAGCTCTATAATAACGAATATTTTCATTTTTCCATTTGAAACTCTTGAGATTTTGGTAAGCCTTAAACACTGTTTCGGTAAACTCTTTTATTAACAAATTTAAGCCATATAGTAATTTTGGGTTCAATACGGAAAGCATGATTATTTAATTTTTTCTATTACAATTGTATCTTTTCGATATCGATGTAAATTATTACCTATGAATTCATGTATTATTAACGACGACGATTTAAAATTTGCATAAACCAATGCAACCATTTTACTGAAATATTTTCTCAGGTTCCATTCTCATGCGGCTCTCATTGTTCGCAACGGACGTCATTATTACCGAGGAGTTTAAATCATTGGACTCGTCAGTCATCATAGTTCTGACAATGATATAGCGAACTAAAAAATATACAAACTAACTCTTTAATTTCAGTTCTAACTTACTAGATTTTTCAGAAACTAAAGTCATGATATGTACCTACATAAGTCAATAACGCAAAACTTTTCAAATTATAAAATTTGTTAAGGACATTAAGTGGTCACCTGACTGATTACAACGTGTCTGGTTTTGTCTGAACTTACTGACAGGAAGAGGGTGATATGTTAGCCCCCCACACACAACTATGTTATGTTTTGTTTCAAGTAAAATTAATTAATTAACATTCGAATTTGAAACCGTTGAAAACAGTTATCCCTTTTTTTTAAGGTTTTTATCTTTGTTTCAATGTATTGTAATTATTTTCAGTTAGGACTTCTCAAATTTGTAGATAACATCAGCTATATGTGCTTTATAACTGAAAGCCGCAGTTTTAATTCAGTTATTATTTAAAGTAACTTAGTAGAACACGCGTAACATGAAATAGAAATTTCTGGCGTAACTTCCATTTTCTACGTAAAATCTTCGGGGTTGCAGATTTAACGTCTTTGAGGACTTAGTAAATCTAAACAAATAAATAAAAAAATTAATGTGTGTTAAGAGCTTTTCACAAAATACATATGTTTAAAACTATTAATAATTTAATTCTTCTCTCCCTGTCTCTCTGTTTGTTAAGGTTATTCTCTTTCATCAAGGGACTTTCATGGGCAATAAGTTACTCCTTAAAGCTGTTGATATAAAGAGTAACTTAGGCTGCTTTTTTAGATTAACTTCGCCCAGCGGCGTTACTAGCGATTGTTATTGTAATTGCAGGTAACAACAGGGTTCAGCTAGTATTCAATAAAGATCTCGAAACAAGTTTACGAGTGATCATGATCATTAAAATTTGATCATTTATCAAAGACATTTCATTCAACAAAAGCGCCATTATAATAAGTCCCCTTCGAGAGATTCTGCACAAACATTTAAGACAAAATATACGAGCTCTTTTAACTCGTTTCTATTGTAAGATACAACCTAAAGAGAGACTAAAACTCTGTTAGAGTTCAGTCTAGATGTCTCTTAAATTCAAAAACAAGTTTAACATCAGACGAAGTGCAACCGCTTTGTTCATCATGAATCACAAAGGAACACTATTTTGTGTGTATGGTTGATATATTGTTTTCTAAGTAGACCTATATTATATATATCACGACTATATTTACAAACATAATTTCTATATTAAACCATTAATTTGTTATTTTTATTAAAAATTTATATTACATTTAGTAAAAAAAAATATGTTTTTACACTACATGATCTAATTATTACTGTTTCTAATGCATTACCTTTTTCTTTGTTCCACATGTCAGAACATGTGAGACAGATCTCACAAAGTTTATACATGCATTATATTTTAAATTATTATTAATAGGAGAAGAAACTGATGAAGTGGCTATATGTCGGGATGTTAGACAGGGTTGCATATTGTCGCCGCTTTTGTTTAACATATATTCGGAGGCTATAATGTCTGAAGCTTTGGAACATAAAGAGTGGGGTGTCATAATAAACGGCCAAGTTATAAATAACCTTAGATATGCTGACGACACTGCTCTTATTGCTTCCAAACCAGAAGACTTGCAAAATATAGTGAATGCTGTTAACGAAAGCAGTTTAAAGGCTGGTCTTTCAATAAACATATCAAAGACAAAATACATGGTGATATCGCAAAACCAAACCCTTAATCCTCGCATAACAGTTGCAGGAGCATCGCTCGAAAGAGTCCAGAGATACAAGTACTTAGGCGCATGGGTCAATGAAGCATGGGAGTCCGAAAATGAGATCAAGGCCCGGATTGAAATAGCTCGTGCGTCTTTCAATACAATGAAAAAGGTACTCTGTAACAAAAAACTCGACATTAATCTTAGAGTACGAATGCTTCAGTGCTACATCTGGCCAATTGTATTCTATGGCTGTGAGGCATGGACGATCAAAGAGCACATGCGCCTAAAACTAGAGGCCTTAGAAATGTGGTTCTACCGGCGTATGCTTCGAATAAGCTGGGTTCAAAAAGTCAGGAATGAGGAAGTACTTCGGCGTGTCAAGAAATCCCGAGAACTCATGAAAAACATCAAGAGAAGAAAAGTAGCCTATCTGGGACATGTATTAAGACATGAGCGTTACCATCTTCTCCAGACTATAATGATGGGAAAGATTGAGGGGAAAAGACGTGTCGGAAGAAGGAAACTGTCTTGGCTTCGAAACGTTAGACAGTGGACCGGGATCGCCAGCGTAGAGGAACTGTTTCGTCTGGCGAGGGACAAGAAGAGATATGCGGAGCTGACGGCCAACCTTCAGTAGTGGAGAGGCACCGCAAGAAGAAGAATATTTTAAATTAATTAAATTTTCACGAATTTCAATGAACTATAGAAACTCTTGAAAATATTTAGGTTACAAGGACACTACTAATCACAATCTTCTATATATCAAACAAGCCAACCGAAAATTGAACTTGTAGTTATAAGTTCGAGTTTCAATTTCAACAAGGTGCATTAGTATCGATTTGGCTTACAGGTTTTTTAATGGTGCAGGAGGGTATACGAGCGGACGGGTCACCTAATCGAAACAACCGCTGATGCGACCAACACCTGCAACTCTAAAATTACGAGTGCGTTATTTGAGTCCCTCTCCTTAAAATAATTAAGGATTTGAGCTCCGTTAACCACAGCGGATGGATGTGGAGATAGTTGGATAGTTGAGAAGACCCTAGTAAGTTGTTAAGTGGATTTGAACCTCAGTCAGTCAGTGAAAAGGATATGTAAGAATCGCTCAGTTTTCTGTATTACAGTGATATCTCTCCAGTCGAGTATACCTACCCAATGGTATCGACGCATGGCTCTTGCAAAAGTTACTATTATTTAAATTTCATTATAACTTTTACCTGACTACAAAGAGGTTAAAATGAAGGTTATCCCTTGTTTAGTATTGGCAGTCTATGATGTTCCACCATAGCGTCTAAACTATGGAATCGATTTTGATGAATGAAATATCAATGGATTCCTAACAGACCGGGTGACAAGGTATAATATAAACTTTATGAAAGTTTTTACTTAGTAGTCGGATTATATGTTATCGTTGTGCTTTAAGTTGCACAATTTCAATAAAATAAAATTGCATATAAATTTTAAGATGCTAATTGAGTCCACAAATTGAAGTAGTTGATATTTTGATAGAGTCATTCATTGTATTGGACTATTGTGTATTCTGTGTTATTGGACTATTAATTATAAATGTCGTTCCGACGAATTGTGATTCAATGAACTGTCATTACTGTCAATTGAGGACGAGCGATTAACGTGTCGTAGAAACATTATGTTGAAATCGTACAGTTATCTCTTTGATAGGAGTACCTCGTTAACAAAATTTGTTTTAACTAAAAGTAGTAAGTTAAAGCTATCAGAAAACACTCACTTGGTTTTGAAATTTGTTGAACTTCAAATTTTTAATTTCCCTTGTAGTGTGTATATAATCCCAAATTAGTATTGGCAAAGAATGAATAGGTATGTATTATCTAATTCTTCAGCTATCAACCATCACTAAATAGTATAAAACAAAGTCGCTTTCTCTGTCCCTTTGTATGCTTCCTATCTTTAAAACTACGCAACGGATTTTTATGAAATTTTCTTTAATAGGTAGAGTGATTCAAGAGGAAGGTATAAATGCATAATATAGTAGCTCCTGTTTTTCCTTCTTACTATGATCCCGGGTCCTTTAAGCGGGGCGTGAAAAAGCATCTCACTAGGCCGCCATAATGTGGTTCGCAATACTGCTTGCATTTGCGGTGAGTATGGCGACTCCCACTTGTGGATTTTACTCATGCTTTCCATCAGGCATAGTAAAGTCACCTTGGCACGCGTTATATAAAAAAAAAGTAAGTAGATAATAATTTTAGAGGTTTCTAATGTGATGTTTTTCACGCTTATATTGCAAACGCTGGCTGTACCCTACGAGATAGATCAAAATAATGTACTACAGTATTGTACATCTTAAAAAGGTCTACAAAAAAGTCCGCGATGGTATATGTCTATCTCTTAGGGATAACCCAAAATAACCATTCTTATAGTTTTTAGGGTTCCGTAGCCAAGTGGCAAAAAACGGAACCCTTATAGATTCGTCAAGTCTGTCTGTCTGTCTGTCTGTCTGTCTGTCCGTCCGTATGTCACAGCCAATTATTTCCGAAACTATAAGAGCTATACTGTTGAAATTTAGTCAGACGATGTATTCTGTGAACCGCATTAAGATTTTTACATAAAAATAGAAAAAAAAACAATACATTTTGGGGGTCCCCATACTTGGAACTGAAACTCAAAAAAATTTTTTTCATTGAACATATACGTGTGGGGTATCTATGGATAGGTGTTCAAAAATGATGTTGAGGTTCCTAATATCATTTTTTTCTAAACGGAATAGTTTGCGCGAGAGACACTTCCAAAGTGGAAAAATGTGTGTCCCCCCCCCCTCTAACTTCTAAAATAAGAGAGTGATAAAAGTAAAAAAAATATATGTTGTACATTAACATGCAAACTACCAACGAAAATTGGTTTGTACGAGATCTAGTAAGTGTTTTTTTTTAATACGTCATAAATCGTAACACGCAATTTACCTTTCATCCAAATCAATACACTAGTATAAAAACATCGATGAAAGTTACAACGAACTACAAGAACTTTTATATGATGTTACTTGCTGATACGGAACCCTTCATGGGCGAGTCCGACTCGCACTTGGCCGCTTTTTTTTTTACGAGAAATAATGGTTTATTTACGAAGCGATTATAGGCAACACAGTATTAATCCTTATCCAATTAAGTAACCTTAAATAAATTGTGTATTTAATATACATTAATATGGCCCTTTACAGTATGCAATTTAAATTAATACTTTTGAAGATATTACAGATTTAAAATGCAGGAACAAAGCAATTCTGGCGGTACCGTCCGGGGCGTGTTAGTTGGCGCTGATGTCGATTTGTCACTATCAGTTAATATCTAAACACAATACTTTATTAAGAATTAATATTCTAACGGCCTGGCCACGAGTTTTGGTCTTAGCGAAAAGCGGAGCGGCGTCGGTGAGCGGTGCGTTTTGCACGCCACGAACCCTAGTAGCGAATAGTTGCAGCGGCGACGGTGGACGTATTTAGGTAGTCGAAACGTGTTAAAAATCATGGCGTTATAAAAATTATCCCCTGTCTATTTAGAAACAATTTTTTTTTTTTTTAATATGATAGAATGAGTGCACGAACTAAATAAAGATCGGTATTTAGATGGTGGATTTAGTGACCTATACGAAGGTCCTACCTATAAGAAGTAACTGATGTTTCCAAGTGTTTTGCTAAGTAGGTACTTACAGAGAGAAAAAACTTTAAAAACTTGTCAACTACTTACATTGCGTATAAGACATACTAGTAGTTTCGTGTGTAGTTATATCTACAGACAAAACTACTGATATGTAAACTGTTTTGCTAATTAGGTACCTACTGACAGAGAAAAAAATTAACTTTTAAAACTTGTCAACTATCCACCTACATTACGTAAACATACCAGTAGTTTTGTCAACATATCAGTGGCTTCGTTTGGTAGGTTCTATGTTTTTGTGTTATCAATTTAAATTCAACGTAAGTACCATTATATTCCGGAAAACATTGTTTAATTTCTTCCCACAACCTTTTTATATTTATGTTGGGGATATTTTGACATCCATATAGGCGGTCTATTTAAATTTCTGTTATAAAAGCCTCGGTATCCATTACCGCCATAAAATCGTCTAAAATTTTTTGTTTTTATTTAACGCCGCTGAGTCCGTCACTCCTGCACCGCTGTCCACGCCGCTCTGTTTCGTGGCGTCGCACATACGAACTTGTGCCTTTGTTCCCGCCGCTCTCCATACCCGCCGCTGTAGCAATTCGCTCGGCAAAAACCGCTAGCTTTTTCGCTATGAGCGGCGACTCGTGGCGTGCCTCGTACATTTCTATACTTTTGATATGACCGCTCGGCGTTTCGCTTTTCGCTGCCGCTCACAGCGGAAAGGTCGTGAATGGGCCGTATGGCGGTACGAAGTTCGCCGGGTCAGCTAGTTACAAATATCGCTCAATCAATAATGTGAACATGGAAGAAAGGCCGCTGCATTTAAGGGATGCAAGTATATTTTGAATAAATACGTACTAAATAAGTTAAAATTAATAGCTTGCAGACGACACACAATTAACAAAAACCATTCCAGAAATCTTTATTAAAAGCGGTACTTGCATAATAATTGAAATTCTGATTACTCCTTAATAGGATGCTTAATGAACCAACTGAGAGGGGAGTAGTGACTCGTGTAAACGATTGAACGCATATTTGTTGAAAATGAACGAGGCAAAAGCTTCAAGGCAAGCGTGTTTGCTCCCTAAAAGGGTAATCAACCGGCTACCGGTGCGGTCAATCAATACTTTAGTTTAACCCCTTTCTATGCCTTCTACATCACGCACTCAATATTATAAGTCAGCATATAGAATTATATTGCAAAATGTATAGAAACACTGATAGGAATAAAATATCTGAACAATTGTATCATTGAAAGTGAATTGTATTACTACAAGTATAAAAAGCGGTCAATTTTATAACAGTGTATTGATTGAATAATAGGTAAATTCTTCACTCTCTTATTTTAGAAGTTACAGGGGGTGACACATTTTACCACTTTGGAAGTGTCTCTCTCGCAAACTATTCAGTTTAGAAAAAAAAAATAGAAACCTCAATATCATTTTTGAAGACCTATCCATAAATACGCCACACGTATGAGTTTAATATGCCTTCTACATCACGCACTCAATATTATAAGTCAGCATATAGAATTATATTGCAAAATGTATAGAAACACTGATAGGAATAAAATATCTGAACAATTGTATCATTGAAAGTGAATTGTATTACTACAAGTATAAAAAGCGGTCAATTTTATAACAGTGTATTGATTGAATAATAGGTAAATTCTTCACTCTCTTATTTTAGAAGTTACAGGGGGTGACACATTTTACCACTTTGGAAGTGTCTCTCTCGCAAACTATTCACTTTAGAAAAAAAAAATAGAAACCTAAATATCATTTTTGAAGACCTATCCATAAATACGCCACACGTATGAGTTTAATAAAAAAAAAAAAAACTAGTTTCAGTTTTATGTATGGGGAACCCCAAAAGTTATTGTTTTTTTTCTATTTTTGTGCGAAAATCTTAATGCGGTTCACACAATACATCTACTAACCAAGTTTTAACAGTACAGATCTTATAGTTTCGAAAAAAAATGGCTGTGACATACGGACGGAAAGACAGACAGACAGACATGACGAATCTATAAACCCTTGTATAAACCCTAGTAACCACGCAGTAACCCAAGGGATTATTAAGAACAATTTGTTAAATAACACAATCCTTTTACGATGACAGTCCCAAGCACAGCTCGGCGGCATTATTACACCTCGACTCGCTTTACAAACAACCTCTTTCATAAATGCTCCACATGATAATTCACGCCGATTGTTCACGGTCTGGTACACTCGGTAAAGGTAAACCGCAAAAAGATTTTTGTTTACCCGTTTTTTTATTCATGCGCGGAGTCTGCGGCTTTGACCACTATACGGAGTGCTCGCGGTTGGGTAGAGAGTAAACGGGGCAATTCGTTTTTTGCGATCGCGTGTATGTTTGGGGGAACATGTACGTAGACAGCTGCCGATAATAATTACTCAACACGCAAACGAGTCTGAACTCTTTCGCACCTTGCCACCGCTGCTGTTATCGTATTTACTTTTGTTTTCACTAAACACATAATAATTATTATTATGAAACCAATTTGCCAGTTTCATCATCATAATTAAAATACTTGCATTCTTATATAACAATATGTGGTATTACATACTACTTTCCTGCTGAAATCGTGATAATATAACTTCATTTATGAATATGCTAACTACCTACTGGTTATGTTGACTGCTAGTCAGAATGTATTATAATAGCTGTATGTTTAGGTTAATTGATTTAGTTCATTCAAAAACAGTATAAATTGTACAGAACATACAGTTTTTGAACTATGTTTTTGAATTGAATGAGAAATTCATATTCCTTGAATGGATAAAAGATAGAAATTTGGACAGCTGAATTAAAACTTTTCGTTGGTCTCGTGGTTAGCTTATGCGACTGCTAATCAAGTGGTCTCGGGTTCAAATCCCGGGTCGGGCCAAAAAGTGCTTTTGGATTTTTCTTAGGAAATTCCTAATAGCAGACCGGAGTTTGGAAGTTTGGCGGTGATTCACGCCCGTGCCTCGGAGAGCACGTAAAGTCGTCGGTCCCGGTTGTCATGAACATCTATGGCAATCGTTATTGGGAAGTCAGTGCCCTCAAATATACTGACAACTAGTTCAATCTTCGAATTTCAGCTCTCCCTTAGGGTTTCGGAGGTCCGATGCCAGGTAAAACCGGTTGAACTAGTAGCCGACCCCAAATAAACTTGGGAATAAAGGCTAGGAAGATATTTTGGAAGAAATATTCCAGCAAGTATTAAAGACGACGGATTTTCTAAATGCAATTTTAGTCAGTCAAGAGCATACTTTTTAGTCTTGAAAATTATTTGACGTTCTTTAGAGTAGACATCTGCTATCATTACCTGATCTAATTGACAAGCTTAGTTCCACAAAGTGATTTCACGTTTCCTTTTTTATAAAAATTCGTCACAAAATCCTTATATTTGTCACAAACTTAATATTATATTCTTATTATTTATAGAATTTCAAAGACCCAGCTGCCTTGTTTTAACTCTGCCTTTAATAAATAATATAAATGTACGTTTAATTTTTATTATCTGTTTGTATCTTTGTCAATGAGGATAAATGGTACTGCGAACATTACTCATCAATATTTCTCAAGGCTATATGAGATGACTGTCTGCATAATAAGATATACTTGTTGGGTTGGTTTTCGTGGAACATTCTACGACATATTTGATTTAATATACGTATTTATTTGTCTTTTATGGGTTAGCTATAAGTTACTTACTTAGAAAAAGTGTTTAAGTCTTTAATTTATTAATATGGTATTCTAGTTTAAGATTTTTGAGCCCCGCGGTGTTACCTGCGTTTGTTGTTGTAACCGCTGGCAACGCCGGGGGGCGAAGCTAGTCTAAAAAAAGTAGCCTAAGGTACTCCTTATATCATCAGCTATCTCCCAGTGAAAGTCCCGTCGATATCGGTCCAGCCATTCCAGAGATTACCCGGAACAGACAGACAGTAAGACAAAAATGGTAAAAAAAAATTTTTGGCATATGTACCGTGTATACATACATATATGCATTTTATATTACAAACAGACACTCCAATTTTCTCGGAACCCTTATAGATTCGTCACGTCTGTCCGTCCGTCCTCGACTTACCGTCCAAACGGTAAGTGCGAGAAAGATGAAACTTTGCATGAATATGACATGTGTTGTAATTACGTCGACAAAGTGCTACAATAAAATTATGAAAAATATTTTTTATTTGGGGTACCTCCCCGTAAAGTGGGGATGTTTTTATTTTTCTCGCGGCTACTCCATCGTGTGGGGTATTATTAGATAGGTCTTTTAAAAACATTAAAGGGTTTCTAAGACGATTTTTTAATTTAGTCATCCGTTTGCGAGAAATTCCACTTTAAAGGGCACTTTTTTGTTAAAACAGGGCGTCCCCCCCCCCCCTCTAAAAGCTAAACGGCTGGCTCAAAAAATCTGGAAAAATTCGTGATGGTGTTCTATACAATGAACTTTAAAAGAAAACTATAATGGATTAGATCACTTAGTTAGTTCAAGAGCTATAGAGGCTTAACTTGTAAAATGCGCTTCCTTGGAAATACATCATACAAAATTAACACATTATTATGTTATCATAACAATTATCTATTGGATACGAATTTAAATCCACGTACCGTTATGGGTGACGGAGGAACCCTTTCCTGTGCGTGGCCTGACACTTGGCCGATTTTTATTATCATAACATATTGGACGTTCTAAATCTATTGCGTATCTTTTCTTATTCCCCAATCAACCAATCATCATCATTAACAACCCATAATACCCAAACCCTCAGTGGCGGGTTCGGCTCTTCTCTCAGAGGAGGGTTAAGGCCATACGATGCCCCGCCGGCCGTGGCAGGTTTGGGGACTAGCAAAACAACGTTGTGGCTACATAATCTTACCTAAAGTTCACTGTTGTCTAATTTTATATATTGCAACGCACCAGTGAAATAAACTTACACGCGAGCGACGCTATAGATATAAAACACTTCCTGGCCTCAATTTACACCTAATAACTATTAAATACTATGTAAATCTAGAGCTTTGTTTGACAGAAGCGTGGAATAAAATGCAGAACGTAGTTACCTTAAAAACTTCTATTGAAGAAAACATATATGTAGATCACTCTAAAAGCATTTAACTATATTCGTTATTCTGGAATGTTAAAAACAAAGTAAATAAGGTAACCTTAATATCATCAACCTATCGCAGGCCACTGCTGGACATAGGACTCTCCCATTGCGTACCACTCTGATCGATTTTGAACCTTATAAAGGATATATTTCGGAATTACAGGTCAGGACAAAAAAAAGTTTCCATGAATGTGGAAACTTTTTTCACTAAACTAGTTTCAGCGAAGAATTATGGGATTTACCGTTGTTGTTTTAAGAACTATTAATGTAACTAATGTACCTGTAGAAAATGTGGTACAATCCTTCAAATCAATGATAACGCAACGCCCAATATGCAACCTATACAAAATTTTCCTTTTTGTATAATTCTAGTTATCTTTCTGTGCTAAAATAATACACTGTGTGAATGATAATTCAGAAGAGAAATCCGACATCAATACAGATTCAATTTTGTATCATGGCAGACTATTCTGCTTTCACCTCGAGAGTTCCGACGCTTGCGATACTGCGGTTGTTAGTACTTTATACGACTGGTTAGAAATATATCCGTTGGCAAACACGTGCTGACGTGTAAAAGCAGTATTAAAACGGGCGTCTAAATTACCTATGTAAAGTTAATTCAATATCATTATAGAGTTGGTATTATAAAGCATATCACCAATGGTAACGCTACTAACGTAGTAATGAAGTACTCTGTTACGTAGTAGAAGCTAATTTATCAGTCACATTCTACATCATATTTCCCATAACATTAACGATATGTGCACATGTCAATATTCCAAACTATATTTTTATTAAGTGTACTCTTATGTCGAATGTATTTGGTTCAGTAGGTCCAGAGATAGCTCCATACAATCTTACCAACTTTACCTCTTTAGAATATTAGTACAGATATTAAGTAGTGTAGTGAAAATGTTTCGACTCGATTTCAAGTCAAAATACTTTTTTCAATATCTAATTATTTCACTTTACCCATTGATCCATAAAATAACAACGTATGTTAAAGCTGTATTTAATTTCGCACTTCACTAAACGCCTGAATTTTCGAGAATGACTAATTAAGTATAAGGAAATTTATTTAATATAAATTTTATGCATAGCGAACTTATTTCTTCTTGCTTGATAATCGGCACATATCTGAATTGTGCTGGTCAAGCATATCTCTGTATAATTTCCGTCTTTGACTTTACTAATATATGACGCAGGAATAATGCTCCTTACTATTTTAAGCAGTTTTAATTTTAAGTTTTAAACTAGAGAGGTCACTAAGCCACCACAGTATGGATCACAACGATGCAATGTCATCAGGCCTCTGTCTGTATTGACTATTAGTAGTAGTACTATGGGAGGCATAAATAGGTATACAAAAGACAAACATTACGCTGCGATAGATTTCTAAAGCCGAGTCTGGTCTTTCTGAGCCAGATCATCCTCAGGTTTAGATTTCAGGGTACTGATTTCGCAAGATAAAATATCCGAATTTTAAGGAATGCGCTGAACAACTGCATTCAGGTTGTAGTTCAAAACATTTATGTGAATCGCCATTTTCCATTGTGATTATTTGGATTGTACCTTATATGTTTTATGTTGTAGTAAAAATAAATGGGTAACTGGTTTATATTCCTTTCATATTATATACAGAGTCTGCTTGGTGACATCAATAGTCATGACTTGGTGAAATTTGGCCCGAATAGGTACATTTTCTTTATAGCCTTATAATATTCGAGCCTTTATTATATCTAAGACAATTATGCCAGTTGGAATGTTTCCTAACACAGCGGTATAATTAGTCCCTAGTATTGTGATTGATCTCATTTTCTTTGTGACCGTCGGGGCAATGTATAATGGGTGAAATAATCTGGCGCTAAGCCAATATACACCATACAAAACATGACGACGCTTTTGTTCCACTAAAAATGTTAAATGGCATTATCTGAATACAAGACTCTCTAAATGGTAAATAGACCTATTGCATTGTACTTTATTGAGTGATAAATATATCTTGGTTATAGAAGGTCATTGACGAACTAAAGAAAAGTTAATTTATTTTATTTTCAATTCATTAGCACACTTTCGAATAGGTTTATTTTAAAAGCTATAGGAGAAAGTTTGAATTCCGCAGCGCTATGCTGTTTTAATCAAGAAGATCAATTGATTTAAAGGATGGAAAGATGGAAAAGATATCCAATAGTTTTAAATTACAGTCATTTGAATAGACGCATATGCTTTAACTTTTCATGTACAAAAATGGTATGCATTTAATGGTTACAGTGTTATTCACATTGTTATTGCTGATGGAATCATATGCAATCTTTGTAAAATGCAGTAAAGAATACTACAAAAATACTACGGTATTACATTCTTACAAAATTCGTATTACCTTATACGTATGTACATAACCTTCAAGAACTCAAACATTCCAAATTCTAACAACCCTACCCTATTCATTGTTACACAGGTGTGTAAGAGCTTGTTTTACGTTTGATGTCATACAATTTGCCTTTATTAAAATGTTAATTTTCCGGTTTGTAATGTATAAAGAATAATATAAAAATAATTTCTATGTAATAAATATAGTATGTTGTGTTACTACTTATTCAAAGAAGTAATTAATCAGTACTTTAGTCGTCTTAACTTCAAGATACTTAGGGTCGTTTTCAACAACGTCCTCTAAAATTAAGGGCCACTTACAGAGAGTTAGGTAACCCTTAGTGATATTTTCGTTCTTTACCAACATTTAGGAGATACTTAAGTGCTTGGATGTCTCTTAATTTTTAAGGGATCCTAGTAAGGAGACGGTTTAACTATAGTTGATGAAAACGGGCATTTAAAGATATCAGGAGCTACATACAGTTAATGCTAATGCTTAATGAAATATTATTAATATGAGTATATCACGCAATCATTCAAATATCCAACGCGTGTAAAACCTAAACCAATCAGATTTAATTCCAACACACACGACCAATGAAAGCTATACAAACAAGTGTGATTAACAACAGCGTGCACTATAAGGAAACTAATGTGTGATAATAAAGTTTTAAATTCATTTTAAAGTGTTCATGTAATGCGAAGAAATAATTTATGTGTTGAAAGAAATTAGCTACATAAAAGAAACAAACCGGATAACATGTTATATGCAGTTCATATTTCTCCTTTATTGTCTACTAGCTGAGTCCCGCTGGTGTTACTCGCGGTCATTGTTGTAAATCGCGAGAAACGACGCGGACCGAAGCTAGTCTAAAAATAATAGGCCTAAGTTATTCCTTATATCATCAGCTTTCTGCCAGTGGAAGTCCCGTCAAAATCGGTCCAACCGTTCCAGAGATTACCCGGAACAAACAGACAGACGGACAGACAGACCACAATTTTAAAAAATGCATTTTCGTGTAAGTAAATTATATACTCTTTTAAGTATTAATTTTATATTACATACAGACACTTCCATTTTAATTATTTGTATACATATGGTATAGATTCTTCAATCGTTATTTAATATACTTAAGTACTCGTGGTACATACAAATATCACTTTAAAACATTTATTCCTGTTCCGTAACGATAAATCGTAATAATTAATTTTCGCAGACCGATTTACGTAGATTTATTGAATGTGTATAAGAAATGTTGCAGATTAGTTTGATCGGTTATATAAAAATCTGAGCAAATCGGTCTGCACAGACCAATCGTGGGGCTTATGCAAGTTAATAAATAAAAATCTCTAATTAAATTATATAGTTAATTATCGTTTTTGAATCAAATTATGTAAAGTTCTTTACAAACATATACATTAGATGATTTCATAAAATCTTATTACGAAAACGTTACGAAATTAAATTTCACTGTATGCCTGCCTTACACTTTCTAGATGCGAACGTATTGTATTAGATCGTATTGAAACTAATGTAATGTCTTTGTCTAATTTAAAGGTGTAAAACTTGTAACTTGGTTAATTATTTAAAATATGGACAAACGCTTATTGTTAATATTTGAACATAATATTCAATTTTACCTCAGTAATAAAAGGAACCGCAAGTGTTCATAAACATTGTTACAATTACCCATTATTACGACAGCAATTTTACTATCAATATCAACAGGGTAGGTGTCAACTCCATGCTTGCGGTTCGATAACAAGTTGAGTCACGAAAGGGTTTCCCAGAATGACTCACTAGTTACTTGTGGGCCTAACCTAACGTGTATCTTATCCTCACTAATAAAATCCTATATAACTTGTAATTATTCAAGCCAGACCAGACCATGCGTTTTTATGAATACTAAGTCACATGTATCATTAAAAGTTACTTGATAGCAAAATAATAGTTAGCTGTAATAAACGACATGTCAATATTGCCTTTGTCGCATCAACATTAAATATTGAACATAATTTTTATGTAAATACGATGCAAAACGAATATTGATAGTGCGTCAAGTTGCGACAATAGACGAGGCTAAGTTATGTACGTTTATTGATTTTTATTCCGGTTGAAAGCTGGTGAAATGCTATTTACAAGTACCTACTTTGAATCAACGCAATAAAAAATGGACAATAGGTGTTGTCATAAAATGTATTATTGAATAACTGTCTTGTACTCTTATAATATACTAGCTTTCGGCCGCGGCTCCGCCCGCGTGTATGTCGGTTATCGCGGTAAAAAGTAGCCTATGTCCTTTCCCAAGTTCAGTTCTACCTTCATACTAAATTTCATCAAAATCGGTTGTGGTTTAGGCGTGAAAGCGTAACAGACAGACAGAGTTACTTTCACATTTATAATATTAGTAGGGATTATTTCGCCTCGTTAAATTAATAACAGTTTGTAACTACGTACTTATTAATTAATTTAGGATAATCAAATCAATTTTAAGAGTTTCTACTATAATCTGTTAGTAGATTTTCGAAACCTTTATAATCAATTCAATTGATTTGTGTTGTTTTCTTAGTTTTGAATAATTGTCTTGGAATGTAAAACTAGTGATTTGAGATCATTCTGCTTTTGGAAATTATAGAGAGTGGGAGACTCGGAAGATCCTGTGAGTAGATCGATTTTTATTATTTACTTTTTGTAAGTCAGTAATGCTGACGTCACCACTCACCACCACGTTTCTAAAAACTAGTCCAGAGGTGTTACTCGCGATTATTGTTGTACATCGGGGTAAGGCCGCGGAGCGGAGCTAGTCTAAATAAGTTAGACTAAGTTTTTTTTATATTTTCGGACATTCTTATACACAACATCATTTAGTCCCACACTAAGCAGAGCTTGTATTATGGGTACTAGGGTAACTGATATAAATACATAAACATACTTTTTTTTTGTAAATACCTACTTACATATTATATATAGAAAACACCCAGACTCCGAAACAAATAATTAT
The DNA here is from genome assembly GCA_932526445.1 of Phragmatobia fuliginosa. Taxonomy (NCBI): domain Eukaryota; kingdom Metazoa; phylum Arthropoda; class Insecta; order Lepidoptera; family Erebidae; genus Phragmatobia; species Phragmatobia fuliginosa. The sequence continues at coordinate 9,818,454 of OW052065.1, read as the reverse complement.
GGATCACACAAACATTTGGTCCGACCTGGGAATCGAACCCGAGAACAAAAAGGCAGGTCAATCAGTTACTCCTTATGTTATCAGCTTTCTGCTAGTAAAAGTCCTGTCTAACTCGGTCCAGCCGTTTCAAATCAGAGATTTTCCGAAACAAACAGATAGGCAACAGTCAAACAAAAATTTTTGAAATACCTTTTTTTGATGTAAGTACCGTAAATACTTTCATATCCATTTAGTAAGAATATGTGTTAATTTGATTGTACAAACAGACACTTCAATTAATTTATTTGTATGTATATAGATTGATAGTATGAGTAAAACCTTAGTTACGTCTGCATTTGTAGGGTATGCCCATAATTGATCAGAGTGGTGAGCAATGGGAGAGACCAATGTATGTCCAGCAGTGGACTGCGATGATGCGTAAAGCTTATATATTTTACTCTGTTAACCAGTGTCCTCCTTTTCTAGCCAATAAACAAGTTCTGTATGACTAATAAAGACGGCTAGCATATTATGTCAAGATTGGTAATTTTACAATGATCTTACCCACGACAACGGCACAGTATTTTAAAGCAATTTGTTAATGTCTATCTACATTTATTAAAAAAAAAAAAACAAAAGGTTGTGCAAACAACAATTTCAATAGTGATATATACATTAATGTTAGGTCACTTAACCCGCCGTCACTCGCGCGGGGTGCTATCAGCACCCCACGCATTTTTGAACGTAAAAATGAATAATAATTTCTCTAGTTACACATCCGCGCGTCTCAGTACCTTCAAGTGACCTTTAAAACAGTCGACAAGGGGCGAGAGGGGTAGTGTTGTGCCAGCGCTTGCAACGTAAGGACGTGTTAAACTTTGTATGGGGTGGTCACGACACCCCGCGAGCGCTCGTGTTATACTTTTACGGGGGTTACTTTACAGCAAGGTACGTGTTTTCAATTATTTTGTTAGAGTAAATTATTTAATTGTACCCTTACTTACTATGGTATAAATAGTTGTGTTTTTCGAAGCATACATTTAATGCTTTTTTTCAAATTTAGTAACTTTTTTTTCATTTTGTTTTCAGATGAGTTGGGAACAAGAGCAAGCGAGATTGGCAGGTTTGTTAGAAGAAATAAAAGGATAACGAAGACAATGTTGCAGTGGAAACTGGTGCCAGCATGGATGAAGATTTTGTTCAGGAATCTGATCATGATTCTTTGTCAAAACAGGATGCTTCATGGGTTGAAAAGTCAGAAGTAGAAGAGGCTAAAACCGAGGATCGTCAACGGGATTACATCGGAAAAGATAAAGTTACTAAGTAGCACAAAGTCAAGGGTCGTACTTCAATTAGAAGCCGCAATTTCAATTATCTACAATTGGAATATAACGCGATCACAACCTAACATGAAAAGGCCTGAATTTTTGGAATCATTGGGTTTGAGCATGCTTCAAGGTCACCTTGAAAATAGATCTTTATAACTAGGGTTACCCAAAGCACTCAAGAGGATGTTGAATGCTTCTGGATCAAGCACCGAAGGAATGGGACCAACAAAAAAGTAGCGCTGTATAGTTTGTCCGCTCTCTAAACATTGAGTCACTGCAATTTTTGCAAATAAACCATGGGTCCAAAACACATGAAGTTAATTTGCAGTTCTTGTTACGAAAAATAAGTTTTTTTTATTAATTTTGTTAATTAATCCCTATATTTATGATTTTCAAGGAGAAATTTTATGTTAAAAACTAAGAAGATTTATTTTTTCTGGTTCTTTGAGGAAAGATCTCAATGTTGTTACTGAAAAGACTGATTACTATAATGTTTTGTACAATAGTAATAAAGTAGATTATTAAATTTACGTTTTTAATTTACATACGTCATACAACACTAAATAATAAAATTCTGTTATATTTCCATTAACTGATATTATATATATAAAAATGTACATTGAGTGTGTGGGGTGGCTACAGCACCCCGCGAGTGCTCACGAGGCTAAAAACCGCGCGAGTGACCGAGGGTTAAAGCTTACAGAAACTCGTAATAAGAAAATCAATAGAAATTGTTACCACAGTAGCTATTGGTTCTCTTTAAATAGCCGTTTATTGTTATCTAAATGTAGTTAGTTAGGTCACGTACGTTTGGAATCCGCTCTCCTTCTATTGACAGTCAAATTTTGAAGCGCAAACATAAATCTCATTTAAACCTGACATTTATATCGACGACTTATTCAAACCAGTAAGCTACAAATTGAGCTTTTATTTATTCATGTGAAGGGAACGATGTTGATATGGGTCGAGGTCGGTCTGTAAAGGACACTTTCAGCCCGTGTTCGCTATAAGGTTCAATACCTACAGTTTTATTATTCAGCGAAAATCAATGTTTCTATTGCAGTGTGGTCTTTGAATGTGCGTCATTGTAAGATTGGCGATAGTACATAAAGCAGTCAAAGAAGAAAAGGTATTTCTTACACATGTATTTTCTATGCAAGCATGATTACAGATAACAGTGTGAAAAATAGGAGTTATTCTTTCGGCTGCCTTTATTAAATGTTAAAAGTCTATTGCGTATGCGCGATATAATTACACCCGTTCCGCTTTGTAAATGATATGTGTACTCTTGACATAAAAATTCAAATCATGGTAGGTCAACATTATTTGTACATTGGTGATAATATAGTGTTAGGACGTACATCACACTAATCAAACAAATCTTTATTTAAGTAGCGAATTCCATAAGATATCCAGTAATTAATTAACCAACGATGTTTCATATTTACATTTAATAATCAATTCTTCTAAGATGTATGTAAGTCTTCTCTATATTTCTTTAGATCCTTTATTGAAAGTATATCATCATCTCGGTCAAATGTGGTCCAGTGCTGGGCATAGACCTCTCCTAAGTTTCTCTACAACAACCGCTCCACTGCTGCCGGCATTCAACGTCTTCCTGCGACCTTCACCAGGGTCGTTGGACCACCTTATGGAGGGGCTATCAACGCTGCGTCTTCCGGAACGCAATTGCCACTCCAGAACTTTTTGGCCCCATCGTTCGTCGTTTCTAAACCGCTCCGCCCCACTGAAGTTAAGCAATTTTTGGGCAAGATGTCCTCATTCTAGATTCGATTACGCACAGAAACTCCGAGCATTACCTTCTCCATTGCTATCTAGGTGACTTTGGGCCATCATATGAGGCCCATCGTGAACAAACACGTCTCTGTACCATAAGTCATAAAACACACCGCTCAAAGACTTTAGTCTTGAAACACTACGATATTTGAAAAACAAATGAAATGTTTGTAGCTTCCCAAACGCCGCCCAACCTAGTTGGTAATATCAGCTCTTCGATAGCCAATTTGGCACCCATAGACATTAGCACAGCCCAAGTCGGAATGAAGTCTATGGTACTAAAGTCTTTCCAGAAACCTGCTTTTTCGCGAGGCTAAAAGTCGTCATTTCATTAGCAAATGTTACAAATATTTTTAAAGTAAGCACCACCATACCCTTGAGCTATGTCTACGGTGGCTTACCACCCTGAATAAAGGAATAAAGTAACTTCTGAAGAATTTTCAAAACCGGCCTTCAAAAGTTCCAACTGTCAAAATGCCGTCTTTTGTCTTGCCGTCTCAGGGTTATACTAATGTCATACTGACTGACGTCCCGGTGTACCTAGTGCTGGGTTAACTTAGCCCTTGTAAATCTTATAACCTCTTAAACTACTAACAATAACTTTAAGCAAGGGGTCTGTATTTTATTTAGCTAAATGCATAATGCTATCAAATTTATCGACGTTTCTGTCTTATGTGCATTAAGTACCACTTTATTACAGTGAGCATACCATATAATTTCTATTTCTAAATAAATAAATAGTTTCTTTATGCCTATTTAGTTATGAAACTGCAAATACCTTATAATAAAGCATCTTGTCACTTTAGACTTAAAAGTTAAGTATGAAAGTAAATCTTGTTATTAAATTTAATGAGCTGTAATTATCATTGTCTGCAATGAATGTCGGCTGGGGACAATTCGAATTTTCGTTAATTGTATGCCTTGTATATACTTACATATATAATAACATAGGAAACAAATCATAAGGCTCTTATTCAATAATATAATTAGCAGGGATAAAGAACTGAAAACAAGGGAGACTAGAAAATGAGACTGTCTCCAACCGATCTATATAAAAGGTAATAAATAAAATGGCTAGCTAATAAAAGAAAATAAACAATTTTACTGGTCTTCAGCGAATCGAACGGGTGTTGTTGATTAACTGTTACTAAAGGACTCATTGCAAGAATTTACTTAATATAAGTAATCGTTTGTCAATTTCTCTCAGAAATGAATCTAGTCATTTCATCCTTCCTCAAATCTACTTAGGTCGAGTGATTAAAATTGAACTTAATTGAAGATAAACAAAAATAATATAAAGAAGCACTCCAAAATCTGAATTATTGATATAGGTAGGTACTCTTTAAGGTTCCAACTGAAATTTTCAAATATCGTGCCAATATCATTTTGTTGTTTTGAAAATCTCAACAGCAACTGCAAATCTGTAGTACTGCCGGATCAATATCGATAGACTCACATCGTAAACATGAGTCTATCGACGAACACTGATCATTGAACCCAAGATTAAAATATAAATAGAGTAATGTGACTGTAATACACCTCTGCTTACCCTTTTAGCTTTAAGTGTGAGTTTACAAGAATGTAGTTAAAAGTAACTACATAAAATATCACAAATAAAACTATTTAAAAATACGCATTTTTATATTCAATAAGGTTTTATATAAGGTACACCTAGTAGACCATTACCCACATAAATAATTGCACATTAAAATAAGAACAGCATCTCGGGTGAGTACAACGTCGTCCGATCAAGTTCAGGTTTGCAGGTAACACCTGCCAGATGCCTTAAGAAGCCAAGCCCCGTATGAACAAATAAAATAAATTCACTTGAATACGGCAGGACGTATAACGTGCGTCGTCTAGTTTTTGTAAGACATATTTCAGTTTTTCTTAGATTCGCATAGCAACCTTGAGTCGATCCCCTCAGTTACGCTTCTGTGGGAACGATTGAGAACACACGTTTCATTTTACTTCGACCGTCTGGAGCCCATGTGAGCTGACGCATCCGGCGACTTCTCGTAAGGGTCCTACATTCGTCGACATACATACATGTTTACTTATTAAACTTTATAAGGTACTATATATTATACGGCAGCATTGAGCAGAAACAGTAAAGCTGACATGAACATGTTTGAAGTGCTCGATGTTTAGTGTCTGATTTAGTTTATTGAAATGAAATAATGTTGTATACCTACACATCTTTTATGGAAATGAATAAACGATGGGAAGAATTATATAATTAAAAAATCTAACCTTGGTAATATGTAGTATAAAGTTGAAAAGTTTGTCTGTTTAGTTGTAATCTCAGAAAATCTTGGTCCGATATAAAAATCATTTAGTGTTAGATAGCTCAGATATCGAGGAATCACGCTAAGACGAAAGACAAATAGAGCGAATTAGCAATTAAAAACATTGCGGAAATGGGGGAAAATTATTTCTTTACAGAGCTTCCATTACGTAAGCTGCGTAAACGTTTAAAGTCACAAAAACAATGTATGGAAGTTTTTTTAAATCATATACCTACATCACTAATGCTGGAAATTACTATTGTATATTAATAAAATTACGATAAGATTATAAAAGATAGATTTAGTTTAAATGTAAGCAATTAAATGAACAAGATTTTTCATCCATTATAATCTGATATCCATACTAATGTTTTATAAATTCGAAAGTAACTCTTTCTGTTATGGTTAAACCACTGCATCAATTGCAATGAAATTTGGCACGTAGATACATTGATTCTTGAGAAAGCGAGTAAATAGGCTACTCTACACAGTGATAACCAACATAGAAGCGTGCCGAGTCGCGTGCAAAAACTAGTTTCCTTATAACGTTTTAAAAATATATGTTCAATACAAGTTATTACAACTAAAGTTTTGAATATCATTTGTGATACCTATCTCAAAACCCGTTGACCTCTAAACGACTTGTTTATTAATATCAGTATTTAAGATTATTCCTTAATTCTATTAGCAATTGATATTATTTTAATTAACATTATGTATGTTTAAGACAATTTTATAACAACGTTTCATATATGTGTATACTTTAAAGAAATCTGGCAATATGCAACACTAGCCATTGTTCGCGGTTCCAAAGTAGCCTATGTCCTTCCTCAAATGCCAAAGTAAAAAAAGTGAAAAATTTCATTGAAATTTATGTAGCGGTTCATTTACGAAATCTATTTCCTATAAACTGTACAAAATCCCAAGAAATTTAACGGGTTGTATAATAAATAATATTCTTATCTATATAATAATATTAAATAAATGTACACAAAAGATATAAATTTGACATATATGCATAACATGGTGTTATTATGGAATGATTTGAATAATTACGTGTCACGGCGTTCAAACACTCCAGATTTAACTTTAGCAATTAAGAATAGTGAGACTAATGGCCGTATCATGAATGTTAAAATCGTTTATTTGTTGTTGAGACGCTCTCCACCCAGAGTCGGCGGCGTGCCTCATTTAATGGAGCAATAAAAAATGTTCGACTGTGCTTACGTAATCCATATTATTTCCGCGTCGAAGCCATTGCGGAGGTCAACGCGCGTATAATCTCGCTATCGTACAGCTATTGTCATTATTGTTTCGAAATAAGGGCTTTCGCAAAGGCAGTCTGGTGTTCAAGAATAGATATAGAAGAAGTTAACCAGCTAAGTATAACCATAACATGAGATATGAAATTTCCATAAAAAATAGAATACAACAAGTCGTGATAAACATAAATAATATACAGTCAAACCTTGATAGGTGAGAACTGGATAAGTGAGAAAACTCTATAAGTGAGAGTAATAGCCAGGACCCGTCATTTTAAGCTCCTAAAACCTCTATTAGCGAGAAACAGAAACCTCTATAAGGGAGAGTAGTTTTTCCCTGATAGACCTCCGTAAGTGAGACTGCTACTTATCTATACCTCTTTAAGCGTCAGTCGAGCTTTATTTGTTGCGTGATCAGGCCTTTTTCCCGTCCGACGCCCGGCTGCGGGCGGAGCTGCTTCTGAAGACAAGTGATTTAACTTTCTTTGGGGCAACGCCGACGGAACTCTCAAAGAACCACACCCTGAGTAGACTCGCCGAGTAGAATCGCGTTTGTCACAAATCTTTGTGAATAAGAGAGAAACGCAACCCATGCACCTGCATTAGCGAGAAACTCGGGTTAGTCAGAAACCTCTATAAGCGAGAATGAGATTGTGCTCCCTTGAACTCTCGCTTATCCAGGTTTGACTGTATATAATAAATAAATAGTCCCGAATCCACATTGTTCCTTGAGCCTCTGCAGTTACGGAGAGACATCGCCTCAATGGCGGTCCTCTATCGCCTTTACCATGTAGAGTGTTCTGAAGAGCTCTTCCAACTGATCCCTCCTTCTCAAAGACTGGAACTCACTACCAGCTCACGTGTTTCCTTCCCACTATGATCTCGGGTTCATTAAACGGCTCGAGAAAAAGCATCTAACTAAGCCGCCATAGTATGGGGCGCCATACATTATTGTCTGCATTCACAGCAAGTTGGTGCCCCCCACTCTTGGATTCTGCTTATGCTTTCCATCAGGCAGGGTAGAGTTACTTTGGTAGGCTAAATACCTATATAAAAAAAAATAACTGTTCGATTCTATTTAATCATTCCATTTTATTTTTCCGACATGAACAATTGGGCAAAGTAAAAGATGAGGTAAGTAAATTTTAAATTCTTTTGTATTCAATGCCTGTAAAATAATAATCACCTAACAACGAACTAATTGTTTGCATAAAAGATCGTAAGAAGAATAGGTAAGAGTCCGTGTGGCCTGTTACAAAAAGAAAGTCGGAACGAATTGTAAATCCGATCATAGCGCCCGGTGACGCCCAACTATATATCGAAACAATTGAAACGGGTCTTATGAGTGTTGAAGACGGACAATCCCAACATTGTGCAATGCCTCACAAAAGAAGGCCAGAGAAATCCATGCTTTGCGACTTTCGAAAAAAAATCTTGACACTGTTCTTTACTTTATTTATGACGGTGGCTGTAAATCAGTCGAACTTATAGTAAGTCCTACGTCAATAAGCGCACTAACAATTGACACAAAGAACTGTGGGGAGAATAAGATTTTTATTGTTCCTTGTAAACTATTTATGACCTTAGAACATCTGTTTCAGTTGTGAGTTTGTTAAGATATTTTGTTTACATTTGAACGAATGTCGTAGCCACAAATCAGCTGTTTGCGATACGTAAAATATTGATACTAATATTCCTTATATCTTGTATAAATGCATATATACCTATAATGCTTCCTAGTAGTCTTAAACTGTATACTTATTTTCTTGATTTGGCTCCAGTGATAAATAAAACTTATTTGACATTTTTTTAAACAGACGTCAAAGAGTTGTCGAACATTTTTTTTTATTCATCGCTTAAAATTTACGACCTCGCTTAATCTATGTACATACGGGTAAGGTTTCAATGGTCAAAGTATTATAGAGCATTGTTTGGTTATTTAAATGCTTTGTGCACTGTGACAGATAAGGGAACTGCAATGCGCATTGATGGCACAGTAACAATAGAATTTCGTGTGCTCAATACTCGCATTCTCTCTATCAGTCAAGTTGGCATGTATGAAAAAATAAATTCTGACTGCAAAATGGTCTTAAAGTAATCCTTTAAAGATACTTTCGATAAAAAAGAAACAGGAAAACAGTATCGCTTACATGTAAATAGACAAAAACATTCGTGTTTTAAGAAAGGTATACAAGGCCGAGCAACACTGAGTTACGAGTTTGAAGGTTATGTTAACAAATAATAGATAATTTAACTATTGTGTACAGGTAATTTATAGTATTTAATTTGTACGAAACAACTTCTAGAACATAATTGAAACCTATTTACATTTCAAATCACAGATTAATCATTATACCAAATACTTCAAATTAAAATCTGCTAAAAATTCTTAAAGAATTTGATTATGTTTTTAAAAATAACACGAACGAGCCGCCACGACCAACATTTGGTACATTACTAAGAATTCCTTTCACTAGATCGACCTTTGTCTGTCGATAGTTTCGTCAAAATGGAACGGAGGCGCCAGAAAGTGGAAGACCGTAAAATTAAGGCTTTAGACACTTGATTAGAGTTGAAACCACCATTCACAGAAATAAAGATGATGTTATCAATGATTATTATTTAAACATACAAGCGTAAGTTTGAACAACAACAAAGTTATGACACAACTCGATTTTCCACAGAAGGACTAAAGAAACAGCAAAATTAATATCATCTTAAATAACTTTGCTACTTGGCAAAATACGCTGATATTACCATATCACCGCATCATCATCATCAACCGCTTATCGCAGTCCATATATGCTGGAAATAGGCCTCTCCAAATGCACACCACTTGGTTCGATCCTCGGCTTACATATCACTGGTGATTTGTCAATTATTACATCTATCTTAGAGGTGATGATGATGAGAAATAATAATAGTGCGGTTAATCGCAGTCTTCTATAGTATAGTGTTTCCCGGCTCAAGTGATATTCAAGCAATTATAAGTCTTTTGCGATGCGTTTAATTTTAGATATAACCAAATTAAATATTAGTAAGTAAATAGTTTTCTTAGAAGTAGGTAAGTACAACTTTAATCACAAACTAGTCACTAAACGTCTTTAATTTGCCCAAAACGTGGGTTTTACAAACGGAATACCGTGATTGATTTATGCTTTACATTTTATAAAATGTACTGTTTCATAAGAAGTTTAGACCAAGCTCAAAATGAACCATTAATATCAAAATAATTAGAATATTATTTCATCATCACCCTGTTGCAGTCCTGTACTGTCTGTACTCGTCACTCCGAAGACATAACACAGAGTCGGGTTTGCTGCTTTTTGCATCCAGTCGCCGCCGGCCCTCTAAGCAAGACGTCCTGCCATGTGACCAGAGAGCGCCCCCACACTCCGTTTACGAAAACGCTGTCTCCAGTTCGGAATTCTCGGTTTACCGGTTCTGCAGGCGACCAATATGACAAGCACATTGCCACTTCAGCCTACTAACTTCTCTCATCACTTCGTACCTAATTTTATCCTTTAGCGATATTTCGAGCATAGTTCGTTCTATCTTTCTATGGTTCGTTATGATACCTTGAGTTTAAGGACCAATCCAACATTCAGTGTCCACGTCTTGCTTTCTTTCTCTCTTTTTCTTTCTTCTCAAATAATGCAATTATTTTAAATTCAGATTTTAAATTCACATTTAAATCAACAGAGTTGCAAAACATAAACGACCAAAACCCAATTGCTTCTTATGCAAATTAAAACTTTCTACTTTAGGGTGAATGTGGGGTCGTCTTGTTAAATACCTCAATTACGATTACTGACTACAATAGTAGATTTTAAAGTAGCATAGGGTTAAAAAGGTTGCAATGCAATCAATCCTCAAATTATGATGAAAATCTGTTAAATATTGAATAAAAGATTATATGTATTAAGAACTCTGTTTTGCGTATTCAATAAGGGTTTTGTCATAAAGACTTTCGTACCCTTATGTGTGCCAATAACAACGACAAAAGCGGGGAGACGTGTTTTCCTACAAAAAGTAGCCGTCGACGTAACAGTTGAATATCTGTCCTAAAAACGTTCAATCTTGCGAATGCCGGTATCAATATTGAATACTTTGAATGTTTCTGTTTCATTGTTCACGACGAGCACGATCTTAACCGAAGCCCTATTTAGTTATTTATATGGATGCCAATAAACTCTTTTCGCAAGAAATGTATATGTGATCATTCGGTTATATTCATTTTTATTGGTGTAAAGTAACTTTCTTCACTGAGACGAGAAATACGTCGGTACGTACAGCTGCCGGACTGGTTTGTCCACTTGTGCCGGATTGATTTAACGTTTAACACACGATCCGCGGTGCTTATTCGCCGCCGTATTCCACCAATACTTCATTACAGCTTGGTCGTCTCAAATGTTGATTCAATATTTTACGAGGTGTAACGATTATATTCTAGGCAACAATCATTCTGTAACACCTAGAAAATAATAATCGTAAAATCGATACGGAATTTGATGCTATAAAATATAAATTATAATTATTGTCTTTGGAACATAACAAGTCGTTACTAAACAGGTTACGCCAGTAATTCAAGTCTGACTTTGTTGTAAATGTAGAAGACAAGTATAGAATATAGAGTTCCTTATATTTGAAGATATTTCGAAAGATATGATAATCTATGCATTTTATATTAATTTACAAAGTTAATAACATTTTTTATATAACTATTTTATTACTATTATTTTATGGAGATACTACAGATGCGATAGTGGTGATGATTTTATTTTTAATAGTAGATGAGGCTTAGGCTATTTTTTTTTGACTAATTGCGCCTAGTGGGATAACCGGTATTATTGTTGTTTTAAATCGCGGATAAAGCCGCGTGGCGAAAGTAGTCTAAAAATTGTAGCCTAAGTTACTTCTGAGTTATCTGCAAGTAGACAAAACTCAATAGGTTTTCAAAACCAATTACTTAGTGATGTGTCTAGTTAGGCAGTTAGATATTATGATGAGGTGGCAAATAGTTTAAATGTAAATAGCATATGCATTATACATTTGTTGTACTGTTGTGTAATATTGTTAACACACTAACTTTTTCAAGTAGATTTTTGGCAATAATTGTGGGTCAAAATTTAAACCTTATTAGACAATAAAGGAATCTTAAGTCAAAATTGTTTTGCTTAACAAAAGTTTCTTCAAACATAGGCAAGTACTATATACTCCTAACGTCTTCAAAGGTGAGAAACATGTGGTTTTTGTATGTCATTAGATTATACTTACTTCTATACAAAAACGTTTTGAAGATACATTGAGTAACCCATACTGTTATAATCCAGCCAACTTTTGGACTTATAAATAACTTATTTAATTGTAAAACTAAGTAGACCCTAATAATTTTAAATAATAAGAGTCAAAGTACCTTGCAGTATTTTTTTATGTATAATTGTATAAGTTTTTTTTCATTATGCTAAAAAAGCAAAATTTTGTGTACTGCCAGGTTCATAAGAATTTCTAAGATTTGAAAAGAAATTCAGGTTTTAGTTCCTTAATCAAAATGAATTAACTAATAGTACTTACCTAACATAGAGAACTGATGTGCCATTTACTATTCTCTTCCATCCCAAGGGCACTGTTATCGTCTGTGGAGAATCAGTTTGTTGAACTGTCCTAGAGCTAAGCTCTGGCGTATCAGGCGGATGTGGCAGGACCTGTGATGGTAGTACAGCCAACACCACGCCATCTGCAGTTCGGACTAGTTGAGGTGTACCATTGTCACCTTCATTAGTTATCCCTCTACTCACTCCAACTTGCTGATTCAGTATACTTATACTTTGATTCACTATAGACTGATGAGATACACTCTGTTCTAAAACATGATAGTTCACAAAACTCTTGCACACGGCCAGCTCTCTCTCACTACAATTTGTCCCATCACTGCCACTTTGGATTGTTACATTCTCACTATACTGATTTTGCCCATGACGCAAAGCACCAGATGGCATAACACTCATAGTATTATCAGAACCTACTGGGCCCAAACACCTTGCCTGATATGCTGCCAGATCCACTGAATCTATTGGTATTCTGCTGTGAAAATTATCCACACTGTTAAACTCTTCACCCACTTGATCTGAATCCCTTTTCACACTTGAATTTCCTGCTCTATCACTCCTACTGTCTTCACTTTTTAAACAAGTTTCCTTGACATAATGTTGAGATACAGGATAAAAGTCTGTCCTTTGAGTTATATTTTCAGATGAGCCATAAACACCTACTCTCCCTTCATCATTTAACGGTTTATAAAATATATTACTAGGCAGGTTTCTTTGATCAGTTCTTTCCAGCTGAGTTCTGTAAACAGTATTTCTCGGCAGATTAAACTGGTGGTGTAGATTATCGGAGTTGTAGAGGGCATCTAGTGGGGGCTGTGGAAGGTTGGCAGGCGCGGCGGCAGCGGGCGGTGGGTCCGTGCCCGCGGCGCCGGGCTCTAGCTGGCGCGGGTCCGCCACGTACACCACCACGCGCGGAGTGCCCGGCACGCCCGCTCGCGACGCGCCCACACTCGCGGGCTTGCCTGACATCGCGCACGAACATCACACGCCGCGTAACTCGGCTGCTCACTAGCTGAACGCGCCGTGACGCGATCTACTGAAGGGACTCCACCTGGCATCGCTTTCGAGCAGCCTCGAATCATTACTCGGTGGCTTCCTTCTCACCTGGAGCCCCTGGACCATCGTCGGCTGTTACTTTTTTATGCACTAAAGTCATCAATCTTATTTTAATTGTTTTACGATCCACTTACGACCGACCAATAATTTTATGGTGGAGCCCGTTCAGGCCCCATTGTAAAATTTACAACCTTGCAATAAAACGAAAAGATAGTACGTTCACTACTGTTATTGGATTTATTTCACTGGAAGGTTGAAACACATATTGACACACTTCGGAGGATGTAAAAGTGTCACAGAATAATAAGTTTTCACTTCGTCTTCGTGTGTACACACGTCTTTCATAACAGTAATTACCAATTTATAAAATTGGTCCAATGTCTGATTTCACGGATGAGTTACACTCAATCATAATTTCTCACAATCGAAATTCGATGCTTACAAAGTGAGATACTGCAAATAACGAATGAAAGAAAAGGACTTACACACAAACTATATCAACGACATGATAGATACCTATACTTTATAAAATCACAACTCACTTCTCTCATCCTTTTCTCATATTAATGTTGCCATTGGAGAGACAAGGACGCATTACGATAATGGAACGACATCTATTGCCAAGTATAGTAATTAACAGCTTAACTGTTTTACCGACGTTTTAAGATCGACATTCTCTTTAGATACACTGATATTATGAAGAGTAAGAGAAGGCAACCTTTTGATTAATCTTTTGATTTGACCAAATTAGGTTAGTAAATTTTTAGTCTCCTACAATACGTCTTAAATTCATTTTTTTAAGTATTTAGCTAATATCGAAATTCTGGAAAAGCACTGTTGTCGGACTTTCTAGAGCTCCATCTTCCCGTAAATATTAATAACAAACAATCAAATTGTTTGCTGGTATTGTAACCGGTACTAACCGGTTAAACTTACTGAGCAATGTGTTAAAATGGTCACCGGTGTTTGTGCCGCCTAGAATTACTTAATTTTGTATTGTTTTAGCGTAGGTACGTGGTTATCACTGAGAGCCTTTCAAATGTAAAGTAAGAGGGGATTAAATATTTATTTAATTTTTTTATACAATTAGATCACTGATTCTCATACGTACACTGAAAATATTACTGATGATGTTCATATACTTTGTTTGTATTCATAACTCAAAAACAATTTGTTGTAATGTAAGACTTCGTAAAAATATTCATAGTAGGTTTACTGGGTCATAGATATGAGTTTCGTCTGAAAAAATATAAAGTAGAAGAGCTACCCCACCCCAGCCTGCAAATTTATGATATTCGCAATAAAAAAAATACTAATCGACAGATTTTAAATAGCTCAATTCAACTACGTAGCCCTTTCAAATTGCTCACCTTTAATTATTTAATTAAAAACAAATAAAGTCCTTGAAAAAAAATTAATTTATCTGTATATTTAAACTCCTATATCTTGTGATGTATACAATATTTTAAATTGCTCAAAGTTCTAAAATACTGCTCAAGTTGCATTTGTAATTGCTCAAGTAGAGTTCTCACCAGCTCCACTTTCCTTAATTATTAAATAAATATAAATAGTTTAAATAAATTTTTAACCAAACAATAACCTACCCTACCCCAGAATGCAATGAAAAAAATACTAATCGATAGATTTTCAATAGCTCAATTTAACTACGTACCCCTTTCAAATTGCTCACCTTTAATTATTTAATTAAAAATAAACAAAGTCCTTGAAAAAAAATTAATTTATCTGTATATTCAAACTCCTATATCTTGTGATGTATACTATATTTCAAATTGCTCTAAGTTCTAAAATGCTGCTCAAGTTGCATTTGTAATTGCTCAAGTAGAGTTCTCACCAGCTCCACTTTCCTTAATTATTAAATAAATATAAATAATTTGAATAAATTTTTAACCAAACAATAACCTACCCAACCCGAGAATGCAATGAAAAAAATACTTATCGATAGATTTTCAATAGCTCAATTTAACTACGTACCCCTTTCAAATTGCTCACCTTTAATTATTTAATTAAAAATAAATAAAGTCCTTGAAAAAAATTAATTTATCTGTATATTCAAACTCCTATATCTTTTGATATATACAATATTTTAAATTGTTCAAAGTTCTAAAATACTGCTCAAGTTGCATTTGTAATTGCCCAAGTAGAGGTCTCACCAGCTCCACTTTCCTTAATTATTAAATAAATATAAATAGTTTGAATAAATTTTTAACCTAACAATAACCTACCCTACCCCAGAATGCAATGAAAAAAATACTTATCGATAGATTTTCAATAGCTCAATTTAACTACGTATCCGGTACTCCTTTTAAATTGCCTCCCCCATTGCACACCACTTTGATCGATTTTGGGCTATATTTATTCTAGCAATTTTTAGTTTTAGTCAAAAATTGAAAAATATCCAGCAAACATAATGAGCATGTATACTACTACTTATTTTGTTTTGGAGCAAAGAAGAATACATAGAAAATACTTTGTAAACAGACATAAAGTTACAAAATAAAGTTACCTTTAAGTCATGATTTGATTTTTGTATAAATTGAACATAATGTATAAGTCAATAAATAATAAAAATACCTGATAATAGATAATGTTGTGCTTGGAGTATTACAGTTTCATTTCACTATGATGAGGTTATGAAACACTTGATTTTTTTTGCCTTGCGACTCGCGTTACTTTTTGCGCGCATGCGCAGCATTCACTCATCTATACGTTAAATTTATTCAAACTATTTATATTTATTTAATAATCAAGGAAAGTGGAGCTGGTGAGAACTCTAGTTGAGCAATTTACATCACAAGATATAGGAGTTTGAATATACAGATAATTTTTTTTTTCCAAGGACTTTATTTATTTTTAATTAAATAATTAAAGGTGAGCAATTTGAAAGGGGTACGTAGTTAAATTGAGCTATTGAAAATCTATCGATTAGTATTTTTTTCATTGCATTCTGGGGTAGGGTAGGTTATTGTTTGGTTAAAAATTTATTCAAACTATTTATATTTATTTAATAATTAAGGAAAGTGGAGCTGGTGAGAACTCTACTTGAGCAATTACAAATGCAACTTGAGCAGCATTTTAGAACTTAGAGCAATTTGAAATATAGTATACATCACAAGATATAGGAGTTTGAATATACAGATAAATTAATTTTTTTTCAAGGACTTTGTTTATTTTTAATTAAATAATTAAAGGTGAGCAATTTGAAAGGGGTACGTAGTTAAATTGAGCTATTGAAAATCTATCGATTAGTATTTTTTTTCATTGCATTCTGTGGTAGGGTAGGTTATTGTTTGGTTAAAAATTTATTCAAACTATTTATATTTATTTAATAATTAAGGAAAGTGGAGCTGGTGAGAACTCTACTTGAGCAATTACAAATGCAACTTGAGCAGCATTTTAGAACTTAGAGCAATTTGAAATATAGTATACATCACAAGATATAGGAGTTTGAATATACAGATAAATTAATTTTTTTTCAATGACTTTATTTATTTTTAATTAAATAATTAAAGGTGAGCAATTTGAAAAGGGTACGTAGTTAAATTTAGCTATTGAAAATCTATCGATTAGTATTTTTTTCATTGCATTCTGGGGTAGGGTAGGTTATTGTTTGGTTAAAAATTTATTCAAACTATTTATATTTATTTAATAATTAAGGAAAGTGGAGCTGGTGAGAACTCTACTTGAGCAATTACAAATGCAACTTGAGCAGCATTTTAGAACTTAGAGCAATTAGAAATATAGTATACATCACAAGATATAGGAGTTTGAATATACAGATAAATTAATTTTTTTTCAAGGACTTTGTTTATTTTTAATTAAATAATTAAAGGTGAGCAATTTGAAAGGGGTATGTAGTTAAATTGAGCTATTGAAAATCTATCGATTAGTATTTTTTTTCATTGCATTCTGTGGTAGGGTAGGTTATTGTTTGGTTAAAAATTTATTCAAACTATTTATATTTATTTAATAATTAAGGAAAGTGGAGCTGGTGAGAACTCTAGTTGAGCAATTACAAATGCAACTTGAGCAGCATTTTAGAACTTAGAGCAATTTGAAATATAGTATACATCACAAGATATAGGAGTTTGAATATACAGATAAATTAATTTTTTTTCAAGGACTTTATTTATTTTTAATTAAATAATTAAAGGTGAGCAATTTGAAAGGGGTACGTAGTTAAATTGAGCTATTGAAAATCTATCGATTAGTATTTTTTTCATTGCATTCTGGGGTAGGGTAGGTTATTGTTTGGTTAAAAATTTATTCAAACTATTTATATTTATTTAATAATTAAGGAAAGTGGAGCTGGTGAGAACTCTACTTGAGCAATTACAAATGCAACTTGAGCAGTATTTTAGAACTTTGAGCAATTTGAAGTATTGTATACATCACAAGATATAGGAGTTTGAATATACAGATAAATTAAATTTTTTTCAAGGACTTTATTTGTTTTTAATTAAATAATTAAAGGTGAGCAATTTGAAAGGGCTACGTAGTAGAATTGAGCTATTTAAAATCTGTCGATTAGTATTTTTTTTATTGCGAATATCATAAATTTGCAGGCTGGGGTGGGGTAGCTAAGTAGAAGTAAAAGTATTTCGTATTGTCGATGGTCTAGTGTGCGAATATGTTTTTTGTCTACACAATGATTTATACGACGCGACGTTGCATTTGACTTAAATAGAAAACTGACCATACTATACTAATTCGATTTGTGAATCTTTGCATTGCAAAAAGGATATTATTCGTCTTTTCCTTTTACGATTGTCCCTATTTTACATTGATTTTGAAAGTTGACCAAAATAGCTAATGTTAGCCGGGATATGCTATTTTTTTGAACTTTGACAGATGACAAGTGTGACAACTGTAGCACAGCATGTGCCAATTTGTTTCAAGTCAATTCAAGTTGGACTTTTGGATTTCTTGCCGCGTCGTTCGTTTGGTTAGCACGTGCGTCTAGAATTCTAATATTTCTTTAGTGATTTTGTGACTATTGGGTCTTTTTTTTGTTATTTTGTGCTGTTGTATTAGTTACGGTGTGTAGTTTGTGTATATATAGTCCATATTACCGGTAAGTTAACATGAGCGGGAATAAACCGCCCGATCCTCCCGATATATCTACACCTCCAGTAACCCCTCCTTTCCCCCCTCTCTTATCCTACCCGATCAACCTTCAACCCCTTCAAACCCTCTAGAACAGTTTGCCAAAGTAGTCTGCAACGCTACGGTGGAAGAAATCAGGCAATCCGCTTCTACCTCACGAAAACGAAATGGGAACATCGAGGTAAGTGCCCCCCCTGTTAAACGCCTCCAAACTCAACCAAATACCTCTGTTGGTCGTGACAAATATACAATTAATGACAGTGGTCCCTACATAGTACATGTTTCTCGTGTGGAGAGCCAATTAGGCTCTGGTACAACTCTCCACCCGGTTTCGTTTGGGCTTTTTCTTTTTAAAAATAATATAAATAATATTGTCAGAGATGGTATTAAAAAAGTTGGAAGGAATAGAGTATCCGTACAGTTTTCATCCCCTCAGGATGCTAATGCATTCCTAATTAACCCCCTCTTAAATAGTTGTAAATTCACTGCCAACATTCCTACTTTTAACATTACTAGAATGGGTGTTGTATCTGGTATCCCTACTGACATGAATGATGAGGAGGTAATTAAATTTGTGACAGTGCCGCAGGGCTGTGGGCAGATTATTAAAGTCAGGCGTCTTAACCGAAAAACATTTAATAAAGGTATCTTGGAGTGGAAGCCAACAGAAACCTGTGTCCTCACTTTTGATGGCCAGGTTCTACCTAAACGGGTTTTCTGCTGCTATAATTCTCTTCTTGTTCAGCAATATATTTACCCCACCGTCCAATGTAGAAAATGCTGCAGGTTTGGTCATGTGGAGTCAATCTGCAGATCTAAGCCTAGATGCAGCAAGTGCGGACATGAGCATCCCAGTAACGAATGTGAGGTAACAGAAAGGGAGGCCTTTTGTGTCCTATGCTCTGGTGGTCACTTTGCCAACAGCAAAGCTTGCCCGGAGTATGGCAGACAGAGGGCCATTAAGATCATGATGGCGGAAAAAAACATTTCCTATATGGAAGCAAGTAAGGTGGTCCCTTCTACTACTCGCAGCTATGCTGACACCCTAAAGACCCCACAATTTACCCAATCCTCTCAGCCCACCCAATCCATCCAGTCTACCCAGTCCCTTCAATCTACCCAACCCCTTCAACAAACCCAGTCCTACCGAAAAACTGTTCTTCGGCAGCCTAAACCTCGCCCTACACTATCAAAATCCTTTGATATTGCTGCACACCAATCTATCACTCACTCTCCCCAACCTTCTCAACCTAACGGTTGTGCTCTTAACTCATCACTTGAGACTTCTACTATTGATCTTATAATACAACTTTTGACTTCACTATTAACCTCCAATTTACCTCTATCCCAATCCCCTTCTAGTATACCGTCCAACGTTGCTAACACACTTATCAACTTACTAACCAACTTTAAAAATGGCGTTCCAACAAGTATTCCTACAATGGAATGTGAGGAGTGTGTTTCATAAGAAGCACGACCTCATATTCCTGTTGAATAAATACAAGCCTTTGGCTGTTTCTCTTGCTGAGACTTGGCTTCTACCAAGTCTCAACTTTCATGTTCCGCATTTCAACATGCTTAGATGCGACAGGTCTGATGGTTACGGAGGTGTAGCCCTCCTTATAAATAACAGAGTCCCTCTATTACCCCTTCCTTTACCCCCATTCCCAGATGATATCAGCATTGTAGCAGCAAAAATCAGTAGGGTATCTGTGCTTTCCATCTACATTGCTCACCCCCATCGAAGTTTCCTCACTATATTGAGAGACTTGCTACAGAGCCTACAGAGCCCAATATTAGTCATGGGAGACTTCAACTGCCATCACTTTAGATGGGGATCTGAGCAATGTGACACTTTTGGCATTGGTTTGGTGGAGATCATCGATGACTTGAACCTCTGTGTTCTCAATAACGGCTGCTCCACTCGTAGAGTCCTCCCTGGTCAAAACAAAAGCTGTGTGGATTTGACCATTTGCTCCCCGGAAATTGCTGCTGCTGCTTGATGGCAATGCACGGATTTGTCCCATGGTAGCGATCATTACCCAATATTATTATCCCTCCCTAGCTCAACCCACCTAGAAAAATCATTTCCTCCCCTCTTAAAATATAACCTTTCGGAAGCTGACTGGCAAAATTTCTCTCAAATCCTCGAATCCAATGTTCATACCCTCCCTAGTTTTGAATACAGATCCCTATCCTATGATGATCGCGACCATGTGACGAACTATTGTGATGCCTTTGTGGATGCAATTAGGTCGAGTGCAGACAGCTGCTTTAAAATTAAGAATTCCTGCAGGGGCAAAATTCCCTCACCCCCTTGGTGGGACAGTGAGTGTACTAATGCCATTAAGCTTAGAAAAGAGTCCGAAAGGAGATACAATGCTCACATGTCAACTCAAAATTTACTAAATTATAAAAATGTTTTTGCGTCTACTAAGCGTCTCCTCGGACGCAAAAAGCGCATTGGTTGGATTAACTTCTGCTCCTCTTTGTCCCCATCTACTCCATCCTCTATTGTGTGGAAGAACATAAATCGGTTCCGGTCTGGATGCTCTCCCTCAGTGTCTTCCTCTATCTCCACAGACACAGCTGAACTCTTCCTTGACAAAATTGCCCCCCCTTATGTCCCACATCTAGATGAAGTTTCCCAACCAGGTGTTCCACCTCAGTCACTGGATACTCACGATGAGCCTTTCTCCTTGGAGGAGCTGAACACAGTTCTCCACAGTGTGCGAGACTCTGCTCCTGGCATTGATGGTATCCCATACTCTTTTATAGTCAATGCTAGCTCTAGTACAAAATTTTACTTTTTAAATATCTTGAATTATTGTTATACCAATGGTTGGGTCCCAGATAAGTGGAAGACTCAAATAATTATTCCCATTTTGAAACCTGGCAAACATGCAGGAGACCCAAATAGCTTCAGGCCCATTGCTTTATCCTCAATTTTATCTAAATTACTTGAACACCTCATTAAAAACCGTCTTGAATGGATTGTAGAATCAAAGAATTTACTACCTAATTATCAGTTTGACTTCCGTAAAGGCCTTAGTACCATAGACAGTGTTGCAGTATTGGTCACCGATATCCGCCTTGCTCTGTCGCAAAATGCGTCCACAGTAACATCTTTTCTTGACATAACTGCTGCATATGACAATGTCCTACTACCCATTCTCAGGCAAAAGCTGCATCAGCTGAGACTTCCGGTTAGAATGATCCATTGCATATGTGCAATGCTTATGTCTCGAACTCTAGTCCTAAGGATCTTAGGTGAGGAGTTCGACCAGAGAAAGACATGGAAGGGCTTACCACAGGGCTCTGTACTGAGTCCTATATTGTACAACCTGTACACTGCAGATATGGGCTCATGTTTAAACAACAATTGCGGTATACTACAATACGCCGACGATCTAGCATTATATGTAACCAATCATTCCATCCAAGATGCAGCCACATCACTCACAACCTCCCTCAATTCTCTGTGGCAGTGGCTATCTTACCACGGCCTTAGTCTTTCTACACAGAAAAGCGCAGTCGTTGTCTTTACTAGAAAGAAGACTCTGCCACAGATTGATGTCAAAGTTCAGCTGCAGGAAATTCCGCTCGTTAATAAACATAAATTCCTTGGGGTATATTTGGATTCTAAGATGACTGGCGTTCACCACATTAACCATCTAGCCTCGAAATGTGAACGAACTATTCCAATTTTAAAGGCCCTAGCTGGAGCTTGGTGGGGAGCCCATCCATACACCATGAAGCTAGTGTACAATGCCTTAGTATGCAGTATATTGGACTATGGTGTTTTCTTATTAGTTCCATGCAATAAAGGCGCATTAGCAACTGTGGATAGGATCCAATCTAGGTGCCTTAGAATTATTACTGGTTGCATGAAGTCATCCTCTATTAACGCATTACAGGTTGAATGCACAGATCCACCTCTAAAATTAAGAAGACAATATTTTGCTTCATGCTTTGTTTTAAAATTTATTTGTAAATTGACCCACCCTCTTCTCCCAAAAATTACTGATTTAGACATAACTTGCAATACCTCTAATTACTGGACACATAAAGAAATTCCATTGATTCTACAATCCTTTCGCTACTACTATCCTTTTATGAATTTAACTGTAAAATTTGACAAACTTCCACTTTTTTCCTTCGAATATAGTATACTTAGTTTTAAGCCGAATGTTTTCTTAGATGTGGGAATTCCTAAGGGATCTGCTTCTGCTGTTCCCGCTTTTAACGCTTATGTAGATGACCACTTGGTAGGGTTTGAGAGGTTTTTTACAGATGCATCCAAACTGTCAAGCGATAGTTACACTGGAGCTGCTGTGTACTACCAAAACTCCAGAATCATTTTGCAGTTTAAGTGCCCAGAAGAGTCTTCTGTATTTACGGGCGAGTGTGTCGCGGTACTGGAGGCATGTCTATACGTTGAATCACATAATATCTATAAAGCTGCTATATTTACTGATTCTCTTAGCTGCCTTAAAGCCTTGCTAAAAGATCCATCCGATAGCAAGCTCCATAGCCCCTTGATCCTTGAAATTAAAAAAAGCCTCTTCAATTGCTCCATTAATGACAAATTGGTCCAATTGATATGGGTTCCCAGCCATAGTGGCATTTTGGGCAATGAGTGCGCAGATTCATTGGCCAGAAGTGCTGCTACTTCCTTATTGGCAGATCAGAAACATATGGTTCACCATCACTATGACCTCCTAAGACTGCCTCAAAGAGAGTTGAAGACATCCTGGCAGGTGGAATGGAACAGGTCCTCACAACTTAAAGGCCGGCACTATTTTTCAGTTCAGCCATGCATTCCTCCAAAGCCTTGGTTTTTTAATTTTAAAAAAGTGTCCAAACAAGTTGTCTCTACCATATGTAGGCTTCGTATTGGCCACTGCAGCTCACCTGTCTTCTTGAACAAAATCCGGGTACGGGACTCGTCTCTATGCGAATGTGGCCTGGATGAAGGCAACTTGGACCACATCTTCTTTAATTGTTGTAAAAATAACCCATCCATAGACCTTTACTCATACCTAACCAAATTGAAAATTCCCATCCCTATTAACTTTGCATCCCTACTTACCTTTTCTTCCCCAAAACTCTTAGAAGCCTTGATGTTTTTCATCCGCTGCAATGGCATCAAACTTTGACCTGCGTACTTAATGTAATGTTGTAATGTTTATTTGTGTTTGTCTACTAACTATCTTTTTATATATTACATACTTAATTTATTTATTCGTATTTGTCTGTTTGTTTCAGTGTACTAACCACAATCAAAAGCCCCATATGCAGTCCACCTGCTAATTCTGGAAAAATTTAACTGTTGAAAATTCTTTTTTTTTTATGTATTTCTCTTAACCCACGTATTTCCATCGCACTTGACATTGGCAGAATAGTCGACATCGGCACAGTTTGCCATATATTAAGAAGAAGAAGAAGTTGGACTTTTGATTCTTGTCGCGTCGTTCGTTTGGTTAGCACGTGCGTCTAGAATTCTTACAAATCATTTGTGATCTAGTGACTATTGGGTCTTTTTGTGTTATATTGTGTTGTCCTATTGGTTACGGTGTGTTGTTTGTAACTAAAAGTACGTAGGTAAGTGGTTAACATGAACGGAAATAAACCGCCCGATCCTCCGGATATACCATGTCCTGTAACCCCTCCTTTCACACCTACTCCTTCCCTACCCGAACAACCCTCAACCCCTTCAAACCCCTTAGAACAGTTTGCCAATGTGATATGCAACGTAGCGGTCCAAGATAATAGCCCCCTTGCTACACACTCACGTAAACGACATGGGAACAATGAGGTAAGTGCCCACCCTCCTAAACGTATCCTTAACGAAACAAGAAGCCCGATTGGTCGTGACAAGTACACAACAAATGATTGTGGTCCGTATATTGTGCATGTCTCCCGTGTGGAGACCCAATTAGGTTCTGACACAACTCTCCACCCTGTTTCTTTTGGTGTTTTCCTGTTCAAAAATAAAATCAATAATGTTGTTAGAGATGGAGTAAAAAAAGTAGGTCGCAATAGGGTGTCAGTACAGTTCGCATCCCCTCAGGATGCCAACTCATTTTTAATAAACCCGCTACTAAACACACATAATTACACTGCCAACATCCCCACTTTCAACATCACTAGGATGGGTGTAGTATCAGGCATCCCCACCGATATGGATGATGAGGATGTCATTAAATTTGTGACAGTGCCGCAGGGTTGTGGGCCAATAATTAAAGTCAGGCGCCTTAATAGAAAATCTTTTACTGAAGGAATATTAGAGTGGAAGCCTACGGAAACATGCGTCTTAACTTTTGATGGCCAGGTTCTGCCTAAAAGAGTGTACTGCTGTTACAACTCACTTCCAGTACAACAATACATTTACCCCACTGTACAGTGCAGGAAATGCTGTAGGTTTGGGCATGTGGAGTCAATCTGCAGGTCCAAGCCGAGATGCAGCAAGTGTGGCCATGACCATCCTGGTAATGGCTGCCATGTACCAGAAAGAGATGCCTTCTGTGTGTTGTGCTCCGGTGGGCATTTTGCTGATAGCAAGGCTTGCCCCGAGTATAGTAGACAAAGGGCTATCAAGACCACGATGGCTGAAAAAAACATGTCTAACATGGAAAAAAGCAAGGTTGTTCCTTCATCAACACGCAGATACGCTGACATCCTAAAAACCCCACAATTCATTTTGTCCCCTCAACCTCAATCCCCTCAGCACACTCAGTCTACCCAATCCCCTCAACACACTCAGTCTACCCAATCCCTTCAGCACACTCAGTCCTATAAAAAAACTGTGGTTCGTCAACCTAAACCTCGTTCCCCACTCTCACACTCCTACGATAGAGTCTCTCACCAATCAATTATTCAATCTCCCCAACCCTCACAACCTAATGGCTGTGCTCTTAATACCACATCCCTCGAACCCTCAATTGTCGATCTTTTGATAAAACTCTTAACCTCCCTACTATCCCCCAATTCCTCTCTATCCCCGCCTGTTATACCGTCCAACGTTGCTACCTCACTCATTAATATTTTAACTAACTTTAAAAATGGCGTTCCACCAAGTATTTCTACAATGGAATGTGAGGAGTGTATTCCATAAGAAACACGACCTCATATTCCTGTTAAACAAATTCAAGCCTTTGGCTATTTCTCTCGCTGAGACTTGGCTTCAACCAAGTCTCAACTTTCATGTCCCCAACTTTAACATACTTAGATGCGATAGGCCTGATGGCTATGGAGGTGCTGCCCTCCTTATTAATAACAAAATCCCGTTGATCCCCCTATCCTTGCCCCCATTCCCTAATGATATCAGTGTAGTTGCAGCTAAAATCTTTAACATATCTGTGGTCTCCATTTATATCGCTCACCCCCATCAAAGTTTCCTGCCCACATTGAGAGCCATTTTACAGGATCTGCAGGGCCCAATATTGGTTATGGGAGACTTCAACTGCCATCACTATAGATGGGGTTCGGAGCACTGTGACTCTTTCGGCTCAAGTTTAGTGGATATCCTTGATGACCTGAACCTGTGTGTTCTTAACAGTGGCTGTTCCACTCGCAGAGTTCTTCCTGGACAAAATAGTAGATGTGTGGACTTGACCATTTGCTCACTGGACATCGCTGCAGCTGCCAGCTGGCTGTGCACCGATTTATCGCATAATAGTGATCATTATCCAATTTTAGTATCCCTCTCATCTTCAACCCACTTAGTAAAATCTTCCCCTCCCCTCTTAAAATATATCCTATCAGAAGCTAACTGGCAAAATTTCTCCCAAACCCTCGAAATCTCTGTTAATTTTCTCCCCAGACTAGACCTTAGACCATTATCCCATGATGATCGCTACTTGGTGATGGACTGTTGTGACGCGTTTGTGGAGGCGATCAGGTCAAGTGCAGACAGTTGCTTCAAAGTCAAAAACTCAAGCAAAGGCAAAATCCCATCACCTCCTTGGTGGGACAGCGAATGTACTAGGGCAGTCAAGCATAGGAAGGAGTCCGAAAGAAGATACAATGCTGATATGACCATCCAAAATTTAATCACTTACCAAAATGTTTTCGCATCTACCAAAAGACTCCTTCGACGCAAAAAGCGCGCCGGATGGGTTAAATTTTGTTCCTCCTTGTCCCCATCCACTCCATCCTCAATGGTGTGGAAGAACATAAATCGGTTTCGATCTGGCTGTTCATCCTCTGTCTCTTCCTCTATCTCCCCTAATACTGCTGAACTTTTCCTGGATATAATTGCCCCCCCTTATGTCCCTCAACTCGATGAAACGACCTCACCAGATTTACCGTTTTAATCAGTTGATACCCATGACGACCCATTTACGCTTGAAGAACTGAACATGGTCCTCAATAGTGTGCAAGACTCAGCTCCTGGCATAGATGGCATTCCATACTCCTTCATAGTTCAGGCCAAGCCTAGTACAAAGACTTATTTTTTAAACATTTTAAATTTTTGTTATTGTTATGGTTGGATCCCAGACACATGGAAAGTCCAAATCATTATCCCCATTTTAAAATCAGGAAAACGCGCCGGTGATCCAAATAGCTTTAGGCCAATCGCCCTTTCATCAGTCCTTATCAAATTACTAGAACATCTTATCAAAAACCGTCTCGAATGGATTGTAGAATCAAGGAATTTGCTACCAAACTATCAGTTTGGCTTCCGCAAAGGGCTTAGTACTATGGACAGTGTTGCTGTTTTGACAACTGATATCCGTATTTCTCTGTCGCAAAATGCATCTGTCATAACATCTTTTCTCGACATATCTGCTGCATATGACAATGTCTTACTACCCATTCTCAGGCATAAACTGCATCAGCTGAGAATACCGGTTAGAATGATCCACTGCATATGTGCAATGCTTGTGTCCAGAACGCTAGTCCTAAGGATCCTAGGCGAGGAGTTTGGGCAGAGAAAGTCCTGGAGGGGCTTACCACAGGGCTCTGTACTGAGTCCATTGCTGTACAACCTTTACACTGCCGACATGGGCTCATGCCTAAACAATGATTGTTAATGTGTGTGGTCTCGGTGTTGATAGGTGGACAAATAAAACGTGGACTGTATTTTGCGCTGGTTTAATGTGTTACAAGTTTATTAACAGCGGCACAAGCAGTGACCTAATATGTACAAGGTAAGATGGCGAGTGAGTTTTTCACGACGTAGTGAGAGCCGCTGCCCCCGCTCCTCCCGCTTTTCCTCGTTCCCCCGTCATCTGCACCGCACGCCGCTCGCTAGCGGTTCAGCTGGTTGAGGCCGGCCCACGGCGATGTCGAGAGAACCAAGGTTCGATTCTCGACATATTCCCCCCAGGATGAGGAATCAAGATTCTTGAGCTGGAAGAGGGCAAATATTATTATAGGCTCTTCGTATGATGCCTTTCCTTGTCTTAATCTCAGCGACACGATTGATTCCATCGACACCAGAATAAGACTTGATGATCCTTCCAAGAGGCCACAACAATGGCGGAAGGCTAATATCCTTAACGAGGACTAAGTCATTTGGTTTTAGTTCGTTATGTGAAGACGTAAGCCACTTCGTCCGCTGTTAAAGAGTAGAGATGTATTCATTTCTAAAACGAGCCCAGAAATGTTGTCGGATGTATTCAATCCTTTTGTAGCGATCAGTAATTGTAATATCTTTCTCCAAGACTTGTGGGTATGGATAGACAGTGAGTGGTCGTCCTATTAAGAAGTGAGCAGGAGTAAGGGCAGTGAAGTCGAGAGGATCTGTGGAAAGATGAGTGAGAGGACGAGAATTTAAAAATAGCCTCGATCTGAGCCAAACAGGTAGCCATCTGCTCATAGGTAAAATGGACAGCTTGTAACTGACGCCTAAGATGATGCTTTGTTGAGCGAACAGCTGCCTCGGCCATGCCGTTAAAATGTGGGCTATAAGGAGGAGTAAATTTAAAATCAATACCTTCCTGGGCCATATCATGATTGATATTAGATTCAAGAAGAAACCTTTTTAGATCATTTGATGCACCAACAAAGTTCGTTCCGTTATCGGATGAGATACTTTGTGGCTTCCCCCGGCGAGCAATGAAGCGGTTCAAGGCGGCTATAAAGGCTTCCTTCGTAAGTTCTGTAACAAGCTCCAAATGTACAGCCTTAACAGAAAAGCACACAAAGATGCACAGGTAAGATTTCAAGAGCCTGCAGCCTCTACCCTTACGGTCAGCTATCAGCACCGGTCCTGCATAGTCTACGCCACAATGCAGGAAGGGAAATTCCAAATTTGTCCTATTAAGAGGAAGTTGGCCCATTAAGGGCTGTACTATTTTAGCCTTATATCTAAAACATTTTAAACATTTGTGTACTGTCGCTTTAGCTAAATTTCTGCCGTTTAACGGCCAATATGTTTGACGCATGTTTGATAGTAAAGATTGAGGACCGGTATGCAATAATTGAATATGGTAAGATTGAAAGATTAATTTTGCTAAATGATGTTTGCTACAAATTAAAATCGGATATTTAACATTATAACAATAAGGCGAGTTATCTAACCTACCACCTACACGAATGATCTGGTTCTCATCTACAAACGGTGACAAAGACAGTAATCTATTTTTTCTCGGAAGAGTGTTTTCTCCGTGGGAAACTCCGTGGGAAACATCTCAGACTGAGCACATAAAATAATCAAAGTCAATGATTGTTGTAATTCTAGATTTGTAAGACTATTAGTTAACCGTTTTGATTTATTTTTATTTTTTAAATTGTATATAAATCTTAGAATGTAAGCCACTACTCTTTGTAATTTATGTAAATTTGAATATTTATTTATAAGATAAGATATTATATTGCAGTTTTGATTGTTGTTATTTAATATTTTATTTGTAGATAGACATATTTTTTCTTCATGAACTAATTTATTTGTTTTATTAGTGTTTGGCTTCTGAGGCCACTGAGACTCGTCTAACAAAAGAAATTCAGGGCCTTGCCACCACAACAAAGAATGTTGTAATTGATCTGCTGGTAAGCCTCGCGATACAAGGTCAGCAGGATTTAATTTGGATGGCACGTAACTCCAAGTATGACCTAAAGTTTTTTCCTGAATTTCGTTTATACGATTACTAACAAACTGTTTATATTGATTAGAGTGCGACGACAACCACCCTAACACCACAGTTGAGTCGCACCAGAAGTAACTTGAATTAATATTTAATGTTAACGCTGACATAACCTTGAAATGCAATCTTGCACCTAACAGAGCACCGCATAACTCTAGTCGAGGAATAGTAACTGGTTTCACTGGGGCAACCCTATTCTTTGATGTTAATAACTGTACATTAATGTTACCCAAACTGTCTGAAGACTTTACATATATACACGCGCCATATGCATTTTCTGAAGCGTCTGTAAAAACATGAACTTCAATTCTTTGACAATCGTTACATACAACCCAGCGAGGCATTTTTAAATTATTAAGATGGTTTAATTTATTTATGAAACAAAGCCACAGATTAGTCAATTCATCAGACAGTTTTTCATCCCATGAATAGTTTTTAATCCACAATTGTTGCATAATAATTTTACTCTCTACAACACATGATCCTATCAATCCTAGTGGGTCGAAGATTTGACTAATAATTGAAAGAACGTGTCTCTTAGTTATTTTTTCGGTGCGGTTCAAATTTATAGAAAAAGACAAAATATCTGAATTGGGCTTCCAATTCAAACCTAAAGTTTTAGTTGAGTCGTCAGATTTCGTGTCTATAAAATCCCTAACAGAAGAGGACTCACAGTTTGAAATTGCTTTTAGTATGTCAGGATGTCTATTTGACTGCCATTTCCGAAGATTAAATTTAGCAGACGATAATGCCGCAATCACACCCTTACACAATTTTACAGTCGCGTCGATCGTAGAACCCCCATCTAAGTAATCATCCATATAAAAGTTATGCTTAATCGCGTACTTAACACTATCGTTATTAACAGTAGATGCCAACGTCAATAAACATTTTGTGGCCAAATAAGGCGCTGACGTCGTGCCATATGTAAGTGTGTTTAATGTGTAAGTTTTTAGTGGTTCAGAAGAATTGTATCGAAAAATAATTTGTTGTAGATACCGTTGATTTGGATTGATTTCTATTGCGCGATACATTTTTTCGATATCTCCCGACACAACATATTTATGCTGTCGAAAACGCAAAATAATAGAAAACAAATCGTCTTGTGTAGTAGGGCCTAACATTTGTAAGTCGTTCAATGAAACGCCTGTTGTTGTAGCGGCGGAGCCATCGAACACAGTACGTAGTTTCGTAGTAGTGCTTGACTCGCGAATGACACCGTGATGAGGTAGATAGTATTTCTTGTTTGAATTATTATTAGTACACAATTTATTATTTTCGGTCATGTGTCCTAAAGACTCGTATTCATGCATAAAATCCAGGTATTTTTCTTTAAATTTACAGTCACGACTAAATTTTCGCTCTAAAGCTAAAAAACGAATTTTCGCCATTTGAAATGAGTCACCCAAAATAAGAGGATCACATTTCAGAGGCATTGTTACGACAAAACGGCCGTCTTTATTTCGATATGTGTTATTAACAAAACTTTGTTCACAAGCCCTTTCTTCGAGTGACATAGAATGCTCAGGTTGAAGTGTGTCCAACTCCCAGAAACGCGAAAGATCGGGGTTAGAATCACCTTGAGAATAAAGGCATAAGTTAGAGAAATTTGGTGTTGTTATAATGTGTCTAGTGACTAACCACCCTAGTTTTGACTCGCGCAATATTGGCATATTTTTACCTAGTTCAATGGATTCCTTTCCTAATACATCCCAGAAAACGTCTGCACTTATAAGAATGTCAATGCCCGAGGGAATATTGTAAGATGGGTCGGCTAGGGTAAGACCTACTGGTAGACGCATATTGCTGTTATCTATGTATGACGATGGAATCGGCGGAGTTATTGTAGGTAAAAGAACACAGCCCATATCTACGATGTAGTCACTACAAAGGGACCCAATTGTAATGCTACAAGTTTTTGTACTAGAGGTTACATAATTATTAAAACCGGATACCGCTGTAGCGACGTTGCGCAGCGGAAGCTGGAACATATCAGCGCAGGATTGCGAAATAAGATTAATCGCGCTGCCGTTGTCCAGAATAACTCGCGCATTGTGTTCCTTCTTGTTGCTGTCGATAACTCGTACGATTGCTGTGGATAGAAACACACGAGAGGCAGTAGCGTCTGTCATAGTATCGCTAGTTAGTATGATGCCCTCACTGCGAGTCTGTGAAGAACCAGGCATTGAGTCGGTACGGTCGATGTGTAACAAAGTACTATGTTTATACTTGCAATATTTACAATGACTCAAGTTACACTTGTTACTCGTATGACCATGACGTAAGCAATTTAAACACACTTTGTACTGTTTAGCCTTGTCTATGCGAGCTTCTACAGAAAGTGCCCGAAAAGATTCGCAACTGAATAAATAATGGGACTGATCACACATGGGACATTGTATGGAATCCGTTTTAATATTTTTAAATTCAGATAGTTTGTTCTTATAATTGTTGTTTGTGTTGTTTAAACGATTAACTTGATCCTCCATACTTTCTAATACATCAGCCCTATTTCTTAGACAGGAAAGAAAGAAGTCTAAGGTAGGACTATCACTCAACATATTTCTTTGTTCCTCCCAGTGACGGAAGGTAATTCTATCTAATTTAGAAGACATCATAAAAATGATTAAAGTATCCCAGTATTGTGTAGGCTGATTTAAAGTAGTAAGCGCTCTAATGTTTTTCATAGTGGTGTCAATAAGGTAACGGATAGACTTAGAGGATTCTTTATGTATTTGTTCGACATTAAATAACGCCTGTACATGGTTATCAATGAGTAAGCGATTGTTATCGTAACGATCAATTAATAAATCCCATGCAATTTTGTAATTGTCGCTCGAAACATTAATATGTTTATTAATCAAGGCCGCGCTTCCATGAAGAGAAGAACGGAGGTAGTAAAATTTATTAACGTTATCAATATTTTTATTATTATGTATAATTGATGTGAAAGTATCCCTAAACTCAAGCCAGTGCTGATAGCTACCGTTAAAATGAGGTAAATCTATTTTCGGCAATCTAACGCTGCAAATCTTGGAATCATCACCTGATATAGCATCATTGAAGCTTGCCACAGAATCACGACGTTTATTCTTAGAGAGAAGACAGCGCGCACATGACACCAATGCGAAGTATTCATTTTCGAAATGCTCACGCTCAGACTCGTCACCCACCTCGCTCGCGCCGGGCTCATCACAAAACGCCTCGATCTCATCCTGTAACGTATCGAATATGCAATTTAAATTTTCAATTTTGCTTAGACGGCATTCTAATTCAGTAATCTGCAGTTCGCTAAGACTTTTACAGCTTTCAAGGGTATTGATAAACTTATTGAAGGTAGTTAGTTTTGATTTTAAGGCAGATCTTTTCCTGATTAATGTTTTTATATGTTCAGGCATGATAAAAGGATTTAAATAGGCTAATTAAACTATTCAATTATAGTTATTTAATAAGCAAAGGTTGCAAAGGCAAAAAACATGAAACCAAGATGCACTTTTAAAAATAAGAGGTAGATAAAAGTGAGTAATAAATTATAATATGGATCAGCTGTCCGCAAACAAAAGCTAGGTGCGTAGCCGGCGTAACAAACCGGTTTTGCACATGCAACGATGAAAAAATAAGCGAAACAACGTTGTTAAATTTATAACTAATAATGGTTTCTATGGTAAAAAAATGTATTTGAGCACTAATTAAAGTTCAACAACGGTTTTACAATATTTATTAGGCTTATATATTTAATATTTTATGGCTGACTATGGTATATGGCTCAACTAGGCTATTTGAAGAAAGGCAGGAAAGAAATTTTTGAAATATGCGGTAAAAGAGATAAGCAGAATTAATATGGAACGAACTCACAAACTGTCTTATCCAACCACTATATTCTTCTCTTCGTCTTTTCGTCTTCCAAATTTGCCTGTGTCGTTGAAAAGGCCAATACTCCAATACGCCTAGACTCGTAAACGGAGGTCGAAGTCCGCTCGTACACCTGTTTCCACTTGTAAGCACTTCGAGAAGGACCAATATGTTATTGTGTGTGGTCTCGGTGTTGATAGGTGGACAAATAAAACGTGGACTGTATTTTGCGCTGGTTTAATGTGTTACAAGTTTATTAACAGCGGCACAAGCAGTGACCTAATATGTACAAGGGAAGATGGCGAGTGAGTTTTTCACGACGTAGTGGGAGCCGCTGCCCCCGCACCTCCCGCTTCTCCTCGTTCCCCCGTCATCTGCACCGCACGCCGCTCGCTAGCGGTTCAGCTGGTTGAGGCCGGCCCACGGCG
This sequence comes from Phragmatobia fuliginosa, assembly GCA_932526445.1. Lineage (NCBI taxonomy): Eukaryota > Metazoa > Arthropoda > Insecta > Lepidoptera > Erebidae > Phragmatobia > Phragmatobia fuliginosa. The sequence goes on along the minus strand of OW052065.1, from coordinate 9,784,638 downwards.
ATGTCGAGAGAACCAAGGTTCGATTCTCGACAATGATTGTAGCATCCTTCAATATGCCGACGATCTGGCATTATATGTTTCGAATCATTCCATCCAAGATGCAGCCACATCACTCACTATTTCCCTTAATTCTCTGTGGCAGTGGCTATCAGACCATGGTCTTAGTCTTTCTGCACAGAAAAGTGCCATTGTGGTTTTTACTAGAAAGAAGACACTGCCACAGATTGATGTCCATGTACAGCTGCAGGAAATTCCTTTATTAAACAAATATAAATTCCTAGGAGTATATCTTGACTCTAAATTGACTGGTGTCCACCACATTAATCATTTAGCTGCAAAATGTGAACGTACTATCCCAATTTTAAAGGCCCTAGCTGGTGTCTGGTGGGGAGCCCACCCGTACACCATGAAACTAGTATACAATGCCTTAGTACGCAGTTTATTGGACTATGGGCTATTTTTACTGATTCCATGCAATAAAAGCGCATTGGCAATTCTGGACAGAGTCCAATCTAGGTGCCTTCGTATTATTACTGGTTGTATGAAGTCCTCCCCCATAAATGCCTTACAGGTGGAATGCTCAGACCCACCTTTGTCAATTAGAAGACAATATCTCGCTTCACGTTTTATTTTAAAATCTGTTAGTAAATCTTCTCATCCTCTTCTTCAAAAAATTTTCGATTAGACGCCAGTTGTTCTACCTCAAACTATTGGACTCATAAGGAAATTCCAATGATTCTACAATCCTTTCGCCACTACTCTCCTTTTTATAACTCCGCCGTGTCATTTGACAAGCTCCCCCTGTTTTCGTTTAAATATAGTGTCCTCTGTTTTAAACCGAATGTTCTGCTGGATGTTGGAATCCCCAAGAAATCTGCCTCTTCTGTTCACACGTTTAATACACATTTAGCTGAACGATGGGCCGGGTTTGAGAAGTTCTTTACCGATGCCTCCAAACTGAATAGTGATAGCTACACAGGAGCCGCAGTATACTTCCATAACTCCAGAATTATCCTACAGTATAAGTGTCCCAAAGAGGCCTCCGTTTTTACAGGCGAGTGTGTTGCTATTTTAGAGGCATGCCTGTATATCGACTCACACAACATCCATAAGGCAGTCATATTCACGGACTCTCTTAGTTGCCTCAAGGCCCTGCTGCAAAATCCTTTCCGTAGCAGACTTCACAATCCGCTGATCCTGGAAATAAAAAAAAGCCTTTTGAATTGCTCCATCAACTCAAAAATTGTCCAACTAGTATGGGTTCCCAGCCATAGTGGCATTATGGGCAATGAGTGTGCAGACTCACTGGCCAAAAGTGCTGCTATCTCTGCAATGTCGGACCAGAAACACCTTACACACCAGTATTACGACCTGTTAAGTCTGCCTCAGAGAGAAATGTTAACATCCTGGCAGGTAGAGTGGAACAACTCCTCACAGCATAAAGGGCGACACTACTATGCAATTCAACCTAGCATTACCCCAAAACCCTAGTTCTTCAAATTTAAGAAGGTAAGTAAAGCTGTCATCTCCACCATTTGTAGACTCCGTATAGGTCATTGCAGCTCACCAGTATTCTTAAATAAGATTCGGGTACGTGATAGTTCCATATGCGAATGTGGCTTGGATGAAGGCAATCTGAATCACATATTCTTCAGCTGTTCTAAGAATAACCCATCCCTAGATCTTTATTCTCACCTTACCGAATTAAGAATTCCCATCCCCATTAACTTCTCATCTCTACTAACATTTTCATCCTCCCACCTTTTCCAAGCCTTGATGATGTTCATCCGCTCCAATGACATCAAACTTTGACCTCCGTTTCTATTATTAATATTGTTAGAGTCCAGAAGTGAAAAATAATAAAAATAATTATAATTCTAAACAATTTACTTTAATTCTAAACAATTTATTTCATTAATTACAAAATAATCTTAGAAATGCAATTAGACACAAACAACCGTTAATTAAGTAACGAATCTAAACAAATTACAGTTAGTTATACAGCAAGGGCGGTCACATAGGGCTGTACTAGCTGTTAGACAGCTTTCCTCGCACCCACCGCAATTCAGACAGTACTAACTTGTCAAAGACAGCTTTCCACATCTGTTAACAGAGTAGTACTAATTGTCCAAAGACAATGATCCACACTCCGCGACGCATTCGTCAGAAATGCGTGCCGATACAACAGAGCACTCCTTTTTATACCCAAGCGCAGTGAAGCGATGGCGCAAAAAAATGTCAACTACCGCCGTTGTGGCTTACAATATATTATATTCTGTGATTGTTTACTTATTAGTTATCTAGTTATCTATTTAATACATATTTTATTTAACAGTACTTGTCTGTCTGTTTCAGTGTTACTACTAACCACAACAAAAAGCCCCACACTCAGTCCACTACTAATATTATCAATTTACTCTTTTATGTAATAAAACCCACGTATTCCCATCGCACTTGACATTGGCAGAATTGTCGACATCGGCACAGTTTGCCATTTATAAAGAAGAAGAAGAAGAAGTTGGACTTTGCCCCGGGCGGGAGTGAAGTACGCACGCGTCGTGGCGGCGGGCGGGAACTTTCAAAAAGCGCGCGAGTGCAAATTGAAGAGATTAGTAATTTAAGTGTTTAGCATGAATAAAATAAAGCGTAGTTAAGTAATAACATGAATGTCTGACAAGTTAAACCATCATTTTGAAAATAAATTTCGTTACCGCGGGTAAACTGTGAAACGTTTGACTCGTATAATGGCCGCAAAAGCGCCAATGCTTTACATGTTTGCGGATACAATATGAAATGTGTGCTAAAACTATGCCTCTCCAATGCTGTAATTGAGAAAGAAAATAAATGAAGCAAAGTGAAAGTGCTATGTTTGTTTAAATAAAATAAGACTTGACTTAAAGTGAACTCGGTGATGTGAAAATTAAGTGTGATTCTTCATCCCGCCCGCCGCCACTAGAACAGTTATTAAAAGACAAAAACACTTACAAACCTAGATATAAATATATAAAAAATACTAACAAAACAGTTTAAAAATGAAGCAAAGTGAAAGTGCTATGTTTGTTTAAATAAAATAAGACTTGACTTATAGGTCTTAGTTACCAGGTCATTAAATCCCAAAAAAAAAAAAAACAATTCAAGTTTTAAGTACTGAAGGAAAAAAGCGCGGGAAACTTCAAGCGTACCGGTGCATTTTTTCTGGATAACATTTTTAATTTTGATTTTTCATTATAAAAGGATCAGTTTTGTATTACATTATTGTATTGTACATATATTATACATTATTTTATTGTAAATATTATTTACATTTAGTGTATAGTTTATATATATTAGTGTTAGTGTATAGTTTTCCAGATTTGGTAAGTTTTTTTAAAATTTTTCATGAACGAGCCGCCTGACTTGGCGGACCCGGGGGTCTTTGTACCCCCGGCAGCTAATTTTGTAACAATTGTATCTAATGAATCTGAGATGGAAACGGATGGTCCCAGTGCACAACGTGGTCACAAAAGAACCAGAATACACAAATTATGCAAAGTATGCAATAAAAAGAAAAGGAAGCACAGTCAGGCTATTGATGGGAGCAAGGGTTGTTGTTGTGCTAGTGCAGATAATAGTGAGAATAGTGATTCTATTCCTACTGTTAGCCCGGTTGAACATATTAATAATAAAGTCACACCGAGTAGTGGTTCGGCCCCCCAGGGTTCAGTATCTGGAGTTGCTAGGACCAAGTATGAGGACAATGACATAGGCCCGTTTGTTATACACGTCCAAAAAGAAGTTAAGTCGCCCAATGATAATATCACGTTACACCCGGTCACATTTGGTAGGTTTCTCAAGACCAATGTCATTCACAACATTGTGGAAGGATCCGTTAAGAAAATTGGCAGAAATAGAATTACTTTAGCGTTCTCAAATTTTCATGATGCGAATTCATTTATTTTAAATAGTGAGTTATCAAAAAATAATTTAAAAGCATTTATACCAACATTTCACTTAACACGAATGGGACTTGTTCGTGGTGTTCCATCGGAATGGTCACCCGAAGAAATCATAGAAAATGCTTCAGTACCCGATAACTGTGGCAAAATTATTAAAGTTAGGAGAATTAACTATAAGACTATCGTAGAAGGGTCTCCTGTTTGGAAACCAACACAGAGTATAGTGATTACGCTGGATGGTCAAGTTCTTCCTCCACGTATATTTATGTGTTACAACTCATTACCTGTAGAGCTGTATGTGTACCCCACTATCTAATGTTACAATTGTTGTCGCTTTGGACATACAAAAATTCAGTGTCGATCCAAACCTAAATGTTACACAAGTGTGGTCAGGAACATACTGGTGATACTTGTGATGTTGAGGAGGACAATATATCTTGCTGCTACTGCTATGTTAAACACTTTGCGACATCTAAATTGTGTCCTGAATTTTTGCGCCAAAAAGAAATTAAGAGTGTTATGGCAGAAAAATGTATTTCATATGGCGAAGTTTCTAAAATGATTGCACCTATTTATAATTTTTATGCGAACGTAGCTAGTTAACAGATTAACACAGATTAACAGATTAACACTGTCTGCGCAAAGCATGCGCAGACAGTGTTAATTACAGGGTAAGTGAGAAAGATAACTTTTGCCTTTATTTTTCATTGAATCGCTATCCTATAGAAAAGGAAACCTCATAAATCATAGTTTCCGGGTTTAGTACCATAGCCTTGAATATATTGGAGCCCTACTATGTGAAAATATTTGGTAAAATCAAAGAAAGTAGTACAATTCTTAACGATTTATTTAAAATATAAATAGCATCACAATCAGCCAAAATTATACGCTACACGGAAAAATTAAACAATTTTTACAATCATCTAGATAGTATTCACTACTATTGGATTGATGGTAAATTTTTTTACCATAACTAGATAGTATTAATTATAGTATTATAACTTGAATAGTATCTGCTATTCTTTAATTTCCTCCGTGGAAGAATCGCCGGTCGTTAAGTCGTTGTTTTCTTGTATATCTGTTATAGATCCAAAAAATAAAAATTCGACCATTTATGGATCATTTTAATAATAAAATGATAAATATTTATTGTCCGGGTAAACAGCTATCATTGGATGAGTCCATGGTTTTGTGACAGACAGTACATTAAGAACAAAAGGCACAAATATGGCATCAAACTTTATGTCTTGGCAGAGCCAGATGGCACCGTTTTAAAATATCAAGTTTACGCAGGTGCCAATGATGAGACGTCAGGACAGGGTCATGCCAGCAAGGTCGTCTTTAAACTCCTCGAAGAGAGACTAGATTCTGGCCACCATGTGTACATGGACAATTACTACAATTCTTATGGTTTGGCTGTGAAATTGCTAGATCGACAGACGTACTGCACAGGAACGTTAAGAAAAAACCGCAGAGATAATCCTGTTGAAATTGGGACTATCCCATTGAAAAAAGGAGAAAACAAATCCTTGTTCTTGAACGGGGTTCATATTGGTAAGTGGAGAGATAAACGTGACGTATTATATATTTCCACAGAACATGGTGACGAGATGCTGGAAACTACTTCCAAAAGGGGATCTGTAGCATTGAAACCAAGCGCAATTGTCCATTACAATAACTTTATGTCGGGCATAGATCTTCAAGATCAGATGCTCGCTTATTACCCAGTCCAAAGAAAGACGCTGCGCTGGTACAAGAAGCTGTTTGTTCATATGCTGCAAATGAGCCTCAGTAATGCAATGTACTTGTACAACAAATTTTCGGCGACTAATAAAATGAATCTGTACGATTTCCGTTTGAGCATACTGGAAAGGCTTCTACCTGATCCTCATGATGTCAATCAACGCAATATTTTGAAAGTGAAACATCAACTCACCAAAATAGAAAAGACCCGAGTGAGACAAAAGAAGGTAGGAAGAGTCATGAAGGAAACCACCGAAGTGGCCCGAAAGGAATGCAAAGGCTGCAAAGCCCAGAAAAAGAGAGTGCAAACCATTTACGAATGTAAGCAATGTGAAGGTTCACCAGGCTTCTGTACACAATTTTCTGTCAGGCACATTCCTAAGTTTTTTTATTTTATTTTAAGTTTTTTTTCTTTGTGTACGTAACATACTGTGATTCAGTGTCATTTTTCAGTTAAACTTATAATTAAATATTATGTTTTTTTGTTTGATTTTTATAATTGTAGATTTTAATGCTTCTTTGCATAAATTGATTAATATATCTTTCTAAATAAATAATTCTCCAGATGCATAATTGTTTTATTTACTTACTGTTTTTTTAAGTCACCACATGATGACATTTTAGTTAATAAACAATTGCCATCCCTAGCACTCGGATCCGAGTGTTCGGCACCCGACGTGCTGCATGCCGACCACTCGGATCCGAAAAATGTATTTTTGAATAAAAATAATAATAATAATAATATACATTCATACATATTTTCAAACATTTATATTTACTTAATCAAAATTCACCATAAAAAGTTATGGCTTACGGCTATTACTTTGTATCCATTGTTTAAGCAATCAATGTGTTGTTAACTTTTGATTTATTAATTGTGATTTGAATTTAACAAATGACAAATAATTATCTCAATGGATTAATATTTTGATCTTAAATTGATTATTATTAATTGTTATAATATTTGATATTATTAAATAAATTTTCTTATTTCTTTGTTAAAGCAAACGCCTGAAAAAATCTGAACACGATGAAATATCTATCATTCTTCATTTTAATTGTCGTATTGTTGGCTTGGGCAACTGATGCAGCTAAAACCTGCGTAGGAAACTATGATATTGTAAGTATTTCAATTAAAAAAATACAAAAGCGATAATTTCGTAATTAATTGAAAAGTTCACAATTAATGACAATTTTTTGAATGCTTACAGTGTGATGGAACAGAAGTGGAAAATCCGTGTTGTGATCAGGATGAAAACTTCAGATGCGTACCAGCAAGCATTGGGACCGGCCTATATCTATGTAACAATTTCTAAAAAGTTTATTGACGGAAGTCGTCGTCATTTCTGTAACAATAATTTGTCACTGTAAATAAATGACGTTTGCTTATGTGTTTTTTCAATAAAATTCCTGCAATAACTTAAATAATTTTTATAAATTCATTTATTGTAAGTTAAGATTGTTTAAAAAATATCCAATTACAATGAAATACTATACGAAAAAATAGTATAATCAAATAGTTTTAAACAAAACTTGGAGATCCGATGAAAACTCGACTTTCGACAGTTGGACCGAAATCTATGACTTCCCTTCATTGGGAAATTTTCAATTTTGTTCGCGGGAAGTTGAAAAATAAATTTTTTTTTTTACTCAGCCTAATGTCTATATTCTATTCAGTTGCGCTCTTATTCAACCACCTTGTTCATCTTCCTATTGAATTCATCTGTTTATGGCCAATTTTTTAACCCTGAGACTCCATTGCACCAGAGTTGGTGTATTAATAAAATAGTTTTTTTTTTTTTTCTTTTCGGGCGAGAGGAAGGAAATTTTCGAAAGACACCGGCTTGATGTTAGTAGCCGGTAGTGTGCGATTTTTACTCACTAAAACCCTGCCCTCTCTTGTACCTGATACTGCGGGACGGCGATAGCATTACTTCGCAGTACCAGGCCCCCTCCACGCTGCTTCTGCAGCTATTCCCCCGCTTCTTCTTCTTTCTCCTCTTTATTCTTCTCCAGCAAGACCTATCTTACATATCCCGTCATTGCCGCTCAGTTGTTCGTTGACGCCAGCATTCAAGGAACGACGTCTTCAGGCCTTTGAGGCACTTCCTTCTCTCCCTGCCAAAGCAGCCGTATTTCAGACCAACGTTTGCAGATTATTAAAATAGTACCTTTGCTACGTTTGAATATAGTTACAAACCTCTGATTAAAAAACGGGCCCATAATCACTCAAAAATAAAGTCATGATTGACTTCCCAAAATTACACAAAGTACAAATCCTAGAACTTGACCTTGAATCTTGTCACTATTGGACGTATATTGTTATTAGTAAGTCATTAAAATACTTAGATAGTACCTCAATCATATCAGATTCAGATGTGCCTGTATTATTTGAATACTCCATCAACCTAGAGAATAATTTTTCAGTAAAGACTTTGTTTTAGGTATCGTGATCTAAAGTGTCCCAATTGTGCTAAATAAATTAAGCGGTCCTTGTAAGGAAAAATAAAAACCAAACACAATATCTTAATAACAGTCTATTTATTTTTATTTTCATTCTACAACTACGCTCAAAAAATTACAAGCCTATTGATACGGATAGTAATTGGGATATCTTTGCTGAGAACTAGGTTCATATCTGTACGGGGGCGGTTTTCAAAATTTTGCTCAGGGCTATTTTGCCGTGTCCTACGAGTTTGACCATTGATTAAAAGGCAAAAATGTAGGCAGTGAGTATCAAATTATTTTACGTTAGGGTAAAATGTTTAACTTACTGTAAAAAAAAAAGATAAACATAAGACTTAAACGGAAAACATATATTAATATTTAATAAAATACCAAATATTATCCTACTTTTTTATGTGTCCTTCATCATATCCTGGATTTTGATTACGTATTTTGGAGAATATATAAGCTATATTTGGATATCTTTAGTAATACTCGAATGAAATAACTCATTATATTTGTTTTTAAATAAAATATAATAAGGTTGTAGTATATTTTTCTAATATAAATACTGAAATTATCGGATTTAAAAAACTGGCCACAGCGGACAGTCCTGTACGTATCGGTATGATTTTATAAAGAATAACAATAATATTGTCTTTGGCTCTTAACTATTTTTAAGCAATGCCATATTGACGATGTTTTTATCATTCCTTCGTTCTTTTCCTTTGAATTAAAACTGAAGAAATTCAATCGTCAACACTTGCGGTCCGTGACGTGCGTGACGGGTCTGTTTTGTTTGTCCGGTACGAACATTGATTTTGAAAGGTAAGACCCACAAATTTTATATACTACTCGTGTTAAATTATAAGTAAATATGTTGTAGATAATGAATGTGTACTAGTAAACTACTATAATCAACTTTTTTTATACCAAAAAACATGTGATGACAAGTCCGCGTTATACGTAACGTCCAGGACGTGACGTGATGTAAAAGATAATACTCGTAAAGATGCGTTCATACTGTCTTGTGCAATTTTTATATAAATTAAAAATATAATCCACCCAGAGAGGTAAACTTTATAGGATCTAGTCACCTCATGGTGAGCAGGTTTACTTATTATGTTATAAATATCCTATTTAGACTAGCGATAAAGAGCGTGAACCCTAACATTCCTCACATCCTCGGCACTTCCTTACAAATTAATTTATTCCTACTCAGGTAAATTATGCCGTTGACTGGTGCCGAGAGAGACAAAAACAACGGCGATATGGACAAAAACAAAGAAAATGAAGAAAAATACAACAAATATAAAAAGAAAAAAGTCGAAAGACTGAAGAACATAAACCCAAGGTAAGTGAACTAAATAAGGAAGAAAAGGAAAAAAGACGGAAAATTTGGAGATAACAAAAAAGGAATAAAAGGGAAAATAAAAAAGTAAATAATACTAAGCCAGCTGTTCCAGTGACAGTGCCAGAGATGCAAGATAATACAAAATTGAAGAAAAAACAGAGATTGAATTACCGAAATTATAAAAGATATCAAAGGACATTAAAAACTTGTGAAAGGTTAAAGAAAGTTATTAGTAGTTTAAGTAAAAATAGATTTCGCCTAGAGACTAAACACAAAAAGATGATTGAGCTATTGGAAAATGAAAAAGTTACTCTAAAAGAAGACCAAACAATCACGCAGAATTACCTACTTATTGGTTCCCTATTTTATTTTTGTTACTACTTATTTGACATTTTTTTGTATCTGTTGAATTTTTTTGTAAGTTAAGAAGTATTGTTACCTACATAATGTGAAAATGAAACTGAGATAGACTTGAATCCCCTAAGTTTTTTGTAAAATATATTTTTACTAAATAATTAGATAAATGCTCAAATCAAAACAGTCTGTGATATTGACTAATTTTATAAAAATAAGTACGGTAAATGATGTGACTTAAATAATATGTCACATCACGTCGTTTTTGAAGTGTTGAATAATATTGTATTGTTTCTAAAATGACTAGAAATTGTGCTCGTTGTAAACATAGCTTTAGAGTTCCTAAACGTAACGACTGTTGTCTACATACGTAACTGTCCTGTTTTGGCTGTTATAGTTTTTATTGTTTTATGAAAAAACCTTTGGAAGTTATGTTTTTGTTAATATATATTATATGTCTTTTTGTTATTTATTGCATTTAAAAAAACTTACCTATAATGTTAGTCTTTCAGAATAGTTATTTATTCACAAAGTTTGATAGTCCAGAGTGCCATTTAGTTACGTACAAGACATATTTTATATTTAAAACAGCACTAAGAGGCAAGATTCCACAAAGTGGTATTAAATTTTAGAAGATTTTTATGTTGTTGATTAATTATAAATAAAGCTGATTAACTTTGATATGATTGAGTTATTATTTACTTTGAATGAAAATGTTACGTACAAGACCCCTGTATTGGCAACCCTCACTATAATAATACATTATATAGAAATTATACTCATTTAACATTGTTTGATTAAGGTTTTTTTTAAACCTTCAACAACAACCCATAACGTCCCACTGCTGGGCTCAGGTCTCCTCTCAAGAGAGGGTTAAGGCCATACGTCCCCACGCTGGCCAGGTGCGGGTTGGGGACAGGCAAGATACGTTAAACCTTAGTTCATTGTAAATGTCTACATTTCATCGTTTATTTAAAATTTTGTTATGAAAATAAATGGACACCTGTACGTAACGGAGCAAAATTTTGAAAAACGCCCACGGCCGTTGATCAGCTGCTTGATAATTTGAATAAGGGTCTTGATATAATTGATGTTCAGATGTTCCGTACATCTGCTTTAATGGAATGGCTTCAGCTTTGTTCATGTCTCCGCAGGGTATTCAGAGCGGTAGTAGTAAATTTGATTTCCGTTCGGACCTCTTGGCTCTACTCGCGTAGTCGATCGCACCTTGAACGGCTTACTGAGGTCGTCTGGTGAATATAATCGTTCCGTTTGCTTTACTATTGATCCGTAGATGGCGTTGTTGCTTGGACGAGTGTTATAAACATTATTTTTTTGTATAGTTCGGCATCGACGGGTTGGCGTTCAAGATGTCCTGCAGATCATCACTGTCAAATAATTCACCAAACTCTCTGTATCTATCCTGCCATGCCTCAATACCATAAAAAAAAAAAAAAAAACTATGAGCGATCCTGCGTAATATACATATGTCGTGGATTGATCGTGAACTAATAAATCGTTACCGGAAATGTCGTGGATTGATGCTATGGTGCGACGGACAGTGCCATCTAAGAATTATTTCAGTGAATTAATAAATCGTCAACGGAAACGCAAGTGGCGCCCTCCCGCTTGGACACGATCGTCGGTAGAGGGGATGCAGCGATGACTGGCGGGAAGATATGGCGGTGATCATTCTACCTCGGACAGTCTTGGCATACCCTCAGTACCAACGCACGTGTTTGTTTCCATATTGTAAAAACCGTTGGTAAATTAAAGTTATTTTGATTTAAATTATCTTTCGTTCGAGTACCCAAGTCAGTGCCCACATTTATCAAAAACTATGTCGGATCATGATGAAGACCCGATGTTTCGCATTTCGGCCACCCTGATGCGACACATATATTAACATTGAAGAAAATAAAACAGAAAATTATTTTACTTACAAGAGGTCCCGATAAGAGCGAAGAGTATTACTGCAGTAGCTTTGCTAAATGACATGATCGCACCGATGTTCGATGAACACTGAAGCCCTCGATCTCAATCGTAAACTACTGAACGTATTTGGATGAAACTTTACAGTAATACTAGCTGACCCGGCGAACTTCGTACCGACCTAAAAAAATAGGAGTTGATCGTAGAGGGTTGAAAATTTAGGGTTGTATGTATTTTTCAATGCCACATAATAAAAAAATAAAATATAAATTTTTTGTCTAAAACATAATTACTAAATTTTAGGGGTGGACTACCCCTAACATTTAGGGGGATGAAGTTCACGTTTTTTATTTGTTCAAATTTTAAGTTAAAAATTTGAATGCTTATTTAAACAACTGCGAAAGTCTGGGCCTAGTATTTCTAACAATACTACTCCGTTAAACAAATATAATCACTAATATACTGGGTCTGCATAAAAAGACAACGCAAGTATCTTAAATAATTTTTGTTTAATATATTTGAAAATAATAATGAAGACACAATTTTAAAAGTTTTTAGTACACTTAAATTTAACTAGAATTTAAAATCTCTTGCGACTTCTCCGTCAAGTCCTTATGGGATTGCACCAGTTCCCTCATCGTTCTTCTTGCTTTCTTAACCTCCGAATTAGAAATGCTCTCCTGACGGTGAATTTTGTTCATTAACTCGTCCAGATCACTTTGATAATCGAAAATATCGATTAAATACATTTTTAACTCGATATACCACATTCTTTCATGATGATGTTTACGGGCGTAAGATTCCCTCGTGTTTTCAAAATTTGTTTTCTTCGCAAAGATAGCCAGATCGACCAATTGTGAGATTCTTTCACAATATTACTCCAATATGCTCAAAGATTTTCTTAAATTTACAATCACCATTGCATTCTGCTGATCCGGGGTCAAATTGAGCAGTTTTCTAATTTCTGTGTCATTCAAACCAGGAACAATACGTTGTTCCGGCTTGGTGAGGACGTCAGGCATTACCACTACCAGTTTTCCCGCATCATTAATTGCTACATAATCATTGTTTGTTTGAGTTAATACAGAGCCAGCAACAACTTGAGATCCTGGCGGAACTGAACCGCTTCCACCAATATTAAAGTTATTTCGTATTTGGTTGTCCACATTGCCAAGCACTATGGAAGGTGCGTCTCTTCTTTGTCTTCTCCACATCTGCCTCGGTGGTTCATTGTGAGAGCCTAGAAAAAAATATTTTAATTTAAATAACAGACTTTATATTACAGAGTAATTAAACTAATAATTATGAACATAATTTTGAAAGTAATCACCACAAATTATACTGATACTCACAAGTAATTGCACTGATGATTGCAAATAAAACAACGGCTACTTTAAATGACATGGTTCCTTGACGTTCAGATCTCTAATAATGACTGTTCAGAAGCGTTTCCCTATTTATAACGTGTTGACGGCGAGTATGACGTAGATTTTTTGTAAATTATGATAAATATATACGAAACATCTACAGTTCAAAGGTCAGTACGTGTTTACAGCGGAAAGTCTGATTTTATATTTAAAATAGGTAATTAAATGAAATTTCTGGCAACATTTGTTTGTCACATATCTGGGTAAATACTTGACAACCGGATACAAGTATTGTTCAACATTTTGCTGGAAAATATTGTCTAATTATTATTACTAATACGGTGTTCTAAGGCTATAGTAGGACTGAGATTTAATTATTAATAATTAGGACACTTAGGTAATAAGCTTAAATAAAACATAAAATTTTAGTATAATTTTATATTTGACAGTGATATTTATACACTTAATATATACAAAACTTAACTATTTTAACTGGCCTGCAAAGACATTAACTCTAAATTCGCATTTTCTAACATCGTTTTTAAGTGAGCTAAATCTGCGTCAAAAATATCATGCATAAGCAGAGTTTCATCGTTAAACTGACGAAGACGTACTTCTTGGTATTCAAGTCTCTTCATTAACGTTACACATTTGCCATACAAAATATTTATCTTTGATGACTTGTTCGATTCCTCTTGAGTAGTCTTTTCACCGAAATAGTCAAAGCCTCCATGATCTCTGCTCTCTATTTGTCTTACTCCATCATGTATTTTTTGTACAAGTTCTTTTCAATTGATCTATTTTTTCTCGTACTGCTCGACGTCTCTGCTGTGTAAGATGACTTCCCAAACTTCTGTGGACGGCGGAGGGTTCCTGCTGATTTGCGATACTATACCAATGAGGCAGAACAAGATAAACGTTAGCGGCCTGATCAATATTTGAGTAAGAATTATTATCCTGATTCGTTACGGATCCTGTAGTAATCGAAGAATTTTGAGAACCACCTCCATTTTCCGACTTTTCACCAAAGTTATAGTTATTTTTGTAGTGCTGACCAACTGATCCATAATTAACCCACTTTGGCTGTCCATCAATCGTTCTCCTGTGTCGGTTGAGCAATGAATCGCGGCTAAGTGCTGACTCGGCCCCTGAGAAAAGAAAAAGAATGTCATTTTAATTAGTGGTTCATTTAGAAAGATCTTACTGTGTGCTGATTAATTTTATTTAGACTGGGAGTTCATTACATTTTAATCTTTTAGTGGTTGACTTTGTAACACTTTCTCTTAAGAAAGGTTACTCCCCGGGTAGCTAATGTCAGAGAGCATGAATTAGATGGGCGCCTTGATCTCACAGAAGATTGACCTGGTGTGCCTTGCAGTGATTCAGGGAATTCAAAGAAAAACCACTCTCCAGTTTCACACAAATATATTCACATATGAGATACAAAATACAATTAGTAATACATCTAAAAATTTAGTAAGTATACAAAGTTATGTAGGTGGGTTGCTCAACAAAAAGATGATCTTTTTGATCCAGGTTATTTTAAGCTGGCCCCTTCCGTAGGTGGTAGTGAGAGTAGAACTTCACACCCAGTAGGCCGGATGCAAAGGTTCGTCAGCCCGATCTCGGAAGAACCGATGAACAAAAAAAATAAGTTATTAACCAGAGGTATGTCAATTAAATTGTAAAAAAACCATACGTGATCCCGTGGCAAGTCAAGGATGAGCGTGGTACGTGCGGATGGTCTTCCCACAGGCCGTAGGCCTCTGCGAGCTAGTTCACCCACACAGAGTCCAAGAAGTCCTCTTTGGCAGGTGATATGCTACCGCGGAACTGGCGGCTCTCGAGACTTGTCACACTGTAGGCCCGGCAAGGAAACTGAAGTACAGATCCTTAGAAGGATATTTGAACAAATCCTTTGACAAAATCTTGGTCAAAACCTTGGACCATAGAAAAGAAGTTAATCATCCTAAGCAAATAATCTCGCAAACAAATAAACTGAAGAAATACAGTAAAAAGAATTCAAATTCTTACCACTTCAACAGCGGGGCAGATCAGCAGAGATTTCTTCACAACTATTTAATTACGACGGGCAGGATCACAATATGTTCACAGCGAGACACAGAATAGTCCTTTGAGGAACCAATACTGGCTTTTATATTCTATTTCAAGGACTTTTCTGGAATAAAAATCCCACCCTCTTACAAAATAAAATGACATCATACGATTTCCAAAGACAAACCAGAACACAGATTAAATACGTACCATAGACCTGAAAATCTTTTTGGTCAAATCTTGTTTAACGAATGACATGAACGCCACCTCTCGCTTTGTTAGTGAAAACAAATCTAACATGCAGTTGGCAGACAGAGGAGAAAAAGTCACGGTTTGCCAAAGGTGGCGCTATAGGTACATAAAATCTATTCTGAATACTTGGTTATCCTCTCGTAGAATTAAGGTTAAAAAAAAAGATGTTACAGTACCCCCTCCCCCGTGAAATTTCCTGAGCAGGGTGCGAAGGAAATTAAAAGATTGCCTATGCAACAAAAGAACAAAAAAACTAAAAAGTTACAAAACAGTATGGCTAAGCTAGTAACACCCAATAAGACAGAGATTCTATTCCAAAGTCCCAACGAATCTAAATTTAATTGCTACCAAGAGCTAAAAAAAATTAAATGACAACAAGTAATTACCAAAGCTAATACTAATACAAATTTCAACAAGAGTTCAAGCAGAATAATATCTAAGTTTTAAGTGTTCAAAAAAAAGAGGCCTGACCTAAACATAAGGACAGGAGTTAGCGGTGAGGTATCAAATTAATGCAGCCTACCAGCAGGCGAGATGTCTCGGGCGATGAGTGCGTGTTGTCTTTGGCGAACTTGTTACAGTCACGACCCGCTGTAACTAGGATATAAGACGGGTAGACTAGAGCCTTAGGCCAGTCATACCCCGGTACAAAGTGAAGAGAAGTGCAACATGCAGAGAAGGATGTGTGTAAGCCAAGTAGGGCATTACCCCACATAAAAGAAAGACTGCAACTTGCAGACACAGTTGTGTGCAGGACTAGCATGGTCCTGCCACATCAACCCACAAAGCTCCCAACCATCATCATCAACAGCTGTGTCAGGTGACAAGGGACCTGACACAACAGCGTGTAGGCTTGTTTTAATTCGTCAAGACACACACAGTCACCAACCACAAAACATCAAACCATTACTGGAGACACATCAATTGACACTCACCACTAGCAGAAATGTGAGAGGAAACAACAAAATACTAGTCACCAGACAATAGGCGTCTATGCTCAAGTTGACTAAGTACAAGTTCCCTAGTGTACAGCATAAAGACACAGACAGTTCAGTAAGTACATAGTAAACTCAATCAGTTAGGTACAGAGAGAAAAAAAAATTTTTTTTCTTAGACAGAATAGGTGACCGCTGACCGCAGACACAGACACAGACAGAGTTACTCATAACCGGTCACGGACACCTACCAGTGCGGGGTAATCGAAACCACCACCTATCAACAGAGATATCTCAGAAGACACCTAAGCACACATTGACAACCTAAGGTGACTAGATTCTAATAATAAGATGAAATTTCAAAAAAATAGATTCAAAAAGATCACCTGAATACCGAACTATATACAGTTCATTCAAACCATACGTTCATAGAAACAGCTTCGTATCAGCAAAAGCAGGGACAGAGAGGCGCTGGCACTAGAGCTGCCACGCCGGAGAAGACACAATGCAGTTCGCAGCTCACTCCTTAGACTGTCACTGCGCCAACAGGAAACTGAAAACCCCATAGCAGACAAATCGTTAATAAACTCATTCAAAGAAATCTATGTGTCTTGAAGTTAACTAAAAATCTAAATTAAAAGTTCCAAGCTAGAGTTCAAAATTAATAGTTAAATAGTAGACCATTCGTTAATAATTCATCCTTTTTCAGGTAATTATTACACCTAACCAACTGGGCCATGATGAAGAAAAAAAATTGAAGTTCTAAGTTAACGTACCAAATTATAAGATTATAATTCTAAGTTCACAGTTAAAGTTTTCAATTCAAAGTTACATAGTTGACACCTCAATAATAAGTTCATACTATCATCAAATCTAAATCAAAAGAGTTCAGAGTTAATGTTCTCAGTTACAAGATTATAGTAATGATTCACAGTTAAAATACAAAGTCAAGATACTAAGTTATGATTCACAATTAAAATTTAAAGTCTAAGGTTATTTAGTGTCATGACACAACCTAAGCCTGCAAAAGAAAATCTAGGTTGATTACAACAATGCATATATTAATTTATGTGCAGACATTACAGTTCAAACAAACAAGTAACCAATATGTTGGAAGTGTTTATATTGGTAAATGAGTTTAAATGTAATTCACAAGTCTATGTTCTACAAAAACAATTCTATAAAACTAATTTATATTAGTTGGTTTAAAGTTCTTCAAAGAAGATTCAAAATGCTAATTTTCAAAAATAAAAAATAGTTGCAGGTATTTATTCCTGCTATATAATGCAGATAACAACAAAGTTTCTTAGTTTTCTAGAAAATTCTTATTTATAAACAAAAGAAGGGTAAGTTTTATTCGAATTTAAGTTCTGAAATAAATTTAAATTATTTTACAAGATATTAGGCACACAATACACCCAATATAATCAAGTACTATCGTAATAAAAGGTTTCACTGATTGCTACAAAGTTTTATAGTTAAAATTTCAATATATTAAGAATTTAAATTGTTCAACACAATATAAGGAATACAATATCCTTATTAAAACTAGGTAATATTGTATTTGAATTGAGTGCTTGCTATATAGATAACAAGCTCACAGGACACTCACTTATTTTGTAAGTAGGTACTCTAAAAAAGTGATGAAAAAAAAGTTTTCATCAGATATTAACAATATCCATAGAAAAGATATAAGTCTAGATATAAGGAAACTATGTCCTTGTTCTAATTAAGTTTTAAAATAATAACCCAAGTGATAACTTGGTGTGCACTGCTAGCACAACTTATTTCTACAAGTAGGTACACCTAGAATGTGGTGAAAAAAAATTACCCTCACTTATGTGACTTTTCTTCAACACACTAGAAGGGACACAAAAGATATATAATTGTGTGAAACTGAACAAGACAAAACAGACAAAACACAGAAACACAAAACACAAAGTACCAAATTAAAAAAGCCAGACTTACCAAATAATTTGCAGTAATAAAATTTATGTTAATTTTGAATTTAGTGTTTGCATGCCGCATAAGAGGTGGTAAGATGCGCTGAAAAAATGCAAACAAATGTTAATTATATGCGTACTGCAAACGCAAAACCAATTAACGTCCTGGGACGTATCGGACGGATGGTCTCTTTGAAAACCCACTTGAACACCAGCAAAGCACACACTAAAGTCCGGGTAGGTCGCCCCACGTTGGGCGCCACTTTGTAACACTTTCTCTTAAGAAAGGTTACTCCCCGGGTAGCTAATGTCAGAGAGCATGAATTAGATGGGCGCCTTGATCTCACAGAAGATTGACCTGGTGTGCCTTGCAGTGATTCAGGGAATTCAAAGAAAAACCACTCTCCAGTTTCACACAAATATATTCACATATGAGATACAAAATACAATTAGTAATACATCTAAAAATTTAGTAAGTATACAAAGTTATGTAGGTGGGTTGCTCAACAAAAAGATGATCTTTTTGATCCAGGTTATTTTAAGCTGGCCCCTTCCGTAGGTGGTAGTGAGAGTAGAACTTCACACCCAGTAGGCCGGATGCAAAGGTTCGTCAGCCCGATCTCGGAAGAACCGATGAACAAAAAAAATAAGTTATTAACCAGAGGTATGTCAATTAAATTGTAAAAAAACCATACGTGATCCCGTGGCAAGTCAAGGATGAGCGTGGTACGTGCGGATGGTCTTCCCACAGGCCGTAGGCCTCTGCGAGCTAGTTCACCCACACAGAGTCCAAGAAGTCCTCTTTGGCAGGTGATATGCTACCGCGGAACTGGCGGCTCTCGAGACTTGTCACACTGTAGGCCCGGCAAGGAAACTGAAGTACAGATCCTTAGAAGGATATTTGAACAAATCCTTTGACAAAATCTTGGTCAAAACCTTGGACCCTAGAAAAGAAGTTAATCATCCTAAGCAAATAATCTCGCAAACAAATAAACTGAAGAAATACAGTAAAAAGAATTCAAATTCTTACCACTTCAACAGCGGGGCAGATCAGCAGAGATTTCTTCACAACTATTTAATTACGACGGGCAGGATCACAATATGTTCACAGCGAGACACAGAATAGTCCTTTGAGGAACCAATACTGGCTTTTATATTCTATTTCAAGGACTTTTCTGGAATAAAAATCCCACCCTCTTACAAAATAAAATGACATCATACGATTTCCAAAGACAAACCAGAACACAGATTAAATACGTACCATAGACCTGAAAATCTTTTTGGTCAAATCTTGTTTAACGAATGACATGAACGCCACCTCTCGCTTTGTTAGTGAAAACAAATCTAACATGCAGTTGGCAGACAGAGGAGAAAAAGTCACGGTTTGCCAAAGGTGGCGCTATAGGTACATAAAATCTATTCTGAATACTTGGTTATCCTCTCGTAGAATTAAGGTTAAAAAAAAAGATGTTACAACTTGAAACTCCACTCATTGCCAAAGCATACTCAGTAGGGGTGAAAAAAAATTACAGTTAAAATAGATTTAATAAAATTACAGTTAAAATAGATTAAATAAAATTTTCATGACTTTAAATTTAAGCATTAAAAGTATTTTAAAATACTTCACGATATGTCGACAGTTGCGACGAGCAACAAAGATATAAGCATTTTGTTGAACATAACAATCCTACGTCTCGACGACTTATGCGGTCCAATGATTTATTTCTCTCTTATATACACACTGACGCACTGACGTTATATTTAAATGTCTATAAACAGCATGATAAGGTTTCTTTGCTCTTAAAATAGTGCTTCCGTTACCACAGTAGTCAAATCTCAAAACCTCTAACCCTATTTGATTAACGGTGTAGATTACCCTATACGCGTTACAGAAAGAAAGACAAAGATAAATTTTGAATGTTTTTTATTAACAAATATTCTCATATTCTCTGAAACCATACTGATATATGTTCTAGTTGTTATTTTCTTTCGTTGTCTTAATTTTTATAAGAATTTGAACATCCGGTTTTGTGGAACAAAATAACGTCTGTGATTTTCGATAAGGATCAATGGTAAAGGCAAAAATATCTAAATAATATGTTTTTTTCAGTATCAGGAGATAATTTAGGTTATCAAATAAGGACATATATATGTTTGACCAATGACTAATAACAATAATTAATATTTTAAAAAGTATATCTAACGATTTTGATCTCAAATCAAATTTAAAAAACCGTTTTTGACAATTAAATTCTGAATAAATATACAAAAAAAAAAAATTTCATGTGCTTTTTTTCTTAACCCTTTCCTAGTCGACTTTGAATCCCTACTCTTAATTTGAATCGTACGTCGTTTTCTTAAAATGAGCAAGCTATAGTCTGTTTTCTAGAGAGGGGGCCGGAAAAATGGTAGAAGGAGGCACTTGTCTATTCTACCACAACTAGACTGTCACTCATACTGCCTTACAACGGAATTTTATTGGCTCTATTCCCACTTGACTCACATCTAGACTCACCGGTATTCCGAGCCGGAAAAGGGTTAATAATGTTAATCTGCCTCGTTGGTCTAGTGGTTAGCGTATGCGACTGCTAATCAAGAGGTCTCGGGTTCAAATCCCGGGTCGGGCCAAAAAGTGTTTTTGGGTTTTCTTAGGAAATTCCTAATAGCAGCCCGGAGTTTGGAAGTTTGGCGGTGATTCACGCCCGTGCCTCGGAGAGCACGTTAAGCCGTCGGTCCCGGTTGTCATGAACATCTATGGCAATCGTTACTGGGAAGTCAGTGCCCTCAAATATACTGACAACTAGTTCAATCTTCGAATTTCAGTTCTCCCTTAGGGTTGCGGAGGTCCGATGCCAGTCGCTCCGTGGAAAAACTGAAATTCAGGTAAAACCGGTTGAACTAGTAGCCGACCCCAAAATAAACTTTGGAATAAAGGCTCGGAAGATGATGCGAACGTAGCTAGTACTCCGGTTACTACTTACGCTTACCGAAATTCGCAGTCTTCTTATACACCAAATTCTCCTTCACACACTTCCCATAAAAAAACAGTGTATATCAATCGTCGCCCTCCCCCCAAATTAGGTAAAGGCTACGATCGAGAACAACATCAACAATTAGTTAACGAATATAGGTTACCAACGTCACAAAATGGCTGTGCCTTTAACACCAATTCCGCAGATCCTACATTGATGTCAGCATCAGATATAATCCAAATTCTCATCCAAACACTAACTCAATCTAATATAAAAATACCGACCAACGTTGCCCTTATAGTCGATATGTATAAAAACCCTCAACCTGTTATTAATGTTAATACAAACTCAGAACATAATACAATGGAACTGTAGAAGTGCAGTTTCTAAAGAAAACGAAATTATTTAAATAAATATTATAGATAGTCCTCAATGTGAATGTGGACATGACTTAGGGGATCTGAACCACATATTCCTTTCCTGTGTGATTCATGACCGTACTTCCTTTTATAATGACTTGATATCACTCCGTGTTCCTTTCACCACTTCCATAAAGTCTCTTCTTTTTTGTTCTAATCCCTCCATATATAGTGTTCTTTCGAATTTTATTCATAATAATAACATTCGCCTTTAAATTGTATAAATATTTATATATATATATTATTATTTGCAACAGACTGTGCCTCCTATTTAATCAAAATATTTAATGTTATGTATGTAAGTATTATAATACATTCCTGATCCTGTTAACTTTGTTCCAAATTCCGTTAAATTGTCTTTTCGCGATAAATTGTTTCCTTACCTGTACTTTGTGTCATTCAACGTTCAAATGCCAAAAATAAAACTTGACGCTGGCAAATGCACAGAAGTGCGAGCATAGAGTATAGTAATATAGGTGGAATAGAGAGCCCACTCACGAGAATTTTTGACACCTATATTTGAAGTGTCGCCACCTGGTATCATATCCGCCGAACTAACGGCAATAGCTATATGTATATATACCTACCTATTTATTTATTATAGGTATAGCTATATTAGCTATAGGGTTTATATGCAGTAGCAGGAAGTAGGTAATTTAGTACATGCATTATAAAAAAAAGCAGTTTTGCAAACATTTTGTATTTATTTGTGCAGTAGTTAGCGCTTGATTCTTGATGACAATGAAATAAGTAAAATGAAATTTCATGTGGAAAAACAACCTGAATGTTTGCAAAACCGAAAATTTTATAATACAAACAAAATAAAATTATAATGTAAATATTAAAATCATTTATTCACTTGTATGTTTTTTATGTTTATGCTTATTATAAATAACTTTGAGCACATATCTTCATTTCATCCTCACCATCGTAGGTAAGCTTCCCTGATAAAATCCGATTTATTGACTTACACCAACTAAAAATTATAATGTTTAAGTTTATTGTCACATCTGTGAACCATGTTTTTAATTTTTCTTTATGCGTTTCACAGTTAAAAGGGTAATCTACAAAGATTTCTATTACTGTTTCTTCTTTCTGAAGCTTTATCAAAAGCTTTACACCACAATAATCACTGATAATCACACAAAATAGAAAAAAACTACAAATACTCGTATACGCCGAAAGTAAATAAAAACCATTTTGATTTTTAACCGGATTATTGCCATACCCAAAAAAATTGTATAAAAGAATTTAGAAATTTAAAATATTGTCGAAATTAATTAAAAATGTTGAAATAAATGTGTTACATAAATTTAGAGAGTAATTTTTTTAACAATTTATGAAGCAGGTCTTTTTGAAATTAAAATTATATTGCAAGTTTATTGATATTGACTTAAGCGTCATCTATGATATTTTTAGACACTAGTTGCTTGTAAGTTTAAGCGGATCTTATACGAGATCGCGGTACTGTCTAAGCAGAAAAGTGGAGACCTACATCAAGTACGACAGTGTCCCCCCCCTGAGTGCGAGCCAAGTTCCCTGCCAAATGGGAGAAAAAAAAAAAAAAAAAAAAAAAAAAAGGACTGAAGTACCTATAACAGTCAAGGAAAGTACAATTCAACATCGTGTAAGTGTTGTGTTCTTGTTTGGTTATGTTATTGATAATTTGTTAAAACATAATCCAATTTAATACAATACCATTAATATAATAAAAATGAAACGAACATCAAGTGATACACGAGATGAAGAAACCAGGTGAGTGAATATTTTGCTCGTGGTATTTGTTATGAATTTACAAATTGACAGTAAGTAATATTTCATTACTTCAAAATTATGGTCTTCTTTACGAGACCTAGACAACGTTTACAATACCTAACCACCCTGTTCAGGCAGTGTATGAAATATTACGAATATTATTGTTTCTTTAATTTATATTTTTAAAGAATATTATTAATAATATTAGGTCTGTATTTATCAATGTATAAATTTGTTCTGTTTGTTTAAAATCACCTTTAAATTGAAGCATGTAGATTAGGTTGTAAATATTACTATTAACATGCTAAGGGTAACGCGCATGTCATGGTTGCTGCCGTCGAGAGCCAAATCCCAGATGATGATTGAGTGTATTGCTTTTGACTGGTCTTGTAAATTACATATATCCAGCTGCTCATTGTATAGTAATATGTAGGCAACATATTTATAATACAAACATACCTGCATGTTTTAGGTATTGTATGTACATTGCCTAGTTACTAGATAATACAGACAGATACAGACAAAATTGTTCTTTGCATGTGTAACCTTAATAATTAATTAAACTTATGCCTTATTTGCAGAATTTCTCACCTGTTGTTTAATAAATCTAAACATTTTGTGGAAAAATTGAACACAGATGCTAAAGATGAAATAGACGCTACTGATCTGAAACCAGCTTGGATTGATGAAGACGATGAAAACTTTCAAGCCAATATTATCCCAAATGTAAAAAGTAAAGCCTTATATACAGAAAAACTTAAGCAGAAATATGAAACTCTTATGGGTACACCCACTTGGGCGAAATTAAAAAAAATAAATGAGAAAGATGACGAGCAGGATGAAATACTGAGAACAGTTGGTCATTTACATAAAAAGAAGAATGAACATCTGCCAAAAGATTTTATAGAAATTAAAAAACTCCCACAGATAAATGAATCTACTAAAAATGAGGGCTCTATAATAAATTGTGTTGAGTTCCATCCTAAAATCAGCGCTGCCCTTGTGGCTGGCAGCTCAGGTGGTGTATCATTATTTTCTATAGATGGTGATGTCATCACTAAAATACACAGTTTTAACTTACAGAATTGGAAAATATGGACTGCGCAATTTACTCCTGATGGCTCTGAGGCCCTAATTGCATCTAAAAACAGTCACTCGATTTGTGTGTACAATCTAGTGAAGGCAGAACCAAAGTTAATCCAATTGCCTAGGGTTGTAAAAAAGCCTCTTCTCTTTCAAATATCACCTGACGGCAAATACATTGCCACATCAGATGGCTATGAAGAAGTATTTTTAATTTGTTCTGCATCTAAAGAATTACTGTCATCTTTAAAACATAATTCAAATATTGTATCAATAACATTTAGTAATGATTGTAGGCAACTATATTGTTGTAGTGTAGAGGGAGAAATTACTGTGTGGGACCTTCTGACTTACAGGGCTTTGAAAAAGTTCTATGATGAAGGTTGTGTTTCAGCATATTGTTCAACCATTAGCCCATGTGGGAAATTATTAGCTACAGGAAGCAGTGAAGGCATTGTCAATATATACCAAACAGAAGATTTGAACAAGTTAAGACCAGAGCCATATAAAGTGATTACAAATTTAAGGACCAAAATAACAGGCCTCAAATTTAATTCAACAACTGAGATACTTGCGATATCATCTTCTTATTATCCAAATGCTGCTAAACTTGTCCACATACCATCATATCACGTATTTGCCAATTTCCCAACCCAATCTGTTAATCTTCATCAAATAAGTACAATTAGTTTCTCAGCCAATAGTGGTTACATGGCATTGGGGAACAACAAGGGTTGTGCCTATTTGTATAGGCTCAAGTATTATAAGAATTATTAATAAAGTTAATTTTAAGAATAATAAAAAGCATTTTTTCTTACTTGATATGTCCTTTAATCGC
The DNA here is from genome assembly GCA_932526445.1 of Phragmatobia fuliginosa. Lineage (NCBI taxonomy): Eukaryota > Metazoa > Arthropoda > Insecta > Lepidoptera > Erebidae > Phragmatobia > Phragmatobia fuliginosa. The sequence goes on along the minus strand of OW052065.1, from coordinate 9,759,256 downwards.
TCTAAGCACCTGGAAGAAAAACTCTACGACCCCCAATCCGGAGATAAAGACGCCCAAAGTCGAAGGTAGATACTGTCCCACACACAATAAAACAGTTTTTAGAAAAAAAAAACGACATCCCACTACTGGGCAAAAAAATATTCTCAGAAGTTAATGTTTGGGATAGAATATATATTACTGTCGCCTGCCGTGTTGACCGATACGACCTTCAAACCTTAAAAAAAAGAGTGTACTCCCTTCTTAAAGGCCGGCAACTCACCTGTGACTCCTGTGGTTTTTCGGGGGTCCATGGGCGGCGGCAATCACCCACCATCAAGTGATCCGTCTGCTCGTTTGCATCCTATAATATATATATATAAAAATAAATATATATATAAAACATCAACTAGTCGCAAACCAAGCAGACTATAGGTTCTAGACAACTGATATAAATACAATACATATAACCTTTTTATTTGTAAATACATACATATAAATACCTAAACTCCGAAAATAATTGCTGATCATTTAAGCACTGGTCCGACCCGGGAATCGAACCCGAGATCTCTTGATCGGCAGTCGCATACGCTAACCGCTAGACCAACAAGGCAGTTAGTATAGTATACTATGAATTATTGTGTATCATCTGTTTGTTATTATCTTGTCCATGGGTACAGCATTGTGTTATTATTATTATATAATTACTAGCTATTGCCCGCGGCTCCACCCGCGTTGTATGTCGGTTAACGCGGTAAAAAGTAGCCTATGTCCTTTTCCAAGGTTCCGTCTATCTCTACACCAAAGTTCATCAAAATCGCTTCAGCGATTTAGGCGTGAAAACGTAACAGACAGACAGACAGAGTTACTTTCGCATTTATAATAATAGTAGGGATTTAATTTCTGTACATTTTGAGGATTATGGGGATAATTAAAGATACAAGACTGAATTTAAAGCGTGCCTTTTATTCGTTTATTAAACATGGAGAGAAAGTAAGTAATCATCCAGAAAATTCCTTGACAACCAACCAACCAGAGATGTGTAACTCATGAGTGATTGATTTAAAAGATGTATAATCCGTCAAAATGCGGAATCACTCTTTAAATCTTTGGATTGGAAAACACATCTTTAACTCACTAACAGATCAGATACGTAGATGTAGTATGAGACAATAGATAAAGGATATTGTGAATTGAAAAGAGATAACATGCGCACTCTACGAAATACAATGATGATACATAGTAAATTAGACTCTCTAGCGTTAGAATAAAGCTTAAAACCGATTGCGAGTATATGAAATTCGGTTATAAAAGTACTTTATAAAATCTTTATTTGATGTATCTATACAGATTTTGACCACGATTTGGCTTAACTTTTATATCTATACAGATTTTAGAATGATGTCGTATTTTGTGATAAAACTAATAATTTTAATTATTATGAATTCCTCACTCCAGTGCTGCGGTTGGAAGGATATTTTCTGCAATAAACTTGATTGAAATCAAAACCTAAAATTTAAAATAAGTAATTCATTAAAAAAAAAAAAACTTTAAATAATAGTTAAAAAAACAAAACAATTCGCGTGCAGTCAAGTATGATAAGTTTTATGGCGCTTGTGAACAATTATATATAATAAAAAGCGTTTATCATTGAGGGAATGAAAGAATCAATATCTACATGGATCAATAGATATAATTTGCATCATATAACTCTTTTAAATCTTTAACTCTTTTGAATCTTTGGTTTCGAATGACATATTCGTTCCGGAACGAATATGTCATTCGAAACCAAAGATTCAAAAGAGTTAAAGATTTAAAAGAGTGATTTAAATCTTCTAAGGAAAAAGATTTATAAATCACTGATCTCATTGGTGAGTTAGATTGCGCATCGCTACAACCAACACACTCACAGTGTTGCCATTACAATACAATATTTTATTCTATAAATCATTGTTTATCAATCAAAATCTTAATTATGTAAATTAACATGTAATGTGGTATACCTAAAGTGAAAATTGTATTGTTATTAAAGTGATATCTAGATGTTTGTTAAAGGTATATAACTAATAAACAAGCGTGTCTCCGATGTACTTTTAGTTGGTTCTGAACTATACATTCTTGCGTGTGATATTGAAAAAATCGGTCAAGTGCGTGTCAGGCCACGCACAGGAAAGGGTTCCTCAGTCACCCATAATGGTACGTGGATTGGAAATCGTATCCAATGGATAATTGTTCTGTTTACGTATTAATGCGTTAATTTTGTATGACATTTTCTAAGTAGGTAAGCGCATTTTTTTTTCAAATCAAATCAAACCATTTTATTTCAAATAAAACATACAACGGCACTTTTGAAACATCAAGTAGTCAGTCAGTAGACTGTTCCAATTCGTAGATCCTATGGAGAAGAACAGACAAGAAACTCCATGGACACTCTTTTCCAACATTGTTTTTACAATTTTTGGTTACATTGTTTGAGGCATTTTATTAAATGTGAGGACAATGTAACGATGCTGATATTTGCACAGGTATTGTCCAAAAATAATTAAACAATAAATAGAAGTTGTGAAATGACCAGCCCCAACTGGCGGTGCCCGTATCACGAGCATGACCTATGCACTAGCCATCGTCCAGTTCAACCATATCGTAGGGAGCCGAACGACCCACTACACACGCCACCGCCAGCAGGGCTTTTGAGTGAGCATGACATACTCATAACCGCCAGTCAACAAACAAACTTATGCTACTAGTGACTACAAAGTAGGCTTGAGACGTATATACTGGAACAGGTGCGAAGATCACGTATTTTCCGGTACTAGGCGGCACTTAGTCCATAAAGTCTCAAGAGACTAGTATATGAAGTCCATGAAGTATCAGAGCAAAGTACCACACACACACACGCACACACCACACAGTATTCCGCGTATGTATAATTTTGCTACAACTTTCGCGGGACGTTCCGTTTCACTTACTCATACTTAAAAACGTGTCTTGCTATCTTGCTCATTCATAATAGCGATGAGTTGTATATACTACAACAGGTTTTAATACTAGGTTTCACTAAAGACGTATGAGGACCGAGTTCCTAGTCTACGTATAAATGCGTTTCGAGTATTTAGAAGTACCAATAAGTATATACAAGACCACCAAAACAAGACGCGTTCACATACGCGTTCGATGAACACCAGTGTGAGTGAGGTGCTTGCAAAAGTCAAAAGAAAATCAGTCTTAAGATGTGAATGTTAAAACACTTTTTAAATTCACTAACCTTGCAAGTTGTAATAGGTACACACTTTTACATGCCGAGACGCGTTCAACAAACATGTGTGAGTGAGGTGGTTACAAAAGCCAAATGAAAATCAACCTTATGTAGCGAAATTTAGGACACTTTTTAAATTCACTAAACTCGTAATACTTTATCACGGCAAGACGCGATCAACGAATACTATGTGTGAGTAAAATAAATCTCGATATCTAGTGACAATAGTTTAAAGGAATTTATAGATGACATTAAATTCATGATTGGAACGGGATGGATAGTCATATTTCCTATTGATTAAAATGAGACAGATAGACCATTTCATAGCATTTAAAAAAAAAACTAAGAATAAAAAAAAATAAAAAAAATACAAAAATCTAAAAGAAAAATAACAAATTCAAAAACTCAAACAAAAAACTTTTTATAAGCATATAGCCTGCTTACCATTTTTCGTGTAACCTAACCTACACAATATTTATATATAATTTGTAAGTTGACAGTCCTAAGCCTGTAAAAGAAGTATGAAGAAAAGTTTTTCTTTTATTAAAGTTTTAATAGTTTTTCTTTTATTAAACCCATACACTATTCTGTTCAACTAAACATAATTCACATACAAAACAAAAATAAATCACGAAATTAATACTTTTAGATGACTATGCTATCGAAACTGTTCCGTAATTTTTTTTTCCAAAACGCACCAAATATTCGAACAAGTGTGCAAAATCAATAATTAGTAGAAAAACGTAAACATAACATACATTATTAAGTACGTTAAATACCTAATGATTTCATCCATAAAGTTCTAAGATACCTACAAAAAATACCTACAAATGTAGTTCTACGTACTATCTAAATATTATATTGTATCCAATTGTATCATATTCACGAAGTCCACCTAGTACCAATACTCCCAATCACCGGCAATACGCTTACCAATTGATACTAGGTGGACTAGGTGGAACAGGTATTTGCATCAAGTATTTTAAAAGAATAGGACTAGGTGCACTAGGGGTGCGGGTCGGGTAACCTCCACGTGCGTCCTCGCGTTTCTTGTCCTTTCTGACCATAGGGTCGGTGGGGAACAGAAGCAGAGGACCGGTGCACCCTGGGCGGCGGTCAATGGCCTCTCTTTAGGGGGCTATTGACCGCCGGCGAATAACTCGACGGGGGGTATATCACTCTCGGTACTCTTCTGTTCATCAGAAGAAACTGAACGAGTGAAGGCAGCGCCGAGATGGAATCCGTAGAGAATCCAGGGGCGGGTTAGCTCACTGCTCTCGCAGGGGCTGACAAGCACTAGTGCTGCCGCCGGTGAGAGGGGGCTAGCCACCCTCTCGCGTTTCGTAACCAACAGAGCCCCAACAACGACCCGAATGGTGGCTCCAGGAGGGTACGCTGAGTACCTGTTGGCCGAAGGGCTTGCCTTAATTGGCCGGCCCATGACAAGGACAGTCTATAAAACCCGACAGTAAAGTCGTAAAAACCTGTGGATACCGGCCGACCTCCGCAGTATGTAGGCTTATCCGGGTGCAGGGGGCACCGCCCGGATGGACTTCATTTCCCCCATACTCGTGGGATTAGCTATGGATTTTGAAAATAATAAAACACAACAAACAACGGACGAATCTACAAATAATGAAACTGGCTTGGAAAAAGGACCTATGATTTTAATAGAGAAGGCGAGGGAGGGAGATGATCGGCGGTTGCAGCGTAGGTCGCGATCGCTTAAATCGTCTCTATCAGTCTCCAGCCTCTCCGCTCCGCTTCCCCTAGATGGAGCTGAGCGAACCGAAGATAGTGATAGCTCGGTCTCGATAAGATCCGAGAGAATAACGCGTCGGCAGTCACGAAAGCGTGGAAATTTGGACCTTGATACAGAGGACGGGTCTAGCCATGCGAAACGGCCACACAACGAACCGGAGGTTGAGGGAAGACCTAACAACCGGAGCTCAGAAGAGGTTGGCGCCAACATGCTACGAAGCCTGTTGGAAGTTCAAGAAATTTTGGACAAACCTCGTGCCACAAAGGCGGAAGTAATGAGCTCCTTTCGCCGGACTCTGCAGTCTCTGCAGAACGACATTAAGGAGCTCTGCATTCAGGCGGCATCCCGTGAGCGCGAGTTAGCTACCCAGGTGAGAGATCTCCAACAAGAGATCAAATCCCTCACCGGTACAATGTCGTCATCTTCGGCCGTACCAGCTACAAAGGGGGCAGACAAGATCCCACAATCCTCATCAACAACGGGACTAAAGCCGACAAACGGTACCGCGGTGAAATTAGTTGCACCCCGCCCGGTAAGGGAGGACCATCCGGACTGGGAGCAAATCGAAAGTATCATGAACCGAGAATTTGCTCGATTCCAGTCCGGGCTTCTGGATAGATTTTTTCCAGAGAGAGGTGCCAGGCCTCCACTAGGTCAGAGACGGGCTCCTGTAGCGCAGCAGCCGGAAGCTATAATTACAAACCAAACTACAACCTCTTCTTCTAAAAAAAAGAAGAAGAAAAAGAGGAACAGGAAAAATAAAAAGAACATCAAAAAGCCAGATGCCGAACTAGCTCCAGTAACGAGGCAGGCAACTGGCGTAGCGGCGCTGCCAGAAGCTGCAGTAAGCCAGGAAGGGGGTACCTGGGCCCAAGTAGTTGGAAGGAAAACCCGAGCTGTAGCTGCAAGACAGGGTGTCGAGGTGGTCACTCCCGCCAAAGTGAAGAGGCCAGAACTACCACGTCCTCCCACAAACGCCGCCGTTCTGATTGCAGTGCCTCCAGGGTCTACTACCTCACTTGCGGAGGTTATGCAGGCCGCAAAGACACGTATCAGGTTGGCAGAACTCGGGATCACGGGTGGGGTCCGACAGAGAAAAGCGATCACAGGAGACCTTGTGCTAGAGATCCCCGGTCCTGATAGCGCTGCTAAAGCTGACGCTTTAGTCGCACGCTTGCGCGCTGTCATGAGCGACACAGATGCCAGATTTGTGCGTCCACACAAGACGGCAGAACTGCGAGTGATGGACTTAGATGAATCCATCACCCCCTCCGAGGTCGCGGAGGGAATAGCTGCAGCAGGTGGCTGTTCCCTGTCCGACATTAAGGTAGGGGAGATTCGCAGAACCGCAGCACGGCTAGGAACAGTATGGGTCCGGGGTCCGCTTACGGCAGTACGTAAGGTTGTGGCTGCCAAACGGGTGCAGGTAGGCTGGGTGTCAGCCCGTGTCGAAATGTTGGCACCACGACCCTTACAATGTTACCAGTGCCTCGAAATGGGGCACGTCAGAGTAAAATGCTCGGGTCACGCTGACAGGAGTGGGCGCTGCTACCGCTGCGGGGAATTGGGTCATAAGGCTCGAGAATGCGCATCGGACGCACCGAAGTGTCCAGTATGCACCGACTACGGCCGGCCTGCTAACCATCGGTTGGGTAGCAAGAGCTGCTGTCCACCGAAAAAGAAAAAAGGCGGAGAGGTTCATCCTCGACCCGCCTTTACTCAATTGGGACAGCCCATATCGAGTGGTAACTCAATGGGGGAGGTTATGGAGGCCTGAAATTCCCACCATACACAAAGATTCTCCAGGGCAATCTCAACCACTGCCGCGCGGCGCAGGATCTATTGATTCAGACGCTCGCGGAGCTGTCGGTTGCCCTGGCAGTAATTGCGGAGCCCTATTCCATCCCGGACCATCCGCGTTGGTTCGGTGCGGTCGATGGCTCTGCAGCCATATACTGGTCGGGTGGGGATGGTCTCCATTGCTCCCTTCTGAGAAAGGGTGTGGGTTTTGTAGCAGTGGAGTGGGGGGCTACAGTGGTTATAGGCTGTTACTTCTCCCCCAATCGCGGCCTAGCCGAGTATGAGGCATACCTGCACGGGCTAGGGATTTGCATCCGCAACTACGCTTCCCGTGCGGTATTCGTCCTGGGTGACTTTAATGCCCACTCAAGGGAGTGGGGTGACACCCGAGACGACGCGAGGGGAGAAGCTATCCTGGAGTGGGCGGCTGGACTGGACCTCCGACTTTTAAATCGGGGGTCGGTCAGTACCTGTGTACGGTGGCAGGGGGAGTCGATTGTCGACCTGTCGTGGGCGACTCCTTCTGCAGTGCACACAGTATCGGGATGGAGGGTGGCGGAGGAAGTGGTTAGTCTTTCTGATCACCGGCACATCATATTCGATGTGTCTCTCCGCCGCCCGGACCGACCACGCCAGGATAGAGAACCTCCGCGACGATGGTCCCTTAAGCGGCTCAACAGATATATGGTTGTGGCCGCTTCCCACGTCGCGGATTGGACCGAGGAAAGGGTTTCGTCCGATCCGGAGGAACTGGCGGCTTGGTTTGGGAACATTATGGCGTCCATATGTGATGCCTCAATGCCCCGAATCAAGCCAGTCAGAAAGGGCTCGGCGTACTGGTGGAGCGCGGAGATCTCGCGTCTGAGAATGACGGTCGCAAGATTGCGCCGCCCGTACCTTCGAGCCCGGAGAAGACGGCGAGCGACAGCCGAGAAGATCGACGGAGCACGGCGGGAATACGGAGCCGCTGTAAAGGCTCTCAGTGATGCAATCGCTGAGGCCAAGGCTCGGTCATGGAAAGAGCTTATAGCGGGACTGGATAGGGACCCATGGGGGCGACCGTATAAAATGGTATTGGGGAAGCTCAGACCATGGGTCCCTCCGTTGACGGAAACCCTGGACCCGGAGTTCTTGGGAAGAGTGCTAGACACGCTCTTCCCAAGGGACCAGGACAGTCCCCCGACTCCTCCGTCACATCCGGATCCACAAATGTGGTCCGACGAGTATGAAGTGACGGAGGAAGAGCTGGACCGAGCCGTGCGGCGGCTGGCTTCCCGAAACACCGCGCCAGGACCGGATGGAGTTCCAGGTCGGGCGTTAGTGATAGCTCTGTCGGTGCTAGGGGACAAACTGAGGCAGATTTTCACGAAGTGTCTCAGCCTCGGTATGTTCCCCCTCGGCTGGAAAGAAGCAAGACTGGTGCTCCTTAAAAAGGATGGAAGGGCTGCAGATTCGCCATCTTCGTTCCGACCGATATGCCTGCTGAACGAGTCGGGGAAGATCTTTGAGAGGGTGATCTCTGACCGTATCAGCGGGCACCTGTCGCGAGTGGGCCCTAATTTATCGGATTGCCAGTTTGGATTCCGACAGGGGCGTTCGACAGTGGACGCTATTAGGTATGTTCGCTCCCTGTCGGAGTCGGCAGTCCGATCGGGGGGGCTGGCGTTGGCAGTTAGCCTTGATATCGTCAACGCTTTCGGCACCCTCCCCTGGCAGGCAATCAGGGCGGCCCTCGAATATCATGAGGTGCCGCCCTACCTGAGGGCTGTTATAGAGGCCTATCTGCGCGACAGGACGGTGAAGTATATCGATCGGAATGGAGGGGAAAATCGAAGGGAGTTATGTTGCGGGGTTCCTCAGGGCTCTGTATTGGGCCCATTGTTATGGAACCTCGCATACGATGCGGTCCTTCGTACCAGTCTGCCCTCTGGCGTAAGTGTCGTCTGCTATGCGGATGACACGCTAGTACTGGCCAGAGGGTCAAGCTTCCAGGAAGTGCTTCGGCTCGCCGAGCAGGGGGTGGCTTGTGTTGTGGATAAGATCTGTGAGCTGGGACTGAGGGTAGCACCCCAGAAAACTGAGGCTATATGGTTCCATGGCCTACGGAGGCGACAGGAACCACCCAGCTCACGCCTCCAGGTGGGTGACGCTGTAGTCCAGGTTGGTCAGTACATGAAGTACTTAGGCCTTATCCTGGACAGTCGGTGGAGCTTCGAAGAGCATTTCAGGCGATTAGTCCCCCGAGTGCGTGGGGTAGCAGGTGCACTGCAACGTCTGTTGCCCAATCTCGGGGGACCGCGGGAAGAAGTTCGCTGCCTCTACATGGGCGTCGTGCGATCCATGGTCCTCTATGGGGCACCCGTCTGGTCTGAAGACCTGGCGGGTTCCTCCCGCTGTCAGGCCCTACTCAGAAGCCTGCAGCGGTTGATGGCCATTCGGATCGTGCGGGGCTACCGCACAATTTCGTATGAGGCAGCGACGGTCTTGGCGCGTTCTCTGCCCTTTGACATTCTGGCCGACATGGACGCTACGGTCTACGACCAAATTCGTTCGGTCGGTCGGATTGTTGAAGAGGCCGCGCCAGACCCTGAGCCTGGAATGCTACGGCGGAACGCGCATAAGCAAGCTCTGGAGACTTGGCGGGCACGGCTCGAAATTCAGGGCTGTGCTAGCCAACGTGCCGTCGGAGCCGTTCTGCCGAACTTCGAAGCGTGGGTAGAGAGGACCGACTGTGTCACCTACCGATTGACTCAGATACTCACCGGGCACGGTTGCTTCGGTGAGTATCTGAATCGAATAGGACGAGAGGCTACAGCACAATGCCACCACTGCGGGTTTGACCTGGACTCCGCCCAGCACACGCTGGAGGACTGCCCTGCTTGGGAGTCCGAGCGCCGAGTCCTGGTCGAACAGATCGGACGAAATCTGTCACCGCCAGTATTGATCGCGGCAATGCTGGCGAGTGGCGAGGGATGGGAAGCCGCGGTCTCCTTCTGTGAGAACGTTATGCTCCAGAAGGAGTCCGCAGAGCGGGATCGGGAAAGGGCCGATCCCGCTCGAAGGAGGCGGCGAAGGGGACGCGGCAGAGGCCGCTAGCTCCCCGACCGTCGCCTAAGGGTCGCTGCGGTCACATCCTGGGGAGATGCGACCGCTGCAAACGACCCGAGACAGTTGACACCCCGGTGCGGCCGGGGGTGTGTAGAGCGATGAGAGGCGCAACAGCGTCCAGCCCCGGGGGTGAGTTCAGTCACCCCGGGATGTACCTCATACGTTGAGGTACGGCAAGGGGGACACCAGAAGCCGCTGACGCGTTCCTGGTGTTCCTCCCGACTGCCGAGGTAGGCCGCCGCGGGGTTTAGTGGGTAGACCGGGATAACCGGGAGTCCCACACACACCCTTCATTTTCCCCAAGAAGGGTATGGTGCGAAAAGCATTCCCCGCGTTAAAAAAAAAAAAAAAAAAAAAAAAAAAAAAAAAGGTGCACCTAGACTCCATTTCACGAAAGAAGTCCCGCAGACGCAGCGCTGTATTCGCGCGACATAATATTGCCAGAGTTAAATGTGGGGAAATCAGGGGAAATAATTTATCGTTCATTTACTTTCATTTTATTAACTTCTACGACTACTACTACTAAATTGTTTCTAATATAATGTATTTTTAAGGTACCTATTTGATGTTCATACTACTGAGGTCAGATTAGTGAAAAATAAATCTTCCTGTAATTTCTAAAATATAAAATGGAGATGTTCGACCAACTTTCAATTATAAAAACGAAATAACATTAAAAAGTTTTATTGAATAATATTATGATCGGTCATACTATGATCACTGTCAGAAGAGTAAATAAAAAAAACAGTGAGACAGAAACTGATTCTATCACGATATAATTAATGGGTCCATTTCTTCATAAGACCATCATTTTTTTAATATTCTTCCTGTAGTTGTTTAAATAGTCTTCCGCTGTATCAGTCTCAAAAAACTGTTAGGCGCACAATCTTTTGGATCTTAGCCCACGTTTTTCTCCGCTACCCGTCTTTTTACAAGGCTCCACATTTTTTCTATCGAATTGAGATCGCAGTGGTTTGTATAGTCTGGCCACGCTAACTCTGCAGAACGAAAAAAATAATAGAATTTGAAAATCTATAGATGGTAACACCGCCTAGACTACGAAAAACTAATTTGATACTAGTTGTTTTTTTTTTTATTTTAGCCAAGTTATTTTGTTTATATTCTGATTTTTTCTTGGTTAAGAATAGTCATGACTTCAGCACGATGCATTGTCGATTTGATACAGTTTTTTAGGTAGGGCATAAGTAGGTACAATACAGGTTGTAATAATTCTGATTCCTAACTTTTAAAAATCTACTGAGGCTATGGTTTATCTACACATAAATAATAATAAAAGGTAACTTTACTTTAAGATCTATGAAACAACTCAAGGACAGTATAAAAATAACGATAGATTTTTGAATGATAAACATAATTTATTTTTAGGTTTCATCAAGATATACATTAGTCTTTTTTGTTTCTACAGGCTCGTTTCTTAACAAAAATTTTATTATGTATCTATGGCTCCATGCCGCCACATCATGTTTTTCCATAAGAACTGTCCGTTCGTCAATAATAATTTGCGTAAGGTTTCTCTGCAGCCAGTAAAATCAATTGATTGCCTCAATTGAAGTAGTAATTTACGCAGAGTAGGAACTTTTTTTCGGGTCAAATAATACTGATATATTGTATTTCGTTTGGCGCATTGGTCAAAATGATCAATATTAACTTTCGTTGCCCGTGCTGCACGCTCTTTGCCAGGAACCCTCCAGATCGCTGAATCCTGTAGAAATAAATATAAACTTTATTTTGAACTTGTATTCAATGCAATATGTATTGGATGTACGTTGTACCTACTTTAATAATCTAACGAAAATTTTAGAAAATAAATACGTAAGTAACAGATTCTTACCAGCCATTGAAGCGATCTTTTTAATATACTGGTTCTCACTATTGATGGTAAACTCTTCAAGAGCCTTCAGCATCCGTAGGGCAACTTGAATATGAGGTTTAAATTCATCACTTATACTACCTGGAATGTCTAAAAATAAATACTTGTTAAGAGTTGAGTATCTATAATTTATGTAATAGTTGCTTAAGACCTAAATCCTATCTGTAGGAAGCAAATCTATAGGTAGATATGTTATTGAAATTGGACGTTAATTTGACACTATCTTCTTGTCAGCATCATGAACAGGCTATGAGTATTTGAAAAAATGTTCTTAGATACATATAATGGTAAAATAAAACGGCGAAGTATCAAAATCACTAGATTTACTTACACGTCAACTTTTCGATATCTTGTAAACATTGTCGTTTTTGGCCAAGGACGACATCACACTGTGCCTTCACATCTTGGAATTTACTTATCATGTTATAAAATAACTTCCGCACTCAACTTTTAATAGGTTTAACTATTTTGCTTTAAAATATATGAAAAACAACAAACAGCATATGCAATGTGACAGCTCACGTACCACAAAAGTGACATCAGAAAAAGTATACCATATAAAAAACTTTTTGGGGTTGCCCATTTCTTCCACTGCAGAGTTAGCGTGGCCAGACTCTATCTCTCGTTACAGTTTTCTCTGACACACCTGCAATAAAATGAACAAGTATGAATGATTATTTCCGTATTTAATTACATTATTGTTGAATATATTTTTACAATTTTTAGTTGTGTTGTGTTAATTCCTTTAAAAAAAATCCTTAATAAAAATCATGCATTAAAAAAACTTAATTCCAATCTGTAAGAAATCAATCGGGAAAAAATCTGTATATATGGCAGCCCAAAAATTTACCTGTCATGGCGGCGACTCCCTTGCGAACATTGTTTATTGGTATTAAAACACCGTGATCCTTGTGTTCCGCTTCACAGATCTCCTTCACCTATAGTTTCATTTCTTGACCAGTACTTTTTACAACTTCTGGCATCGTAAATAAACCTTATAACGCACTAATCAATTAATAAACTCACAAAATATGTACCAAAACAAACGCAACTTGATAACATTGACAAATGACAACATGGCCGATCTCCCCATTTGTCAAATTTAGTTCCACAATATTCCGCGGGACTTCTTTCATGAAATGGAGTATAGTATCTGTTTTACCTTTTCTTTTTTTTTTTTTTTTTTTTAACGTGTGGAAATCCCCACGGACCGTCACCCCACCGGGGCTCTCGGCGGGGCGGTGTGTCGGACTCGAACCGACTAAAACCACACGGTGTGACCTCTCTGCGCCTGTATTTGGAAGGGATCCAGGTAACTGTTTTCTCCTTCTGGATCCCTCCCGGCGCCTGCCCGCACTGTTGCGGGCGCCTGCCCGCACTGTTGCGGGCGCCATCTCCTCATCCTCTCTGTTTGGGCGACGTCCGGTCACACGCGGACGCCACCCCCTCGCGGCTGGCCACTACAGCGGATGGACGGGGAAACCCGTCCCGTCCACCCGCGGCCACACTCAGGGCGGCATGAGGCGCGAATAGGCGCGCCTCCGCCGCCCGGGGCGCCGGCGGCGGATCGGGTCCGAGTGGAGGTCATCCTCCCGGGCCTTCTCCGCCGCCTCCTTCTGCGAGATTACGTCCTCGCAGAAGGTTGCGACCGCGGTAAAACAACTGTCGCTACCGGCCATGGAGCGGACTACGACCGGCAGCGAGAGTTCCTCTCCGATGACTGCAGTGAGGGCCCGGCGCTGCGCCGCCCATGCGGGGCAGACCGCCAGCGTGTGCTGGGCCGTGTCCTCACTGCAGTCGCAGTGGTGGCAGGCGGGACTCAATTCCCTCCTCGCGACCGAGTGCAGATACTTTCCGAAGCAACCGTGCCCGGAATTAATCCTCTAATTTGTAATAAGCTTGCTTACACAGTGTGCGCTTTACAACATTTTTAAATCGTTTCTCTGTTAAATCTAGTTTGTTTTGAGATATTTTATTATAAAATTTAATACCTCATAAAAGATGTATGAACTTTTAAGAGTCTAAAACGTGGTTGAATTAATTTATCTTTATTCCTAGTATTATACCCATGTCTATCACATCTTTGATTGAAGAGATGTTAATTTTTTCGAACATACATTATGTTTTCATAAATGTACTGACAATTATTGTAAAAGTTGTAACAGTTAAGCCTCTATAACTCCTGAACCAACAAAGTTACCTGATCCATTATAGTTTTCCTTTAAAGTTCATTATATGGACCACTATCACGAATTTTCCCAGAATTTTTGAGCCAGCCGTTTAGCTTTTAGAGGGGGGGGGACGCCCTGTTTTTACAAAAAAGTGGCCTTTAAAGTGAAATTTCTCGCTAACGGATACCTAAATCAAAAAATCGTCTTAGAAACCCATTATTGTTTTTAAAAGACCTATTTAATGATACCCCACATGATAGGGTAGCCGCAAGAAAAAAAAAACATCCCCACGTTACGTGTAGGGAAGGTACCCCAAATAAAAATATTTTTCATAATTTTATTGTAGCACTTTGTCGGCATAATTACAATACATATTCATGCAAAGTTTCATCTCTCTAGCACTTACCGTTTGGACGGTAAGTCGAGGACGGACGGACGGACATGACGAATCTATAAGGGTTCGAAGTGATGAACTTCGGAACCCTAAAAATGGACTTAGCCAATTAAAGTATATTTGTAATCCAATAATCTAACAACCAAGTTTAGTCGTCTTAAATTTGGTGATTTTAATAATTACTACCATTGTATATTAAGGTGCATTTGAATCGAAGGTCCATTTTTACTTATTTACTAGCTTTCGCCCGCATCTATGCCAGTTATCTATGTCTCTTCTCAGGCTCTAGGCTGTACTGAATTTTATTTATGGCGGCTCCACATTAGTGCCGAGAATTAACGCGCGAATTCGAAGCAAGAATAAGTTTTTTATTCAAATGAAACACTTTGTACAGAAGTACGTTTAATAGTCATATAACATTAGATAAATCAGTGAGTAGGAGGTATGCAAGTGGGACGCCCTAGAGCAATAAAACCAAATCTTGTGAGACAAACGTTTAATTAAATCTAAAGCTATTTCACCTGGAAAATCGTAACACAAGCCATTGGGTACTTATAACCATTCAACCACAAAATCATGAAATTAAATAAATCACAGACCTACATTATGTAGTAGATGGTTTTAAATGTTCCCTTTACAAACTTAAACTAGCAGATAGACGAAATATACGTAATTTATGATCATAATTAAAAATAAATAATTATGATGTCTGAATTCAAAATATGTACCTACACATGTGTAACATGTATTATGGTTTCACAGGGTCTAACAGGTTCCCTTGTTAAAGAAATCAATGAAAATATATAAAAAAGGTTTTAAATGTATAAAATCCATATGATTAAATTAAATAAAAAATAAACATGTTCCACCATCTACAATTTGACTGAACAATATATTGAACAATCTAAGTAGTTAATTATATACTACACATATAACATAAATTCTCGTCTAAAAGTGCATGAGAAAGCAACATCACAGTATTACGTCAACTAAAGAAGTACATTTCAATGGACCTAAATTATACATATAAAACAACTCAGGACTTGTCATACAAGAAATAATTTGCAGTTACCTTATTAATACTGTTCAGTGCAAACGTTAAGATGATATTTGCGTCAAGTGAAATTAGTGTACTATTTGATTTGTGGCATAAGAAACTTAAAATATTTTTTCTGCTTTAGGTATTTATTATTGTATTTTAATGAAAGTTAGATTAGCCACAAAGGATACTTACATTAAATCTAAAGGTTCTACATCTATTGCAGCTTTAAGAACAGAAAGTCCATCTACACATAAATATTTGATGTTTAGAGAATATATATATATATATATATAAAGAATGAACCTAATATTGATTAGAAATAGCAACATAAATAACTATATAATATATACAGTTTTAGTAAATTTGCTATAAATATTAAGTAGTGTGTGATAAAATTAGGTCCATCGATGATGAAAAAGGTTTTGCACAGACTTACTACATAACACACAATTAGACTATGTATGGATGCTGATTACCTCTGAAATGCTTGTATCAGAAATAATTTTATAATCTTCAAATACTAGTAAATAGTGTACACAGTACCCTAATACTGTTAACACTATTGTGTAAAATAATTTACCGCGGATATGTGCTATACGCGTCATAACCATTCTAGGACATTACAATGTTTAAAGACTAAAATTCTTACTGATTGGAGCCGTTCAGTAGTAATGGTATAATCATTAGCATGCATCTGCTAAGTCTGTGCATTCCCTTGTTAGATGGATAGCTGATAACATTTAGCTCGTGGCACACTGGACTCTGTTCATGCCAGGATGGTCATCATCTTCATCATGGGCGTTGGGTTGGTGTGCACGTCGCCGACGTGATTCTTGCTCTGGATCTAAGTCAATAAGTTGACACTCCTCAGCTAATTCGGGAATTTCCACCTGTAAAGTTTTTAAATGATATTTTAATAACTTTTCTAAGCTTTCAAGACATTTACACATACCTAAATATAGTGTTTGTTGTAAGGCAGAACTTTTTATTTGCGACGTTTTCTGAATGGGCTACGCTACACCTCTCCTACTATACAATTAAAAATATATAGTAATTTTTGTATCACATTTTTTGTTTTCTACTTGAATTTGTACCTAATATGTATTTATTTGCTAAAAAATAATAAAAAAAATGGAAATCTTCATATTTAACTTGCATAGAAATAGATTTACTCACCCTAGGCCGTGGTGGCAAACAGTTCTCTAAAGCAGGAATGACTTCAGGTGGAATGCTATTAGGGAAATCAACGAAGAATTGTATAATAAGTTGTCCCTTTTCAAATGGATTTTTATACATAGGCATACCTAGAAGAAAGAACAAAATATTTAAAAAATCATATTTGATAATATTGCTTAATTTGAGTTTTCCTGAGTTTATCTGTCTGTCAGATATATCTAACCAAATAGCTTATCTCTTTAAGTTATTGAATAATTAATACCAAAACTTCATAATTGTGGACAAATCAAACCATTATTGATGTGTGTAGAAACGAAAAATATTAAATGCATATGCAAGTATGGTGCTTACACCAAAAAAGGAATTTTTCATAACCATACGATTTTGACGGGACTTTCATTGACAGAAAGCTGACGATGTAGGGAGTATCTTAGGCTAATATTATTTACACAGGCTTCGCTCCGCCGAGTTATCGCGATTTATATTAATGACCGCGGGGACTCAGTATGTAAAATAAAATACGCACCTTCATTCAACACGCATTTAACTTTGCCATGCTTAATCACTTCACCAGGTAATACAGTTATCACAATATCTCTTTCATCAAGAGTCCGTATAACCTTCTGGAAACCACAGAGGGCCTCAACAAGCTCAATATTCATCCGCATTATGAGATCATTGCCTGAACGTCTGAAGACCTACAAATAACAAAGAATTTTCATAGAATTTTGTGTATATTATACACTCAGATTCAATTAAGCTAAACAGATCCATGTCATGCAATAGGCTGATGTTGATGGTTGGTAAATAAGTTATCCACTTTTCATATTTCAAGTCATTGTGGTAGTAAAATGCCATTGGTATTACTATAAAAATTCAAAAGCTTAACAAAAATATTAGCAATCAATTTTGATTATTTTTTGTTTCATAAATTTGTTTTAAAAAAACAAAGTATTCTGCATCTAAATAAAAAGTATATACTACAATTAACTCTAGTTTAATCTTATTATAAACAACCAAATTATATACAAGTCTATATTTAAATAATATTTTTGTGCAAATATGAGTATGACATGCAAATATGATAGGGTCATTTCTGTAGAAAGTTGTTGTGTAAAGAGTACTTACGTCATGTTCCTTTTCTTCCAGAACAATAACAAGGTCACCGGCCTCTAAGCCAGGCTCTTGATCACCCTCACCACTAAACACAATCTTTTGCCCATCGGTCATACCCTTATCAACGTGGACTTCGAGAATTTTGCGGTCGCGCACAGTTTTGCGGCCCTGCAATCATTTTATAAACACTATCTATTAATTTTGAAAGCCATTACATTAGTATGAAATTCATAAATGTTGACAGCATATTATATTATAAAAAAAAAATATGAACAAGATAACATTATTTAGAAAAGATATTTATTTTACCTGGCAAACTTTGCAACGGTCTTTAGGGTCAATGATCTCTCGTTGACCACGACATTCACTGCATACTGTTTGAATTTGTTGGATCATGCCTGGGGCTAACTGTTGGACCTGGACCTGCATTCCTGTTCCACGACAAGTAGGGCAAGTTTGTACCGCACCCTGAAAATCAAGAGGTTACTCAAATAAAAACATATACTGCAATAAGCTTGCCTCCTATTGCGTAAGACGAACGAATTTATCGTCATTGAAATAGTGCTTCTCAATGTCTCTTTCCCTTTTAAATATACTTCATTGTCATTTAGTTTACGATTTTTGCAGTTAACAAGTTATGTAACCAAAAGAAGAACAAAATGTTATTAATACATATATTCTATATTAACAGTACAAAGCACTAGTCACATTCATGACACAGTCATTTATTGTTAATAAATACTAATTGCTGGCTGTTCACTTTCTATGTTTGCAAAATATTTTACATTTGATTACAGAAGATTACAAGTGAAACATCAATATATTCTGAATCAAAACTCTAATATAACTTACAAAACCGTTTACATATTGCTTGATAACTAATTTATTTTAAAATAACAACAATAAAATACCACCAACCATGAACCACGACCATGAAACAGCCACAATGGCTGATTGTCTTGCCAAATTACCAAATTGAAGTAAGCAAAAATTTGTTGTTCGATTATATGATTTATTTTTATAATTATTATAAAATGCAATATTGTTGCTCAATCACAAAGAAAATCAAATTGTGCACATCAAATAGCTAGAAAACTTGGTAATTCATCTAAAATAATGCAACAGCTATGAAAACTATTTTAGTGTTCCATGTGTAATCCCTACTAATATTATAAATGCGAAAGTAACTCTGTCTGTCTGTCTTTTACGCTTTCACGCCTAAACCACTGAACGATTTTGATGAAATTTGGTATGAAGATAGAACTGAACTTGGGAAAGGACATAGGCTACTTTTTATCGCGATAACAGACATACACGCGGGCGGAGCCGCGGGCGAAAGCTAGTATGTAATAATCTTAGGAATAAAGGCTAGGAAGATGATGTGTAATGGTTGCTTGCTTACAATTTAAGCATGCATAAAACTAAACTAATCATTGTAATCTAAAACTGCAAGATTCATATGTGCTTAATACATTTTTATCACAACTGCATTTTACTCATTGTAATCTAAAACTGCAAGATTCATATGTGCATAGTAATGGTTGAGTTGAATGGTTCTGATCCATGCGTCATGTTCGTGAACGGGCGCTGTCAGTTGTGACTGGTCATCTCATAGTTGCCATGGCTTATTTGAATTAAATATTTTATTTTTGAATTGTAGTTTTGTTGTACTATGGACACTTTTAACGTGCACGTCTTGCTACATCGTTCTCACATAATGTACCATCTCAACATGAATGATGTAACCATGATTTTGTAAAAAACATTTTGATTTAAAAAAGTGTCCATGGAGTTTCTTGCCCGTTCTTCTCCATAGAGATCTACGCTAGGGAATGGGCAACTACAGTACTTTCACAGTTTTTATGTCTTGTGACTGGGGCTGTAGCTACATTTAATTTTCATTTTTGTTTCGACAATTCAAAAGTGCCTGCAATTGGCCTACTTGAAATAAATGCTTTGATTTTGAATACATTTTTATCACAACTGCATTTTACTATTAATCATGAAGTAGGTTAGGAATGTCTACTGCAAAGTAGGTAATGAAATAGGTAATATTCTAGGTTTATGTCTGCAACATACTAGGAAATAAGACATTCCCCTTGGTGGTTTTCAAAGCATTTTTATAATTTTGAATGAAAATAAAGTTAGAAAACATATAATTTCCACAAGTATTTTTAAGGTTAGTTTTCATATCACTTCATACAGCTGTATGTGAATGATTTGTTTGGAAGACAACAAATAGACATATTTATCCCTACTAATCTACATATATTAACTTTTTTTTATCCATAAGACAATTCCTGCATTAGGAATAAAGTCGTCTGTCATGGGGAACTTTACAAACATACTAGAAACGGATACAAAGAACACCCATACATAGAATAACAATTTGTGGATTACTCAGTGTTATCCCATGTAGGTTTTGAAATGACAACATTTGGCACAGTAGAAAGAGGTGTCAACCACTGAAACTATTAGATCAACCATGCAGTCTAGTTGAAGTGTCTAGTTGTAGTTACAAAGTACCAGTTTTTGGTAGGAACTTAGGTTACTGTTTAAAAAAAAAATTAATTTATGACAAAGTGACTGTACTCTGGATAGACAGCATGAATAGAATCGAGCAGCCACATTGTAAGTGCATGCAATGCAGGAAGGTGACCCACACCATGGTTACTTAGTGAGATGTTTCTGCATTATTCTGGTTTGTCCAGCAGGCAGCTAAAATTATTGGACTTCCACTACCACACCCAAAAAAGACGACAGCATGAATGCTGTCATTTTAGGTTGGTCTTCTGTGTGATAGTTGTGTTTAAGTACACTCCCTATGTTCACAATTGAAAGATTATAAAATCTGTCCAATTGAGAACAGTAAAATGATGGGATGGTTGGCTTTCCTTGGAGGAAACCTTCGTCTAGCAGTGGACGTAGAGGTTGACACTACTACTACAGTAAAGCATTTTTAACTTGTTTAACCAATTTTAATAAAATTCTGTTTAGGGACATCAACTGTTTAATAAAAAGATTATTGGTTTTACTGTGGTAATGTTTCAAGCCATTATTCTTCTAGATAAATGGGTAAGATTGAATAATTCTTTGCCTTACCTTTTTTCCACCACGGCCTTCACACTTTTCACAGATAACATTCTTCTGCAGTGCAAGTTTCCTAACAGCACCACAGTAAAGTTCTTCGAGGGTAACAGACAATTGATGAATAACATCTTTGAATTTCCTTTCACGGTCACGTCGACGGCCCCCACTAAATCCTCCCCCAAAGAACATATCAAACAGGTCCATTGGAGAGGAGAAGCCACTGCCACCACCTCCTTCTTTCAATGCTTGCTCGCCACCTATTTTGTTTTATAATACACAAGGCAATGTTAAGATATAATAAAAATTTGTGTTTCATAAACTATTACAGTATCAATAATGGTTGTTTTCACCAACATCTCTTAAGTTTAAGAATTAGGTAACTCTTAGTAATTATTTCTTTATTAGTGACTATTAAAATTCCTCTTAAAATTTAGGGACTACATTTGCATTGGGTTGGGGATCCCAGTAGAGACAGTTTATATATAGCTCACTGGTGAAATAGTCATGAATAACAATGAATTGCTAAATTAGTACAGAATTGAGAATGATATCCATAACATGTAAAGATATCATTCTTAATTCTGTACTCACAGCCTCTCTATAATATTAATTAGAACTAGGCATTTGTTTAGTTATTACAATACTAAATTAAAACTGTGCTATGTGAAATTGAACCTTTTTCATCAACTGAATGCAATAAAAACATTAAATGATTAGGAAACAATAATATGTACTAACCTTGGTCATAGACTTTTCTCTTCTCTGGATTTGAAAGAACTTCATAAGCTTGAGAAATCTGTTTGAATCTTTCTCCTTCATTTGGGTTTTTATCGGGGTGATACTTCAAAGCTAGTTTTCTGTAAGCTTTTTTAAGTTCTTCTGTGGTGCAGTTGGTTTTTACACCTAGAGTATCATAATATGTTGTTTCTTTCACCATTTTTATGACCTAGTATGAGAGAAGACAAAATAATGTTACTAAAGAATTATGTAGAAAATTCTAGTATTTCTGACCTGAAGTCATCAATTTCATTATGATAATTTATGGTAACGAAAGTGATGCAATGTGGACATTGAATTTCTAATAATGATGTAGATATATCGATTCATATGATGATATCGTAATTTTACTATAACATCAATGCCGACCACGTTATACGTCCGAAAGATTTGAGTACACAAAGAATTAGAAAAACTGGTGTCTAATAAAGTAACTGTATTACGAATGATGACAAGTATTCAAAAAAGGAAAATAACTGTAAAGAATGAAGAAAAATGTTTAATGGCTTCTAGAAATGTACGTAATCACCATCCATTTTTCGCATTTTCATGTTGAATACATCAATGAATTAAAATGTTAATACAATATTACCTAGTATTGCTTTAGACTTGCAGAGATTAAATACGCTTTCAAAAGAGGCTAGAAGCACTGATTCACCAAAACACGAGCACTAATATATTAGCGATCACAGTGAAACACGAGCACGGACGGGCGGACACTTCAGCACACGAGATTCTTTCAAATGACGTTTGATTGATCGAACGTGAAGCGCAAGCAATGCGAGTCGATGGAAGGCAGGTTCGAGAATGTTCTACAAAAATACCACAGATAAGTATTAAATTCTAGTATATCACTTAGAAAAACGATCTGTAGAAAGGACATTAGCGTGGTTAACATTTAAATGAAAAAAATAAATAAAGATACGTTACTCTATATTTTTATTATAACCATTGAATGGAATACTATAAACGTATACTCTCATATCATACGGTGTGGTTAGTAACTTATGATCTCCTTCTATTTTGAAAAATAAGGTTAAAATCAAAACTGATAACGTTCAATGCTGGGGGAAATGCAATTTAACCAAGACTATCAACAAAGAATCAAGAAACCAGAAAAGAAAGAAAGAAATCAAAGTGAAAACTTTTTTAGTGTATTCTCATAATGATTAAATCTATATTCTTTATTCATATATCATGTATATCAACAAAATGGGTGTGGTTCGTCTGATCCCTACAAACTTGTCACAGAATTTGTGAGATCAAGTTTTATCCCAGAGATAAATTTTAAAAACGAGAAGGCTTATCAGGAAGTCTATCTAAATTGGTAATATATAATGGATCCCTACCCAAGTTAAGTCTGCAGTCAGAGCCTTGAAAGTGATCAAAGTTCCATTTGCAAGTATTCACTATTTGAAATACAGTTTTTTTTTTCTATGTAAAATATGTACGTATTTACAAAAAAAGTATGTTTATGCATTTATATCAGTTGTTTAGTACCCATAATACAAGCTTTGCTTAGTTTTGGACTGGCTGACGTTGTGTGTAAGATATCCGAAAAAAAAATAATATTTAATTATATTTATACTTATTTCTGAAGCGCTCATAGCCGAGTGGCCTTAGGTGATTGGAAACATCACCGAGGGTAAGCAACTACGGCGCGGTCAGACCTAGATGGGTGACCGTATGTGGCATGATATGTTATGAGCGTTTCCGTGATTCGGAGGTCACGTTAAGCAGTCGGTCCCGGTTGTTGTCATAAGGTAACAGTCGTGAAGCTTAGTTGGAGGCCTTCGGGCGGCTTAAAAACATCCAACGGTAAGATTACGTAGCCACAACGTGTCTTGCCAGTCCCCAACACGCACTCGGCCAGCGTGGGGACGTATGGCCTTAACCCTCTCTTGGGAGGAGACCTGAGCCCAGCAGTGGGACGTTATGGGTTGTTGATGAATACTTATTTCTATTCAATGAAAATATTTCCAAGAAAAGTTCAGTACAAACTTTTTGCAAACAAACAAAATTCACGGCTCTCGTGATTTTCGTTTGTCACGCAATGAACTTCAATATTTCGATTTATTTTGACCGAATATTGCAAACATTAGTTGCGATAGTGATGTGCTCAAATAATTATCCAATTTATAATGCCAAACATGTAATAATATACCGACGAAAGTATACGATATTATGAGCAACTAGTTTGACAGTGAATGGCCACTTTAGGAAAAAAATGAAAATCAAAATTAATTCAATAAAAATAAATTGTGAAACTAGTTGGGCAATGTGTGGCGCTCTTTAACTAAAATTTCATTTTAAACGAAGTAAACTTAAATAAAAATAGAAAAACTTTTAGTAATATTTATTGTTTATTTTACTTTGAATAATTTTTAAGTCTATAAAATGACCTCTAAAATGGTAGAGGTGAACCTTTATTTTTAGACAACTGATAACGGAAGATTTTGATAAGTTGATGATAACGTCACAATACCGTTCGTATAGTGCCGCCCGTACCGTGCGCGTGCTCTCTCATTGCGAATTTAGTCGCAAGAATTACTTTATCTTGTGACGTCGTGTTTTTAATTCTCACTTCTTTTACTTTATTAAATTCAGTTTTATACGTTCATCTTACAAATACAGAATGGCAGAAAAACAGTTAAAAAATAGAGTTTGCATTGTTGGCTCGGGAAATTGGTATGTGACGGCTATATAAATAAAATGCTTATATTAAATTAACCTGTAATTTGATAACACAATAGTATTATAACATGTTCTTTTCTGTGACCTTTGAAGAAATTTGTGACTTAGCTAATAAAATATTAAATCAACCTTTTTGTTTTAATATTGTGTAGCAAAAAAATCCTGTTAGAATTGGGACTTTTTTTAAACTTTTTAATATTTGTAGGGGATCTGCAATTGCTAAAATTGTTGGTCGCAATGCAGCTCGACTTCCGAATTTCGAAGATAGAGTTACTATGTGGGTTTATGAAGAAATCGTTGAAGGGAAAAAGCTAACAGAAATAATTAATGAAACTCACGAGAATGTAAAATATTTGCCTGGACACAAGTTGCCCGAAAATGTGGTAAGTAAACTATCATTAGCTATTGCAGCTAGAAATTAAAAAATAATACAATAGTAAGAAGACTTGAAACTATATGGTTAACAATATAGTTTCAAGCAGTCACTAGAAATTATGGCTAATAAGGCTTAGAATTTTCTGACAATTTGTTGAACCATAAGTACTCGGATCACACATAAAATATTTTTAACCAACATCAACAATATATAATTTAAGCAAAATTTTTTCAGTTTTTCCTTGGAAAATATTATCAAATTATTTGTAGTTTTAACTGTTTCAAGATCTGCAGTAAATGCCAAAAAAAACTGAATTTTTTAATTTTTTTGTCTGTTACTGTCTTTCTGTTCCTGCCTATCTTTTGAATTTAGGCAGACCAGCATTGCCTGATCGTGGTTATGGTTGTAAAGTTAGAACTAACAACTATTGCAAGCAACACCCCAGGGTGATTACTTGCTCTGTAAACTGCATGAGAAAATGTCTCATATAGTCGTCACAAAATAAGAAGCCCGTTTTGACATTTGTCATGGTGTTTTTTAATCAACAATTAATTTGTATTTTTGAGTGTATTTTTTCAATAAAGTTAAACTTGATGCTTGTTTATGATACTCGTTGTGATAGTGTATGGGTAACATAGTAATTAAATAGGATTATGAATGTAATTATATGTCAATAATTAAATTCATAATCATTAGTCAGTTCAATTTTATATGGATATTGTGATAGGTACTTGTTTTTCTCTTTTCAGTATTATACTATCATATATTACTTTTAATAATCATTTGATAATTTTTTTACTACTTTAAAATTAAATGAAGTATTGTATCGGTAACAAAAAATTGTATAGGTAAATGAAAGATTAAGTTTTACGAACATTAGGTATTAAAAATTACCTATAATTTGCACTGACAGCGTAATGCCACACCATTTTCTAACGCGCTGAATGTAGTGGGTAGCACACATGAGTGTTCTGAGTCTGGGTGTACCTTATGTCCGTTTCATGTATAAAAAAATAAATTTCGGATATTTTACACAAAACGTCATCAAGTCCCAAACTAAGCAGACAAGAGATATTTTTTTTTTTTGTAAGTACATACATATTATACATGGAAAACACCCACACTCTGAAACCAAATTTTGCGGTGTGATGTTTGTAAAGTTCACCGCGTTAAAGTATTGAATCCTAATGCGGGAAATAAATTTTTAAAAATAATGATCAAAAATCCTAATAAAACCACAGAATATAAACTATTGGAATACTTTTTTGTACTCATTATTTGAACTTATTTATGTACTGCAAGTGAAATGAAAGTAATTGAATGACTGAAATAAGGTTGGACAGAGAATAAAACCAAATTCCTTTAGCATCTTCTTGTTTGGTGCAGGTGGCGGTGCCTGATGTGGTCGAAGCGGCAAAAGATGCCGACTTGTTGATATTCGTAGTACCTCATCAGTTCGTCAGAACTATTTGCTCTACACTTCTAGGCAAAATTAAACCTACTGCAGCTGCGCTTTCGTTGATCAAGGTACGTTCATGTGTGAAAAGTCAACAGAATCGGTATAATGCTATGTATTGAACTATGTTTCAATGAATTTATTTTTCCTATTCTACTTAAAGATGTCACGAAAATAAGATAAATGAACTTTTGTATCTTATTTAATCTTTGAAAATGATACACAATTGTCCAGTATTTTAAATACCTGCAGTACGAAATATAACAATCAAAATGTAATTTGTCATTAAACAACGAGAATAGCTACCATTATAAAAGCTTATCATTGAGCAATTATGTTCAAAATTAAATACCCGCCAAAGGTTTCAGCAGCCAAAATTATACGGAACTAATTTATTATCCCACTTTTAGGGCTTCGACATTGCTGAGGGCGGCGGTATTGACTTAATATCGCATATTATTACTAGGTGTCTTAAAATACCTTGTGCCGTGTTGATGGGTGCCAACATCGCTTCAGAGGTAAGAATATTAGACTTTGTTATGATACTAAAATTATGCACATGTATGTATGTACATAACTTCTTAATTGGCCTTTGTTTAGAAACTCGTTAGGCTTACGTGATTTGCTACTTACATACATTGAGTTAACTAAGAACTTTCTTAGAAAATAAGAAGAATCGTTTACTGAAGCAAATATAGTTATAATTTTAATTCATATCTCGATTTGTAATTGCTGTGTCAACTGATTTTTAAGGTTCCGTAGTACATGACTCGGAACCCTTACAGTTTCGTCATGTCCGTCCGTCCGTAGTTCAAGAGTTATAGAGGCCTAACTTGTAAATAAGTTTATTTGGAAAACTTCGCACAAAAATATCGAAATATAACATAACAATTTTCCATTGGACACGAATTTAAATCCACGTGCCATTATAGGCGACTACGGAACCTTATTCTATGCGTGGCCTGAAACGCACTCGACCAATTTTTTACTTAAATTTATAACTAGCAAATTTGAAACTGCACGCTATAATTACATCAAAACAAAAATCATAAATAACATACATAGTGTAGAATCTAGAACAGATCGAGTTTAAAATTAAGAACATCGTGGAAAGTTTACTACATCAACAACTCTCAAACACAATCATCACTCTTATTTTAAACTTTGTAAACACTCAGATGTTTTTAATAATTAATAACTTGTTAAGATGAATACTAGCTTCTCTTATATGATGTGCTTTGGACTTTGTAGATATTATAGTATACTAATATATATAATACTAGATGACCCAGCGAACTTCGTACCGCCCAACTTTAAAATTCCATAACTTGATCGCAGCGCCACCTACCGGGTCCAATTGCGAATCTAAACCATTCCCAGATCCCCTTGAACACACACAAAATTTCATCAAAATCGGTCCAGTCGTTTGAGAGAAGTTCATTGACATACACACTCACAGAAGAATTATATATATAAAGATATATATGTATGTATGTAGTATGTATGTATGTATGTAGTATGTATGTATGTAGTATGTATGTATGTAGTATGTATGTATGCATGTATGTGTATATGTCAAAACTCAATGCACAGTCGACTACCACTGTCTCTCCGATACATTCTGATCCATCCTAAAGTTGCCTGGAAGAGATTGCCTTTGGCAATAAGGCCGCCCTTTGTACACTACATTTCTGTCATTTAATATACTCTATAGTAACTCCGTATTATGATATCCAAATAAAGAGTTCTATTCGAGATAAAGGTTACCATATATCAGTTACTTTCAGGGCCGGATTTAAAATTGTGGAGGCCTCGGGGCAACAAAGTAGTGGAGGCCCCTTGGTCCCAAATTATATTCCAAATAAAATGAAAAAAAAATTCAATCTAGTTTTCCAATTAATAATTTATTGTGGAACCAAGTGTAGACTATTTTATTATTTAACGAATATATAAAATATAATCGGAAACAAGAATTATCTAAAATTAAATTTTAGCGATAACGAACGGAACTTTCCGAGCTGAGAGAATGTAACCATGTTTTTACAAAGTACTGTAGGTAAAGGTACAACGCGAAAAAAAATATGAAAGGAAAAGTTGTTTACTAGTCTGAATTTGAAAAAAAAATAGGAAAGGAAAAGTTGTTTACTAGTGTTTACTAGTCTGAATTTGAAAAAAAAATATGAAAGGAAAAGTTGTTTACTAGTGTTTCCTGTCTGAATTTGAAAAAAAAAATATGAAAGGAAAAGTTGTTTACTAGTGTTTCCTGTCTGAATTTGAAAAAAAAAATCCGAAGTCTCTATTGTGGGGGCCCCTCTTTTGTGGAGGTCCGGGGCTGTTGCCCTGGTTGCCCTCCCCTTTATCCGGCCCTGCATACTTTCATGTTTTTTTCAAATTTCACAACTCGTAGTAGTATACTAGCACCAGTCAGTTACTTTAAAAATAACGATTTGATTTGTATTTAGTGCAGTCCAGTTTCATTTACATTGTATATAGATACGTATTTATTTACAAAGGTGGCCGAAGAAAAATTCTGCGAGACTACTATCGGATGCCGAGACGTAATGCTAGCACCAATGATGAGAGATATTATTCAGACGGACTATTTCAGGGTAGTAGTCGTTGATGATGAAGATGCTGTGGAGATTTGTGGTGCTCTGAAGGTAAGAAATTTGATTGTTTTATACTAGATTACAAGGACCCTATTATATGACAAACGATGCGCAAAATAGCCCGGGCAACATAGGCTATATAAATTTTATAAACATTTTAAAGTCGGGTAAACTTCATCTATATCCTAAAATCTTGATTTTGATAGTATTAGGAAGTGCCTAACCAAATTTAACTTTTTGTTACTATAGTTTACATAGTTACAGTACGAAGTTCACATAATTTGTTTTAAAGTGAAATGGTCTTTGTAGAACATCGTAGCCGTTGGTGCTGGGTTCGTAGATGGTCTTGGTTTCGGGGACAACACTAAGGCCGCTGTGATTCGTTTGGGACTTATGGAGATGATCAAATTCGTAGATGTGTTCTATCCTGGTAGCAAACTCAGCACATTCTTTGAATCATGTGGCGTAGCAGATCTTATCACTACGTGTTATGGTGAGTTATTTTACGTTACATATTATTGAGTCTTACACAACAGTTCAAAAATTAAGTACCTATACAAATTACTATCTGCGCCTCGCGGAATTACGCGCGCGGGTTTTGTACTTTTGAATATGATATTCTTCACTGTACTATTGTGCTAAAGTATGTTACATATTTAAATGATGTCTAAGCTACTCTTTATAACACCAGCGATCTCCCAGATAATCAGACAGACGGTTAGACCAGAGTTGCCACCCGTCCCGAATTTCCCGGGACAGTCCCGAATTCGATGATATCGTCCCGCGTCCCGACAGCCTATTGATTTTGTCCCGATTTTTCACAAATGTAACAATTGCTCAATTTGAATTCACCTTCTTCCCCTTTCGCGCAGTGTACATAAAAAGAAACAGCTATTAATAATAATCTATATTGACATATAATACACATACATACATTGGGTGCCAAATGGAACTAATGACAACCTTTTTACCAAAATCTTTTTTTGTTGTATTCAGTGGAGTGTGTCTTTTCGTCAGGGCGGATGACTGAACTGCCCACGCATTCGCTCTTACGCATGACCTCACCCAACTGGTACTCCAGCACTCCAGGTTACCAGACACATCGAGTCAAGCGCCCTCCTTGCTAGACCTGTTGCTGGCGAGCCACCCAGCGCAGTACTGTGTGTCGGTTCTCACCCCTCTAGGCTCCTCCGACCACTGCCAGGTGTCCACCGTAGTGAAGTACCTTTGATAGGGTTTGGCACCGCTCGCTTCTCTCTAAGTTTCCGGCATACGGCCTGCCCACTAAATTGTGCAGCTGGATTGCCGCCTTCCTGCGCCAACGCCGCATTAGAGTCCTTTGTGACGGCGCGGCGTCTGATTTCCAGCAGGTAAACGCAGGCGTACCCTAGGGCTGTCTTGTTGCCCACGCTGTTCCTTCTACATATCAATGACATTTTGTCGCTCTCGATCGGTTGCAGGGGCGAGCAGTTCGCATCATAGACAGTCCCGAAGCCACCGAGTTCCTGGAACCTTTGCAGTTGCGAAGAGATGTCGCCTCTATGGCAGTCCTCTATCGCCTTTACCATGGAGAGGGTTCTAAAGAGCTCCTCCACCTCATCCCACCCTCTTCCTTCCTCTACACAATAACACGATCTGGCCAGGGAAGTCACCCCTTCAGAGTGGAAGACATACGCTCCAGAACTAAGCGGCTCGGGTCTTCCTTCTTGTGTCGAGCAGTTAAAAACTGGAACTCATTGCCAGCTAATGTTTTTCATTCCTACTATGATCCCGGGTCCTTTAAGCTAGGCGTGAAAAAGCATCTCCCTAAGCCGCCATAATGTGGTTCGCCATACTGCTTGCATTTGCAGTGAGTATGGCGACCCCCACTTGTGGATTTTACTTATGCTTTCCATCAGGCATAGTAAAGTCACCTTGGCAGGAGTTTTATAAAATAAAAATCCCCTTTAAAGTTGAATAACTCTCAAATGGATATCGAAATCAAAAAATTGTCGGAACAACTTTCTTAATGTTTAGAAATGACCGATCAAATGATAACCCCAACGATAAAAAAATCACCCCCACTTTACGTGTAGGGAGGAACCCCAAAAAAAAATTTTTTCATGACCTTATTACTTCAGCACATTGTCGCCATTGTTTTCCAAAAAAACTGCATTTTTATCATGATCTGAATTAGACTGAAATTTGACCGACTGTCCACATAATAAGTATTGTCCCGATTTTTTTTTTCCAAAAGGTGGCAACCCTGGGTTAGACATGTGCTTTCATAGGCATTTAGTAAAAAACTGTTCTTCTGAAATTACAGACTATTTTATTTTTTTATGTTTAGATGTGGATTAATGTTGTGGAACCATTGAACGTTTGATGTAATATGTGTTACATTGTGTGTCGTGCCGTAATATTTAACATGATTCGTAAGAACACGCAAGTTATTTTTTGCAGTCAGTCAGCAAATTGTCATAATTGCGAGTTTTTTAATAGATTGTTTAAGTTTCGTCTAATATGTATGTTAACAATACAGTGTGCTGGTCTAAAGCTGAACATTAAACAATTGAATAATTAACTTGTAATGTCGAAGTTTTATTGCGTTTGCATTGACCCATTATCATGGTTTAACTCTAAAGTATAATAATCGTTTAACGTACAAGTTAACTAACACTTAAGAAAAGCCAAGTACGGTATCTTGAAGGACTTTTTTGTAGTTTTGCTACTTTCTCTTTATTCAACCTTGTCTACCAAACCTCATAATATTGCGCGTTGACTGCCCCACCTACAAATTACGACAAAACAGTACCTTCTATTTGCATGTATTGAGGCAATAAAACGTTTAGTCGGCAGATTGCGTATTAATTATTTGCTTAAAAATTGTTAACGACATAAAAATTGACAAAAATGCCGTGTGTTATTGTATAATTCAAGTAATAAGTCACAGATAACTCCCTGGGGCTTATTGTCAATTTATTTGCACGTGTTGAGGCAATAATAAGTTCAGTTGGCAGATTTCGTAATAACTGTTTACTTTAAAATTGCTTAAGACATAAATATTTACAAAAATGCCGTGTGTCATTGTATAATTCAAGTAAAAAGTCACAGATAACCCCCTGGGGATTATCTGTGTAATATTAAGTGATACGAAACCAACAGGTAAACTTCAGAAATTATAAACACAATATTTGTTACATCACACAAGGGAGCATTTGATGAAACCTGGAGAGAGCTGTAAATTGTGTCTTCGATACCTATGCCTAGAAACTGACACATAGGCGATCCTTAATAAGCATTTCAGAAACTTATAGTCCAAAAGCCTGTTATCGCTTCTGCCCGTGTGTCCTTTTCCAACAAACTTTTCTGTAATAAGTTAGCATTGGCGACAAACGGTTTTTGCAGTATGAAGGTTACAGTATATTCGGAAACAAAAGAACAAAAATGTGCATAATGTATTGCATTGTTTGCATTTGCAGTGAGTTTGATGATTCTATTCTTGCTTTCCATCAGGCAGATTAGGGGTACTTTGACAGGCTCTAAATAAAAAAGAAATGTTAAGTGGGTTAACGATGACGAGGTGAAGACCGTGTAACTGAAAAAAACTGATTCTGCAAAATATCTATAGCTAGCAATCTTTAATTACCTAATTATGTATTATTAACCCAATATCTACCTTTGCTCTTTAGACTTTGTTTAGTATTAATCTATCAGTAGTGGTTGTCTCTACCTGATAATTATAATAAACTACTTCTCTTGTAAACAAGATTATCAGTTGTTTAGTGTTTTAAATTACGGCATCGCTGCATAGTCCGTAATTAGTGAAAGGCTATGACCTTTTTGATGTATACACATATATGTATATTTGAAACGATTTTTAGATGCCCTTGAAGCACTTGTTACCACTAAGATACATTCGTAATAAATGAGTATTCTTTGTATAAAGGTTGAAAAATAAATCTGTTTTGAATGTTGTAAAATGTATCGAAGGACTGGAAGCTCAATTTGAATTTACCATTTCTAATGCAGAAATTAACTACAATGCGGTGTCGTGCGGTGTATGCATTCTGACGTGTGTATGACATATGCATTCTGAGGTGTCTACATATTATGTATGCATTCTGACGTATGAAATAGCAATAGTAATTTGAATTATTAATTTTGTTTTCGAAAAACAATTGCAATTTTCACGTTTTTAATCCATAATTTTATTACGACAATGACTGGGAGACTTTAGAATAGAAGACACGTACATATATACTTACAGAAATAGTTCATATTATTCGACTGGTTGCCCAAGATATGACAATGTCGTTTGTTGTTTATAGCCTTGCTGAAGGTCAATTCTCGTAATAAAAAATCGCTCAAAATTCAGTTACAGTCTATTTTCGCTCTCACCAGTGTAATTAAACTATTTCCGTAACAAACTATTACTAAGACTGAAAGAATACCAATTCAACTATCGGTCACTACTATATAATCACATTTCAGTCAACGTTAAATGTGTAATGCTTTATTACGGTATTTATTTAATGATATTTGTGAGATCGGAAGTACTCGTTGATGAACGATTTTTTATTACAAGAACTGACCTTCTGATCAAAAATGGCAACGGAAATTTAACCAGTAATTGCTTCATTCGTTAATGTATGAAGTGAGTGGCCATATTGGTGGCTTTCAATGTTTACAAGTATTGCAACAAAGAAGAATGCCCATGAATAGGCTCACTCATTGTCAAAGTGAAACCAATTTTTTTGTTAAGAAAACAAAATGAGGTTTTGGTTCAACCTGCAAATGTCAATGTTTTTTTAAAGCCTGTTCCATTTGATTAAAAATACAACCAATAAAATAAACATAAAGGTAATACTTCAAAAGATTTAGGTTATACATTATAAATTAGCTGCCAAGTGCAGTACCCAGTATAAATTTTTTAGAGCAGGCAGAGGGTCCCGTTAGACGTTGTCGCGTCCCTTCGTCCCTGACCCTGAGACATGTGTATTTCAGTGTTTCAGGGTTCTCACACTCTTTGTAATTGAGAAAGCCATGTTTGATAGTAATGTTTGAGTATGAAATAGAAAAACAAAATGCGCCTAACGTTACTAGTTACGAACAACTATATAAGAATAAAATTCGTAGTTCTATATCTATATACCACGTGGGCGAAAGTATGTGTGTGTGTGTGTGTGTGTAATAAGTACATTAATCGTAATGAGTTTGTACAA
The DNA here is from genome assembly GCA_932526445.1 of Phragmatobia fuliginosa. Lineage (NCBI taxonomy): Eukaryota > Metazoa > Arthropoda > Insecta > Lepidoptera > Erebidae > Phragmatobia > Phragmatobia fuliginosa. Next base: position 9,725,358 of record OW052065.1, on the reverse strand, counting down.
AGATAATATTGCAGGATTAAGTATTTTGCAGCTATATTTTGCAGTTTTAGTTACCAAAATATTTTGCAGGTAATATTCATCAATCATCATCAACAGCCTTTAACAGTCCACTGCTGGACATAGGCCTCTCCTTGAAAAGGAGGTATTGGCCTACTATACCACGCTGGCCAGACGGGTTGGTATAGGGTTGGTTTCAAGTTTTCCTTCTCTTGCATTGATGTTGTCTTGCGTAGTTTATCCCTTAGTCGCCTTTTACGACACCCACGTGGGATGAATAGGGGTGGTGACACTCTGTATTCTTAATCCGTCACCACACGGACGCAGGTAATATTAAACCATCAATAACCCATAATGTTCCACTGCTGGGCTCGGGTCTCCCCTTAAGATGGTTAATGCCATACGTCCCCACTTTGGCTGAGTGCGGGTTGGATGCACTTGCACTTGCAGTTGGATGTTTTTAAACCACCCGAAGGCCTTGAAACTAAGCCTGACGACTGTTATTTTATGACAATAATCGGGACTGACTACTTTATGTGACCGCTCACGAAAACGCTCATAGCATAACATGCCACAAACGGTCACCCACCTAGGTACTGACCGTGCCGTCGTTGCTTACCCTCGGTGATTGCTTCCAACCACCTAAGGCTGTTTGGCTATGAACGCTTCTAATAAATATATAATACTAAATAATACAAAGGAATTGTTTACTAGACTTGTGAATCAATTAAACAAAAATTTTGCTGTCTATTGTAAAAACAAGATCGCAAGGTAAAGAAAAATATCTAAATGATAATAATTTAAATTCTTTTACATAAAGTGCTATTATCTACTTATCTAAAAGTAAATTTAAAATAATCATCAAATGTGTTGCTAAGCGCAAAACTCGGAGAACTGTCCGACCAATTAGGTCAAATTTTTGAGAAATAATTTCGTTAATATACAACAAGAACCCTTATGGGGAGAGAAAACGTAAAAATTTAAACGAAAATAGTAAAAAAAGACTTTATTTTCCATTCAAACCATAGATTAAATTAAAACATCAGTTCGATTATGACAGGACTTTTATTGGCAAATAGCTGATGGTATACTAATTACCCTTTTTATTATTAACTACATTTTTAGGGTTCCGTAGTTATGACTCGGAACCCTTATAGATTTGCCATGTCCGTGCTCGACCTACCGCCCAAACGGTTGATGCTAGAAAGATGAAACTTTGCATGAAGATGTATTGTAATTTCGTGGACAAAATGCTACAATAAAATTATGAAAAATATTTTTATTTCGATTTAACTCATAAACGGATATCGTTTATGAGTTATTCAACTTGAATGCCCATATTTTTCTGAAAAAAGCTAAACGACTGGCTCAATAAAACTGAAAAAAATCTTGATAGTAGCCCATATATTGAACTTTCAAGGAAAACTTTAGCGGTTTTAAATTCTTATTGGTTTTTTAATATATGTACTTTTAATGTTTAAATCTTTTCCAATTTAAAGAACAATTAATTGTATACCTACATATTTATATATCAAAAGAAATCATTTATTTATTTATTACTTAAAATATTTATAGTATTTTCATCGTAAAAATCGTTTATAACGTTTTATAATAGTAAGAAGTGATAAATCAATATTTTTTATCTTGGCATTACATGTTTAGATGTTATAAAATGAAATTATTTAAATAAAATAAATAATGGAAGGATTTTTGATGAGAAGAATTAAAATTGGCGATTCACAGCTACGTGTACTAGAAACAAAACCTCATGGTAATATAGAGATGGCAAACCCATCTGTCTTTCCTTCGTTGTACCATTTGCTGATAAGAAACATGATGAATAAAATATCGTGAAATTCTGGGAGAGCGGTCTTGAGTGTTAGTATAGTCATCAGAGCATGTAGGGTAGGTATGTAACCTATGGTTTTAGCTTTATGTATTTAGAAATTTATGTCATCGAGCTTCCATAAACCATAAAATGTTTATGGAGGCTCGATGACATAAATTCATGTACTCAAACAACTCGAGAGTAGTAAAAACATGCCAATTACCTTTCGATTACCTTTTAATGTAGTTTTCTACTGTTAAATATTTAGAGGCAAGCTAAATAGAATGTGTTTTCCCAACGCCACATACTTTATGGTTAAGGAAGGCGCTCAAAAGGTACAAAAAGCACCTCTAATAGTTTGCAAACCTATGATAAGGAAAATCATATTTAGTCAAGGAAATTTATTTCTAATTTGTGTTACTCATACATAGGTACATAGGTATTAATGGATGTATAGATGAATGTATGTATTACCATTTATAAGGTAGTCAGCAAAAAAAATCGTCATAGCGACCATAAACAATGTAGTACAAAACCTGTTATCTGATTAGGGATATATTAGTTTTTGTTTCATTTATCATATCATTATTACTATGATAATGATTGCAAAAACTGCAAAAACTGATTGAAAATTGAGTACAATTTTTTAAAGTTATTACAATACTAAAGCGTTGTTGCATGAGCATCTATGACAATCTTTATTGGAAAGTGCCCATAAATATACTTAGAAGTAGTTCAACCTTCGAATTCAGTTCGCCCTCAGGGTTGCAGAGTTTCCGAGCTAGATAATAAAAACTGATATTGAAACCGGTTGAACTGGTAGTCGACAACAAATAATCTTGAACAGAATAGACTAGGAAGATGATGAGACTAAGCGTATGCATTCTTCCCAGGTGGTAGAAACAGACGGGTGGCAGAAGCCTTCGTGAAAACTGGCAGGTCAATCAAGGAACTGGAAGATGAGATGTTGAACGGACAGAAACTTCAAGGACCTATCACAGCTGAGGAGGTCAATCACATGCTTGCTAACAAAAATATGGAGAACAAGTAAGATCTCATTATTCTTCTTTGTTCTTTTTTTAGGTCTCTTTCGTTTAGGTGTACCTCGTTCAATCCCGACGTGGCAGTCCGACTTCACATTCGATGCAATCTGGCCGCTTTTTCTTCCCCCATCGCAGCAAACCATACACCACCAGAGGTCCCCCATCAACGGTTCTTATCGCCACTGATGTCTTCTTCGTTCGGCCCTCTCCCGATCCCGATCAGCAGTCTCTTTCTCGAGCATTACTGCTTCACAGCTCCTCGCCTGCCAGTATGGCAGCAATAATTGCTGGCGGGGACAGCAATTTGGACGACTAAGACTTCGCGTTCAGGCGCCCTCGCGAGGCAGTCCTCCAGCGTATGCTAGGCAATGTCTCAAGTCGGCTGCGAAGTGGTGGCATTGTGACGTCTCGCGTCTGATCTTATTCAGATTTTGACCCAAGCAGCCGTTCATCCCAAATATCATTACTTGACCACCTATGACTACTATAGGCTCTTGTAGGCTCTTTTCACAAGGAACGCGAGGTGCGTTTTTGCTCATTTTCATAAAGCAAAGTACGGGAAGTCATTTGAATGACTGTCGACAGAAAAATCACTAATCCACACCAGATGTTTGTCTCTTGCGGTTTTTGATTTTCGGCTCGGTCCCTAGATTTTAATTACTAAAACATTAGTAACTTTACTTCTCCTTCATCTGTACATCTATACAAATAAAATTGGAGTGTCTGTTTGTAATATGCAAATAACCGCTTTTTACTAAATGCATATGTATGCATGCACGGTACATATGCCAATATATTTCTGTCTGTTTGTTCCGGGTAATCTCTGGAACGGCTGGACCCATTTCGACGAGACTTTCACTGGCAGATAAATGATGATATAAGGAGTAACTTAGGCTACTTTTTTAGTCTAGCTTAGCACCGCGGCGTTGCCCGCGGTTACAACAACAAACGCGGGTAACACCGCGGGGTTCAGCTAGTACATTATTAAACTGTACATACACCAGAAAACTTTAATTCCACTCGACCGCTAAACTTTCATATGCATTTAGTGTAAAACTTTATTTATTTGTAAAGATTAACCGATTTAACGATTCGAGGTCTAGGTCTAGATGTGACCATACACTTGAACAAATGTTCACCTACATTTAACCATGTGTGATAATTGTAGGCTGAGCTAAAATTGTCTTCTTGGCTCATATCGGCTAGTCAGTTAAGGTCAGTGACAAAATCAAGGTTACTTGTGTATATCTGTTGCATTTTATCTTAAGTTATAAATACATATACACAAGTGCTGTGTACTCATCTTGATTAACGTGAACACCTTATTTGTTCAGAATTATAATGTATCCGTACATTTGCCACTTTCACTTACTTAAGTTTCGAGATAATTATAATTTTATACTTTGTACATATACCTTTCTCTTACGCATTGCCTGCGACATGAGGCCTATAAAGTAAAATTATATTAGTCAGGATGAAGCATTGTGTACCTACTTGTAGTCATAACCGTTTATCCCTACTAATATTATAAATGCGAAAGTAACTCTGTCTGTCTGTTACGCTTTCACGCCTAAACCACTGAACCGATTTTGATGAAATTTGGTATGAAGATAGAACTGAACTTGGGAAAGGACATAGGCTACTTTTTACCGCGATAACCGACATACACGCGGGCGGAGCCGCGGGCAAAAGCTAGTAACAAGTAAAGATGTTTTAGCTAAACATATTATTTAAGTACCTACCTTCCTGATTGACTGATTGATTCATCGAGTCTAAACGGCTTAGACTGCACACTTGAAATTTTATATACTTATTATGTTGTAAGAATCCACTAATAAAAGATAATTAAAATAAGGAATTAAAGGTGTTTTGAATAATCGTAATTTGCGAAGTTAGAAACACGAGACAAGTAGCAAGACAAGCTACTATTTAGAACACATGTATTTTAAATCTGTAATTAACAAGCGAGTGATGCCGTGGACAAGAGCTACTATTTTACACACAAACAAAATGTCACCACATTTATATACCAAAATTGTAAATTTATCATTACCAATACTCACAATTATGTAGATGTATTATTAATAAGAAATAGATATTTATCTAAATATGTACAAATTATGTAGGTGTCTTAATAACAGTAGTAGTAATTATCTAACTTAACTGGATTAAGAATGCGGATTCTCACCACTCATATTAATCCTGTGTGTTTTTTGTAAAAGGCGACTAAGGGAGCCAACTATTTAGAACAACATCACTTCAAAAAGAAGGATAACTTGGAACAAAAACAATCCAACCCGTCTGAACCTCTGGCTATGCAGGTGGCATAGTAGACCAAGACCTCTACTCGAAGAGAGGCTTGTGTCCAGCCGTGAACTATTAAAAGCTATTGATGAAGAACCTAACCAGTAAGCTAAAAGTTTGCCTTTAATTTCTGAATCACGATCACGAGAGTAAATAGCAAACCCTAATTTTGAATAAAGCTATTAATATTTATATAATTAACTTGTTCTACTCGAGCAATGATTAATATTACTAAATGCTTGATAAACAATACATTTGAAGTGCTATTGTAACACTCGATATCAAAGTGAAACTGATAATCCCGCGATAGTTGAACGTAGAGATTGATTATGAGCCAACAATCTCAAAAATTGCTATGTGGCTCTAGTTATACAAATATATTCTGTTCTAATTGTATGCAGACTAGAGAATAATGTTACCTAGGCTATATTATATTTATCACTGTGATTTTGCTTGTTGCATAACGTGTACTCTTTCTTCGCTACTGGTAATTTAAATTCTTCAGTAGAGATCGGTTACATAAGTAGATAGTCTAGATATTGTTGCCATGCAATAAACACACACTCATTAAATTTATCTCTCTACTTGTTGTGTCATACTGTTAATAGATCAGACTCCACCACTAATAGGTTTTTTTAAATTTTTGGGCGAGGTTACCAAGAAAATTTATTTATTTATTTATTATTTCATTTACAATAAAATTGTGTTTGAAATTGTCCTAAATCTAATTATAAATATAGAAACACAAACATCAATAAAAACAAAAACAAAGAAAATCAGATCAGTCTACTACACCAAAAATCATATCTTCAAGCATAAAATAGAATGCTAAGCAATTGTAAACAATCATTGCATAATATTAAAATAGAAATAAAATATAGGGGAAATACAAAAATGTCAATTATACAATCTAAAATTTATGCTAAAGTCTTTACTCTCTATCCAGCTCTGTTACACAATAAAGACATTTGCTCAACAAGAACGCCTTTAATTTAGATTTAAACATTGTTGCGTTATGTACAATGTCCCTAAGGTCAGCAGGCAGGCTATTAAATATTTCTACCGATTGATACCTTACACAATGCTTCGCTATATTTAACCTAGGTGCTATTTTATTTTTCATGGTTTTCCTTCGCGTACTTTCTCTCATTGCCCTTTCGCTCTCCGTCTCATATTCATGTATGTGTTTACTAAGATTCACCAAAATCATAAACACATACAGACTGGGTACTGTTAGAATTCCCAGTCTCTTAAAGTGATCCCTACAAGATTCAGGTTGCGATATACGAACAATAATTCGAATGGCACGTTTCTGTAAGACAAAGGCTCTTTGTATGTTATACCTATAACTGTTACCCCAACACATTATACTGTATCGCAGTTTCGACTCCACCAATGCATAATAAACCGTTTTGAGCTGGTTAGTTCCAACTTCATCCCTGAGACTCCGTAATGCATAACACGCGGATGAGATGCACGAATCGAGATATTCTAATTCCGGTTTCCAGTTTAGTTGAGAATCAATGTTTATGCCCAAAAATGTTGTAGTGTCGACCAATTCTATAAGGTCATTCTTAAATTTTACCTCAATTTTGTCATTTATTCTGTTTGTCGATTTGAACAATATTATATTTGTTTTATTAGAATTGATTATCAAATTATTTGCCGAGAACCAATCATCCAAAGTCAATAAAATTTCATTTACGTATAACGTCAAATTCTTTAAATCATTTGCTCCTACAACTACGTTAGTGTCATCCGCGAAAGCAGTAATCTTAACGTCTGGTAGTTTTTCCTCAAAGTAATTTAGTAAATCATTGGTAAACATGATGAACAATATAGGTCCCAATATTGACTCCTGAGGCACTCCACGTCTAATGGTCAGCATTCTAGATCTGTAAATGACTTCCCGACCTTCCCCACTGATTCTTTTCAATTCTACAAACATTTTCCGGTTTTGCAAGTACGATGTCATTAATCTTAGAGCTGCACCCTCAACACCGTAGTGCTCCAACTTAGACAAAAGTAGATCATGTTCAATGACGTCAAAAGCGGAGCTTAAATCAATAAACAGACCCACAACTTTTTGACTGTCGTTCATTTTACGAACCACATCATCCACCAATGTATTTACAGCATCCTTTGTCCCTACTCCTCTCTGATATCCAAATTGTCTGCGGTTTAGTACTCTTTTCAGATTCAAATGGGACACAAGACGGTGTTTAATGATTCTTTCAAAAATTTTTGATAAGATAGGCATCAGAGAAATTGGTCTATAATTTTTCAAATTACATTTAGAGCCCTTTTTGTGTATTGGAACCACTTTTGCTATTTTTAGCTGATCTGGAAAAACTGATTCAACGATACATTTGTTGAAGAACAGTGACAGTGGAAAAGCCAGTACACCGATATTCTCTTTAATTATTGTTATCGGTATATCGTCATAGCCACAAGCTTTTGTGTTTTTCAACTGTCGCACTATCTTTGTAATTTCTTCAGGATCAGTGAGATGAAAGGTTAAAACATCGCCTAACCTGGCAGTTGAGTTTGCTAGATATTTTAGTGCTTTCTCTTTATCTTTATGTACTAACTTTGGTTTTATGACAAAGCTTTCAGCTAGAAGGTTTGCAACGTCTTGTGGGGAACTTACAGTGTTGTTTTCAATGCTCAAAATTATATCCCTCTCATCTTGAGTACGTTTCTTATTTGTATATTGTTTAACAAGTTTCCAAGTCTCCTTACTAATGTTGTTTGTTGTATTCAAGTGTTTTTCTACAGCTATCCGTTTTGCCTGCCTAATAACTCTTCTATATATTCTTATGTACTTTGCTCTGTAATTATTTATACTGGATTCCTTGTGGGCGTACGTAGAGAGAACTCTTTTCATTCTACTTGCAACTTTAATACCCTTTGTAATCCATTTAATTGGATGGTGTTCATAGCGCTTGTTTCGAACAACTCTTTTCTTATAACACCTTTGGAAAATTCTACTGAAAACTGTCAGAAACGAGTTAATGCCTAGATCACCCCATCTTGTATTAAGCACAGCCGTTTTAAACAGAACATCATTTTTTTTTATTAAAAGCTCGTTTTTCTCGAATTGTCCATTCTATCTTTTTGCCTTTACCGGTATGTTTTTCTAGTATCATATCACAAAATAGTCCACCGTGTCCATCCGCAAGGCCGTTGTGATCCACCGTCTGTTGCGTTATGCAGTTGTCCGGAACGTTTGTCAAAAAATTATCAATGCATGAAGACTTGTCATCTCTTATAAATGTGGTTGTATCAATCAGATGCCTGAAGTTATAAGACTTCAACAAACATTCAAAATCTGATAACCTTTTACCGCCTTTTAACACATCAATATTGTAGTCGCCACATATCATACAGTTCTTGTTGAACAAATAATCTAACAGCTTTTCTAATTGTTGCATAAACCCTTCCAAGTTAGTGTCATATGGAGTTCTGTAGCAACAACACAAATACAATCCCGTCTCAATGTCCTTAACACAACATACCTCAAAAAAGTCAGATCTATATAAGTCACTAACAGCTTCAACGATTTCAAATTCCCTATATTTGTGACAAAGTATTAGACTACCTCCACGCTTTTTATTAGTTCTTGTGTTATATGCCGCTAAGTTATAATTATTAAAGCTAAACGCGTTTACTGACACATCGTTCAAAAAATGCTCAGTTAAACATATATAATCCAACACCTTATCTAATGATTGAATATATAGTTCCAATTCTAATTTTTTATTGCTTATTCCACATATATTTTGATGAAAAATTTTTATATAACTTTCATTTTGCCTTTGCAATTTAAGTTTACATGTCATATTGTCATTCATTACGAAAAAAATCTGTATTTGAAACATTTACAGGACAGTCTGTTTGTATTTCTACGTCTACTTTTAAAGTTTCAAGATAGATGGTAGTATTTTCAGTTTGAGTGTAAACACTGCGATAGACTTTAGATGTACCAAGAATCTTGCCCTTGACGCTAGTTGTTGCGTTAATATAACTCTGATAATTGTGCTTATATTGTACGCGTAATATTTCTCTGTGGAATAATCTACTTACATGCAATTTATTTATTAAATTGAATTTATTTGTATGTGTTTCATAATTTACAAAGTACATATTATCAGAGTTATTACAAATATATTTTAACATATTATTTAATTTGTGTACATTTAAGTATCTATTTCTAAGAACCTCACCAATTACGACATTCGTGTTTTTTATTTGGTTCACAATATAATATAAAAATGACTGTAGTTTTAAGGGATTATCATCATTCGATCCTCCCAGGATTAGTACAAAGTCTGACTTGGTGAAGTTCTGACACATTGTTGCGCATGAACTAAGTATCTCTGCCATAGGCGCATAAGGTTTAATATACGAAGTAATTGTGAAGCAATTACCGAGTTGATCATGTAGTAACTGTCTCAAACGATAACCACATTCATCAGCAAAGATCACAATTTTTGGTTTTCTGTCAGCTGTCAAATGTAGCTTCTGATAGTTGATGTCGCTCTCAATATTCCGTATAGATGGCTCCTCCTTACAAAATGAACTATTTATTGTAACGTTACGATTCAATGGAGAACTCTGGTCACAGTTTATAATGGTCAGATCTTCCACAATGGTGCCCATATCTATACCATTTATTTCATTTGAAATTATTGAATTACTGTTATTTAACATTATCGAAGAATCATTATCAATTATTGAGGTGGGGATATTGCTTTTTCGTGAGCTATGATTCTTTGTCAAACCCATTACCTTTTCGTTTGAGATTGTTCTCTGTAAACCTATCCGCATATTAATTTCTGTAAGTCGTTTTCGATACTGTGGTGAATAAAACTTTAAGGGTGTTCTATTTTCAAAAGAACACGTATCCCTAACTCCCACCGATTTAAAAAGTTTTATTTTTTGTTGATATTCTTGTATTTCCTTTTTTAAAGCCATATTTTCTAGGTTAAGATTGTCCACTTCTGTATTTGCAATTTTCAATTCAATATTTAAATTATCTTAGCTGTTCCTTTATTTCAAGCAATTCCATTTTGTTATGTCCACTGTTTGGTTCACTTTGGTGCGAGATATCCATTACCTCGCAAAGGTCACTACCACTGTCACTAAAGTTGAGCCGATTTCTTCTCCGCTGAGTATTAACATTGACAATCTCCTCCATTTTCAAAAATACATATACTTTAAACAATACAAAAAGCCCACCACGCTTCGAATGAGGTTTGATCTTGCGACTTTTAAAGCAAGTGCTTACACCACCATGGTAAACTCGCCAATCAATAGTTGACTCAAAATAGGGAATTGTATTTGTGTAGTAGGAGTGTGTCGCCAGTGGTACATCACTTTTTTGTTTTACACAAAATTAGAATCGACAATGAATGTAGTTAACTAATCACATTGATAATTCGACACTATGTTGAAAGATGTCGCTAGTATAGATTTTCGTTCTGTCACAATTTGAATAAAAAACCGTCTACGTTGTACGATATTTTATGATTACATGTAATTCACAAACACTGAATCCAAATAAACATGATATGTTCACCCATTAGTCTTTTTCGCAATACGTCACTATGTTATTTTAGCATGAAGTGGGATAAAATTTAATTATTCGCGAAAATTTGTTGACTCATTGACAAAAGTTTTTAAAGACCTTAGACTTTCGCTAATCGTTATTGGTTTTTAAAGATAACACTGTCACTCATCACTGTTGACCTTAGGTCCATTTTAAACTTTATATACACTTTGTCTAAGTATTTTTGATATTTAAAAAACAAATTAACACAGAGCTAGTTGTTTACATGACGAAAGCGCCATCTAAGTTGTGTTAAATTAACTTTAGTGTCTATTTTTCAACTACATATTTGTTTACAATCGATTTGTTTTTATATTTTAGAACGTGTTAAGGTACACAACACATTCGAATATGTTTATTGTTATAGGATCTTAAGGTGTGGCAAAGGATGGAAAATGCGCCCTGATAGATTAAGTGTGTAATCGGAAATCACGTAGCGTCGGGATTGAGGAGGGAAATATTTTTTTTTGAGAAAATAATATGGTCTAGTACATCCAGATCAGGGGTGCCAGAGATAAGTCATCGTGGTGGTTTTTAGTGGAAACACATACTCCTGGCTTCTATGTCTACGAAGAGATCTAAAGGGATTTTCCACATCGTCAACAAAAAAAGGATTTTTTGACAACTGGAAGAATCCAGTTCTCTTAAAATTCACATAAAAATGAGTTTTACATTTACTTGTAATCGTCAAATGTTTTACGGAATTGGCTTATTTTGAAGTTTAATATACTTAGAGCGTAATGATTACACGCTCGAGTGTCTTGAAACCATCTTGATATCTATTTTAACTGAAGTACTCGGATCGAGTTAGACATGTTATTTGTGCTAATATTCTTCAAAAAGTCTTACAGTCTAAAGTACATTCAGGGCCTAAATAATTCGCTGTTAAGTACCTAAATTTTATCTTGACTTGAAAGCGTAATTATTTATTTAGCCTTAAGCGTACCCTGAAACCGAATATATTTTAACTTAACACTTCCTCAATTTAGGTCGTGTAATGTGTTTTTGAGACCTGTTTCTAACCAAACGATACACAAGCATATTAAAAAATATGTTGATATGATTGTTTGCAGATTCCCGTTGTTTACCGCCGTGTTCCGTATCTGTCGAGGCGAACTAAAGCCGAGTGACTTCATTGACTGCATCCGCAGTCATCCAGAGCACATGTAAGAATACCTACTTGCATCCGTTTCCTTCTCTGTCTAGCTTGTAACTAGATGATTAGAGCTAATGTATGTAGAATTGAGCCGATTAACTTATTGTGTACATATGTGTATGTATGTTTATTTTACAGGGTGCTAGTTAGTACTTATATGATGATCATAATTATACCTATATATATCTATAGAAGTTATGTATTGTATGACTGCAGCGGTTGTTTGTTAAATTGAATATTATTAGGTATTTATATAGGTAAAAAACCATCCATTTATAAAACGATAATCACGGGCTTCAAACTGTCTTCTTCGTTTTGTAATTTTTAATCTGGTATAACATTTTCTCCAAGGTTGCATGGGACTAAACGGAAAGTAAAAATATTCTTTCAGCTGGCATAGAATTTTCTAAATCGTTTTATAAACAACGGAATTTTAAAGTAAAGATAAAAAAGGTTTTACTTTCAAAATTACCCAAATAAAACTATTCGGGACTCGGAGGTGGATGGGATAAGTGTAAATAAAGCAAATTTTATACTAAAATGTTAATGTTATTGAAAGAACATTTTTTCTCCGAGGAAAAAAGATTACCTATACAATTATTTCAACTTTTTCCTTAACTTGGTAGAACTATCGAAACACGATATTCACGTCCTTGAAAAATACATAACTATCGAAGAATATTTATTTAGTGTTCTAAGTAAAAACATAATATAATAAAAAAGGAGCAATTTAAAAAAATATACTCGTTGTAATTCTAAAACACTGGTATTGAATAGTATGCGTTATACATATTATATGAAGGTATCATTACCAGTAACTGCTCATAACAAAGTGTAAACAGGTTATAAGATAACAAATCGTTTTAACTTATGACCGTATTCCGTTCTAATATTAAATAACTACAGCGATTATTATGTGGGTTGGTCTAATTTATATTATTTGCTGAGATAAGATTGCATTTGACTTAAGGATTTGACCTCATAAAAATGGCCAAAAGTGATAGATTTAGTAGATTACAAAATTTATGATATGAACTTGTTGGTAGTATTGGATGTATGAAAATGTACGTATCGATAATGTCAATGAAAACAGGGATGAATTATCTGACATCTCGAGTGCAGTCATGCAGTTTATCAATTATTTGTAGGTAAAAAATCAAGCATGTCGTAAATATAGTTATATATGTATGTAAAACTGACACCCGTTGTTTCTATAATATAACGTGTTGCCAATAACTCGTAATCGTCATTACTATTATCATTTGTGATGCATTATCTGTCAAATAAGCTAACAAATATCTCCGGTACACCGATCTGTTATCGTGTTTAGGCTAGTGGCTTTAGAATAAATGAACATGTTCGAGTGGTGTTGTTCTGATAACGTTTATTGATGTTGTGTTGTCCTATATGGGCGCTAAGTAACATTCAGTTTATATAGAATTTAATGTAATATATCACCTTATGTGTTATCTTTTCTATTAATACTATATATACACTTAGTTATGTATGTTGCACGATTTAGCGCTATTGTAAGACTTATATAGATTTGTTTGTATACATTTGACTAACTTTGAGAGTTTATATTATTGAATAAATATAGTATTTAGAAATGCTATTACTTTTAATTTTCCTGACTCTTGCTCATATCCTTCCTTAAAGTGTGTTTGAGTTTGCCGAAATAACAATGTAATGTCGTAATAATGTTATGGATTTAGTGTGCCCGAGTCCAATTAATTGGATATACTATCATTAATCGTAATAATTTAACTTTTCAGATTTGCTCCCAAGAACATAAGCATTTTCTAAATATTTTGTAATCATTTATATATTTTTTTATGCTTTTTTACATGTTTTATATGCATATTGTTTGAATATGTTTATAGCGTTTTTTTGCGCATGTTGATTTTTTTGGAATAAAATATATGTTTCTGAGAGGTTGGTTGAGTTTATTTACAGATATTTACTAACTGAAATCTAATTATTTTATTATTATTTTTTTTACGGTAATTTATCACAACCAATATTGAATTGGTTCACTTTCATCTCATTGACTAATATCATGGTCATGTTTTTTTTAAATTAACACTTTTATACTAATATTCTAGGAAAATGCCGACGCCCAAAAGTTCTCTGTGACCAAAGTGAGGTGCTTCTACAGTGTTTGTCAAGGAAACAGTTGCATTTATCGTCCGACACGCCAACATTTGTCACGGCACGCACACACAAAGTGCGTTTTTCCAATTAGAAACTGATTACATTTTTACTTCTCTCGTTTAGTGCACGTTCTCAATATGACGACGGAAGATTTATGTTCCTCGTAAATTACTTATTTATTAAAAGGGTTTTCAAAGACATGTCTAATTGGGAAATTGCATTTACAAAATTATTTAGAGCACGAGTCTTGTTTCATTCGTATGTATATAAATAAGTGGTTAATTTTTTTTTATTATTGTGAGGAGTACGTGAATTTATGTATAAGTTTAAAGAAGTTAGATGTTATATATAAAATTCAACCCTAAATTAAAGATAGAACTTCTATTTGAAAGATAAATCCTGTGAGCAATATGCCAATTTTGGGATTTCTTATTAAATTTCAAGAGAAATCATAGCCATATTATATCTAGTCTCTACAATTTTTTGTTTTATATAATTTTATATTAGGCATACTATGAAGTTCTATGATTTTAAACACTGTCATAAAATATAGCTCACTTCAAATTTTTCGCGATCAACGATATATAATTATTAATACTGGAATTAATGCAATCTTTATGCAGGCCAGTCTATTTCAAAACCAGGGTTAGTGGATAGTGCAGTCTGTCCAAACGACAGGAAATACAAAGATGGTTCATCCTATTGATGATGTTAACTTCCATGTAACTAATTTTATATATAACATACATATAGTTAATTTCCATATACGCACTTCCAATATCAGTAGTGTTAGTGAATCCTTGGGTACGGTGTATTAATGATTTAGAAATGAAAAGTTTAGATAGAAATAAGTAGAAATGGCAGAACAGAATAATCTTTTTTTTATTTTATTGCAGTGATTTTGGGTGTGTTATTCTATGTACATAGAATTATAAAATAAAGATATTGAATTTAAACTTTATTTTGACAGTCGTTTTTAGGCGAAGTATAAAGTTTCTCTTGGGAGCGGAAAAACTAGTCGAGCACAATATTTCATATCAGTAACTACGTGTTAAAAAATTATGTCTACTAATCCATCTACTACTATTAAATGGAAATTGAAGTGATTATTATTCTGTTCAGTTGTTGTAACTCAGAGGGACAGATAAGTGAGAAAGGGTAGTGGGTAGTTTTAAAATATATTTTAAGTTCTACGATGAGCTTTATACATATCCGTGAACATATTAGATATGTATTAGATATGCAAGTAAACTCATTAGTCATTTGAATCAAATATATATGCCATGGTTCATTAGAATTTCTCATGAAAACAGAAGCTTTTGCTACTACAGGCTACAGATTATTAGAAAAAAAAAACAAAAGTCCCATTGTCGTATATACTAATATCATTTATGTATAGTATGCTGACTTTACAGCTTTGGGAATGATTTATGCAGCTCGAAGGACCATAAAATACGTACAGTCTGGTAACTGTACACTATAAGACTAAGGCTTCTGTTTTTATGATAATACGTGCAAATATTTTATATGTACTTAATAAGTATTCGTTTTATCTAAATACATTCATTTTTTTTTAAATAATTGTATTATTTTATTTAGAAATCCATGATATGGCACAAGTAGGCCTGTCGACGGTTAAAGAGAATCAGGACTGACATATTATATAGGATATTAGTCTATGTCTTTAACTCTAAGTCATGATTGTCTTCAACCGCAATTCATTTAAAACAATTTAATCATACATGAAGCTTTCTCATACTAACAAACTTTATTTGGATTGGTGTCATCCACACACGAATTTATTTGCACCACAGGTTTGTCTTTGCAATTGCTTATTTACTTTATATTGGTAAGTATGACAATTTATATACAATTTGTAAGAAATACAGAAATTAATCAGGTAAATAGTTTTCATAGGAAAACAGTTAATTACAATAACTATGATATTTTTTTTAAAATGGAATTTAAAATCTTATTATATTCTTTGCCATTTCATTTGTCATTGTGTATGTAAAATTGTAATTGGCTGCAGAATCGACCACCATTGGGGTAAACGAGTTCTGTATTGAGACCAATACATAATAGTGTAGGACGCCCATTGGCTAAGTGGAGTGACGACTTGTGTAAGTTGGCTAACAGGAGTTAGATAAAAGAGGCCCGATCTATCAAAGTGAAATGCAATGGGAGAGACCTAGGTTGATGATGATGACGTAAAATGGAATGATCGATTGAATGTACGACTAATGATGAACGCACACTTATCCGCGCCGAACGAATCGAAGTCAAGGAGGCCTCGCACACTTATCCAGAAGCCAGAAGAATCGACCGCGCCGAAAGCATCGACCGCGTCGTAGAAATCATTTCAAGAAATAGTACTCGTGCGTTGCTCTGATACGCAACTGATAGAATGCGAGCGCATCGATCGAGGCGACCGCATCATCCGCGCCGAATTTTATGACGTCGTCCGAATTCGTCTAGGATTTCTGGGGTTCTTCCAGATGCGGACGATTCGACGCGGGTAAGTGTGCGATGTTTCATGAGATTTCATATAAAGAATTCTAAAATTCGTTTCGTTCGGCTCGTTCGCCTCTGATAAGTGTGCGATTACCTTTATACTTATCATAGGTTTTCGGCAACAGAGTTCTGTTGACATTTGCATAAGATATTTATATGTAGAGTGGGTTGGTGATAACGTCACCGCTTTGTAATGTATGTAAATTGATATCATCAATGAAAGTTACATTACGATATTGAATGTTGTTATATGCATTTATTTGAGCAATATCTGTTGGTAAATGGTATATTCTGCCTTGGTAATGCAGTGGTAGCTTATGCGACTGCTGTGCTTGAGGTCTAGGGTTCGATTCCCGGGTTTTACCAAAATGTTTGTATGATCTGCATATTTGTTTCGGAGTTTGGGTGTTAATTACAAAAGAAAAGTAATGTCCAAATTATTATTAACTTATCCTATTATTTTTTCTTTCAGGGTTAAGTTTTGATGAAGTTGTCCACCTAGCACACAAATAGCATGATTTATTTATTTTTTATGATTAAGTAATATAGTTTTTGGATTAGTATTTAATTCTATGCTTGTTATTTATTGTGTTAGTACAACTAAATTCATAGTTACTCAAGTATAGATATAAGATAAAATTTAACTTTTATATCCAAATATTTGACACCTTTTATACTATTCGTTATGGTTATATATATATATATATTAGAATAGTTATATTTGTTAAACAACTTTATTATATGGGTCGGACCAAATGTTTGTATGATCTGCAAATATCTGTTTCGGATTTGGATGTATTTATTCTATGTATAATATTTATATTTACAAAAAAATATATTATGAATTTATTTATATCAATTGCCTAGTACACATAATAGAAGCTTAGTTTGAGACTAGATAACATATAACGTCAGATGTCTCATACATTATTAGTTATTTTTAGTTGTCAATACACATTTATTTATATTTGTATGTATTTTATGTACTTATATGTATGTGTATTATATAAATATATTATAAATAATAAGTAACACCTTTCATATATGAATTATGTTGGTTTTTTAAATAAAAACATACCCATTTTAATTAAAGTTTTATTAATTTCTAACAATTATTAAATTTCTTTTTTCTAATGACACATTTTTTATGTAACCATTATAGAAATCTAATGCAGATATTTGTCTTTTACCTACTATTCTAAGTGATTTGAAATATATATACCTTAGGTCTTTACATAATATTCTTATTGCTTTTGTTGTGTCACAGTAGTCTACATTTCCAACTGGTTTATTCTCAGTTTCAACTTGGTCAGGATTGTGAATGAAAGCATCAAAAAGCTTAATTTGTTTGTCTTGAAAGTACGTGGTGAGCGGAAATAGTCCATATATCGCTCTGTACAAGTTATACACGTCAGCTGCAGTCATTTGGGACCATCGGACTACACTTATACTTTTGTTTATTTTTTTCGCTGAAACAAGAAGAAAATCATTTGTTAACACTTCACATTTGTCAAATGTAAAAAAAAACGGTTTAATGCAAAACAGAAAAAAAATCGGATCTTTCAGTAAGTATAGCGGAGAACCCTGATGGGGAAACTAAAATAGCTAACCCACCCCAGCTGTGTCTCTTATTGCGGAAACAAATTTGTTTCCATAAAAAAAGTGAGCCTTAAAAGATTACACAACTTTTTTAGACGTTTTCAAGAGGAACACGTCATTACTTTCGCCAATCAGTTGTTTAGTACCCATTTTTTTTTTTTTATGTGTGGAAAATCATCATGGACCGTCACCCCACCGGGGGTTACGGCGGGGTGGTGTGTCGGACTTGAACCGACTAAAATCCACACAGTGTGCCCTCTCCGCGCTTCTCCGTTTAGGAGTAGGAGAAGTCCAGGGTGGGATCTCCTTCTGAACAGTTGTTTAGTACCCATAATACAAGCTCTGCTTAGTTTGGGACTAGATGATGTTGTGTGTAAGATGTCCGAAATATTTATATTTATTTACTTTATTTTAATCTTTAACCATTTAAGCAGCACATTGCATAATGCTTAATGGAAGTTCTTAAAAGAAATATTTTTCCACCGTATTTACAAAGTTTTCTTGCTGATATATAGTCTTCCTTGATAAATGGACTATCTTACAGTGAAAGATTTTTTCAAATCGTACCAGAAGTTCCCAGATTAGTGCGTACAAACAAACTCTTCAATTGTGATTTTGTTGCGTAAGTTAGCAGGGAGTGACTATTCAGAGATATTTGTACTCCACATAACTCGGAATAGTAGTTACTCATATTGCCCTGTACCTGACCGCATGCAACACCATAAATCCTGGCCCGCTTTTGGCCAGGATTTGTGGTGTTCCTTGGGAGAGGCCTTTGTCTAGCAGTGGACTGCAACGGGCTGCAACTGATGATAATATTGACCTCATGATCCCATATTGATATTAGGGATTATCTTTACAATAATATTATTGTGAAGATAATCCCTATTATTGAAAAGATAATGCCAATCGTTATAATGGCAAATTAAATGCGGATTTTTTCTGGAGATTGTCCGAGTTTACAAAGCTGAATAATTATATTAATTATAATGTTTACGTGAATTACTCAAGGAAACTTATGTAGGCTTATTTTCAAAAATAATTATAAATGCCTGAAGGCTAAATTTAAATGATGTAGTACTTAGTGAAACTATTTGAGTGCTATGCGCTAGTATCTTGTATTATAGACACTCGTATGTGTGAATAATAATTTCTAGAACACTAATTTCATGCCAGACTAGCATTCAGAATAATGATAACACTAAGGATCATAATAAGTTCCTAGCTTTCCTTGGCTCGAGGTGAGATATAATAAAGATATTTGGTATACAAATTTGACAAAATACGATTAAGAATAATGTGAAGCTGTTATTGTTTCAAGAATGAGTCAACGACGATGTTGGAACTACAAATTATTACCTATCATCTCATCAGCGAGAATCGTCTTATCACTATTTTCTTTGTATTTTTTTTTATAACCTATCAAAGTGAATCTACGAGTTGGGGAGTGAATCTACGAATCCAAGAGTTGGGGTCACCATCCTCATTGTGAGTAAAGATAATGTAGCATAGCATCTGCGTCATTGGGCCTCCAGTCTCACACTCACCAACGAAATACGACAGAACGAATGCTTTTATTTTAGGCGATGTATAATATTTTTCCTCTCACTTTCTGCAATCCGTGGGAGTGCTTGCTGGGACGAAAGTAGTAACAAGAACAACTTTCATCATGATCATAACGAACCCTCGATATTAGATATGTCTTTCTCTTTTGAAAAAAGACAACTCCCGCATTAGGAATATAGGTATTCGCGGAGGACATTACAAACATACATGAAACGGAAACAAAGAACACCCAGACTCTAGACACAAAGTTTTATCCCGCGTGAGATTTTAATCCACTACAATTGGCGCAGTAGAAAGCGGCTTGGGGACCACTTAAACCAAAAGGCCATACATGCAGTCAGTTCATTAGCTTACCGTGAAATACGAGATATCAGACATTACGAGTGCGATCACTGTAAGTTCCATTACTGAAAGTCAAGATTAAATAAGATCATAAACTCAAGTCAAATCCAAAACCTACCATATGTTACTCCATCTGAACTCTGTGGTCTAGTATTTATTAAACTCACTGGCAGTGTTCGTATACAGTCTACTAACATATCTGCTCCAATTTCTGATAACTCTTCCGTTAATTGTGGTAACTTTACATCACTGGATACTGGCACTTTTACTTGACTTATTATTTCACCTGAAAAATAGTAATAAATACATGTTATAGAGCAACAAATAAAGAAATTCTCCAAGTTAATATATTTATCACATAGGAGAGTGTGGTTGAGGAAGTAACATGTAGTATAAACTTAGATTAGTATTTAACATCTGCCCCCCTAGCCAAGTTACAAACGTTTTCGTTCTGTAATCGCTGACGCCTCTTGTTTGATTGGCTAATGTCACTCAGTCACATGATCAAACCAAAATATTAGCCAATTAAACAAGAGAATAGAGGCGCCAGCGATTGCAGAACGAAAAACGTTTGCAAGGGGGCTGGATCTACTTTAACTGGATCGCTGAAAACTGGTAGTTACATGTTAGCTAATCGTTCCCAGTTATTTATAATCAACTCATTATTTTATTCCCAGCGCCTCCGTCTGCGTTTACAAAAAGTAGCCTATGTTCTTTTCAAAGGTGCAATCTATCTATACACAGAAATTTATCCAAATCGTTCAGCAGTTTACCCGTAAAACCGTAAGAGACAGACAGATTTATAGCATGGATTAATGGACGTAGACTAAAAGCAATATCACTTATTTTAAGATAGAAGATACAAAACAATTTTTCGGAATATGATCAACAACCCATAATGTCCCAATGCTGGGCTCGATATTTCAGAATGCATTCAAAACCAGTGAACACAGCACAAACAAGAGTTCATTATATGGTTGAATTCACTTTGAGTATATCTAAAACACGTTATGTGTTAAAAAGGTGTAACAAGGTTGTTTGCCAACATGGAAGGAGGATTCAAGCCTTAGGTGGTCTGTCGGGGTTCCAGAGATTTTTTGCTTAGGGTGCACCTGTTTTCCTGGCTTTTAATATCTGACATAAATTGATATCCTGGTGGGATTTCCGCAAAGAAAAAAGGGGTCAAAATTTGTATGCTCTTATCACAACTAGTCTTGTTCATGTAATTCAATAATGAAGAAATTTGCTTACCCACATCAAATATATCTGCTTTAATCTTCATCAATGTGACACCAGTGACTGAGTCACCATGTAACAGAGTGTGAATTATAGGTGCAGCACCTCTCCATCGTGGTAACAAGCTTGGATGGACATTCACCATTCCTCTGAAAAAGTATATATAGGGAATTTAGGATTATGGTAGCTCAGTTTATCATAATATATCACAATCCAGTATGTTGTTATTGTCTTTTAGAGATTTATTAATGCTTCTAAGGATGTCTATCTACGTCAAATAATGACAGGGTGTTTTGAAAATAAAATGTTGTGTACATCAAAATAACAGTTTTTAACTTAATGCAAAAATAATATTTGTGGTTCACACAAACATTTGGTCCGAACTGGGAATAGAACCCGTGACCTCAAGCACAACAGTCACATATGCTACCACTGCGCCAGGGAGGTAATCAAGTATGATTGAATTGTAGCAATAAAGGTCAATGATAGAAATAGTATATCATAATAGTCATGATAAAAGTTATCTGGTGGTGGTGGGCCTTCTTTTAGCTGGTATTAACAATACAATCAATCAAATTTCAAAAAAATTCAAATAATAAATCAATTAACTCTTACTAAAGGATAATCTTTTAAGTCATAATTTTTAAAAGAACTTACAAAGGAAATTTATTGAGAAGATCTTCTTTAATTAGGTGTCCGAAAGCCACAATAAGTCCTAAATCGTATTCTGCGGGATGCAAATCTTGTAAAGGCCATGGTATAGTCCTTATATTTTCAGATTGTGCATATTTTGTTATGTCCGTTTTGTATTTGGATTCTGTTGTAACCAAATCGAGGCACTCAATAACATTTTGTTCCTTCTTTCTGAAACACACATCATTAGTTAGTTACTCATATAAACTACATACATATAAAAAATACGATATGATTGAATAACAAGTAACTCACCTGAATTCATTTACTTTTCTTAAACTGCTTAAGGCTATTTCATCTGATCCAAAAAAGAGAAGTTTATATGTTTTATTCGTAGAATAATGTTTAGTTGCTACATAAGTACAATATTTTTCCTGTGAAAATAATTTCAATAAACAATTTTTGAGGTTATTTATCAAAATCATTGCTGCCAACTGCAGACATTGACATTTAATAGTTGACAATATTGACATATTTGATGGTTATCAGGTGCTACCAACCTACCAACTACTTTTTTTTTTTTTGGGATTTAATGACCTGGTAACTAAGACCTTAAGTCAAGTCTTATTTTATTTAAACAAACATAGCACTTTCACTTTGCTTCATTTTTAAATTGTTTTGATAGTATTTTTAAATAAATTTATATATAGGTTTGTAAGTGTTTTTGTCTTTTAATAACTGTTATAGTTCTAGTGGCGGCGGGCGGGATGAAGAATCACACTTAATTTTCACATCACCGAGTTCACTTTAAGTCAAGTCTTATTTTATTTAAACAAACATAGCACATTCACTTTGCTTCATTTATTTTCTTTCTCAATTACAGCATTGGAGAGGCATAGTTTTAGCACACATTCCATATTGTATCAGCAAACATGTAAAGCATTGGCGCTTTAGCGGCCATTATACGAGTCAAACGTTTCACAGTTTTCCCGCGGTAACGAAATTTATTTTCAAAATGATGGTTTAACTTGTCAGACATTCATGTTATTACTTAACTACGCTTTATTTTATTCATGCTAAACACTTAAATTACTAATCTCTTCAATTTGCAATCGCGCGCTTTTTGAAAGTTCCCGCCCGCCGCCACTCACTTCTATCTCTAAAGATCCTACCAACTACATAGCAGAGCGTAAAAATAGTTTCTTCTATTCAATTTTAGATAGTATTTATATGAAAAAGAAGTTAGATGCAGTTTATGAGTCCGTCAGTGTGTATGTATGCCGACTACGTATGCGTAGTCGGCTGGTTTTCGTTGAGACTGGTCGCCGTGGTCAAAATCGACATGAATAAATCATCAATTAAGGTATTATAAGGCTTATACCTTTGTTAGCTATAGTTAGTGTGTTGATCTCGAGACCATGATTTTGACAATGGTCAAGATTGTGATGTGAAATGTATCGATTACAAATACAAATACATGACATACAAATAAATAACTTTGTCAAAATACATAAACATATATACACATACCTACAACACAACTCCAAAACCATAACTCCTAAAAGCAAAAAATAGAGTGAGAGTAAAATTGAGGCCGTCAGCGCAAAAACGGCCTAACCCACAATTTTCCATATTCCGACTTAACTACAAAAAGTGATCCAAAATCTGATAAAATATCATGCTAAATCGGCCTATCTTTAATTTATTATCCTCAGTAAAAGTTACGCTGCAAAACTAGTTTTTGAATTTATTATTTTTTTATTAATCGTAATGCAAGAGTGGCCTAAGCCGCTTAGGCCATTTTTGCATACCGTCATCACAAATTTTTGGCGGGACAGGCTGCTGTAATGACGCAGTGTACGTACGACGAGAGTGAAGATCTACTTACTCCGGATCCGAACCTGAATTTCTGGAAATGTATAAAACTTAATTCTTCAACTTCTCAAACTGTAATATTTTTATTGGAATTAAAAATGTGACTAAAACGTTCACTAACACAAAATAAATGAAGGAAAATGAACATGCCATATATACATGGGCGTACCCAGCATCTGGCCTAGGGGGGGGCAAGTAAAATTTTCTAGGTCGGATGGTCCGCGGCTGTTTTGTCATACACACTACTCAAACACACCTACATGAAACATTATACCTTGTCCATTCCTTTATTATCTTTTTGACACATCACGCCTATAAATTACCGTTTTCTTTTTTCAAAATAATGTATTACAGTAATATCGTACTTTATAGACGCGTAGTGAAGTGCCCTGTGCATAGCTAACAATCACAGACTATAAAACAGTTCTTAAAATCGATAAGTCGATTAAATGATTAAAATAATCGATCATTTTATAAAATAATTTAACTTGTGTAAGTATTGTTACTGTTAATTTAATAAAATAAAAGTCGTGTGGCACTCGGGGACTGCCTCGGTAAAGTTATTGCATAGAATTTTTTATCAACTTATGCAATTATAATTTTTTTTTTTTTTTATATAAATTGAAGTTTACAAAACTATATACACTGTCTTTTTACCAACATACATTCTAACAAACTAAATCTTTCTTTCACTTTGGAAGTTAGGCCTTATTATGCCAGTCCACAAGGCCGGCGATATAAGCGATGTCAAAAATTACAGGCCGATCACTATACTATGTGTGTTCGCCAAGTTGCTAGAATCCTTGTTATGTCCTTACGTATCATGGTATATTAAGAGTGTTCTCAACATGGATTTGTATCTGCTCGCTCGACTTGCACCAATCTTGTGTATTTTATTGATGACATATCCCGTTGTTTAGACGATCGCACTCCCGTTGATTTTATTTGTAATGACCTCTCGAAAGCTTTCGATAAGGTTCCTTACAGTATATTATTACAGAAGTTATCGCTACTTGGTTTCGCTGGTACTTTTCACAAATGGTGCTCCTCATACTTGCGCGAGCGGACATCAAAGGTTATTAAAAAAGATCCGAGTCAGTGGATATGAATCGGATCTTTTTTAATATATCTGGGGTTCCTCAAGGTTCTCATTTAGGACCTATATTCTTTAATATTTTCATGAACGACGTCACCTCTTGCCTCAAAAATAGCAAACCATATCTTTATGCGGATGATCTCAAGGTTATTAGACCAATCAGGAATGTTCAAGACAAAATGCTATTGCAAGAAGATCTTGATGGATTAGTTAGTTGGTGCAAAGATAACAAAATGGCATTGAATGTTGACAAATGCTGTTATATTCGCTTCACTCGAAACCGTAATGCTGAATGGCCTGGGGTTTATACAGTATCTGACCAACGTATTCAAGAAGTCGCAAGTGTTAGGGACCTTGGCGTTATTATTGATAAAAAACTTGATTTTAGGAAACATTATGATCGTATAGTCTCTAAATCACTTAAAACCCTCGGTTTGATAATGAGAAACACCAAAAATTTTAAAATTTTAAAAATTAAGTGTCAGTTATTAGATTATACGAAAGTTTCGTCAGATCTGTCCTGGATTATTGTTGTGTAGTTTGGCATCCACTATCCATCCACCATCCATTCACTATGAAGTTCATTCCAATAGAATTGAACGCGTTTAGAAAAAAAATGTGTACCACTTAGCATACAAATTTAACCTTTCAAGAAAACTAACCAGCTACACAAACAGACTTATCCATTTCAAAATACAATCACTAAAAAAGCGTCGTTAAATTTTAGATTTATCATTATTACACATATTAGTTAATGGTAAAATAAATTGTCCTCATCTACTACAAAAATTTAATAATACGGTCTCCAATAAACTTCCACGACTGACTAGATACTCCCTTTTACACCTAAAAGATCTAAAAGCTACCTCCGTTGTATTGTTTAAATGTATAAATATTTCTTATTTAGTGATCTATCATTTATACTTTTAATTATTTCATATATAATTTAAAAAACTAATTAACGAATAATAAATATTAAAACTAAAAATATTTAATTAAATCGATTGAAAGTTCTTCCTCAATAAAATTGATTTTAATTTCAAATCGAATCGGTGACGTGCGAGAGCGTCACTATTTTCGAAATTTCTTGAACTGTCAAAAAGATATTTAACGAATGGACAGAGTATAGGTATATGTAGTGTGCCTTCCAAAAGACCGTACCACGGCGTCCAATGCGACGACCAACAGTTGCACGCGGAAGGTGGTACACGCGACATTATGTTACTGGCGCGGCCAATGTGGTCCCTGGCAAAAGGAGTGCAGACTAAGGGCTACAAGAGGGGCGACGGGACTGCTGTCGGCTGTTCCTAAACTACTTGGTAGCGGTCAACGCCGAACACCGGCAACCGGTCGGCCCGACCCGCAGACACCGATGTTCGGGAGCGGGGACCTTCTCCTAGTTTGGAAAGTGGCCAAGAGAAGAAACTTCCATAATTTCATGCCTAGGCCACATGCAAAGAGCTACCTCTCCACGTGGCTGTTACTGTTCTGTTCAGTGCGATAGTTACGTCGGAAGACGACACTTTATGGGGGCGACGGGGTTGCCGTCGACTGATTACTGACTGACTACTTGACGTTTCAAAAGTGCCGTTGTATGGTTTACTTGAAATAAAATGGTTTTGATTTGATTTGATTTGATTTGATTCCATATGGAGCCACTGACGGTGATCACTGCCGAACTCCGGCAACCGATCGGCCCAACCCGTATACGCTGAGCAATCGGGAGCGGGAGTCTTCTCGAATGGGGAGGAAAGTGGAGAACACCGCGTGGAAGAAAAGCTCTTTAAAAAATTACCCCTAACCATAACTGAGGGAGCCCGGCGAAGAGGTTAACGGCTGGGGGGTATGCCAGCCGCTAGAGCAACACAACGTTAGCTCACGTTTAAGAGCAAAACCATTATGGACGTGACTCAAGAGAATATATTACCGCAGGAGGGCACCGGCCGCGCCGCGGTCGGAAAATCTCTCGGCACCGACATTGTTCTGCCCACCATATTTTGGGGGGGCACAATTACGTCCACAAGGGTGTCCGAGTCCGGGCACTTAAACCAGGGCGTACAAGCCCAGTTTTGTGCGTCCCAGGACGCCGAGCGTCTTCTCGCACCCTATCAAGGGTGAGGACCCAATCAACGCTTAAGAGGAAGAGGTAGCGTAGGGCAGGCGGCGACGATCGAGCGTCGGCCTATGGAAAACCCCTAAATCAAGGTCCAGGGTTACAGGAAGGAGATTGAGAAGAGAGCGATGCTTGGCTCTCTGCTCTGTTTCCTCGCGGTCACGACAAACCCGTAACCCAAAACCGAAGGGCATTTCAGATAAAAAAAAACTGACCCAAGAAACTTGCACTGCAAAAGGGGACCACAAGGGGTGAAAAGAGCGGTGAAAGTGGAACAGGGACCGAGACGAATCGTGATGACGCGCCGGGTCCATCTTCGTTGCGGCGGAGCTGAGGAGCCAACCCGTCGCCGATATCGTCTCTACTATCCAGGAGACCCTTTCGGCGATCGAGAAGGCCTTCCAAGGGACGAAGAGAGTCAAAGGCGGCAAAAGGGCTGCCGTCACAGCTTTGACGACCATCAGGGCCGGAGTGTCGGAACTCTATAAAAGAGCACTGACAGACGCAGTGGGGAGGCTACGTAAAAAGAACAAGGCGATACGCTCTGAAATGGCCTCCCTCTGAAAGGAGGTGGAAAAGCTACGCCGGAGGGACCCAAAACCCCATCAAAGCTCCCAGGCGAGCTCCACTTCTGCCCCCTCGGGCAGAGCAGCGTAGTAAGACCAGCAAAGCAGCGTTCTCAAAAAAGAGCAGCTTACCGGACCGATACCAATTCGCGACCATGCTGGACCGTGTTTTTGCTGAGGTCCGAAAAATGTGTCCTGGGCACTCATAGGAGGTCAGTGCCCAGGTACGAAGAACTTGCTGCTTCCAGCGGCCTTAAGTCCGGGGACGGAAATGGCCACTGGCGTGGAGTCGCCCAAAGCCAAAAAGAAGAGTAGGAGGAAGAAGGGTCAGTGGGCTACGCAGATGTTGCATGCGCCAGTATAGCTATCCCCTGTGCAGGAGAGGCAACAGCCGACATCGGCCCCATTTTCGAGCGAGACGTGGGTCCCTTGGTCGAAAGGCCAAGGCCAGGAAAATAGTAGAGACGGCCCAGTCAGGGCGACGGGCTGCTGCTCACCGCCACCGACTATTAAAAGGGTTATGCCGTGACTTCCAACAACAGCGGCTGTCACAGTCTCCGTACCTCCTGGCTCGGGGACGACAATAGCCAAGCTGATGGAGAACGCGAGGGCCAACATCTGATTGGGTGATCTTGGCATCACAGGTGGTTTCCGCACCAAGCGAGCTATGACCGGCTCCCTGATCCCCGAGAAGGGAAGTGCCGCTTCAGCAGACAAACTGGCAGCACGCCTACAAGATGTTCTGTCTGACACGGATGCTATTATTGCGTGTCCGTGTAGGGCAGGAGACATACGGGTGATGGACCTGGAGGAGTCAATCCATCCCCGTCACGACTGGGCACGGCCTGAGTTCGCTGTCCACTTGCCTCTGTTTGCAAAATAGTGAACGCTAAACGGTTACAGGTGGGCTGGATTTTGGCCAGGACAGAGGCACTGCTAGCACGCCCGTTGCACTGCTACCGGTGCCTGGAAATGGGACACGTGAGAGCTAAGTGTCCCAACGAGACAGACCGGGGTGCGAGATGTTACGTGGGTGGTGACACAGGTCACGTAACACGAACATGCACCGCAAAAACGCCGATATCCTCGGTCTGATCGGACCTTGGCTGTCCCGCGAATCATCGGCTATGAATCTTGCTCCCCACCGAGAAAAAAGAAAAGGGGGCTGCAGACGGTAACCGCCCCAGCCCGTGCTGACACCAGTCAAAACTCATCGGCTACAGGAGGGACACAGCCGGAAATCAGTCCGATACAGGAGGCAATGGAAGCTGAAAAATTCGCGTCCATCCATAAATTCTTACAGGGCAACATGAACCATTGCCGTGCAGCATAAGACCTGCTTATGCAGACAATCGCTGAGTAGTCGGTTACCTTAGCGGTGGTGGCGAAGCCATATTACGTCTAGAATCATCCCTGGTGGTTTGGTTCGGATTATGAAACTGCCGTTTAAGATCGTTCTAACGCACGGCTAAGTTCGGTATTCTTCGTCCACCATCGTCGCGTTCGGTTTTTTGGCGATTGCACCGTGCATTTTGCCGGTGTCTACTGCGCGGTTTATTTAAAAGTTAGAGCATAAAGCCCCGTTTACACTTTAATTAGTAAACACATTCATTATACGAGTTCATATATGTTCTGCGAGATTTCCAGGGGGGGGCAGCTGCCCCTCCCTGCCCCCCCCTGGGTACGCCCATGCATATATAACTACAGTTGTGACAAAAAGGTGTTACTTTTGTAAAGGTTGTGACTTTTATTATATGTGAAGTAGAATCTATGAATTCATATCTAGGTGTCGTCATCAAAAAATAGAGAAGCCAAATGTAAGGATTATAAGTTAATTTCAAATTTACCTACTCAAAATATAGGTATACGAGGTGTGAATAAAGTCGATTAGAATTTCGCGTTGTATTATCTAGCTATGTTAGAGATGACTGTGTTCTAATTTATGTCTATTCCGTGTAATAATAATCATAAGAAGCATCAAGTCAATGGGCAAAACCTAATTTTTATAATAATATGTTATAACAGGACAGGTAGACTGATTGTCGCTGGAAACGATAATACTTATATCTTAGAGTGGAGACCGCAATGAACGTAATGTAGGGTGTTTATCAAAGGATTGGTATAGAATGCCTACGAGATCGAGGTGTCTGAAGCTCCTTGGGGGAGACCTTTGTTCAGCAGTGAACGGCGATATTTTGATAAAAAATCGAGAATGTCGTGCCCGCTTGCACCATTAATCGAAGGACTACTCCGAGATGAATTTTACATTACCCCACGAAATTTATAAATATGTATTTGTAATGTGTCTTTTATTATTCAAGAGCACCCTGGCAATGTTAAGTGCCTAAAACACTTTAGGCCGAAAAAACCTATTCTGAAAGTTTTCATACTAAAGCGGTCAGTGTACTCAATTCGGTACAACCCTGAAATTATATGAAAACTAAATTATTTTAATTTTTCACTTACATTTGCTGTTTTTGTATCCTTATTTCAATATAGAAGTAAAGATATTTTTTTTCATATTGGTAATTTGCGTTTATCAATATTAAAAAAAAAACTGCCTCGTTGGTTTAGTGGTTAGCGTATGCAACTGCTAATCAAGAGGTCTCAGGTTCAAATCCCGGGTCGGGACAAAAAGTGTTTTTGGGTTTTTCTTAGGAAATGCTAATAGCAACCCGGAGTTTTGAAGTTTGGAGGTGATTCACGCCCGTGCCTCGGAGAGCACGTAAAGCCGTCGGTCCCGGTTGTCATGAACATCTATGGCAATCGTTATCGGGAAGTCAGTACCCTTAAATATATTGAAAACTAGTTCAATCTTCGAATTTCAGTTCTCCCTTACGGTTGCGGAAGTCCGATGCCAGTCGCTCCGTGGAAAAACTGAAATTCAGGTAAAACCTGTTGAACTAGTAGCCGACCCCAAATAAACTTGGGAATAAAGGCTAGGAAGATGATTGGTAATTTGCGTTTGACCTCTAATGGGTTAAGTTTTTTTTTGATAAAACCGGAAGTATCCAGTACTAACATCTTTTATAAACGGCCTAACCTTGGTTATAGTGGTGAATCGGTAAAAGAACTTTAAATGCAAAAGTGGTCTAAGCCACACAAATAATACAAATATATGGATTTATTTCAAAATCACAAACTTCATTCTGAAGAATTTAGGACGGTAATTGCATAAAATATGCTTATGGACTAAAATCCACTACAATAAATTATATGCAAATTAATGTGAAATTCGTGATTATACAAAACCTATTATTTTCATACTGTTTGTCTCAAGGTTAGGCCACTTTTGCGCTGACAGCCTGAATTAAGAATGTCAGAAAGAAAAACGTACGTACTACTTTTCATCTATACTATACTAGCTGACCCGGCGAACTTCGTACCGCCTTAGAATATTACTTCATAATAAAGTATTGTGTTTAGTTAATAACTGATAGTGACAAATCGTCAGCAGCGTCAACTAACGGGCCCCGGCCGGTACCGCCACAATCTCTTTGTTCCTGCATTTTAAATCTGTAAAATATTCAAAAGTATTAATTTAAATTACATACTGTAAAGGGCCATATTAATCTATATTAAATATACAATGTATTTATGGTACATAATTGGTTAAGGAATAATACTGTATTGCTTTAAATCGCTTCGTAAAAATAAAAAAAATGTTTATTGTGGGTTATCCCTAAAAGATAGACATATACCATCGCGGACTTTTTTGTAGACCTTTTTAAGATGTACAATACTGTAGTACATTATTTTGATCTATCTCGTAGGGTACAGCCAGCGTTTGCAATGTAAGCTTATAAAAATGGTTATAATAACCTCTAAAATTATTATCTACTATATTATGCATGTAAAACCATCCTCTTGAATCACTCTATCTATTATAGAAAACGGCATCAAAGTCCGTTGCGTAGTTTTCAAGATTTAACCATACATAGGGACAGAGAAAGCGACTTTGTTTTATACTATGTAGTAATTATCCCTACTAATATTATATTATAATTGCCAAAGTAACTCTGTCTGTCTTTTACGTTTTCACGCCTAACCGATTTTAATGAATTTTGGTATAGAGATAGATAGTACCTTCGGAAACCGAAATACATGCCGGCGGAGCCGCGGGCAAAAGCTAATTAATATTGTAATTTCGGAAGTAAATCTGTTACAATTTCACGGCTAAACCCTAACACTGAGTTCAATAAGGCATGGATGTACTTTGATTTTGAGGTAGGAAATAGGTTCTCTTCACCACGATAAGCGATATACACACGGGCCGAGACGCGTGTCAAAAGTAGTCAAACGTAAATCTGTATTAAGTAGGTAACAGTGTTGCATTTGCATACAAAGGGACTAACTTTGGTCGTATCAGGAATATACATACCTGCTGATAAAGTTTGTAGGCCACTAAAGAAAAAAAAACAACATGAATTTGACGTAACAATTATATAATTTTAAAACTACACAGTGAGTTTTACGTTATTAACGGTTATTAATAATAAAGGAACAATGCCTGTTGGAAAAACGAACAAACAAATCAGTGGACGTCTCTTATTTTCAAGTACTTATGAAAGCACTAAATTGGCTCTGTTTATTGATGTAATTGATGAACTTAAATAATAATGATGTTATTGATTGACTTACAATATATTGATGTAATTGATTGACTTAGAGCACTTAATCCCTTACTAAACATCACTTAATCTGGTCAGTTCCGTAGTTTTCGTGTAAAGCTTACAGTCTACATGAAAACTTAGCGAACAGACCATATGAAGTGATGTTTTATTAGTGGAATTTAAATTCTAAAATTATATTATTGTGCCTCATCACAACATAACTTGAAGTTTGCATAGAATTTTTTTAAATCTATGCACCTTGTGTGTGGGGTGCTATGCAAGTATAGAAATGCTATGCAAAAGG
Source organism: Phragmatobia fuliginosa (assembly GCA_932526445.1). Lineage (NCBI taxonomy): Eukaryota > Metazoa > Arthropoda > Insecta > Lepidoptera > Erebidae > Phragmatobia > Phragmatobia fuliginosa. The sequence goes on along the minus strand of OW052065.1, from coordinate 9,692,808 downwards.
TTTTGTAAACATTTTAGTAAACAATTGTGCGAATGTTTTCACTAGTAGTTTCGTTCATCACTTCGAAAGTGATCACCGTAGATAGGACATAAACACTAGTAGACCTACTAGTAGAGAATTTCCATTTGGAAAAGGATAAAAGAGCACATGGGATCGTCTTATGCACTAAAATGAAAAAAAGAAGTATTAAAAACAACGTTAGTTTCTTCTTGTTATTTTCTCGATGTTTATGTCTATCCAAAGGATGCAGCCTCTGAGGAATTCATGGGTGTGAAAGAATCGTAAAACAATTTGTACAGTTTACAGCATAAGATATCATCTAAGTAAATTATTAGACCAATCTAATAAATTTATGTGTACTGCTATTAATTAAATACAAATTACAGCTTTCGTTCATATCTTTAAATACACAATAAAAATATAAGAATATTACATTGTAATGAGTGGCTATAATTTGGAATTTCCAAATATTTGTTATATCAAATTAAGTTATAATCCACTTATACATTTTCATCTACTTATCGAACAATATTCTTGAGAGCCTACTACCTACGTAATACTTAGTACAAAAAATATATTTGCTTTATTCTTACAGAAGTGACTAGTAACAAGTAGATTCTTAGACGTAAATTAAATAAAATATAAAAGTAATATCAAAGATACTTTGTGATAAAAATATTAATAACAGATAGGTTTTCATTACTCTAATATTTATTGTAGATATAAGATAGAATATAATTATTTATCCTGTGAGATCAGTGTTTTGTGATGTGTTACTGCGCGTAGAATGTCGGTGGAAACTTTTCTTTTTAGCAAACTGGGGTTTGGAATACCATGAAGGAGGCCTTACAACACATTCTTCAATACTCTTCATGCTAATACTATTCAGAGAGTCCTGGCGTTCTGCTACCGTTGCAGAGATCGTTTTCATTCTGCCACCACTTTTCTCCTGAGTTTGAAAAGGGATATCTTTCATTTCTACTACTTCGACGTCGGTATCGCTCAAATCTTTACTTGGTCTGTGAATTTTTGTGACGTCCGTGCTATAACCGATCGTTTTAATAGTACCAGATCTATGCTTCGATTTATTCCTACATATCATTTTATTGAACTCCTTACGAAATTTTGGATGCGTAATAATATAAATAAATGGATTGATACAAGCTGCAGTTTTACAAAATAATGCCGGTACCATCGATGTGATTGGCGTGAGGAGTTCTTTTTGACCTGTTATGCCTAATAAAGCGACTACAGCGTACGGTGTCCAAGACACAAAGAATAGTGCGATTACAGCCATCACAAGAAAAGCTAATTTTATTTCCGCTTTTCTTTTTGTGCGTTCTTTCACATGTCTCGAGGATAATCTTTGATCTTGGTTATTTGAACCCATATTCCTGTTACATACAACAACACGGAATATACTTATGTAACAGAATGAAATTGTACAAAAAGGTGCAAGCCAAGCCGCACAGAAAAATATAAAAATGAATAGACGAGGAGAAAAATCTTCAGTTAAGTAATCAAAGCTGCAACTGGTTAAACAACCTTCAGGAACATACTGTCCATATCCAATGTTTAACGCAGGTATTATAGCGAAAATACAGGCATATATCCAGGCGCCGATAGCTAACAAACGAGCCCGTATAGCTGTCAAAGCTCTTAGCGGTTCCAGTGGTCGAACGACAGCCCAGTAGCGGTCGAGAGCAATCGCCGATAATGTAGCGATTGATGTGGTTCCTGTCAGACCCCCTATGAATCCGTACATCACGCAACCTGTAACAATATATTATGATATTTAATAGATTATATTACCTACTCTTCTGCAAACTACGTACTGTCTTCCAAGGGTACATATTACTATTTTGGAAGTTTATTTAGTCTACTTCTGATTAATTTTGTTTATTAAACATTAAAAAAATCTCATCGGTCCTATCGCTATAGGATCGAAATTTACTCTTACAAGTATGTTAATTTCTCTCGCATACTACGAGTATCGTGGCTGTTGAAATAAAATTGACATTGACTTTGAAAAATTGTTTTTCATTTCCGGAATCTATGGAAATTTTTCAACTATCAAGTAATTCTCATCTGTTGAAATTTCTTTTTTCTTCACAAAATTCACGAAAGTCAATATTCGAACTGTCATACCATAGTGTCGAAAGCAAGATGTATCTTCACAAAGGAAGAACTCTCATCTATAATATTCCTTTCTTTCTTTTGTTAAAAGTAAAGTAGGTCATAAGATGATAATAACATTGAAAAATGGAGAAGCTTTTGAACACATTTGTTTGGTTTCTATAGTGACTTTCGTTCTGTGATGATTGTTTGTTGCACACAATCGACTCGTCTGTATATTTGGAAATCCGTAATACTAAAACTTACATACATCACTTATATTCATATTCTTAATAGGATATAACATTTGCGTATTTTCTTTTAAAATTAATTACCGTGCTACTGTTATCATTTTGTTTTATGATTCCATTTTGATGATTATTAACATTTTAATTATCAACATAATATATTACATGAATATGAGTTAATGTTTGCGATTATTGAATATTTTTTTTCGAATGTATGCAGATTGTATAGAGTCAAATTTTAGAAGCTGTGTTATGGGATGTCTTCCACCCATAACACAGCTTGAATATGGTCAAAGTAGGAAAACTTTACGACTTACCAGTTTTTCCTAGGGCTGGTCCGAGATTAAATGAATTGAAAATAAATATTGGGGTTTTAGTAAGCATTAAAAAGTCGCTGAGTGCAAGGTTGGCCACCAGAATGTTCCCAGGAGTACGTAGTGTGCGACATCTGAAATAAATTATAAAAGTATCAATTAAACGTCCATATAATAACTAAGTTAAATAAATTAGAGAAGACTTATTCTTTCACGGGGCCTATGTCCAGCAGTGGACTGAGATAGGCTGATGATGATAATGAATGGGTACTTTGATTATAGCGTCTATCAAGTTTGTTCTAATTATTTCTTCTTTTTACACTGATAGCAAAGAGTATGTAACACTACGTATATATGTTTATAGTTTGCTCCCTTATCGCCTCATAACATGGGTGCCATAGCGCCCATGGAATTAATAGGATATATAGGATAGGATAGGATGATAGTATTGTATTCTTAATACATCAATACACAGAAAGAATAAAATATAAAACTATTTTTAGGCATTTCAGGTAGTTAAACTTATAAAACATTAAGTTTTCGGATGAACTTCTCGAATACAACAATCCTTTTCTGTTTTTTTTTCATGTAAGTATTGAAAATTGGGTGATAATATATGTAAACATACATACACACACACATGAACATATACATATATCTTTATATATATAATTCTTATGTGAGTGTGTATGTCACTGAACTTCTCTCAAACGACTGGACCGATTTTGATGAAATTTTTTGTATGTGTTCAAGGGGATCTGGGAATGGTTTAGATTTGCAATTGGACCCGGTAGGTGGCGCTGCGATCAAGTTCTGGAATTTTAAAGTTGGGCGGTACGAAGTTCGCTGGGTGAACTAGTATTATGTATAAAAACTAGCTTTCGCCGGCGACTCCCTCCGCGTCTATGGTGTTAATGCGGTAGGCTATGTCCTTTCTTAGGCTTTAGACTATCTGGGTATAAAATTTCAATTAAATCGCAGCAGTGGGTTTAATACGTGTAGTGATATGCCTTTAAATTGAACAAAAATATAAATTTGTAACTGCTAAATGTTGTGACGTACATAGTATGTATGGTATTCAGCAACATCTGTTTAAAAATCGAGGTTGTACTGATATGCGCATTATTATTATTTATAGAGCTAGTAGTAATTATACCTATAGCTGGAAAGATTTATTGGTAAAAATGATGATAGCTGATGCTCATATTATTCGATTTCATTTTTTTTTGTGCAGAAAGAATAACTTAGAGAAATAGTAAGTTAGTGTCATCATCATCATCTCAGCCGAAACATTGAGTAATTACCACTACTACAAGCTTAGCCAAACTGTCATTTTACAAAAGTAAGCGTTGTGAGAAAACTAATAAAATATATGGGAATGACGTCATCTCTATGCTAAGTCACGTGGTCAAACCAAAATAATACAAGATAATACAAGCAGTAGCTATTCTAGAAAGATGGTTCCCTATTCCCAACACATTCAAATCAGTTTTTTCGAACTGTTATAGGGAGCCTATTCATGCACCATTCGATACGCGTTTATCACTCGAGAAGTTTTTGGCCCCATCGTCCATCGGTGTTTTATTAGACAATACGTAACAAGTAAAAATAACATTTACACAAGTGTTTATACCAAATATATAACAAGGAATCAATAACCTTAGTTTAAACGGTGTACTGGATTCATCATGAATAAATCCATATTTCTAATATTAATTTTTACGATAAATTGTAAGGGTACAGTTTTGCCGAAAACCATCGCATGTGACTCGGAGAATGCGAGAAGCGAAACGACCGAATTCGAGGAGTCTAAAGAAATTACTACAGAAGATATCTTCTTTGATGATGACGACTATGACGAAGCGACTGAAGTGGAGAATTCTACCGAAATAACTACAGAAGGTATGATTAGGATTTTAATTTTTTTTATTGCAATGTAACATTTACATATTTTTTTTAAATTGTGTAAAGGCTGGTCAGACAACATTTATTATTGTTCTTAGTCACTTTCTACATACTTTATTCTAATATAGTTAAAATAAATACTCTATGTTGCAAATTAAGACGTAATATGTTAGCGAAAACCAGGTTTTCAAATTTTTTTTTGATGTGAAACATCTATAGGCGCACGTAAAATAGATTTCTGGCCTGGCGACGCCTGGCGACGCGTCGCCACGGCACGCTATACGATGGTATATATATACAGTCTATATGCAGTAGTATGTACGGTGTGGCGTAAATTATAATTATAATATAATTATTTAATTATAATTATTATAATTATAATTATACGCCACACCGTACTATTTTAATAATTAGTAATATTTTATTTTATCATTATGACATATTTAGTTCCTATTACAATATGTTCTTTTCTGAATATTACTTTTACAAAATAATGGCGATGTTTCACATCTGCCAGGCGTCCCGTGACGGCTCACATTTTTTTCATAATAATGATAAAGTTTATTTCATTCCCACAAAAGCTACAAATTATTTTTCAAAGTGTGTACATAAAAGTGTTTACATGTTAGCATTTGAAGTCCAAGTTTATGGGAGAGTCAGGAGTTTAAACTAAAATACCCTGTGCTATGAACTCCTCGCCCACCCTTCTAGGATATTAAGTATATAACACTGGGAGAATAAATCTTAAATAAAATAAAATTTAAAAAAAATTGTTAACTTCTGTATTGTGACTAAAATTTAATCAAATTTTTAACGTAATTAATACAAAAGAGAAAATTACACAAACGTTCCCATAATAATAACTGACTGATTTTTTAATCCTGCATATTATTATTATTAAGATTGAAACATGGCAGATGCTGATACAACAACTAATAAATTCTGTGAATCGTCCGTAAAAGTTTTAAAATTTGTAACTTTAAATTAACGCTATTTTTACAATGTCTTTGTTGCTCTGTTTCCTTCAGCGGCACTCATTACATCGTAAAACAATTGAAATTAGCTGATCTCATTCCTTACCCACTTTCGATTAATATTCTAGACGAGCATGTTAATTTTGTAGATCAACTTTTTATGATCCGTAATTAATTCCCTTTATCTTTATCTTTTACATTAATATCTTTTGCTTTGACCAGTTAACTAATAAACTAACTATGACTGGTGGTAATAATCTTTTAAGGGATCCAGAGAATTCACATAATCATTTTTACTTCTTGTTAATTCGTTTTGCCTCCTCATTATCTAAAATATAGTTTGGTGAAATTATTATGTTATCTGAACAACCCTAAACCTAACCTTCAGGAGAAACTTGGGGTTAATGACCATTGAATCTATACTAAAATATAAACAGTCAAAGTTGTGACGTTGTAACCTCTGGATCTACTGAAGCGATTTTGTAAATTCTTTAACCAATAGAAACCCATATTATTTGTTAATATCATGGGCTATATATTATTAATCCAAAAAATAATTATCGCGATATCCGACATAAATGCCGGTGGAGCTACGGGTAAAAGCAAATATACAATAAGATGAACTTTTTAAACAAACATTCTGTGTGAGCGAAGATGAACAATTAAGGGGTATCAAACAATTCGTTATTATTAGAATACAGTAATAAAAAAATTTTTGGTTTTGTTTCAGAACCAGAACAAAGTAATTGGAATTGCTCAAATTTGTCGAAGAATTTCATAAAATGCGAGTTGTGGAAGCTAGAGGCTGCCTATCCCATTTTTGAGAAAAAAGAACCTAGTAAGACGCCGATACCAAAACTACCAGAAGTGATCAGGAAAAAATGGATAAACAAAATAGAGGGAAGTTTGTCAGATTGGCTTACGAGACTACAAAATACAGTATTTATTAATGTGATTACAAAATAATTGTAATAATAGTTATACCTACCATTATGTTATTACCATAAGATTGTATCATAATATTCCCGCATTGTTTCAAGCTACTGCTTACCTTAGTACAATGGGCTGCTACTGCAGTTCATTGTACTCAACTTCATTATAAGGATTTTTTTCGAAGTAGAGGTTAGTAAGATATACATGTACTAATTTAGTTAATTTATATTAAATTATTAAAGTGACCGACATAGCTCTTAAACACAGCAGTTTGAAGTGGCAATGGGTCAGTCACATATGTATGTCGCATAACAAATAACCGCTGAAGTAAGCGTTTTTTGGAGTGGAGACCGTATCTTGGCAAACGTAGTTTGTGACTTCCTCTAGCTAAATTGCAGGGCGATTTCCCCGAGATGGCTGGCAGCGACTGTATGCAAAAAGCAGCAGAGTAGGCTCTATGGTGTTCCTTGGAAGATGCCTACGTCCAGCAATGGACTGCAACTAGATGATAATCATATAACATTTTTATAAAATCACTATATTAAAATAAAAGAAATAAATAAAATATCGAACTCCCAGGGGAAAAATGTACAGTGCTTTATCTTTATAAATTCATTTTTTTTCAGTGTACCCATTTCTAAAGAAACTTTTTGAAACATACAGTAGGTATGACGTAACTAAAACGAATTCAGTATAGAGTAACCGAAGAAAAAGTATAATATTACATCATAACTGTTCTATCGTGCCAATTTTATTGTGAATCAGTTTGATTATTCAGTGATTTGTCACACAGTATTATGACACACGAGTATGGTATAAAATGAATAGGGACAAGAAATATATAATGTCACTTTATATGAAATGTATCAGTTGATGTTTGTTAGATGATGTGATGGAAAAATACAAATTTTCATGTTGCCAAGTATTAAGCAGTGTTGTGTTGTTTTATTTATTATTGATGTTATTTTCACGTTTTTATTTAAAAGTTTGTTGTTTTGTTGTAATAACCGCGTGCTACGTCGCGGGCCGAAGCTAGTTTAAAAAATTAGCCTGTTACTCCTTATATTCTCAACTATCTGCCAGTGAAAGTCCAGTCGAAATCGGTCCAGCCGTTCCAAATATTACACTTAACAAACAGACAAACAGACAAAAATTGTAAAAAATATATATTTTGGCATATGTGCTGTGTATACATACATATGCATTTAGTAATAAGCGGTTATTTTAATATTACAAACAGACACTCCAATTTTATTTTATTTTATAGATGTATGTTTTGCTAGCGGTCCCTAGATAAGATAGTCAACATCAACTTGGACCAATACGAGCTGAGCATGAGTTAGCTAGTTTCATATTTTACTACAATCCTTACTAATATTATAAACGCGAAAGTTTGTGAGTATGTATGTTTGTTGCTCTTTCATGCAACAACTACTGATCGGATTTGGATGAAACTTTACAGTAATATAGCTATTAGAATAACACATAGGCTTTTAGGCTTTTTACTGCAATAATCGAGATACACGTATGCGGAGCCATGGGCGGAAGTTAATTAAAATAATCCTACTAATATTATAAACGCGAAAGTTTGTGAGAATTTATGTGTGTATGTATGTTTGTTCCTTTCACGCAAAAACTACTAAACGGATTTGGATGAAACTTTATAGTAAGATAGCTTATATATCAGAATAACACATAGGCTACTTTTTACTGCAATAATCGAGATACACGGGCAAAAACTAGGTAATTATAAAAATGCATAAATCATACATGTCAAATGTATCACTGTTTATCTCTTGTCAAAACTTCACAGGTTGCTATGCATAACACACTTGCATAAATGATATACGCGGGTAACACCGCGGGGCGCAGCTAGTGTAGTATAACTTTAGAAGGTACGAGGTACATTTTATATGTAAAGGGGAATGCCGAAGTTAGGCCCAACAATGTGCAACAAATTCGTATTAAGGAAAAATGGTTTAAAATTTGTTATAAAATTTTCAAACTGTTGAATTGTGACTTAAAGCTGGGAATAATTATATTTAAAAAAAAGTACTTAAAGGATTGCGAACATTGCGAAGTTTACCAAATATAGTTCACAGTAAAAAAAGTTATAAAATGTGGGTATATTGCGTCGTATAATGTTAATAATGAAGAAAACTATTATTTAGGTACAAGTTTCGAGTGACAATGTTGTGTGCCATTCGTGTTATAAAATGTGTTTAATACTAATATATATATTTAAAACCGTTTATGAAGTGACAAACCCTACTGTATATGTTTGTAGTGTACTGTGTATGTATATGTTTGTACAACTGAAAATCGATCTTATGGAAAATAAAAACATTTGTAACATTAAAACCCCAACTTTATTTAAATCCATTTTTTTTACCAATTAATTGCTGTATTATAACTGTTGAATCTATATAGTTTCACATGTGGACACCTATGGGCCTAATTTACTATGGCCACCTGGCATTCCCCTTTATATTTGATATAACTGGCAGGTAAAGAATAAAAATATATGTTATACAAAATAAAATTGCTTGTTTCAAGTTACTTCGTCGGTTTTGTAGCCATCTCTCACAGAGATTAAGCTATATGTTAAGGACTGTGACATGGAATTATTGTGTTTATTCAAATGGTAAATAATGATGTACTATCTCACCTGTACTATGTCAACGACAACAATAACATCACGAATAGGCTCTCACTGTCAGATGGAATTATTACGTTAATGATGCAGAAGCATCTCACTAGACCGCCAAAGTGTTGGTCACCATGCTGTATTGCCTGCATACACAATGAAAATGGTGACCTCCACTCCTGGATTTAACTTATACTTTCCATTAGGCAGAGTAGAGTTATGTTGTTAAAAAACAACTTTTTCAAACTTATTTTAAACCTATTTTAAGGTTATTACGCATTTGTGACTCTTGAGCTGCACGTACCTATGGATAACAGTAGTCACTTAACTCGTTTGCCCATTATACCAGAAAAATATTTTTATACCGAACAAAAAATATCCCACACTTGCAACAGCACAAAGTGTTTAGCTAACAAGAAAATTTATCCAGACCCCATGCACGATTTTTCACGCACGAGTTTCTCGGTTAACTTTACTCTTTCAGCAATAAGACGTGGGTGAAGACGCGAGGGAATGCTAATAGTATTGGAAAGATTTACAAAAATGTGTACCTACGTGATTGGTGTTATTGCTTTTATTCATGGATAAGGATGGAATTTAAGCAAAGTTGCCCTAAGAGTTGGATAACGTTTTGTATTCGTATTTATGCTAAGCTATCCGCTTGTCGAATAATAGTATTTATATAAATTGAATATTGGGATTTTACGCTTTTGGTTTTGCTAACCAAAAACTAGAGTATTCGTCCTTTCGGTATAGTATTGATGTTTCTGTAGCTCATGTAAGTTAAAATGTTATTGTCGGTATAAGTAGGAAACATTCTCATTTATTGGATCAGGAAATACTTAGTCCGCTTTATTTTGTTTTAATGTTACTAAACGCGATGTTAAGCCAGCGTTAAGTATTCTCTATGGGTGTTTTGTTAACGAGATATTTGTAATAGCTTTTGCGTGTTTCATGCAGGCCATTGCCTTATGCCTTAACACACTTATCATGTACAATCACACTAATTCATCTTACGTTTTCTTTTGTATTTATGCAATTAAAATAAATAAATTATAGGTATATTCCAAAATACAAACATCTTTAAGAAAGATTGCAAAATGAGTTTATTTTTCTATTATATTATGTTTAGATAACCCTGGAAATCGGACAGAAACTAAACGAGTTCATAAGGCAAAAGGGTAAAGCCACAGATAAAAGAAACACAGGAGATATGCAATTGAGGCGTGCCGCTTGCGAACGCATCTGGCCTCAAAGCGGCTTGATGCCATTTTCGGACATTAGTCGAATGCCAACTTGCGACGTCTTCACTGCTCATGATTTTTGACAAAATGCCGCGTTGTTCAGCGATTGTTTGCAAAAATAACAGCTGTATTGTAAATTACAAGAAAGGTGGCATCTAATTTCATATATAAGTACTATAATATTATAGTTTTTCATACTGAATTCATTAAAACATTTTAAAAATATGATGAAGTACCAAATCAATCGTTTTCTTTAGGAATTAAAAACTTTGAATCGGCTTGTCTAATAGCGCAATGGATAAGTGTTTTATTGATACTCTCAATCACATGATAGTTTCGGGATGCGGCCGCTGCCGGCCGGCTTGTGTTAGAGATGTGTTGTGATATTTATGATTGTCGATATTTTATACGATCCTATTAAGTACGCATGATTATTAAAGATATAAATAAATTATAATATTATAATTATGTAAACGTAAAAAAAAGTGTAAATAAAAAAGTTTAGATTTTTAATTTATTGTGGTACTCAAGCATAATTATACCTTGCTTTTATTTTTAAAATTTTAGCTATCCGAAGGATCAAAAACTTAAAAAAATGTGGATAAATGCGACAGGAAGGGGTTCAAGCTGGTTCGTAACAAAAAATGGCACAATTTGCTGGTCCCAATAAATTTTCACCAATACGATCAATCGCCAATGATTAACCATTTAATAATACTAATAAAAGCCGTAATGGAAAAATATGCAAACGTAAGATTACACTACTGTACTAAGAACGCAACACCTAAACTGTCTAAGCGGCAAGTTTTAAATAAATATTTACATTTTACTGGTTAATTAAACCCTTATCAATAAAATTCTTGCACTTTTACCTGTGTTCTAGTCTAGATTCGAGAAGTTGACATCCTGTTTCTTGGTAATTAGTTAGTTAATATTCCAATTATGATAAAACATCGCTTGTATAGAATATGTTCGAATTAAACTCCTGTTTAGTTTTGCTTTTCACAGTCAATGAAATCTTTAGGAGAAAGAGTAGGTAATATAGCTAACTGAAGTTCAATCGATATTTTTCTATGATTATCACTTAACATTACTAGTTGCATAATTTGCACACATGTGTGTTTATTCGGAATCCGTAGCTACAGGTAGATGCGCCGCCCTCTTTTTGAATGTGTTATATTAGTGGGTTTATTGGTGTTGCTGTAAGTTTCTTTGTGTGCGGGAGAAATACGAGCTTGTGTGCCGTGCTTACAATTTTTGGTTTTGTGTTAGTGAAGGAAGTGGGAGAAACGCGGAGACATCTGAACACGAATAAATTTGTGTACAAACCTAATCTCCTGTGTTTCTTTTATCTGTGGGTAAAGCAATTGTTTCGGTTTTGTTTGTCTTTAAATAACAAACAAAATATTCATTTCTACCATGCTGTTGCGAAATAAAATGCTATTATTAGAAATTGTGTATATTATACGGAATTTCCTAATGATACAGGAAAACAAGGTACTAACTTTTTTCATTTAAGAATAGTGCCGTCAGCGAAATTGTTGTTTGAGAAAGGTTAAACAACAGTTAGTTGCCTTGGGTGGATCCAGGATCAAATATTTCGAACCAATTAAGTTTACCAAAAAAATATTATACCAAAACAGTAATAAACATTTCTATGACCTTAATTTAAATTAGGAACGCTAAGCCACCAGATGTTGTTAAGTGTTGGTTGGAGAACATCGTTACAAAATTAAGTCAACGTGGTTTTAAGGTAGGTACCTACTGCTTTATCTGTGTTTCGGCTTTCGTAGCAGGACACAGTTTAATTTCAGAATCCTCTAGAAAAAGTGCACGGAAACCAACAGTAAGGAGTTCATGTAACTTAATAATTTCTAGAAACATCTCAGTACTCCATGCAACATGTATTGTTATTATTTAAACCCACAACATTTTTTCTGTCGGATATATTGATTCTCGGAACACGATTACATAGGTATACATCTTTCCTTATACTTGACAAAGCATCTATTAAAAAGAAGACATCCAAAGAATTTTATTTTTAAAACGTAAATGTCGTAAATACACAAATAAAAATTAGGAATTAGGAGTACGCAATCGTTTTAGGTACTTACATTTTGTTTTGGAAATAATATATTGTTTAGTTATTTATGTTTAGAAGTTATATTATTAATCAGCTCTCTCTTATATTTCTTTTCAGATTATCTATACTTTTGATGTTGGTTATCATTACAACATTCATTTTTCAAATCGAAGGTCAAGTTTTATTTCTTTCAAAAACAAATAATATTTCATGGGTAATTTTTTGCGCGTCATATGTGTTAAACATGTAGAATTTTTTACTGAGTTGTTAAAATTAAAATCACATAAATTATTATGATCTTGTGAGACTGCAACATTATTCTTAAAATTCATTTGATAATCTTGGCACATGTACTCATCTTTTACAAAATGATTCATAAATCTGTCATTTCACAAGTCATGTAGTTTCCTAGTTTCATTTTTGTGCACTTTCATGTTTTAAATATATCCATGCGCTGATATGTAACATGTTAGATGTACATTGTGTGTTATATTTTTCAATAAAAAATAAACGTAATGTGTTTTTCACAGGTTCGATGTTCTCTGTTATTTATTGCAAACTTTTTGATATAGGTCGTCAACGATGAACAAAGATAAACGATGAAATTTTGAAAACAATGTACACATTCACATATGTAATGAACTGTCAAAATAAAAGACATATATAGGAAATGCTAGTTCAGTAGACTGTCTTAAAGACCGATATGCTAACTAAATTATACTTTTTTTTAAATTAGCAACCTACTACTCCTGTGTTTTTATTAAATAAGAAACTTAATGGAGCTTGTGTTGCAATATTTATTGCATCATTCAGTCATAAAATTTCATCTCTGTAGTATTTCGTAGCTATTTTTAAATCATTTTCAATCCATAATATTTTTACATATGGGAATTCACATGTCCCTATTCTAATTTCGTGAATGTGCGAATAGATAAAGAATTAGGTATTTGAGGCACGCTTGTACTGAGATAATCACAAGCTGAGGCGCCGAGCTTATACTGTTTGATATTCAGATGTCCTTTTCAGTTTATTAGCTCAGCTCTAGTTTAATCGCTTGCCATAATGCAGCGAAATTCACCTCTATAATAATATTCGTCATAGGATATAATCGCTGTCGTTAAGCTGGTTTAAATTTAAATTATCCATACTAATATATAAACTCGACAGTAATTCTGTGTGCCCGTTACGCTATCACAGCTAAGTCGCGGTACTGATTTGATTGAAATTTGACATGGAAGGCTAGAAGGATATAGCTACTAAGGATACTTCATTTGTGATATAGGAACACGACATCCAGAGGCAAGATTACGTAGCCACAACGTCTCTTGCCAGTCCCCAACCCATGCTCGGCCAGTGTGGGGACGTATGGCCTTAACCCTCTCCAGTCCCGAGGGGAGACCCGTGCCCGGCAGTGGGACGTTATGGGTTGTTGAGCCTTCCTCGATAAATGGGCTATCTAACACTGAAAGAATTTTTCAAATCAGACTAGTAGTTACTGAGATTAAAGCATTCAACGAAACAAATAAACTCTAACTTAGTAATATTAGTATAAGTATTAAAATTTTAAAACTTGTTTTATACACTACACAGTTGATTTAGAAAAAAAATCACGGCATGTATTTTTCAGTAATAAAAGTATAGATGTGAGAAATTACGTACATAACTGACGATATGTCCATCTTTACTAAATCAGCTTATAACACATTGTAAATGTCATCATTACGAGTTAGTGTTTCTTGTTTGCAATATATCACAGCAAGTTACATACTCTTTATGAGATATTTGAGAGCCACGAAAAAGAGGACAAATAATAAAATACGTATTTTGAAACTGATGACTTGACATGAGATGAGTTTGAACTTGGCAGCGGTCTATCAGTAAAGTTTCAGAATGTATGTAAATAAAGAAAGTTTTGATTTATTTGCTTGTTTCTTGAGAAACTGTTTATGTTCAATGAAGTGTGTAATAAAGTATCTTTGCTAAGAAAAATGATACGCAATCGTGAGATATGATTTTGACTTGAGTGTTCGAATTTAAAATCTGTTGACTTAGAAATGAAGGTTATTTATTCGTATAAATAACCTTCATTTCTTAGCGCACATGCTAGATAAACTCGTGTATATCTAGCATGTGCGCTAAGAAATTAATTACACTAAAGACGTTGATTGTGCTATACGTAGGTATGTAATTATGCATAAAAAATTGGGTATTTTAATTTTTCCATTTATAGCATTTTGAAATTTCTTCATACCGCAAGACACAAATATGTATATTAAAAGTTAAACATTCTAATCATTGAGGTCATTCATCATTTATTTTGCCGACATAATTATTGTCTTAGGCAAAAAAATTGGTCAAGTGCGTGTCAGACACCCCATAGAATAGGGTTCCGTAGTCAGCAATAATGATAGGTACCTACCTAAATCGTGTCCAATAGATATTTATTATGTTTACTCATTATTTCTCTATGTTTGTACGAAGTTTTCCATAGACAGTTTAGTATAGTAGTCACAGATCAGATCACAGAGTTCTATGATCTGTGATAGTAGTATAGTAATTAAATAGTATTTTTTTTCACCTTTAAACTAAGTTTTACAAATTTTAGCTCCCCCTATAGCTCCTGAAATAATAAAGGTAAGAAAACAGCTATAAATTTTTCTTAAAAGTCCAAACATCTTTTTTTGTGCTTTATTCTAGCCCTTGTCGACGTGATTAAAATACATATTTATGTAAAATTTCATCTTTCTAGCAAAACCATAAGTCATGAACTACGGAACCCTAAAAACCGGAAAATTGGTTAGATAGTTTCAGAGTTCATCGTGGGCAATAACGTGACACGAGGATCACATAATATATTTTATAGCTTATATTAAGTACGATTAGCTATGGCTGGTAAGACAATACATATTTATTAGAAGCAGGCCTTTATCTGAACCCTAGCACAATTGGAAAGGATCAGTAATGATGTTGTTGTACGCTTCGTTTAGTAATTTAGCTTGTAAAAATTCATCCTAAATGTTTATCTGAAATAAAAAATTGAACAACTGAAACAATAATGGGCTCGGTCTTTGAAAACGCTGACGGTTAGTTTATTGGCTTGAAGCACCACAAAAGCAATGTATTCAGCGCACATTCTACATACATCCGTTTTGGCGACACACTGTTCATATGAAAACAAACCCAAATGTGACATCAATTCAAAATGCTGCTCTTATTTTACAGTTATTGCTCCCTATTTATTTTATGGGCAAATACTTTCTTGGATATTAATATAACTCCAGTTAAAGCTACGGGAGGCGTACTGTTAATGAATAGTTGACTTACTTTATTAGTTTATTAAAATGTAATACTTATTTAAATCTACATCATCAGAATTATGGAAGATGTTTTAAGGTAACTCGGAACCCTTATGGGATTTTCATGTCCTTTCGTTCCTACTCGACTTACCATCCAAACAATTAGTGTTTGAAATATGAAACTTATGCAAGGTGTATGTCTTTTCATGACCTCGACAAAGTGGCAACATAAAATTACTTAAAATATTTTTATTTGGAGTACCTCCCCTACACGTAAAGCGGGAATTCTTGTTTTTTCTCGCGTCTAAAAGGCCGTTTTTAAAATGCCTATCTTATGATACACACAATAGGGTGTGTATCATAAGATAGGCCTTTTAAAAACATTGCGAGGTTGCTAAAACCATTTTTTGATTTAGGTATCCGTTTGCAAGTTATTCAACTTTAGAGGGCAGTTTTTTTTGTAACAATATTGCGCCTCCCTTTTCTAGAAGATGACGGCTGGCTCAAAACAATTGAAAAAATCATGATAGTAGTCCATACTTTAAAGGAAAACTATAGTGGTTTAGTTATATTTTTAATTTCAGTAGTTATAGGGGCCTAACTTGTGAAATTCACTCGGAAAACAAAAATAATTCTTTATTTTATAATTTTAAGCACTATGCGGTAATGCTACTGATATTAAAAGAATTATGCGTTAATGCTATGCAAATATACACACATTTAATCATAGTTATTTTTACTTGTTATTTCTATAACAAGTAAAAATAACTATGATTGGACACAATTTTCAATCCACCTACCATTATGGGTGACTACAGAACACTATTCTATGCATGGCTTGACATGCACTTGGCAATTATTTTATCATAACAATATTATTTACTAAACAAAAAAAGTATATCTATCTAAAGAAAGCTAAAACTAATCAACAGCTTTTCAATTTTCAATAGTGTTTTGTTAGGCATAAAGCCTATCCTGTGAAAAGAGGTTTAAAAATTATTAACTGTGCTGGGTTTTTGTAAAGGAAAAGAAGAAAAACGGTATCAGATCGCAAATATTTTAACTGAACTTTACTATGAAGTTAACTTATTTCTATATCTAATGAATGAGGTTATAAATGAGTATAATGGCATTCATATTAAAATATTTTGTTAAATTCTAACTCGTGCTACTGAATATTCATAGGCTAAATAACTTTTACCTACATCACACGAGTTTTACCTAGAAAATATATGTTTAGGTGGCGAGTTGTAGCGGAGTTATTATTATGATACCCGGAGTAATCTGTGACTGCGTAACGAGAGAACTTAGACTCGCGTTACTACACAATCTGAGCGAAACTTTTACAATTAATTGGCTTTCGGAGATGAGACGCTGGAATTGGCGAATTAAATAAATGTTAATGCTACCTACTCATATTTAAAGCACTATGCGGTAATGCTACTGATATTAAAAGCATTATGCGTTAATGCTATGCAAATATACACACATTTTTATGTATTTGAAACTTTTAAAGATTTTAACGCGAAAGTCTCGCTATACAACAAAAAGTATGTGTAAAAGTCGCGAAAGTCTAAAATAAATAAATAATAACTAAATATTTCGGACATCTGACACACAACATCATCTACACTCGGTTCCAAAAATAACGGGTCAGTCACACGGGTCAGTCACATAAACCCGAATATCTCCCGAACTACGTATGCCATCCTAATGAAACGAAGACTGTTCAATTGAGAATTTAATTATACAGATAAAAAATAAAATAAAACTTAGTTACACCCACAATATTAATCTTAAATTAAAAAAAAAACTAAAGTAGTCATATTTTTCTTAAGATTACATTTTTTTTATGATTGTTTTTTTGCTGTTTTTCATCACTTTCTTCATTTAATACTTTGTATTGCCTCCACGTGATGAAGCCTCCAGTGATGAAAAACAGCAAAAAAACAATCATAAAAAAAATGTAATCTTAAGAAAAATATGACTACTTTAGTTTTTTTTTAATTTAAGATTAATATTGTGGGTGTAACTAAGTTTTATTTTATTTTTTATCTGTATAATTAAATTCTCAATTGAACAGTCTTCGTTTCATTAGGATGGCATACGTAGTTCGGGAGATATTCGGGTTTATGTGACTGACCCGTTATTTTTGGAACCGGCTATAGTCCCAAGATAAGCAGAGCTTATATTATGGGTACTAGACAACTGATATAAATACATAAACATACTTTTTTTTTAAATACTAATATGTATTGTTGTTCAACTTGAAAGTCTATTGTTATTACTTGTAAGTTGATGAATTTCTTATATAGCTTAGACCGCACTTGTAATACCTATTAAGTATCGTCAGTTCCATTCAACGTCAAAATTAAATGCTTGAAAAGGCCAACATTTGTCCTGAGTTAGCAATGCAGGTTTTTTAAATAATTTTCACCTTCTTATGCAATAAGGTATGCTTACACATGTCAAAAGGTAGATAAGTACCCTATATATAAGGAGACAGGGATAATTATTTCGATTTGTATCAATGCAACAAGGAACCAAACCACTGGTTCCTTGTTGCAAAAAGAGGTCCAATTATTTTTAAAGAATATTTGGAAGATCAACTTAAATTCTTACTTAAGTAAGCGTGTAAAAAGATAGTGTTCGTTTATTAAGTTCAATAACTGGGCCACAACTCTCTCTGATCTACCGATAAGCCTTTTTTTATTTTTATTTATCTATTATTCTTAGAGGCATCCTTCCGAATCCTATAAAACGAACAAGCATTGACTCTATCATACCAAAACTTCATCACTGTTGGATAACATCGAAACTGCCCTAAGCACTTGGGGTTCCAAACGATCCAATGTTGTATATATTCTAAATAGATTTCGACAATATCTCACGGGTCTGGTGAGTGACAGTTAGTTTCAGGAATATGCGAATTTATGGGTTTTAATCCGGGTGGAATAAACTATCAGACATGTTTGGGAAAGAAAAAGAAAAATGAAGGTAAACTCAGTTTTCTGAGTGAAGACATGTGTACCTGACACATTATTGAGTTAGGTATTACTCGTAGTTCGATAGTTTCCTGAACCTTAAAGTTTGGGTGCTCATTTGTAAACTTGAGCGAACTTTAGTTTTTTGTAATATTTCCTTATATAAAGAATTTAAGGGTTTTGCATCTGTTGCTAAAACAGTTTTATTTAATTGCATTCAAGGCACTCGTTATACAATAAGAATATTAGAATTATATAATATAGTATAATTTTAACAAAAAGGAACCGACTTCAATGAAAAACTATTCCGAGTACCCAAAATCGCGACAATTGTGCCTATATTTGAAGAGTTCCCTCGATTTCCTTGGGATCCCATCATCAGATCTCGACATGGTGACGATGGGACCACCTGTGAGCTACGCCCATTCCAATGCAAAAAGAATTTTTGAAATCGGTTCATAAACGACGAAATTATCGCTGAACATACATAAAAAAAAAAAAAAAAAAAAAAGATTCCGACGAATTGAGAACCTCCTCCTTTTTTTTGAAGTCGGTTAAAAATTGATAAGAATTATAACGCTGTTTACTTACTACACTGTACTGTAAGTATTAGAAATGGTAATATTAAGAAATTGAATTCGCCATAGTTAATGTAACCGAGAACCTACAAGTATTCCTTGCACAAATGGGCACTTGTGGTGTAATTGGGTAACGTAAGGAAATTAAAGAGCTTTAGGAGGAAATTATTATATTTTGTAGTTGCTATACACTTCGTACATTGCTTTAACTGTTTCTATCTATAAAAATATATTAATTTATCTATGACTTAATTTTATAATACCTATTTAACATAACACATGATTTAGAAAATCAAAGGAACATTTTAGTTATGACTTGACTGAAACAAGTTTAGTGAAATGGCGCCTTATGTAAAACACAATATCTATATATATAAAAATGAATTGCTGTTCGTTAGTCTCGCTAAAACTCGAGAACGGCTGAACCGATTTGGCTAATTTTGGTCTTGAATTATTTGTGGAAGTCCAGAGAAAGTTTAAAAGGTGAATATATAAAAATGAATTGCAGTTTTTTATTAATTATGGATTCCTTTTGTTTGTTTTTAGTTTATTTCATACAAAAGTTTAGGTCTTCTATTTAACGGTTGAGGCAGTACGAAGTCTGTCGGGTCAGCTAGTATTATATATAATATACAACGAGGCGGTGGAATATGATGCAATTTAGTATTATACGGACAGAGATGCAGTGATGCGATGCAATATGCGGTACTATTGGAGGATAAAACTATCGTCATACTTAAAATTGTGTTATGCTGTAGATTCAATGGACTAAATCTTTCATAAGCCACTGTAGAAGAAGGAGATATTACGGCTGTAAAGTCTGAAGCCCATACATCACAACATCTCATCAATAACTTTTAATAGTCCACAGTTGGACACACTCCTTAAAAAGGAGATTTTATGTAAACAGAATCATTTATTATTTAAAAATATATTTAAGACTAGCTTTCGCCCGCGGCACCCACGTGTATCTCGATTACTGCAGTTAAAAATATGTGTTATTCTAATATTTAAGCTAAAGACTTGTAAAGCTTCATCCAAATCCGTTCAGTAGTTTTTTCGAGAAAGAGCAAAAAACATACATACATACATACTCACAAACTTTCGTGTTTATAATATTAGTAAGGATTAACATCAGTGGGACCTTATGGGTTGTTGATGACATTTAATGTTACGTAGAGCACAGAAATTTCATACGAAATTACAATATTCCATTTATTTTTTCCTAAACAATGGCTGTCTTTAACCTTTTCCAAATTTATTATGACTACAATATTTTTCTGATCCTCGTGCACGTTTTCTTTCCACATTTGTTCTTCTTTTATTTATTAATGGCTAAAGGCAATGTTATTTTATAATATTGATAACGTGGACATGAACGCGGTTATAAAAACGCGGTAAAAAATTGGATTTAATAAATATTATAAGAACATAAAAGTTTTTAAATTTACTCATGTTTTCGACTTCCACAGTTGCCTAAATTACATTTTCACTGTGGGAGCGCTATGCCATGCTTCATAACATATAAACCGACTCATTCTGGGGAAGGACCCAAAAGGTAATACCTAATTAAGGTCCAGTTGACAGGTAGTCGCATATTATAAAATAGCAGTAACCATTTGCTCCTTGGCTGTCACTATAAAACTTATAAACTCTTTTCTGCATTTGCGATCTTTTTGCAACTGAGGAGAATCAAAAAAAGTACAAGTAGGAGTACAATTAATAAAACTCGTCGTTTTGCGATCACTGATAGTGTCCTTATCTATCTACCTATCCTTTAATGTACCCATGAAGATTTACCTACTTAAAATATTATAATTGCAGTTCTGGCTTCTAAAAGAAATATGACTAAAACTTAAATGTTTCTTTCTAAATAGTACGGGTTATGAAATATTTGTATAATCGGTAATTTTCAGCGTAATGGGCCATTTACGTAATATATGTGTTAAAGAAAAATCCTCGCCGAAATGCAATAACAATTTCTAGAACTATTAGGATGTAAACAGAAAGGTGTAAGCAAATGTTAGAAGCCTTGTGTGATTTAGTTTGATAATATGTGTTTCGGATTTTCTAGCATATCAGTGTATTAAAATTAACAGAGGTCTATTTTAAATCAGGCCGGCCATCTGCCTCATCGATTTGCTGTACAAACCATAGAGCTTCCGAGTAATCGTTTTTTTTTGTTTCAAAACATCTTAGATCGTAGATCGTATAATGTGGAATATAGTTTATCGCTAATAAACATAATCATAAGATCTATAACTTATTTATATTTCCGCAAATAAATGATTATTGATTGAATATCATATTCGCCAAAACTACTGAACCGATTAAAATTCAATTTTAAACACAGATCTATAGCCTGAAACAGGATATAGGCAGAGAGACAGGATATATTTTTACCCCAATAACCAACATAAACGCGGGCGGAGCCGGGGCGAAACCTAGTAAGTTATAAGCCAAGCTAGTGCAAATCGAAAATATTTTGTGAGCTGACTGATATAGACATAAAGAACTGAACACAAAAGTAGCCAAATTACTTATATTTTTTTATTATCCTTTTTGAATTTGGCAAATACTTGTAGGTACTTTTTATGGATCACTGTTACACATTCTTGCTGAACAATTTCAGCTCTTGTTTGCATCTGAACTATTATATGCCTTCGTGTACTTTGTGATTACGACGTCATGGGCCTACTTTTATGGTTTAGGCGGAGTTACAATAAAGTCTACGTAGGTTGTATTAAAACCTCGTAATTCATAAAGAAAAGTATTCTTTTCTCATGTTATTTGATGTCATGGAAAATGAGGGGCAAATTACGCAGAGATATGATAATTTGAATCTTTTGTGCATAAGTAAGGATTGTTATGTACCTTTTGTGGTCATTGTAGGTTGTGTAAAAATGAGGCTTCTCAGCACATCGTTGGATAAAAGCTTTGTAATCAAAAAGGCTTAAGGATTGTGGGTCACAAAGCGATTTCTCATTATAAAACTTTAGCTTCGTGACCGGAGAAGGCTCTACTCTTCATAACCTATTCATACAGACTATTAAGGAAAGATATGAAGAAGAATTTAAATTAACTATATTATATAATACTAGCTGACCCCGCGAATTTCGTACCGCCTAACAATCGATTTAACGTCACTCAATTGTTTTGTATTCTCGAAACCCCTCCAATGAAACTTACCAGATATTTTTAAATTTTATTTTTCTAAGAACCATCCTCGTACTTCAAGGTATATTATAAAAAAAGAATTAGCGAAATCGGTCCAGCCGTTCACGCGTGATGGCGTGACCAAGAGAAATAGGGATTCATTTTTATATACATAGAGGATATGTTTGACATTAAGTAGGTTTAAGTGGGCAGTATCTTATAAACAAATTGTTGTGTATTTTTCTTGTCATCTTATAAAAAAATATATCGAAATGAAATGAAATAAAATGAAATGAAATGAAATGAAATGAAATTATTTATTCTGCAATTAGGTTACATGAACACTTTTGCAAGTAAAACTTTTTTTTTTTGAGCAGATGAGTTCGGCCTTTCCTAACTGGACTAGCCCTGAGAAGAAAGGACGAAACAAACTCAGGGATCACAGTCTCTTTTAAAGTCCAGACAATATTCTTAAATGCGATAATTACAATTGTCACAATTATAATAATTAAAGATAATAATTCAAAAGTTGTCAACAATGGCAAAAATTTAGATTAATTTGTTAAATGTATAATGTAAATTTGAATCATAAATCATCGTCACATAAAAATAAATTTTAACATTCAATAAACAGCATGTGCAGAATGGGCAGCTCAATCCCAGGCGGTTTTATCAACAATATATTCTGCTATGGTATAATATCCCTTTGCGGATAACTTAGATTTAATGGTATTCTTAAATTTCCTTAATGGCAAATTCCTAATATCAATAGGGAGTTTATTGTAAAAGCGTATACATTGTCCCATGAACGAGTTGCCTACTCTGTGGAGACGAGTGACGTGAACACAAAGATTATGTTTATTTCTGGTATTTACCGAATGAACATCACTAAGTTTAGGAAACTTTGCTAAATTTCTTTGAACATACATTAAATTTTCATATATATATTGTGAAGATACAGTCAGAATATTTATCTCTTTAAATTTGGAGCGGAGAGAAACTCGAGGGCCTAATTTATAAATGGCTCGTACGGCACGTTTTTGTAAAACAAATATGTCATTAATATCTGCACAGTTACCCCAGAGTAGGATACCATAAGTCATTAAGCTATGAAAATAACTGAAGTAAACTATTCTAGCTGTATCAACATCAGTTAAATATCGAATCTTTTTTACAGCAAAAGCCG
Organism: Phragmatobia fuliginosa; assembly: GCA_932526445.1. NCBI lineage: Eukaryota > Metazoa > Arthropoda > Insecta > Lepidoptera > Erebidae > Phragmatobia > Phragmatobia fuliginosa. The sequence goes on along the minus strand of OW052065.1, from coordinate 9,669,145 downwards.
CTGTGCTTAGCCTACCGGATAATTTTTCTATTTGGGGACCCCATTGTAACTTCGCGTCAATAGTTATACCCAAAAATACAGTAGATTCCACAGGATCCAACTCTAGTCCATTCCAACGAACATTGGTTGTGACATGTCGTACGTTTGGTGTAGAGAATTTAATGAATTTAGTCTTCTTCTCATTAAGGAGAAGGTTATTTGTATTAAACCAATGTACCACTTTCGAGAGTGCACTGTTGACTTCATTAAAACTGTCAAGTTGGCGCCTAACTTTAAAAATTAAGGATGTGTCATCCGCAAACAGTACAATCTCATGATTGTCACTTACGTAATAAGGTAGATCATTTATATATATGAGAAACAGAAATGGCCCTAGAATAGAACCCTGTGGGACGCCCATTGTTACCGGGGATCCTGAAGATGTTTTGCCATTAATATTAACTTTTTGAACTCTTTTATTCAAATACGACGTTAGAATATTTAGAGCATTATTTCTTATTCCGTAGTGTTGTAACTTCCTAATGAGTGTAGGATGATGAACACAATCGAAAGCCTTAGACAAGTCACAGAAAATACCAAACGCATCCTGTGAATCCTCCCAGGCGCCATATATGTGTTTAAGCAATTCCACGCCCGCGTCTGTAGTTGAACGACCTTTGGTAAAACCAAATTGCTTTTGATGAAGCAAGTTGTGCTTAATAAAATGTTGTAACATTTGGTTTAAAAGCAATTTTTCAAAAATTTTACTCAATGTTGGAAGTATTGAGATAGGTCGGAAGTTAGATGGATCTGAACTGCTACCAGATTTGAACAATGGAATCACTTTACTTTGTTTCATCAGATCGGGAAACACACCAGATGCGATACAAGAATTGAAAACAGTTGCTAAATATGGGGATATCATATCAATTATTGCAGATATAGTATGTACTGAATGTCCCCATAAATCAGTTGTTTTCTTTACATTTATACTTTTGAAAGCCTTGATAACATCATTTACACTAACAACTGAAAATTCCAAACCTGCATCACACCGGTTTACACTATTTTCTAATAAAAAACAAGCAGAGACAGAGGATGACGAGAGAGTCTTGGTTGTTCTAATCGGAATGTTGGTAAAAAAATGTTCAAACTCAGTCGCAACCTCCACATCCGCTTTAATATCTACATTATGAATTTTTAAATGGAAGTCACGATTTCGTACAATGGACCTTCCGGTTTCAGCGTTTATAATATCCCATGTGGTTTTTATTTTATTTCCAGATGTTTTTATTTTGTTTTTTAAATATATGGATTTGGCAACATAACAGGCGCGTTTAAACGTCTTTGAATAATTTTTGACATATTCTACAAAATCCAAGTTATGATTATATGTTTTTTCATAATACAATTCATATAGCCGTTGTCGACTTTTATAGATACCCACAGTAGCCCAGTCACTGAATACTACACGATCACTAATCGTTAATGTTTTTGATGTGAAAATTAATTTAAATTCATTATTAAGCATATTAAATAACAAAGCGAAAGCTTGATTCGGGTCACTATCATAGGGCAATCTAAACAACTTATCCGCCATTTTATTCCTGAACAGGCTCATGCGGCTCTCCGTAATCGGAACGTAACTAATGCGCTTCCTTTGAACCTCTGGTTTTGTTCGCGTAAAGGTAACGAACTGCCCGCAATGATCCGAATCCAGCTCACTTACAATACACATATTAATTGGTTTCACATTTGTAAAAATATTATCAATACAAGTGGCACTACTGGCTGTGATACGCGTGGGTTCAAAGAAAACGTTACATAGATTATATGACTTCAATAAATTTAAAAACTTTACAGTTATATTCGACTTTTCGAGAATATTTATATTAAAGTTACCACAGACAACAACTGTTTTATTACATTGTGTAGCCCTAAATAATGCATCTTCAAGGATTTTATCAAATATGTCATATAAACTACATGGGGGCCTGTACACACTCATTACAATGAACCGCTCAAATTCTACACAAGCTATTTCTATAGTTCGCTCAACAGACAGACTGACAATATCTAATCGTTCCTTTACTTTAATACTCTTTTTTGTGATTATTAATGAGCCACCACGTATCATGTTTGTTCTGTTAAACGAGCTAGTAACCTGGTGATTATTGAAATTAAACAAGAATTGATGACTACTAAGCCAATGTTCAGTTAAACATAAAATATCAATATTATTGCAGTTTAAGTATAGCTCTAATTCTAATTCTTTACTCATCAATCCTTGAATGTTCTGATGTACCAGGTTTAAACAATTTTTGTTACTGTTCATACAGTTTTTGTAAAAAGTTTCAGAGGATATAGTGTTGCTAGAGGTACACTCTATTGTCGAAATCTTTGGTTTAAATGACTAGAAATATGTACAAAAATAACAAGCAAAAAATATGTAAAAGCAAATGCAGTGTATAAATGTTTTGAAGGTATTGTATTATAATTCCATAGCTCATTAAATCTGTACAAATATTAACAGACTTTTTGTATAAATGTATAAAAATAGTATGAACAAAAATAGTGCACCTTTGCAGATAAAACTATAATCGTTCATAAATATGCGGTTTGTTATTTCCGTCACGTTTTTCCTCGGACATCGGAAGGATAAACTATTGCCCCAGTAGTTTATTGCGGCAAGTGAGCATTTGGTTAAACTTTTATCTATCAAGAGATCGTTGAAAGCTTTCATTCAATGGTGATGAAATGGACGAACAATTAAAATTTATCAATTTTTAAGTTTTCGTACACACGAGGACACATAGCAGGTAATTTATAAAGTGATTAGCGTATGTGATCAAGAAGCCTCAGGTTCGATGCCTGGGTCGGGTCAAAAGCTGTTGCTAAGTTCGTCTACAAGAAATTATTTATTAATGTACTCGGAGCATGGAAGTTGATAAACATAAACCAAGATAAAAAACACCTTTGTGGAATGAAAGAAAGAGATGCGGAACTTTTCTATGTATTTTGCGAGTGGACTTATTTTGGTAGACTAATAAATGGTTTCCCTTTGCAATAAGACTGACACTTGGCGGCTGAGTTTAGACCAAAATAAATCAGACATAGCATTAGGTCACTGGGTCGGTGCAATATTTAATGGCATGTATATTTTATATTGTGAACGAAAACATTTACGTAGATGTTTCGACATGAAATAAAATTTTATAGTCAAATGAGAAAATGCCCTTTTTTGTGATTGAGCTTCAAAAATGACTCTACTCATCCTGATGGAAAGCATGAGTAGAATACAGTGATGATCACCATCCTCACCATTAATGCGAACAATGCAGCATGGCGGCTACTGAAGTGCTTTTTCATGTCCCGCTTGAACGAACAAGGATCTTATTTAATAACAAAAATAACCTAACACAGGGCTCTCTGATTCCCGTAGAATCCAACAGATTTCTTTAGAATTTCTGAGTAGAATATAGGAGTGGTGATCACCATACTCACTTTTAATGAGGACAATGCAGCATGGTGACCCGAAGTAACAAAGGGCTCTCTGATTCCCTCAACCAGACTGCTGTAATACATACTTAAATATTTCTAAGTATGTATTACAGCATGATGGTTTACTCGCTAGGAGTAAACCATCATGATTGAGATGATGGTTTACTCCTAGCGAATTTCGATACTTAAGCCGTACTCGATGGAGACCGAATATAGTGGACAAGTGTGTGCTCACACATAGGCACACTCTCTATACCCTCATTCTCACAATCCAATGGGACGGGTATCCGACACGACCGCGGTGACGTAAGGCCCAAGAACGACGGCCTTGCATGCCCTTCAATGCACACATTTAAAGATTAATTACACCCATACACAGAACAAACGATCGTGCACATCACAAAAAAATTGTAGGGGAGCTGAGTTCAAATCTCACATGTGACAACACTTTGTGTGATCCACAAATTGTTGTACTAAGTCTGGGAGTTCTTTGTGTCCGTTTTACGTATGTTTGTAAAGTACTTCGCGGCACTGGATGTACGTTCCTAATGACAGAGTTGTTTAAAAAAACCGACGACTTTTGGATCAGTCAATCAAGATCACTAACCACAAGACCAAAAGTCAATTTTCTATTTAGACTATTTTTTTTTTTTTTTTTTTTTTTATATATATAAGAACAATGAACCTAAAAACTAAAAACCTTAAAAATTATAATAAAACTAGAATATATTATTATAAGGAGTCCCTTTAGGCAAGGTTCCGAAGATACTGGCAGCGTTCCCCAAATACTAATACTAATTATCCCCAATACTAATTCTTTGTCCGAGGTAGCTGCCAGCTCTTCGGTCCCCTGTGACGTCGACTAACCTTCTTGATATTTCTTTAAAAAGCGCTATAGCGCATGGACCCCACGGACCAAGGGTCTCGACACCGAATGGGACAAAATCATATTCGGAGCCTAGACCCTTGTATTTGCATGCTTTAGCTTTTTCAGCCGCTTCACAAGCCGCACCAGCTCTGTTGTTGGTTCCATGTAGATGGGAAGGGGCCAGCGTGTCTGAACAGGTGGCATCCCATACCAGCACCCGACCCATCTTCCATGGAATCAAGCTCATACCGTCTGGTCTCTTGCCATCGTCTCTTGCAATACCAGTCGGCTCAAGTAGACTTGGCACGTTGACGGTGGCAAGGGACCGGCGTATGATATTGTTAAGTGCGGCATGTCTCGAGAAGCGACCTGCACTTTTTTGGCATGACAGTCCGTGATGTCCTAGCTTGTCGACATCGCTGCCACAGGGACATTTATGAGGAGCGCAGACCGGAACCCCAAGCCGTAGACAGGTTGCGATTCGGAGCGTGTCAGGCTCAAGGAATGTTCCTGTATTTGACGAAGGGTACGCGTGAAGCCAGTAGCCGGCCTCATGTGCACCCACGGCCAAAAGCCTAGCACGCGCCGAACCTGTACTACAGCTCAAAAGATTATCAAAAGTCAATTTACAATTTATGTCGTCCCAGCTCCTCTGTGAATTTGGAGAAACTGGAAAACTTTGACATGGGCATGCAATTAAGAAAGCGTTTCTAGCTTCTTTCAAGCCAGCAATCTCAAAGTTTGAAGGGGATGTCCTTAAAATTTTACTTATGAGATTTGCTGAACTATGAACAGAAGATAGGAAAGCTGGTAAAGCAACACTGGAAATTTTGCGAAAACTATACTATTTAATATAATATAGTATAGTATAATATAATTTATATTTTATAATTTATAATATTAATATAATTTAGTATAATAGTTTTAGTCAAGATTATGAAATGAAGCACACTAACTACTATGTACAGTAGACATGTCATATCACTAAATTGAAGCCGGTAGAGTCATATTGACTACAGCACGAATAGGTCCAACTCGATCGAGGAAGAAAAAATATCAACATAAAAATTACAGTATATGGGCTGTCGTATTTCGTTGGTGAGTGTGAGACCGGACGCACAATTATACAGTTGCATCTCACTATCACTAGATCACGACAGTGATAATCAATATGCTGCATTGTCTGCATTCAGAACGAGGATGGTGACCCCTACTCCTGGATACTACTCAAGTTTTCCATCAGGCAGAGTAGAGCGACTTAGTTAGGCCTAAATATAATAAATATATAAAAACAAAGCAGTTGACAACTACGTCCGAATATATTATACAACTGTAAACAAATCATAACTAACCTGAAGTACATAAGCAGTACTAGAATGTTACCGAAGCATCCGATACTGCCTAACACAACATATGTGCCGGCGAATACGTAAAACACCACGGGGTCTGGAGGTGGAAATTGCAACCAGTAAGTATTGATATGCAGCAAGTAATCGTCTGTAAATATTCCCAGTTTGCGCCACTTTTCAACTGGCCAACGCTTCAAAAACTTATCAATTATGTCTAGAGTACTTTTGGAAACATTCAACTCCTCCTTTAGATAGTTTAAAGTATATGGATATGAGCTCACTTCATTCTCCACACCATTTGATATTTTCAATTTATTACTAAAGTCATGTTTGAAATTGTCTGCAGCCCTTCTTCGTCTTTTCCACTGCTTTAAGTCATCAAAACGATGTCTTAAAAAATCACTCTGACACTTAAACGGATGTAAATACACTGTTTCAGTTACAATAATATGTTTACGTTTGTATGTAACACTGTATGCGTGATTTAAACGGATTAATTCCACTGCTGATGTCAAAGTATTTTCATTGACACAATAAACTATGCTTGAAAGTGAAACTAACGCTATAATTAGAGCATACAACATATTAATAACGAATTGTCGCGAATGTTGTCGGGTGTAAGATAAATAGGGCACAACCGTTCGCGGTGGTTTCCGAGACAAAATGTAAGTCCGAGTGCGTCATGGAGAGTCGAATCGTGTGACGGTACGGATGTGGTACAACCGTACAACTGTTTACCGAGCTGAAAACTTTATCAGTCGGAAAATACTGCGAGAACGGGATAAATTAAAAATAGAAAATGTGGGTAGGTATGTACAGCTATTATTAGGTGAATGATACTGCCAAATGGTCACATCTATCTATTTACATTCTTATAGTAAAGCGTATGTCTTGAAAAAGTATAGTAGACAATAGAACAAATTCAAACCTTAAGGAATTGAAGAGTTGACTGATAATTTTTAAAATTAAAATATTCTGTAGAACAAAATTTAATGGTCTTAGTTTTTATCAAACATTGACGATATTTATTTAGTAATAATTATTGAAAAAATCTTTTGAACCCCATAATCTTACCTTAAATTATTTCTTTGTTTCTAAGATAAAGTTTTAATTACATTTAAACAATCCCAGCAACTGCTTAACTCTGAACTGTTTGAGATTTAGAATTACTATAAATATTACATAAATATGTCATAGTGTCATTAGATTGTTACTGATACTGTTACAAAGGTACAGAGGTAAAAAATATATTGACATAAAGATGAATACATGTAACCAATCTCTGATGACTGTATTTTAACACCTGTTATTTTAGAACATAGAATAGAGATCTCAAGGAAAGATCGGAAACGATTTTGTTATTTTCTACATTGCCTGTAATAGATTGATTGTAAGACATTACGATAAGGCCGCCACTTGTACTGACCTAGTATGAAGTTCCATTTTAAGTTGTCTGGTGTCCAATAAAGTGATTTTTTATTATCATTATTGTCCCTCAGAAGTGTAGCAGCCATATTTAATGTTGGGCCTAAACTAATTTTAAATCACAATGTATTTCCAGTCCCATTTGATTATATCATAGTATGCCTTGGTTTTGAGTTATCTTGTCTGTCTGCCCTTGACTCTGAATCTGCTAAGATGAACAAGGTACTAATGATCGAGATAACCAGAAGATTATTTTCACTCTCCGGCAACTTGTATATATGTTCAACTAACGCGGTGACTACTAGCCTTATTCTTTACCGAAACCTCATTGAACTAGTTGTCAGTATATTTCAGGGTACTGCCTTCTCAATAACGATTGTCATTGATGTTTATGACAACCAGGACGGTTTAACGTACTCTCGGCGGGCGTGAAACCCCGCCATTTTCCGTACTCGTATCGGTTATAATACAACCGCTTTACTCGTACCATCGAGGACTGCCTAAAGTAGATATTGAAATTAAATTCAAAAATTATTTATTTACGTTAAGAAATAGGACTAAAATAAATAAATAATAAATAAATATTTCGGACATCTTAAACACAACATCATCTAATCTTGCTTGTATTATGCGTACTAGACAACTGATATAAATATATTAACAAATTTTTTTACACTTTAACGAAAACACCCAGACGAAATCGCAGTCGAAAAAACATTCTGAATCATTAACCATAATACCTATGAATTAGGTGATAATTCATTGGTATCATAATCTAGATCACAAAAACATTCACATTAGTTACAAACCTACTCACTCCACTTCAAATGGAGTAACCAAATAGAGTTTTAATTAACAATACTTCATAATAGTCAGGATGCCACTTCTCACTGCTGCAGCGCATGTGATAATGGCTGTCAAACACACGCTTATGTAACGTAACAATCGATCTTATATCTTTGTGTGACTATATAAAAATACGTAATCTAGACAAATGAATAAAATTACGGTCTTCTTCTACGGTCTACGGTGTCTTGGTAATCTACGTAACAGCTGATTCGATTTTGACGGGACTTTTACTGGCATATAATTGTTTAAATAAGAAGTAACATAAGCTATTTTCTTTAGACCAACTTCGCTCGGCGTCGTCAATCGCAATTTACAACAATAACCATGGGTAACATCGCGGTACTAAGCTAGTGTTTTAATGTAAATGTTAAAACTGTCGTCTTTAAGCTACGGTTCTATGTTATTTTCAATTTTTAAGGCTTCAGGCTTAAAGTTAATAATAATACAGATACGGGGGTAAAATTCTAAAATTGTTATTAAACTTCTTATATATATGATACAAAGATATTGTCGTTCCCAACGAGCCTTATAGGAATATATGCTCAAAGTCACTCAATGAGGAATAGAGTAGACAATGCTGAATGGATGAGCATATTCGCAGACGAATCAAGGTTACAGACATTGCCAAAAAAATTGACAAACATTTAGTAACAGTGATCGAATCACTTTGCTCGAGGACAAGACGACTGATGGGGCCATTAAGTTCTGGAGTGGCGACCATTTACCGCTACTATAGCCACCCATGCTCTGTCTTCCAGACAGAGCGTGGGTAGCCGCTACAAGGTGACCCGACGACCTGGTTAAGGGCGCGAGAATGTGTTGGATGCGGGTAGCACACGACCTGTTACTGTATAAAGCCTTGCGGGAGGCCTATGTTTGGAGCCACAAGGACATAAACACATTTACCAATTAATACACAGACACACAAAAATCAAATTCATATCGTATTTTATTAAAATTTATATATCTTATGGGAAAGGCAGCTTTTTGCTAGGTGTAACGAACAATTTGTAAAGCAATACTGAGAAATTATTAGTGATCACAGAACTTCAGGGTTTCACTCATAAAAAAGTTAATTATAACGAATCATAACGTGACATTATGCTATTCTCAAATTATTTACTTTTTTAAAGATAAGTTGCTATTTTCAAATTGTATAATTGTATGTTGCTTATATGTGTATGTTGTGTATTTATACCTACTTTTAATTAGAGTAACATAAGCAATAAATATATGTAAATGCTTTGTGTTTACTCCGTAAACGTGATTTAATAAATAAAAAAAGTCTAGCTAAATTTATGGTACGCTGAAAATGATTAGAAATAATATATATGTTGATTTTTCCAATATTATTCTCTATGAATCATATATTTCTTTCTAACTTGACCATTTATTAATTTATCAAATGTCAAGTGTTTTTAGATATATTTGAAATAATAATAATGTATTTTTCTAATAGTTTTAAAAAATATGAAATCCTCTCATTCACATGATTTTGAATAGATAGACATTATAAATAGAGAAAATCTTACCTAAGATACATCAGCAAAACAATGATATTTCCCCAACAGCCTACTGTAGAAAATAGCACGTAGAATCCGCCCAATGCCTTCTGGGTAAATTCACTAGGAGGTGGAAATTGCAGCCAGTGATCGTTGATCAATTCTAGATAATCGTCAGAGAAAAGTCCCCACTTTTTCCATTGTGATACGGGCCACATTCGTTTGAAGTTCGCCAACAGTAAAGCGTGCTTGCTCACAACCGAAGTGTTAGTTGAGTTCGTAAGGTTCTCCGATTCAAGTTCACTCGTAACTCTATAAGCTATTTCTGCATCTGTTTCGTTTACAAAACGCCTTTTTCTATCTAATTGCATTTCGAGAATTGTTCTGGATTCCCATTTTTTTAACTGATTTACTTTATTAAATGAATATTTCTTAACTTTATTTCCAATATTTTTGATTTTTATTTGATACTTCAAGTCAAAGTAGCATATTATAAACACAAAAAATAAGCTAAGAACTAAACAATTTTTCATGTTCTTCAAGGATTGTAGTGAACGCGACATGCTCGTATGAAATGTCGTGTTTTATAAGAAGTAAAGTTTATTTGCGTCTTCGTCGATAGCCTAAAGACCCGACCTCGTCCAGCGGTCGTTCCCTGAGGACCGCGGAGAATTTATGCTTAAGTGGATTGAAGTGGACAGCTTTTAATATTATCTTTATAGAATCGGCGGTTAATGAGACATTTATTAAGTTGATGTTATAAATTGTTGAGTCTCCTTGACCACTTGAGAAGTTTGAAGATAGACAATTTTCACATGTAGCATGGAGTCTAATGTATGTAAAATGTTATTGAGGCACATTTTTTTTTAAATAATAATTATGAGACTCTTTTTGATTTGAAATTTAACTAGGCTAAGAATTAGGCCAAAAAATACGCTTATTTATTTATTAACACTTCCTGCATTACATTTTACATAAGGCGAACTAAATCCCATATGGCATTTTCTACCAGTCTACCTTTAGATGGTACAGTAAAGGACGTGACAGGTCCATATGTCTTAGAAAGAGAATCTATTAACAATAAATCATTAAATATAAGATGATCTTTCTAAGAACATATAGAGATACAGAATAAAATATATAAAGTTAAATTTGAGATACGACATTACGAAGATATTTCAAGTAAAATTGTCTAGCTTTGAACTTTAAGGTATCACGGATTCATTTTCTGAATATAGAATAAGTAAATCAATGTCACATGTCGATCATCGGGCTTAGTCTTTACAATCTGATTAAATATACATAATTATCCTATTGGTAATTAAATCTGACTGTCTTGACCGGAAAGGTACTACCTTCTGACAGAAGACCAACCTAAAATGACCGCATTCGTGTTGTCGTATTTCGTCGGTGTGTGTAAAGCCGAAGCTCCAATGATGCATAAGCATCCTAATACCTCCAAAATGTGGGTGGTGACCCACATTATGGAGGTATTAGGATGGAAAAACATCTGAATTCAGACAATGCAGTATGGTGATACTGCATTGTCTGAATTCAGATGTTTTAAACTAGGCACAGTAGAGTCACTTTAGTAGGCGTAATAAACCGATAGGCACGAGGTAGAATTATTTATTTTTCTACTAAACACTTCTTGCATGTCTAGGTATTAGGCAACTACAATTATTTTAGATGTTTCGTTTCACAAACTTCGCAGGTAAGGAGGGGAACGGTTTTTTTCACTATAAGTAAGATAATAATGCGTCATAAGTAATAAAATAAAATATAAGTATTACGCAATGTGCATCTTATGAAGCCCTTTGCTATGACACCGCATTTGAACTAGTAGCTTAAATAAGAAATTCCGACCCCCTATTTTTTTAATTTACTTCACAAATGGATGGTTTTGATATTTCCCTTGTAGTTGTGGCCTATATCGATGTTACTTACCTAATTTATAATCAACTAGCTTTCCGCCCGCGGCTTCGCTCGCGTGGAATTCGTTTATATCGCGCGACACGGTATGGGTAGATTAAACAATCTTACATGATTTTATGTTTGATAATAAGGAACTTTGACACAAACTTTCGTCCCCTATTTCAGACCCTTCTACCTTTATTTTAGCGATAAAAATCCTATGTCCTTTCCTAAGTTCAGTTCTATCTTCATACCAAATTACATCAAAATCGGTTCATTAGTTTAGGTGAAAGCGTAACAGTTTTAGAGTTACTTTCGCATTTATAATATTAGTAGGGATTACACCATCGGAAAGTAGAGATTTCATCAAACAGAAAACACCCCAATTTTTTGAAAAAAGTAGATATTTTGACAGGTGAATTTTCGCTATCAAGTCAAAATAGGGTGAAAAAATTAAAAATTTCAAATCAAAAAAATTACAGTGTATTCGGGACATAAAAAGGTAGGTTTTCACTAAACTTCGTTTAAAAATGATTTTATTTGTAAAAGATAAAAATAGAAAACCAAAAACTGTTTTTAATTTTTCACATATAATTTGGGGTTATGTGAAAAAAAGTGTAAATAAAAAATCGGCCAAGTGCGTGTCAGGCCATGCACAGGAAAGGGTTGCTCAGTCACCCATAATGGTACGTGGATTAGAAATTGTATCCAATGGATAATTGTTATGTTTACGTATTACCTAATGCGTTAATTTTGTATGACGTTTTCCAAGTAAGCACATTGTAGAAGTTAAGCCTCTATAACTCCTGAACTAACAAAGTCATCTAATTCGTTATAGTTTTCATTTAAAGTTCATTATATGGACCACTATCACGAATTTTTGCAGATTTTTTGAGCCAGCCGTTTAGCTTTTAGAGGGGGAGGATGCCCGGTTTTACAAAAAAGTGGCCTTTAAAGTGGAATTTCTCGCAAACGGATTCCTAAATCAAAAAATCGTCTTAGAAACACTTTATTGTTTTTAAAAGACCTATATAATGATGCCCCACATGATGGGTTAGCCGCGAGAAAAAAAAAACATCGACATTTTACGTGTCGGGGAGGTACCCTAAATAAAAATATTTTTCATAATTTTATTGTAGCACTTTGTCGACGTAATTACAAAACATATTCATGCAAAGTTGCATCTTTCTAGCACTTACTGTTAGGATGGTAAGTCGAAGACGGACGGACGGACGGACAGACGGACATGACGAATCTATAAGGGTTCGAAGTCATAAACTTCGGAACCCTAAAAAGTTGTAGATCTTTTAATAACCTACAACTTTGCCATTTAACTTTTTTCCATAGGACTTGTAGTTTTGCCGGAAATTGAGATAAACCGTTTTTTACCCTTTGTTTTATATATTTAGCCATCCAAAGTGACTCTACCCTGCCTGATGGAAAGCATGAGCAGAATCCAAGAGTCGGGGCTACCACACTTGCTGCGAATGCAGACAATAATGTATGGCGGCCCACACTATGGCGGCTTAGTGAGATGCTTTTTCACGCCCCGTCCGAGGAGGACCCGAAAACCTCCCCCCCTACCCGACTCCCCTCAGATCGCAGATCGCCCGTAAATTATTTTTCCTTTCATTTTTATAATATTCTCCCCCTTTTCCAATGGGTTTCATCCTACTATAATTTTGTTTTCAAAAATTATCTACCCTGGTCTACTGGTCTTTATGTCATTTATAAACTATCATTATGGTTGCCATGCAAGTGTGTTATGCCTAGCAACCTGTGAAGTTTTGACAGGAGATAAACAGTGATACATTTTGACATCTACGATTTACGTATTTTTATAATCACCTAGGTAAAAAGGTAAAAACCTTTGTATCTAGATTATTGCAGTAAAAAGTAGCCTATGTCCTTTCCCAAGTTCAGTTCTATCTTCATACCAAATTTCATCAAAATCGGTTCAGTGGTTTAGGCGTGAAAGCGTAACAGACAGACAGACAGAGTTACTTTCGCATTTATAATATTAGTAGGGATAAATAGTTCTAGGTCAACAGGAAGTAAGTAATATAAATTTTGAGGTTTGATTTTTTAGAACATCACGGGACTTCAGTATACAGTTTAAATTTCAACTCGATACGTTTCTGCGTTCTTGAAATAAAGGGTCTTGACAGATAGACAGACAGACAACAATGTGAAAGATCATATTGTTGTCTGTCTTATATCTTCTATCTTATAAGAATAAGGATTGCGTTTTTTTCCTTTTAATATACGGAACCCTAAAAATCAGTAAATTGATCTTAATTATCCTTGAATGCCTTCTATATCTAATTAGACCAACCACCTAAACATATTGTTACCTGTTAAATTTTTTTTTGTAAAAATTAGCTATTAGGTGTTATTATTTTTCTACTTTTATAATTAATTGAAGGGAGTAAAGGTGACGATGAAATGAATTATTTAGCTTCATAATAATGTTTGTGAGCATATACATATTTAGGTGTAATTTATATAAATCGACATCTAAATTTCTCTAATACATCGACATTTTCCTGTTTTCGTCTGGTATTGTTGTACAAACAACATTGTTTTTCTCGTAAACAATATACTCCCAATATAACTTAGCAACATATGTCATTACAAGCATAGTTCTTTGTATCACTTATGGTATTGGCAATTTGGGAATATCGAATATTCTATTATGAGACAATTAATCAAAGGAGACCGTATACGTCTGATCCAGAATGTCTGAGTGATTACACAAGGTTATATTCATATAATCGGTTTTTCGAGAGATCAATATACGTATGTATAAGTATGTATGGCTCAGTGGATTAAAATGATAACTGTGTAGTATTGTATATAAATGAGCATAAGATTGCTTGTAATTAACACGATTTAAAAAAAAAAACGGTCAAGTGCAAGTGTCAGGCAACGCATTCTTTTGGGTTCCGTAGTCATCGTGGATCGTGATTCGTGAATCGTGTCCAATAGATAATTGTTATGTTTATTTATTATTTCGTTATTTTGTAAGAAGTTGAAATGTAAGCGCATTTCACAAGTTAGACTTACGTAACTGCTAAACTAACAAAGTTATCTAAGCCGTTATAGTTTTCCTTTAAAGTTCATCATCATCATATGAACTAGCATGATGTTTTTTTTCAGATTTTTCTACCAGCCGTTTAAATTTTAGAGGGGGAGGACGCTCTGTTTTGATAAAAAAGCGGCCAAGTGCGAGTCGGACTCGCCCATGAAGGGTTCCGTACCAGCAAGTAACATCATATAAAAGTTCTTGTAGTTCGTTGTAACTTCCATCGATGTTTTTATACTAGTGTATTGATTGGATGAAAGGTATATTGCGTGTTACCATTTATGACGTATTAAAAAAAAACTACTCACTAGATCTCGTTCAAACCAATTTTCGTTGGTAGTTTACATGGTAATGTACAACATATATTTTTTTTAGTTTTATCACTCTCTTATTTTAGAAGTTAGAGGGGGGGGGACACACATTTTTCCACTTTAGAAGTGTCTCTCGCGCAAACTATTCAGTTTAGAAAAAAATGATATTACAAACCTCAATATCATTTTTGAAGACCTATCCATAGATACCCCACACGTATAGGTTTGATGAAAAAAAAAAATTTGAGTTTCAGTTCCAAGTATGGGGACCCCCAAAATATATTGGTTTTTTTCTATTTTTATGTAAAAATCTTAATGCGGTTCACAGAGTTCATCGACTGACCAAATTTCAACAGTATAGCTCTTATAGTTTCGGAAATAATTGACTGTGACATACGGACGGACAGACAGACAGACAGACAGACAGACAGACAGACAGACAGACTTGACGAATCTATAAGGGTTCCGTTTTTTGCCATTTGGCTACGGAACCCTAAAAAGTTGAATAACTTGCAAAGCATACCTAAATCAAAAAATCGTTTCAGAAATCTCTAAATTTTTTTAAAAGACTTATCTAATGACACCCTATATGATGGGGTAGACGCGAGAAAAAAATATCCCCACTTATGGTGTAGGGGAGGTACACCAAAAAATTCCTTTCTTAGCTTTTATTTTAGCACTTTGTCCATGTGATAAGAATCCATACAACGTTGCCTGGTTCTAGCACTAACCATTTGGAAGGTAAGTCGAGGACGAACGGACGGACATTACGAAACTATAAGTTGCAGTCGTGAACTACGGAACCTTAAAAAATGAGGTTAATGTTTATAATCAAATTCTATATGCTTGAACAGAGATGAATGTTGATGTTGTAAGAATTTTCCCATCTCGAGTGACAGTGGTCATTTTTTTTAAACACTAAGCGTAGTTCGCAAATGAACTCTGAAAAAGATCATGAATAAACAAATAACATTTCATTTCTAGCTTTTAGTACGGTAAAGCCTAACGCTCAAATTAATAATTATGGACCTCTACGTTTAAATACTTAATATATTTTAATGTTTACTGTTTTGTTATATTAAATTTGTAGCTTTTATCTCGCCATTCATTAGAATATATATTTTTGTTAGTTCATAACAATATGGTGTTAGTTCACAACAACAAGGAAATCCTTCTATTGAGCAATAACAGTGATGTTACTATTGCTCTTAGACTAAACCCTAGGTTTTATTTTAGTAGGAGGTGATCAATATGTAATGCTCTTTAATGGGTTAACCCTTGTGAGCAGCTTTAATGTGGCTTGTTAATTAAAGAAATGGGTTATAGTGCAGAAGGGTATTAGCGAACACAACTATTGGTGCTAATTCTGTTCATCACTATGTTAAAACTTCAATAAAATGATCTTAATACTTCAATACTCAACAACTTCAATAAACTCAACCTAAATTTATTATTCAGTATTTTACCATTCGATTTCAATCTGACATCCTAAGAAGCTATAGGTATACCAGATAAGTTCGGCATGATAATTAACTTAAATTGTGGTTTTTGACAAATAATATTATACACATACTTCCTTTTAACTAAACTGACAAGAGCCGAAATCACGTAATCGCTATCTTCATTCCATAAAGTTAAATATAAAATAAACAACAATCAATTTCAGTGCTACGTGTCTAATTTTAGCCAATCTAAGACGTTTTGAAAGTTCCATAGAAAATTTAAACTAATTTTGGTTGTTTCAAACTATAGTCGTCACAAAATAAGAAGCCCGTTTTGACATTTGTCATCGTGTTTTTTAAACAACGATTAATTCGTGTTTTTGAGTGTATTTTTTCAATATGAAGGTAAACTTGATGCTTATTTATGATACGCGTTGTGATAGTGTATGGGTAACATAGTAATTAAATAGGATTATGAATTTGATTTTTGACATGCCAAATAAATCGTTGATTAAAAAACACGATGACAAATGTCAAAACGGGCTTCTTATTTTGTGACGACTATAAATATATTTACTACAGCTTTTTAGAATACATAACGTAATTTGATAGAAGAATATAAAATTATAGGAATTTTAGTTGAAGTTCTGAAGTCATTGTATCTGTTCCCTCAGTCTTTTAATAGCTATGGACAGCAATCCGATATGAGCGGAAAAGGATCACCGCTGGACCGACGACTAGGCCCCTTATGGCCCCTTTGAGATATAAGGGTAATATTCTTAACATTGTAAAGGATTAATGTTATGTAGTAGGAGTAATGTTTTTATTTGAATAAACTTCAAACAGCTTTGTGTGTTCTTAGCTTGTTTTATTTTATCTACTAATTTTGAGCTTTTATTTAACAAATTAGTACACATTAGTACAGTTTTAAATCTTTATAAATAGTTTTTTTTTCTATTTTGGACATGTAACACACAACATCATCTAGCCCCAAACTAAGCAGAGCTTGTGCTATGGGTACTAGACAACTGATATAAATACATAAACACATTTTTCTTTTGTAAATACATACATATTAAACATAGAAAACACCTCAAGAGAGACCTCTGGCACAGCAGTCGCATACCGCTACCACTGTGCCACCGTGGCAGTCAATACAACCTGTAAGCCATAGTTTTTATAATATTATACATTATCAAATTTAAGATTGTACTGAAATGCTAAATATGTGTTTCAGAAATGCTTGATTAGTTTCGAAACGACTTATCAAGTGATCAATCGACCTTCGAGCTCAGTTCGAAACTAGTCAGGCTACTCGGGAGTACTCACACACAAGTAAATAAAACTGTGTACCTTCATAAATATTATTTCCACTTACGGAAGTTTGTTTCTTTGTGTTATAAATTTCGTAACTTCTGAGAGAAAACTTATAATCTGGACGGGTCCATCAGGATTTGATATATTTATGGTTGTATACGAGTATATATACTTTAGAATAGAGAAATAATGGTTAATGTCGATAATGGGCTTTGGAATGTTTTTTTTTATAAGTCTGTCATAGTGACCTATTCTGCCTGATGAAAAGCACGATTAGAATCCAAGTGTAAGGATTCTCATGGTTAGTGCAGACAATGCAGCATGGTGACCAACACCATGGCGGCCTAGCAAGATATTTCTGCACCATTCACAATTTTCCGGTCAGTTATAAATACTTATAGATAATAATTTTAGTACTATTAAATCAAAGTTCTTGGGGATTATAAATTAACTAGACCCGTTAAACGTCACATGACCTACATATTTTAAGGCCGCTGCATACGTGACGGGATTTTACACGGACGGAACGGGACGGGAAGTTTTACAAACATCGTTTCATACAAAATGTATAAGGAAATGCATACTTCACGGAGACACGGACGGGACGGGGTCGTGACACGCACGGGACGAGCTAAATATCGTCTCCGACGACGTTTAGCACGCCAATAGCAATTAAAGCCAATTCTTGAAATGAAAAATCCATCTTTTCATGTTCACAACCCTAGCACGTTAGATCCGAGTCACAGTCACGGTGCGTATGCATTTACATCACGTCCCCGTTTATAACGAGGCAACCACGTCCACGTCCCGTCTGTGGTAATATCTCGTTACGTATGCAGCGGCCTTTAGTGTTTATAGATTTTCTTTTTGACAGCAAACTAGCGATTTTACACTTTTTTATTTCAGACACAGAACTGTTTTGTATTCTAACTCCATTCCAACATACCAAAAAGATCGGACCTCATACAAAGGCTATGAAACAAACAAATTTCTGAACACAACTATAGTCATTATCATTACACACTCAGTGACTTTTTTTTATTTCTAAAAGGACAAATACATCAAAGGTTTTATAGCTAGGGACAGTTGGATTACAAAATTAAATTGTCGTTCTTGTTATTTTCCGTTACTTATTATGTATGTTTCTCACGTTTAAAGCTTTCCTGAATTTTCATAAATTTTTCGAGATCAAAGTTAACCAAATTGGTCTGGCCGTTCTCGTTTTTTAGTGAGACTAACGTTCTAGCTATAGACAAACTGATAACCGAGGTATCTCTCACATCCGGTTCATCCTCTATTACCTAAAGCTGTATAAAAATAGTTAACATCCTATTCTCACACCTACTGATTAAAATAAAAAGAAATATAAGAATCGATCAAGCCATTTTGGCGTCTATTAAACGCACTTAATCTATACTTTTCCTAAAAATATTTTAAGTAATTAAATAGTTACATTATAAGTAGCACGATAGCACTCAATTATTTGTATTCGTTGCTTAAATTTAGTTTACGGTTCATATGTTACTAGCTTCCCAAAGATTGATTACTCAAAGCCCTTAACCTATTGCCTAATCCATTACTGGTCTCCTTTAGTCTAAAAGGCACTTCTAAGGTACATAAGTAATAGGTCTTTTAAATATTAACGGTAATTGAATAGGGATTTCATTCCCTGAGTGCGATTAATTAATCATAAAATTAGTAATAAGACCTTGCACTCCATAAACTGCTTATATTGGCATGATGAGATTAAGTGGTAGCCAATTGAGGAGTTAATTTTGAATTAATGTTGCCATGCGCATAGTTTCGAACATACCAGTCCTTGTAAGTAATTTATTAGAGACATCGTTGTTTCGGACTCAATACAGTAGGATATATTACTAGCTTTCGCTCATAGCTCCACCCGCGTTAATGTCGGTTATGTCAGTCAATAGAATCGTATGTGTTTTTCAGATATACAGCTATATTACTGTGTAGTATTTGTGTGAAAGAGAGATCAGATATTATGATTATATAATAATAATAAATATTTCGAACATCTTACACACAATGTCGAGATACAATCTTACACACAAACTAAGCAGAGCTTTGGGTACTAAATAACTAATGTAAATATATAAACATACTTTTTTTTTGTAAATACACACATATTTACAAAGAAAACACCCAGACTCCGAAACAAATATTTGCGGATCACACAAATATGTGGTCCGACTGGGAATCGAACCCGAGACCTCTTGATCAGCAGCCGCATATGCTAACCACTAGACTAGACTAAAATGAGAAGAAAAGAAAAGAGGGAAAGCATAAAATTGTTTTAATCTCGGCGTATTTAATACCGTTAGTTTGGGTCTGTTTTTTTAGCATAATCTAACAATGATGAATTAATATGATAAGGAAGGTAAGTAAGATAATATGTAAGTAGGTATAATTGTAACATTTTGATACGTACATTTTACTGTAGTTTTCATCATTTTCTCTTCGACCAATATTTTATTGATTTTAAAAGAGGAAGAAGTGATTCACTCTAAGATATTTATTGGTTTCAGATACAATACCATACTCGTATTTAAATTACAGTAACAATACGTTATAACTATCATACATGATAATAATAATAGTACCGAAATTTATATTACGCTAATTCTGCTAGTCTAGTTAATATTTCCGTTCTGTACTTACACATGTTTTATTTAAATTTGAGAATGAAAATAATATATGAATATTACTATAATCTAAGTATCTTAAACTGTTTTTTTGCCCACACCTAGAAACTTTGCATTATAAATTTACGCTCAATAAATTAAATGACTAATATCATAATTATAGTGGCTGAACGCTTACTAATTACTTTTAATAGATGTCACATTTTGTCACATCAAATAAATGTATCGTGAGACGACAAATTTCAACCCATTTAGGTCAAAATCAGGCTTCAAGTGATGACATACTCAAAATTCAATAGATTAAATAATGTTTTTGGATTCGACGTCTGAGCGAAGTTTTTTTCAATTTCTTAAGGTAAGTTCTTTGTTATTTTATTCAATGCGTTGATTAAATATAGTTATAATAGCAATCTCTCCTCTTTATATTTTAGATAATGTGCAAAATGCCCTCGTTTATATGCAAGTGTTCAAACTGTTCAATGCTCTTTGTAGGCGCTTATTGTAGTTGATCGGAGTAACTTCAAATTTGAGTGGTTCATCCAAAAGCAGTAAAGTCCTTACCGTCTTTAGTATCCTGTTTTGATGTTTATTAAGTTCAAAGCTATTAAACTCAAGGATAATTGAAGGTGAAGTTCTTTAGGAGAACTTTGAAGGATCTGGTGTCTTTGATATTAATATTAAACGGAGTTCTAGTTTAACAAAGTTGTATAATTACATAGAGATAACGGGAGGTATTATTTTCTACGAGTATTATTAATCTTGCTTTATCACTGTTGTAGAACATGACTATTAGTGATGGTGGGTTACTTTTACCCTCTGTTCCGTTCTGTCTGTTTCTTTGGTAAAGCAAAGAAGGGAAGAGAAGGCAGCCAATTTCTAATCTATGTAGGTACTATACGGATATTTTTTTAACTAATATTTATTATGATACGTATTAGTTTAAAATTACATACATTATTATACCGACGTACGTTTTAAGGATAAAAAACGGAAAAATAATTTATATCAATAAATAAATAAATTATTCGAAAATCTTACACATAACATTATCTAGTCCCAAACTAAGCAGGGCCTATATTATCCAATGGATATAAATGCAAATAAACATACTTTTTTTTGTAAATACGTACATATTTTACATAGAAAAAAAAAGGTAGTAGAGCCACGGTGATTTCAGCACAAATGGGCCGGCTCGACCTGGCCAGTACTACCCTCACACAGAAGACCATCCTAATAATGACAGCATTCTTGCTGTCGTGTTTCGTTGGTGAGTGTGAGACCGGAGGCCCAATCATTCTGCATCATTTTCCCGCCCTTCGAAGGCCGGGAGAATGATGCAGAATAATCTAACCAGGCTGCCATGGTAGGGGTCACCATGCTACATTGCCTACCCTCACAATAAGCATGGTGACTCCTACTCCTGGATTCTACTCATGCTTTCCATCAGGCAGAGTAGAGTCACTTTGGCAGGCTTAAATATAAAAAAAAAAAAATACTGTATTCAAATAGTGAAAACTTGCAAATGGATCTTTGATCACTTTCAAGGCTCTAACTTCAGACTCTCTCAACTCTGACAGCTTGAGTGAACACCGCGTCTCAATAAATGTTGTGTAGGACGTCCACAGGACAGGTGGAGAGATGACTGTCCCAGGACGGCTGGCAGGAGCTGAATGCGAGAAGCCTTGGATTGAACAACGTGGCTTATAATTGGAGAGGCCTATGTCCAGCAGTGGATTGAGATAGGCTGATGATGATGATTCAAGATTCTAAGTGATTTAAGATGCTTATGTGAGATATAAAGTTATCTAGTTAATTGCCGTAAACACAAACGTTATTTGTGTTATTGATGATGTGTTGAAAATGTTATTTGTAATTTATAAAAGTAGTTGTGGTATATGCTTTCAAGAAATAAAATTATTCTGAAATGATACATTATTTCATACTGAGTCCCTAAAAGTATCTTATGTTATTCCTTATGTCCAGTGAAAGTTGAGTCATAATAAGTCCAGCCTTTCTAGATAAGTATTTTTTTTAAGTATATACGGTACTATATATGCGTTTAGTAAAAACTGTTCATTTGATATTACAAACAGGCTTCAGTTTTATTTATTTGTATAGATAATAAATACCTCAAATAATTATTTGGCGTAAGCACCGTAGAGTGATAAGAAGAAATACCGACACATAAGGGTTGAATTCAAGTAAATGTAAGAGGTACAATAACACAAGCGACTTAACACGTCAACCTTGAGTGATCCAGGTTGGTAAACAAAAGACGGTCGTGTTAAAAAGTGGTAATTTGTTCTCCACACGTAAACAAGCTCATATATGTGCGTCTTTTTTTGGCTTATGCGTTTAAAATCTCTCCGTTTTACCAAGTTACTGAGCTAGTATTCGGTTATTGATTTATTTGATGAAAGTATTATAACATTTCTCTATTCTTCTACGTTAGTAGAAACACGCTTGTGACGTAACGAAAAGTGACGTTTGAACTATTGACAATTAGTCTATTCAAGTTTGAATATTCTCTGACTTTTTGTCTCAACATTCAATGCGTGAATATAAAATAGTGAAAAATAAATCATAGTCCTTTTGTTTCTGCAATTTTAACCATTGTTGTAGGTAGCAGAATCACGCTGATTTCAGTACGAATGCGCCTGCTCGATCAGGGCAGTACTACCCTCACACAGAAGACCATCCTAATAATGACAGCATTCTTGCCGTCGCATCACTCTGCATCATTGAGCAGAGAATGAGGCAGTATTATCTGACCAGGCCACCACGGCATGGGTCACCATGCTGCAATGCCTATAAGGATGGTGACCACTACTCCTACAGTCTACTCATACTTTCTATCAGGCAGAATAGAGTCACTTTCGTAGGCTTAAATACAATACAAAAATTTTATAAGTGGGTTTTGTTTGAATATATAGCCTGTAGAGTACAAAGCAAAATTTTGAACTATGTATTTACAAAGCAAAATCCATAGCTTTGTTTGGCACTTTTTGTTTACGTGTAGTCAATTTGTGCAGTTGTCAGTCCCATAGTTTTTCACACCCCCACACAAAATAATCTAAAAAAAGTTTTAACAAGGCGGAAAACCTGTGGCTGACAACACCACGAGTTTCTATTGATCCGTTAACAAAGACTCGTAGGATTTTTAGTTGTTGTGTTAAATAGCATTTTTTTAATAAATTACTAGCTAACTGCCTCGTTGGTCTAGTGGTTAGTGTATGCGACTGCTAATCAAGAGGTCTCGGGTTCAAATCCCGGGTCAGGCCAAAAAGTGTTTTTGGGTTTTTCTTAGGAAATTCCTAATAGCAGCCCGGAGTTTGGAAGTTTGGCGGTGATTCACGCCCGTGCCTCGGAGAGCACGTAAAGCCGTCGGTCCCGGTTGTCATGAACATCTATGGCAATCGTTATTGGGAAGTCAGTGCCCTCAAATATACTGACAACTAGTTCAATCTTCGAACTTCAGTTCTCCCTTAGGGTTGCGCAGGCCCGATGCCAGTCGCGCCGTGGAAAAACTGAAATTCAGGTAAAACCGGTTGAACTTAGCCGAGCCCGAATAAATTTGGGAATAAAGGCTCGGAAGATGATGATATTATATTACTAGCTGAGACTTGCGGTGTTATTCGTGTTCAATGTTGTAGCGCGATTAATACCGCGGAGCAAAGCTGTGTTAAAAATAACCTAAGTTATACCTTATATCATCAGCTATCTGCCAGTGAAAATCCGGTTAAAATACAACAGACAGAGAGACAATCATTTAAAAAAAATGTTTTTTAATGTAAATACCCTATATTGAGTACCTTTGAGTACAAACAGATACTTCAATTGTATTTATTTGTATATATATAGATTAGATATCCGATGTGTAAGGATAAAGGCCAAATATAGCCGGTTCCAAAAATAACGGGTCAGTCACATAAACCAATAACGGGTCAGTCACATAAACCCGAATATCTCCCGAACTACGTATGCCATCCTAATGAAACGAAGACTGTTCAATTGAGAATTTAATTATACAGATAAAAAATAAAATAAAACTTAGTTACACCCACAATATTAATCTTAAATTAAAAAAAAACTAAAGTAGTCATATTTTTCTTAAGATTACATTTTTTTATGATTGTTTTTTTGCTGTTTTTCATCACTTTCTTCATACTTAATACTTTGTATTGCCTCCACGTGATGAAGCCTCCAGTGATGAAAAACAGCAAAAAAACAATCATAAAAAAAATGAAATCTTAAGAAAAATATGACTACTTTAGTTTTTTTTTAATTTAAGATTAATATTGTGGGTGTAACTAAGTTTTATTTTATTTTTTATCTGTATAATTAAATTCTCAATTGAACAGTCTTCGTTTCATTAGGATGGCATACGTAGTTCGGGAGATATTCGGGTTTATGTGACTGACCCGTTATTTTTGGAACCGAGTGTAGGTTAACTTAACGAATGTTCCATGTACGTGTAAAAGTCAGGGAATCCCGCTGAGTAATTGCCCTGGAAAGTTAATACGCTTTACTTGCTAAATCGTTATAGAAATTTGTCTTTGCCGCTTTGGTAATAAATATTGATTGAATACTTTTGAGAATATATTTTTTTTTTGTTTGCTTCTAAAAACACGTCTGTTTTTTTTGTCATAACTCAATCACATCAACACTTCATAACTATACACTTTTGTATTCCTGTGACACAATATTTTTCATCATAAGCCGCTTTTACATGCGATACCTCTCAACCGTAACATTTGCCATAACTCATTATAAAATATAGTAAGTTCGTTCTTCTCGGCTTATTCCGACCTATAATAATTTGAATATAACAGATAATTTGTGATTATATATATCTGAAAAATTTTGTAAGTTATAACAGACAAATAAAAATAGGTGAAAAAAAGTAAAAATGACACCACTTTATGAGCTTTAGGCAGTCCTACGTTTTTAGGGTTCCATAGTTCATGACTCGAAACCCTTATAGTTTGTCATGTCCGGCCGTCCGTCCGTCCGTGCGTCTTTCTGTTCTCGACTTACCGCCCTAACCGTTTGTTTTAAAAAGGTGAAACTTAGTATGTTTTTACCATAGATTATGGTTTTTACCACGTCGACAAAGCGCTGAAATAAAATCACGAAAAAAAATTGTTTTGGGGTACCTCCCCTATACCTAAAGTGGGGATGTTTTTTTTCTAGCGTCTACCCATAGTGTGGGGTATTGTTAGAAGGGTCTTTTAAAAAATTGAGAGGTTGCTAAAAAAACTTTTTGATTATATATTATCTAATATATAAAATTCTCGTGTCACAGTTTTCGTTGCCATACTCCTCCGAAACGGCTGGACCGATTTGTATAAAATTTTGTCTCCATATCGGGTAGGTCTGAGAATCGGCCAAAATCTATTTTTCATACCTCTAAAACGCGAGCGGAGCCGCGGGCATCAGCTAGTTATATATATAACGACGGGCTCCAAAAATCTGCAAATATTCATGCTGATAGTACATGTACAAGGAACTTTAAAAGAAAACTATAACGGCTTAGATAACTTTGTTAGTTTAGGGGTTATAATAGAGGCTTCACTTGTAAAATACGCTTACTTGGAAAACTTCGCACAAAAATCTGTTCTTCTTCGATTTTAAATCCACGTAACAATATGAATGACTTCCCAATTCTATGCGTGGCCTAACGCGCACTTTCCCGATTTTTATTGTTCATGTAATATTTTGCACAGAGTGAAATCGCCATGAGATTTTTGCATATTCATGGCGGTGCGGTGATAGCAAACAAAACCATGTCAAATGAAATAGCCGCCAGCACATTGTGTGCCTGGAATACGTAAACTCACAATCGAAAAGGGACATTGATATGTCATATTTCATCGGATAATACCAATCGGTCGGATAGCAATTCGAAAATTTGGTAAATTATTCAGAAACCATGATATTCGGAACATTAATTAGAGTTTAGGTTCTATAAATTTTGATCATTACTAGATGACTAGGTTCGTTTAATCCTTTATTACCTAGGGGTATATATAAAGTAGTTTAATATCTATCCGACTTACTGAATAAACACACAAAATTGCATAACAATCGATCAAGCCGATTCGGAGGAGCGTGACATTTAACATTGTGAATTACATTGTGAAATACAATAAATTAGAAATAATACAAATATTTTAATGAGTTTGCATATTTTCCACAAAATCCTGGTATTAGAGAAGATAACTTTCATGCATATATGAAGTCAAGAACGGCAATAACGACAATAAATTACAGTAAGTTTATGGACTGTACATTTAAGATGTTTTAAAGGTCGGTCCTAAATTGTTCTCAAACTATTCTAGATCTTCAATAATGTAGTCTAAATATTTGTAGAAATCGTATTCAGTGCACTTATAATGTGCAATTTATATTCCACTTCGTAATAAATTCTGTAATAATATGTAGATTCGGTTGAAAATCAGCTGCTTTACAGACACATTTGCAAGTCATAATTTAGGTTAAATCTAACATTTTCTCTCTAATATACGTTGATTCTAATATTTTCCTAAGAGATATATGTAGCCAGAGGGTTAACATTACATACGTTGGCATTGTTTGGATCCTTAAATTGCCTCGGTGGTGCAATGGTAGCCTATGCTACTGCTGTTCTTGAGATCTCGGATCCGATTTACGGGTCGGACCAAATGTTTGTAAAATCTGCAATACATTTATTTATTTTAAATTATGGGTGTTTTCTAAGTATGATATATAACAACAATATAAGTCACAGACAAGACAAGACACCCCAAAGTCCTCCATAAACGAGGTATGCAACACCTTATGCAACGTGGGGAAAAAATTGGCTGACAATATTACACTAAACAGTCAGTCTGGTCTAGACCAAAAAGACAGCTCAATTTCTAGCTCTCCCCCCTGTAACTCTCTTGCTCTTCTGGAGGTAGACGAAGCTGAAATCGAGGTGCTCATACTCCAATTGCGCAATGACTGTGCTGTAGGTTGGGACGGAATCTCGTCATTGGTACTGAAGCAGAGTCGAACAGCACTGGTACCCCCACTAACTCGCATTATAAATAGCTGCTTGAGTCAGGGTATCTTTCCGGATGCCCTGAAAAAAGCAATTGTACACCCAATTTACAAAACAGGAGACAGAAACCACGTACATAATTATAGGCCCATTTCAATATTAACGGCACTATCTAAAATTCTCGAAAAGGTTCTCAGCAACCGACTGAAAGACTTCCTAGAGAAACACAAAATCATATCTCCAAATCAATATGGCTTCCGTACCGGAGTCTCAGCTGAAGACGCAGTGCTGAACCTCACGCAGACGGTTGCCGAGAACCTAGATAACAAAATTAAATGCCTGGGAATATTCGTCGATCTTTGTAAGGCTTTTGATTCGGTTTCTGTTCCCATACTTTTAACAAAGTTGGAAAGGGTTGGAGTGAGAGGGACTGCTCTTGACATATTCAAAAGCTACCTTCAAAACCGGACACAAAGAGTCAAAATTGATAATTTGCTTAGTGACGAAGAACCAATATCCTACGGTGTCCCGCAAGGGAGTATATTAGGCCCTGTTTTGTTCCAGATATATGTAAATGATCTGTGCAACATGACAATACCCAACTCCAAAATATTTTCTTACGCTGATGACACGGCTATAGTGGTATCCGGTTCAACATGGAATAGCGTCAAAGACAATGCAGAATTAGCTCTAAATAAAATAATGAAATGGTTAAATAAGAATCTACTAACCCTAAATATAAAAAAAACATCATATATGCCTTTTGCAATACGTGAAAACTCATTACCGGACCACACTTATTCAGTAAAAGCCCACTTGTGTCCCCAACAGGCAGCTCAGTGTTCCTGCCCTATGCTGACAAGAAGTGGTGATGTTCGGTATCTGGGAGTACAAATAGATGCAGGATTGCGCTGGAATAAACATCTCGATAATCTTACTACCAGAATTATGAGACTTATACACATCTTCAAGACGCTTAGGTGTTCCGCTAATCCTGATACTTTAAAGATGGTCTATAATTCACTGTGTCAATCGGTAATAGGATATTGTATCCACATTTGGGGTGGTGCAGGGAAGACCAAATTTCTGAGCATAGAGAGAGCACAAAGGGCAATACTAAAAGTAATGACACGGAAACCATACCGCTACGCTACAACCAGCCTATACCTCGAATGCAAGGTTCTTACTGTCCGTCAACTTTATATCCTCCGAACCATTCTTAGGAGACACTCAAGTATCCTTTATTCAAATCGCAATCCTCGAACAAACCTTCCAAAGGGCAAACGACACAGAACCGCCTTCGCTAAACATCAATATTATATACTGAGCACTTACATCTACAAGCAGGTACAAAAGCAAATTAATATTATTAACTTAAACAGTAATCAGCTAAAAACTAAGGTTACCACATATCTACTCCAGCAGGATTACTCACAAACGGAAGCCTTACTTACATACATTACCTAAACACAATCACACGACTCAACTACGGTCATCTGTTACCATATTTTATACAAATATACACACTTAAATATTAACATATACACACACACACACACACACACACACACACACACACACACACACACACACACACACACACACACACACACACACACACACACACACACACACACACACACACATACATACATACACACACATATATACACATACACCTCACAGACACAGCGACGCAGCCCCACTTAGTTTAAGCTTAATGTTAAATATTTTGATATCGAACACTGTCTCTTATAGTACAGGTTGTCCTAGTTTAAGAGACAGAGTTTTCATCTTAAATTGTTACACATACTTACCCTAGTTCTAAAACATGCGATGTTCAACGATATGTGATAGCAACAGAAAATTTCTGTTTTGTACTGCCATTCGCATGAAGTTAAATCAAGGACTGCGATCCTGATTAAATGTACTCAATGTAACTGTGTATACATTATTTTGTGTGAATAAATTATTATTATTATTATTATTATTATTAATATATTTATATCAGTTGTCTAGTCTAAGTAAGAAAAACTACTAAAACTGGTTGACGACCCTTCGCTAATACATTTGTTACTCTTTCAAGATACTGATGTAAAATAAACCTTGAAAAAAATTAAAACAAAATTGTTTTTATTAAAAAAGCAACTTAAAACATAGCAAGTATAGCCTGCTTACTTAATAATAACAATTGATTTTTTAATTACTTAAGCTTTAGAATATACAAAAAAAAATTGTTACGATAGATATCTCTTAAGACCTCTGCTCAAACCGGATGCAATTACTTCAAGCCTCGAGTAAAGATATCGATATAATATATATCGATAATCCGTAGATAGCAGCAAAATCGTCAGCCATAATTATATTTTAAAACCTGAAATCAGTATTACATGTATTAAATAACAAAAGCGAAATGATTTTAACATTTTCTAACAAATGTAATTTGATAAGCGTTTCAAAAATATCATTGTTAGTTGCAACAACATTTTCACTCAGTGGTTTTAGCAAATAAAAAGCATTCGCCCTATGTAGTGAAATGTTCTATGTTAAGATAAAAGCAACACTTTACTCATTTTTTCTCACTTCAATTACAAAAAGGGACAGAGACAAAAGTCATAAACACAATCAAGGAAGGCAGATTACACGTTTTAAGTAACGCTGTCTGTACTTGGCAAAGGAGTTTTAAACAACAAAAAAATTGAATTATTTTTTGTTGCTTTGTTTATTTTGGTGTTAACCGCGATTATTGTTGTAAATCGCGAGTAACACCGCGGTGCGAAACTAGTCCAAAAATGGCCTAAATTACTCATTATCTAATCGGCTAGTGCATATACCGCTGAAATTTGTTAAGTTGTTTCAAAGATTAGGCGGAAGAAACAGACAAACGGATTTTTTTTAATTGCTGTTTTGATGTACCGTATTTACTTACACATACATTCAGTAAAAAACTGTTCTTTTCATATTACAATTTTTTTAACAAGTTACGTCAATAAGTAGAGCATTAGTTAATCAAACAATTATTAAAATTATTTACTCAAAGACGATCATAATCAAGTGCACAACTAATTGTTTTCAATTTTCAAATGATCCACTTCAGTTGATTGTAACCGAAACAAAGGACCATTTTATTTATGGGTACGTGGTTGCGTGACATAGCTCGCGTGACCG
This sequence comes from Phragmatobia fuliginosa, assembly GCA_932526445.1. Classification (NCBI taxonomy): domain Eukaryota; kingdom Metazoa; phylum Arthropoda; class Insecta; order Lepidoptera; family Erebidae; genus Phragmatobia; species Phragmatobia fuliginosa. The sequence continues at coordinate 9,638,748 of OW052065.1, read as the reverse complement.
GGCTTGGGGAGCTTACGTTTTCTCTGGAGGGAGAGTATAACAGTAATTGTGTATTTGTTCATGTTGTGCAATTCATATTTAAATTAAAATACCTTAACATATTAATTATATCTCGGCCTGACCGTCTCACCTGTTGAAGATATATCACCTTCATGGTCTTATGAAGTAGGAATATATTTTAGAATATATTTTATAATATGTTTGAATATATTTATAGAATGTGTCACTTATATTCCTATGTCTACTTGAAGCGTTTGTGTTTTTACTTAAGTATTATTTTTATTAATATATTCTGTATTTCCAAGATACTACTGTGTATAATTCTCTGGAATAATCCTTCCCAACAAAGGTTATGGGCCCAGGACCCAGGATGAATGGAAAACAGGAATAAAGTAAAATATTACGAAAATATAAAAACAACAAAATGTCGAACGTACGTGTGGAACTATTAGTAGGCGACAACTACGATAGTTGGAAGATTCAAGTAGAGGCGTTGTTGATAAAAAACGACTACTGGGAATATGTGACCGGTGAGAAACCAAAGCCGTCGGATGAGGCCAGTGTGTTGATATGGGAGACTGTGGATAGAAAAGCCAAGTCTGAAATCGTACTGGCCATGGATCCGAGTGTGGTACGTCATGTTAGAAGGGTGACTACTGCAAGTGAGCTGTGGCGTAAGTTGGAAAGATTATTCGCGTCAAGAGGTCCCGCGAAAAAGGCGACCTTGATGAAAAGGCTTATGTTAAAGAAGATGAGCGAAAATGAAAAAGTAAGCGAACATCTTGACTCATTTTTTGAGGCCGTCGATAAACTCGATGAAATAAATATCAAAATTCATGACGATTTATTAGCTATAATGCTATTATATAGTTTGCCAGCAAGTTACGAAAACTTCAGATGTGCAATCGAATCGAGGGACGAGCTTCCAACGCCGGAACAGCTGAGAGTGAAAATCGTCGAAGAATATAATTCGAGAGGAAATAACTCAAAAGTCGAAAGTATGGAAGGTGCTATGTATGTAAACAAATACGTAGAACCCAAGAAGGGACAAAAGACTGGACAAAAGGTCAAATTTAAGTTCAAATGCTTTAAATGCCATAAATTTGGACATAAGGCTTCGGAATGCAAGAAGAAGAAGAGTACTTCGGAAACTAGATTTGTAGAGTCATGTGTTAGTGAAAAGTGTGTTAAAGCTTTAACTTCTATTACAGTTTCAGATGAGCGCCATGCTGTTGATATCAAACGCCGACACGAATGGCTGTTTGATAGCGGCTGCACTGCTCATATGTGCAATGACGGGACAAGGTTTGATGAGGTGCTGCCATCGAGTCAGATATTAAAATTAGCCACTGAATCTTTGTCGTCCGTGCAAGGAAAAGGTACTGTTAAGGTATTAGCATGTAACAATGATGGTACGCGTAAAATTGAATTCCAAGATACGTTGTTTGTTCCTGATTTACGTAATAGTCTCATTTCGGTCGCCAAACTCACTGAACGAGGCTGCGAGGTTATTTTTAAGCGCAATATAGCCTACGCTGTGAAAAATGGTGAGGTTAAGCTAACTGCTGATAGGCGAGGGGACTTATATTACTTGAGGGAGCTAGATGCCTCGGCATCGGTAGTATCAGGGAATGATGTGGATTCGTATGAATGGCATGAGCGTATGGGACATTTAAATGCTAGAGATCTTATGAATGTGCTGAAGAAATCTGGAATTAACCTATCCAAGGTTGATAGTAACTTGCAGGATTGTGACGTGTGCGCTAAGGGTAAGATGGTGTCGTTACCTTTTAAGAAGTCCAGGGAGCCCTGTAGTGAGAAATTAGGGATCATCTATTCTGATGTGGTAGGCCCTATGAGAGTTCAATCGAACGGAGGTAATAAATACTTTGTAACTTTTATCGACGACCATACTCGTTGGTGTGAAGTATTTATGATTAAAAATAAAAATGACGTATTGTCAAAATTTAAAATGTTTAAATGTCAAGTTGAAAATATGACGGGCAGAAAAATCAAAACATTTCAAAGTGACAATGGTACGGAATTTAAAAATAAATTTTTTGATGAATTTTTACAACAAAATGGAATTAAGAGACGTTTTACTACACCCTACACGCCACAGAGTAATGGAGTTGCAGAACGTAAAAACAGAACGCTCCTGGAAACAGCGCGTTGTATGTTGATATCTGCGGGACTGCCTTCGAGTTTTTGGGCAGAAGCAATTGCAACTGCATGTTACATTCGTAACAGATGTCCAACAAAAAGTCTGAAGGGGAAAACTCCGTATGAAAAATGGTTCAATAAGCCTGTGAACGTAAGTTACCTAAGAACTTTTGGTACAAAAGTTCATGTCTTAAATAAGGAGCCAGGTGCTCACACAACAGACTGTAAAGTTAGACAAATTAATAGACCAGATGTCAGCGATGATGAATCTACTCACAACAATCATCAGTAAGCTTGTACGATAAAATGGCCTCACTTAGAGTTGCAACCTGGAACATTAATGGTCTAATCAAACACAAGCACGACGTAGAAATACTCCTGGCACAACATGACATTGATGTACTTTTGATTTCCGAGTCACATCTTACATCCAACCACATTTTTGATTTGAAGAACTACTGCATTTACACAACCTTTCACCCTGATGGAACAGCACATGCAGGGACGGCAGTTATCATCAAAAAGCACATCAAACATAACGTTTTGGAGGAATATAAAACGGATTACATACAAGCCACCTCAGTAATGGTTCAGGATAAGCAGAGTTCACTCACTCTAACTGCTATATATTGTCCCCCAAAACATACCATAAAGGAAGACAGATTTACAACATTTCTCAGAACTCTTGGGCAAAGATTTATATGTGGTGGAGATTGGAACGCTAAAAATGTTTTCTGGGGCTCTCGACTAACATTACCACGAGGAAGAGAACTGAAAAAGAGTCTTGACATAAACAAAATACACGTCCTGAGTACAGGTGAACCCTCATATTGGCCCACAGACTCGAATAAGATACCTGACCTACTAGACTTCTTTGTGTATAAGGGACTGTCCAACCTGTACCTTAAAGTTGAAAGTTGCCTAGATAGTAGTTCAGACCACACCCCCCTCATAGCCACTGTAAGCACTACTCTTATAGAAAGGCAGCAGAAGGAAGAGCTCTACAACAATAAAACTGATTGGGTAGTGTTCAGGCAATACTTGGAAGATAACGTGAACCTAAAAGTGCCACTAAAAACAAACGAGGACATTAATGAAGCAGCATTATACATAACAAACCTTATCCAGACAACAGCATGGAAATGCACACCAACTTCTACTAAACCAAGATCCATTAATATACCTAAAGAGACCAAAATTAAGGTGCTAGAAAAAAGAAGACTTCGAAGAGTATGGCATAACAGTCGTCATCCTTCTGACAGACGAGACTTCAATAGAGCAGCCGCGGACTTGAAGCAATATTTGAAGAATATCGAAAATGAGACCATAAGAAATAAGCTGGAAAATCTGAACGCCACAGCAAAAAACGAATACTCGCTTTGGAACACTGTTAAAAATAGCAAAGCTGCGCCACAAACCGCACATCATCCTCTAAAGCTGGCAAACAACAAGTGGGCAAAAAGCGACGAAGAAAGAGCTGAAGCCTTTGGATCATTTTTGGCAAATGTATTTACCCCTAATACAGGTGGTGTATCAACAGACTCTGAGATACAAAACTATTTAGAAACAGACATCCAACTTAGTCCACCTCTACAGTGCTGCTCTCCTCGCGAAGTGTGGAAAATAGTGAAGGGACTAGAGCTAAATAAAGCACCAGGTTACTGCTTGATAACTGCTGAAATCCTGAGACAACTTCCCAAAAAGGCTATAGTCTTCATAACGCAGCTCTTCAATGGGATTTTCAGGACTGGATACTTCCCTAGTATATGGAAGGTTTCGGAAATCATTATGATACCAAAGCCAGGAAAACCACAGCACCTTGTGTCGTCCTACAGGCCAATAAGTCTTCTGCCTGTCATGTCTAAACTATTTGAGAAAGTCGCTGCTTGTAGGCTCAACAAAATACTCAAAAATGCCGAAATTATCCCGCAACACCAGTTCGGGTTTAGAATAGGGCACTCAACGGTGGAGCAGGTGCATAGAGTGGTAAATAAGATCCGAGACGCGTTAGAGCGTAAAGAGTACTGCTCAGCTGCATTCCTGGACGTACAACAAGCGTTTGACAAGGTCTGGCACGAGGGCCTATTGTACAAAATTAAAAAACAACTTCCGCATACCTTGTATGTACTACTGAAGTCATACTTAGAACACCGAATCTTTCGGGTAAAAGTTGATCACTCGTACTCGAAATTTTACGATATAAAAGCTGGTGTACCCCAGGGATCCGTATTGGGTCCTCTGCTCTACCTTATATACACAGCAGACCTACCAACCACAGAAGAAGTTCTTTGTGCCACCTTCGCTGATGATACAGCTGCTCTGTGCAATGACAGAAACCCTCATATTGCGTCACAAAGGCTGCAAGTACAGCTCGATAAAATCAACAAGTGGATGTCAGATTGGAAAATAAAAGCGAGCGCGTATAAATCGACTCACGTGACATTCACGCTAAGAAAGGACGATTGCCCACCTGTTAAACTGGGTGAAGATATACTTCCACATGGCGTAACGGCTAAGTACCTCGGCATTCATCTTGACCGGAAACAAACATGGAGACACCACATAGAAAAAAAGCGTGATGAGTTGAATATCACACTTCGAAAAATGAACTGGCTCTTAGCAGGAACAACACACGTGTCACTCGAAAACAAAATTCTTATATACAAAGCAGTGCTGAAGCCAGTCTGGGCATATGGGGTCGAACTGTGGGGCTCAGCAAGGAATTCAAATGTGGAAATTCTTCAACGATTCCAGAATAAAGCTCTCAGAATAATATCAAACGCTCCATGGTTTATCAAAACTTCTGAACTACACGAGCATCTACAAATTGGAACTATAAAGGAAGAAATAGAACGCAGAGTGAAGTCATACAAGGACCGACTATTGACACACACCAACACCTTAGCCACAGCTCTAAGTGAACCAGCAACAATCAAAAGGCTAAAACGCCACCAAATTTGGGACTTTGTTGAGTAGAGCAAAGCTAAAAATATACTAGAAAGGCAGATTCTTCGCTGGAAGAATGAACCTTTGCATTGATTGATTCCCACAAAATATCTGCTAATGGTTATCCAACCGATCGCAAGATATACACAAAAAAAAAAAAAAAAAAAAAATAAGGAGCCAGGTAAAGATAAATTTGCGTTACGCTCTATTGTTGGCTATTTCGTAGGTTATCCAGAAGAAGCTGTTGGTTATAAGCTATGGATACCGGAGTGGAGAAAGTTCATTGTGTCCAGGGATGTAAGATTTCAGGAAGGAAAGTATTTTGAAACTAAAAGTAAAGTCTCAGATCAATCACTTCTTGATTCACAATGTGAGAAGAATGTTGTGAGGAAGAGTATCGAGGTAGAAATTCCATTGGAAAGTCCATCAAATGTATCGACTCGTCAGAGTAAAGGAAGTCAATCCATTGTGTCAGCAAGTCAAGTACCGAGTACGTCGAGTACGCCTTGTACAAATAAGGAACCGTATACAATGAGAGATTTAAACGAAGTTCAGAACTTATCAGGACCATCGTATGAGGTACCAAGTACAGTAAGTACGAAAAGTGCCGAGAATGAGGAGAATGTAACTTATCTGAAGAGAGGGCCTGGTAGACCGAGAATTGAGAGAGGGCACATAGGTCGACCTCGTAAAATTTACAACATGGTCGAAGTTCAAGAAAATAGAGAAAATGAATCATCGACGATGGACGAAGATGACTTCGTGGACGCTGATGATTATGCAGGAGCTATTGAAACTTCATTGAAGGATGCTTTGTCTAGTGACGAAAAGAGTCAATGGGAAGAAGCGATTCTATCAGAAATTCGGAGCCTAGTGAAAAACGACACATGGAAAATCGTAAGGAAACCAATTGATCGTAATGTCGTAGGATGTCGATATGTTTTAACGACGAAGCTTAATATCGACAAAATCGAGAAAAAGAAGGCGAGGCTTGTCGCGAAGGGATATAGTCAACAGGCAGATCTTGATTATCACAGGACATACGCACCGGTTGCGAGGATTTCAACCGTACGTTTGTTGGTCGCATTAGCTGTCGAGATGAACATGGACATTGATCAAATAGATATTAATACGGCATATTTAAACGGAGATTTGAATGAAGATATTTATATGAAGATTCCAGAATTGCTGAAAGAAAGTTTGGAAAAACTTGTGAAATGTGATGGTGTTACTAGCATCACAGGTAAGAGAGCAATAAAGATGCTTGAAGATATAAAGGAAGGTGGAAATACATGTATGTTAAAGAAGGCTTTGTATGGATTCAAGCAAGCCGGGCGTCAATGGAACATAAAACTTGACACGAAGTTAAGAGAAATGGGCTTAAAGCCGACTATAAATGAGCCATGCTTGTACCACAAGCGTAACAAAGACGGTTCAGATCTCTTCGTAGTAGTTTATGTTGATGATATACTTATATCGAGTCAGAAAAGGTCGGTTATTGATAGCTTCAAACATGAATTAGCCAAAAGGTTCGAACTGAAAGATTTTGGTCAAGCAAGTTTTTGTTTGGGGATAGATTTAAAGAAAAATGGGGACAAATACTATTTGTCACAAGAGAAATATATCAATGATATATTGAAGAAATTTAAGATGGAGAACTGCAATCCTGTGAAGACTCCTATGGAGATTGGGAAGCCAGTGTTGAGCACGAAGAAAAATGAGGACGGGAACTCATTTCCCTATAGAGAGCTGATAGGTTCGCTCATGTATCTGAGTGTTGCTACGAGGCCGGATATAGCAAACGCAACATCGAAGTTGGCGCAGTTCGTGGAGAATCCGCAAGAATATCACTGGAAAGCAGCGAAAAGGGTTCTTCGTTACTTGAAAGGTACGATAAATTACAGTTTGGTATATAAACCGACTGGTTTGGGCATGTATGGGTATGCGGATGCTGATTGGGGTAGTTGTACATATGATAGACGTTCATTCAGTGGATACGTTTTCATTTTAGGAGGTGCAAGTATCTCATGGGCTTCACATAAGCAACGCATTGTAGCAACGTCAACCTGTGAGGCTGAGTTTGTGAGTTTGGCGGAGGCTATGAAAGAGGCTGTGTACTTAAATAGCTTATTGAACGAGCTAGGTCTACATAATTTTTCTAAGGTAAAAATGCATGCTGATAACTTGAGTGCGATTTGCTTAACCGAGGATAACGGTGTTTATCACGCGAAGAGTAAGCACATTGATATACGTCATTTCTTTATTAGAGATGTGCTACGTGAAAATAAAGCTATAAGTTTGGAACACTTATCGACTGATAAGATGTTGGCTGATATACTCACCAAGCCTTTGTCCCGTTTTAGGCACGAATCTATGATCTGTAATTTAGGTTTGTGTGTGCGATAATTTAGGTAGTATTATTAATAAGCCCATGTAGTTGAAGGAGGTGTGTTGAAGATATATCACCTTCATGGTCTTATGAAGTAGGAATATATTTTAGAATATATTTTATAATATGTTTGAATATATTTATAGAATGTGTCACTTATATTCCTATGTCTACTTGAAGCGTTTGTGTTTTTACTTAAGTATTATTTTTATTAATATATTCTGTATTTCCAAGATACTACTGTGTATAATTCTCTGGAATAATCCTTCCCAACATCACCTAAATATGTTTCAGGTATGGTCAAATTTAAGTTGACTTTGTATGAGTTGAAATAAAGGGCTTAGTCTCAAATAAAACTGAACTAAAGTTATGTGAAACCAAAGGTACATTGTATTATATGGTGTAAGTCGGTTTTAATACAGTCGGAATAAGTACTGTGTTCCCCTCATATTTCAATTTAATGAATACGCTTTGAGATTTGATTAATAACTTATGAAATAGATAAATGGGTTTATTAATATGAAAATTATTATGCTAGATAACTGATATACTGAATCACTGATAAAATATTAATTTAATAGTAAAATATTAGAAGACAATGGAAAATTTCCTGTCACTAGTTTTTTTTCCAATGATGGTGATGTCTCTGTTACTGAACAAAACTATTATTTTATGTGCTGATCCTCCGGCAAGGCTACATAAACCTTTCTCTCCTTACATTAGTTACAAAAATTCGTTCAATGTATTGAAATATATAGTTTTATTATAGCTCCGTAATTTTGATGGAAAAACTCATTATTTCTTTCATAAAATTACTTCATTGATTAGATTCTTTAGGGACAATTACTTAGCAAAATAAAAGAAAAGATAGATGTAATTGAAAAAAACACAAATTCTCAGCGTTCTATTTTACAACCGAGTAAGATTTACAAATCCATTAGAACTTGAATAAAAATATTATATAACTTTCAAAATGGGTGTCACAGCTGAGAGATTTCGCATATCTCCATTCCCATAGCAATAGAAATTCTCGTAAATACATTTGTCTCATATGTTAATAATAGGCAATCGTAGTGCGCCATAACACTAAAGGCCTATTACAAGAAATGGTATAGACCTTTTGTCCTAATAGGTGTCGTAGACGCAATATATTCTACTTACGATGTTTATTTTTTAAAATAGGAGTTCTATGTTTGTATGAAACCTTTCATGTCTTCTATGGATTCATTGGCACTTTGTAAATAGATTTCTCAAGTGATGGAAGTGAGTACCTACAAAATAATTTTGGGAATTGCTCCCTTCAGGGGGTTGAATATAGGCATTGGACACAAGTGCTGTGAGTTCTGAAAAGAGAAATTTGAGAATTTCTCCCTCGTAGCATAAAAGGAAATAATTTTTTGGCAGGTTTTTTTTAGATTTAACTAACCTTTTAGAGAAAGTGCACCCAGATCCGATGACATTGAACAAAACGAGAGGCAAAAATACTGTATAAGTATTAGAAATGAGTTAATAGCATGTAGTTTTAATACGAAAGGATAAAATGCAGTTACTTTTAAAGTAGAGAAGGATTTTAATTTCATTTATGAACTAAATTATCCCCAAAAAACTTCTATCATAGAATCAGCCGTACCTCAGGTACTTTGCTCCAAAGGAATTTCCATATAAAATAACTCTATGAGCTATTTCAGGTTGAATTCTATCCATATTTCTTTATGACTTTAAAATTGCAATATATACATTGCAGATACAAAAACTGCTGAACGGATTTAAGCCCAAATTTTACAGTAGTAAAGCTTTATACATACAGTAGTATAGTTTTCTACATCAGAATAACTCGCAAAAACAAGTTCATTTATAATTTAGCAGATCGGTAACTCGCTCGTGCGCCACTTTTCACAGAGTAGATTACAACCATTCAAATAGCTCTCTTCCTAATAAAAAATTAAAAATTTGAGACGGGGTTTACATTTAAATCAATTTTCAAGGGGTCAATTGTATTTTGTAATGGTCGTCGTTCAAAATCATGAAGAAGGATCTTGTGAACCCATCTAAGTCACTACAGTAAACATTTCATGGGGACAGATAATAACAATGATTGTTTTAGCTAACACAATACGCGTTTCATCTGTATTATTAACTCGGACCTTCAGACCGTTTTAAATATTTGCTCTTTTGAATAAATTATCGTGGTTTGAGAATTCGCTCTTCGGGTAGTGGGGTTTTGAGTCTGCGTAATTCGTTTCGGTATCACAGAAAATGTTTTAAGAAAAAGTACCCTTTTACAGATGGAGAGACTAAAGTATTTTAGTTAGCAAATATTTTTGTAGATTTCCTAATAATACAATTCAGATTTTAAATATTGAACGAAACTCAAATTTCCAATCAACTTACTGTTCCAGCGAGGCAACAGATTGTGGTAAATAAAAAGAATTAAAAAAATTGGCAAGTTCATATGACCAAGTAATTAAATTATTAACGATGTTTTTAAAAGGAATAAACCGGATGATGACTTTAAGTGTATAAACTGTTTTGTTGAAGTAAAATAGTTTTAATCTTTTAAGTTTAGAGTAAACTTGATTTATTCATTGTATGTTGAATATTTTACTAAAATGTTTTATACAGTTCGAGAAATAATGTTCCCACCTCCCAGTCTATCCAATACAGTGGTATTTTTATGTACGAATATCCAAATATTGTTTGACAGTAAAATAAATTGTGTTCGCAGAAATAGTTCCAGTAACACATTGAGCTTGGTGGACCGTGTTCCATAGAAATGTTTAAATCCGCAAATACTGTCACGAACACATTTTTGTGATGGTCCGTTTATTTTATTTAAACTTTTTATTCAAAATATATTGCAATTTATTTCCATTACACAGTGTTCCAAGTACACAATAATCGGTGAACTTTTAAAAGTGATATAATGTATTATCGAATTTGTTATCCCACTGAAAAAGGTTAATCGAAAGAGAAAAATATGGAAATCAGTGGAACCTTGACGGGATCTGATTTTCCGTTACTTGAATATGACATTTTTATAGAAATATCACGTTAGATTTTGAGACGGTTCGCTGGTATGAGGGTGCGAGGCTTGTCAACAGCGATAACGCAATTGACAAGCCTTGCAACTGTCAAGTCGCTAGGTCTATTTCCATTAGGAATTGTTTTTCCGTATTGACAGTGCTACTTGTTTTTCCCACGTGTTATGTGTAGGTAACTGCTAGGAAATGGGAATTCTTGACAATTTCACGGTCCCGGGACATGAGACCGCCTACTATCAAAGTCCCGTTACTTCGCGGGATATCGAGATATTAATGAAAAAAACTGAATTGAGTTCATTTCTTGTGATACTTTGTAATAAAAGGCAATTTTTTAGTAAAGTTTAGCATTTGTTAAACAAAATTAAAATGTTACTCTTTAACGTTACTCTCGTTACTAAAAATGTACCAGCCTGTAAAACAGATTTTGACTCTTCCGGCGGTTGAGGTCTTTTCGCAGGTGTCTGTCAAGGACCGTAACATTCGATGCTTTGCATGAAATTAGTTTCGAATATAACGTTTTTTATAGCTTTGCTACATTTTTGATGATTTAGGTATATATTTTATGTTTTGAGTATCTGTAGCAATAATAATTATCCATAAATATTAGTTTACGTTTACTATATATACGTCTAATCTACTTCTGAAGTAAACAAAATCAAGTAATTTTATATATTTATACCAGTTGTTTGGTACCCATAATTCAAGCTCTGCTTAATTTGGGACTAGATGACGTTGTGTGTAAGATGCCCGAAAAAAAAAAAAAGTGTGTATTATATTATAAACTTACATAAAATGTATCTGCGTCGTCGTGTTTACGTAAGCGCCGCTACAATGGTAACACCACACTACCCTTATATCTAAATATCACCTCATAAATAAAATCGACAGCTGATTGAACTGACCAGCCACAATCATAATCCAAACATCACATCACAACTAATATGACTATGCGTCCAACTTATTTACTGTGTTGTGTCCTTAGTATTTACACAGTAGAACAAGTAATTATTCAATAAACTAATAATTAACGCTAGGATCTCTCAATAACTTAAAAAATGGATTATAATAACACACCCTTAGCTATAAAGAGCATATATTCTAAGTACTACTTTTTGTGAAATATGTATGATCAAGAGAGTATTGTATGTATGTACATATGTGTATGTATGTTGTAAGTATACCATACATATAGTTAAAATCTTACACTTCATTCCTATGGTAACAAAGATAGGTATATGGAATCAATAAAATAAATTTACATTCAATGCTCGGCTTACCGGCTTTTGTTAAATATTTCTATTATGCAGACAAAAGACACGAAAATGCACTTTCAACCCTCACAAAAGAAATACATATAAATGTAAACAAAACATGGTCTCTCTGCCACCGTCTTTAATATGTAGTCCTATCTTTGGGTTTGTGTGGACATTTTAATATCGTCACAACAGAGGCAATTTGAGCAGTTGCTGACCACATCTTGTGTAATAATGCGAGCTGTTTTGCCGTCACATATAATACAACAAAACAGGGACTCGGTTCAACCTCCACAAAGCTAATATGTTGCTTACACACACAATTTAAGGTCTAGGGATGACAAGCTAAATGAGAGATTTTTTATATTGCAAATGAAATTTCTGTGTTTTAGATTGATAATTAAAATTAGATGTATGTCTTGGTGTGTGTGAGAATGTTATTTACACAGATTTTTGTATGTTTATGGTCATCGCGTGGTCGAAAAAGAAATAAGGTTCATTATTATTATTTTTAATTTATTAATGATTTTCTGCCCTTCTGCTTCATATAAAGTTTAACTATGCATAATTACATACTGCACGGTTCGTAGATTTTTTGTAAAAAGGGTGGAAAGTTTTTTGCGTCAAGTATTATTAATAATAATTTATAGATTTTGTGATAAATTACAATTTGATATTAACTTAGTATTATTACAGGTCGAGGCTATTAATCTACTGCAATAGTGTAGCAAAAACATAATCTAGTTACACGTAAAATGTATATTCATGGTAATTTTTAATAGAGTTACTTTGGTTGGATCTGAAAGAACAAATTCGCAAAAAATAAAATAAAAAAAGAACAGGTATTAAAAGCAAAAATAAAATTATTTGCCTGACAGAGATGACAGTATTTTTTTTATTCAATAAAGAGTTTTGCAATTGTATATGGTGTTCTACATCCTGTTTAAAATTAATCTCAATTTCTTTTTTGTTATGATTTGTATTCAATATCTTTTTAGTTCATTAATTAAGTTACGCGAATTCTACACTAAAAGGTAGGTAATGGGCATTTAAATCCCATTACCTACCTTTTCCATTCCCATTCAATCCACCGATAAGAATATGAAGTTATAAAATAAGCAAAATAACAAATATATTTTGCTGCGATTTATGTAAAACTTTCGTACGTTTACGTAGTTAGTACGTAGTTTAGCTTTTAATCTGACAACACCGGCGAGAAATAATTTTACCTCAATTAATGATGGTGAAATAAATCACGCATCTTACCCATGGCTGAAGTTTGGTAATTATATTCAATACTTCAATATTCCCCGTTTCAAGTTGGGCCCGCTACTGAAATTAATCAAGTTTGTTCCACATTTCATTAGAACTTCGAGAACACTAGCTAAGTATCTGTATCTCGTATGAATGTGGTATAAACAAAGAGATTCTAGGAGCTTATCATGGTTTATACCACATTCATACGATTCATGTTTTCTATTAACAGCTAGCAGCAAACAGCTAGCCTTTAAAAGGTTTATAGATATATTTTGTTGAATGGCAAAAAACATATCGTTATAACATAGAAGACACAATAGAATCTTGTTTCAATTAAAAACAAAAATAAGAAGATTAGAAAGAATGCGAAACACTCTCAAACAAATGACTTGAAATAAATTTCGTAAAATCTGATCGCGTTAATAGTAGTTGTCAAAGTTAGTTTGCACTAGCACTATGTTCAGTAATTTTACTGTTATTGGGTAAGCACGCTGTTTTTGTGTTTTTAGGCTTCCGTAGTTCACGACTCTGAACTCTTATAGTTTGGTCTTGACTGTCTGACCGTCCTCGACATACCTTCCAAACGGTAGGGCCTTTTCACACGTACCACAACCACACCACGACGCAGCGACAAAATGTGGTTGCGATGTGGTCGCGACGTGGTCGGGTGCATATTTCCTATAAAATTAATTATGCAATTTACACGTTTACATTTTGCCGCAGTTTATGGACCACGTGTATCATACTACCAAATCGCGATCACATCGCAACCACATCGCGATGGAAACGCAACTTCAGGCGGCACCGCGAACTAGCGACCGGCCACAACGCAACTGCAAAAAGCTGCAGCGACACTATTCACATGGAACCACATTTTGTCACTGCGTCGTGGTGTGGTTGTGGTACGTGTGAAAAGGCCCTTAGTTAGTGACAAAATATGAAACTTTGCATGGATATGTGTTTTTATAACATCGAAAAAGTGCTAAAATAAAATAATAAAACTTTTTTTTTTATTTGGGATATCTCTCCTACACGTCCATCACGAGTTCGTTTATAACTTTGAGAGGTTGCTAAGGCAATTTTTGATTTAAGTATCCGTTTGCAAGTTATTCAAATTTGAAGCACATTTTTTTTTGATAAAACAGCGCGTTGACGTAATAAAACATGATCTAAAAAATCGTGTTATTAGTTCACCTAATGAATCAAATTTCGTTTAATTCGGTTCAGTACTTTTGACGTGAAAGCGCAACAGATAGACAGACAAAATTACTTTTGCATTTACATTAGTGAAATCTTTTTAAATGTATTTATTTTATGGCATATTGTTTGTTGGAAACAATAATAAAGTAATATATTCTTGTTTCCTGAAAATTACCGTGTAAATATTTTGTATTATATATATGATTCCTAACCAAGCAATAATTAGACAATCTACACTCGGTTCCAAAAATAACGGGTCAGTCACATAAACCCGAATATCTCCCGAACTACGTATGCCATCCTAATGAAACGAAGACTGTTCAATTGAGAATTTAATTATACAGATAAAAAATAAAATAAAACTTAGTTACACCCACAATATTAATCTTAAATTAAAAAAAAACTAAAGTAGTCATATTTTTCTTAAGATTACATTTTTTTTATGATTGTTTTTTTGCTGTTTTTCAGTAACCGAGAAGGCGTGTGGTTTTTGCTCAGTTCGAGTCTGATATCAGTAGGTGGTATCCGGATAGATACCTTAAAACAAGGCAGAAAGTAGGTACTGGATGTCTACAAGAAATAATAAGGAATCAGTTAGTTTAAAAGAAACCCTGAAATTATTTTGAAAGTTTCGTTAATTACTACTTACTTAGTCTAGCTATTATATTGCATTAAAATATTTCCATCCCTAATCATCATATAAATATCGTAAGAGACGACTAAAGAGTAAGATACGCAGGGCAACATCACTATAAAGAGTAGGAAACCTTTAAACATACCACCCCGTTTAACCAAAGTATAGATCAAACCTCTTTTAAGAGAAAGGTCTGTGTTCAAGGAAATTGATGTCATGTGATTTCTCATCACAAATGGCTTAAAGCCGTATTAAAGATAAAAACATTATTTGTTAACAGAACGTGTTTGATGTGCAAAGTTATGACATTTGTAACTGTTTGTTTTATGTAATATCACGAGAACAGTCTGTCTGTTTACCAAACAATGTTATTGAACAAACAACTTTGATTAATATGATACTAACTATTGATATAAAAGTCGAGCTCAATTACTTATTGTTATATATCTGTGAGCTATGTATTAATACTAGTTTATGCGGTTATCGCTGCTCCACCCGCATGTTTGTAGGTTATCGCAATAAAGTGGAACATATATGTTCAAGAATAAAAGCTAAATTTTCATTAAAATCAATGCAGCAGTTTAGCCGTGAATTGGCAGATCTTTTGAATTCTGCTTCTTTTTCTTGGCGTTTAGGTGATAAACGCAACAAGTCGAAAAAAAGAAAAAAAAAATTCAGCCCAGAACGCGGCCACTTTAACACCATTGTCGGTGGCAGCCATTCTTGCAAAGGTGTCATGATCCTACTAATATTTTAAACGTGAAAGTTTGTGAGTATGTGTGTATGTGTGTATGTTTGTTGCTCTTTCACACAAAAACTACTGAACGGATTTGGATGAAACTTTACAGTAATATAGCTTATATATCAGAATAACACATAGGCTACTTTTTACTGCAATAATCGAGATAAACGGGCGAAAGCTAGGTTATTATAAAAATATATTAAATCGTAGATGTCAAAATGTATCACTGTTTATCTCCTGTCAAAACTTCACAGGTTGCTAGGCATAACAAACTTGCATAGTAACCATAATGATATACGCGGGTAACACCGCGGGGCGCAGCTAGTTAATAATAAATTCATAAAGTAATCAGTTAATTGGAAGTTCTTACAAAAGCTGTCAATTGATTTTGAGTTTGGACTTTATAAATACTAGTTAAACAAGAAATACAACAATTTTGTTAAGTCAATTGTTAGCAACTGACATAAGTTGTCATTTGTCTTTTGCAACAATATATTGTCAACAAGATACGTTGTCAGTATTCCCGAGATATCCCAACTTGAGACCTTAACGTTCGATTCTGATAGTACGACGTCTAAGCCGTTATGCTGTTTATTATTCACACACTGCCAGGGATTGCATACGTACAGTTTATTGATCTTGGTGTACACGGGTAATAGTGAGCTTGTGTTACTCAGACAAGCTTTTCTATCAATTTTTATAAATAATAAAACCATATAACAGTTTCTAAAATATCTTAAAATTTTATGAAAACATTTGTTAGTCAATCAATCACGCCTTCATTCTAAAAGGATTTTGTTGTAAGAAGGAACACAAGTAGAGATTGGAATGACTAGACATTGGGTATGATTTATAATTCTTTTGAAGTAAAACGATTTTCTAATTAAAACATTTAGGTTGTATTCAAACTGCTTGAATTTCGGCAAAGTATAAAAGAGATCAGAATATCTGACAAAGTTCCTTGAGTATTCAATGTCTTTCTTAAACCTGTTTTACATAAATGGGTATATATTATCCTCTTTAGAACTAATATCATAAATGTAAACAATGTTAATAAACATATTACAAAGACCCCTTTGCTTGTCGCCCTTGATATAATCTCAAAGTCTACATCGTGTTGGGCAATCGTTGAACCCTTCAGAACTACTATGTTTACAGTGAGTCTTTATAGCTACAAGAATACGTTCCAACTTATAGTAATATAGTAAGATTTAATAACTGAATACATTTGATCTGTGTCATCAACCGCATATTAATATGTGTTTAGAATATTAATATCATTAGACAAGATACGGATACGGGTATATATATATCATACAATATTATTATAAGTAACTCCTCGTTGGTGTAGTGGTTAGCGTATGCTACTGCTAAGGAAAAGGTCTCTTACCCGATTCCCGGGTTTAGTCAAGAATTATTATTGAGATTACCTGACTATAGAAATGCTTATAACTGCCCGGAGTTCTGAAGTTGGGATCTTAATCCCTGTGTTACGTCGACGTCGGTCCGATCTCTTTCAATTCACAACGGATTGTGAAAATGGTGGAACAAAGAGTGTACCTTAGTTTGCGCACTCATTTGTGCACTATAATATCTAGTGCGTCTGGTCTACGTAGAGACTGGATGGAAATAATTCTTTGATAACTACTCAAAGGATAAAAAAACTCTTAAGCATTCATATGGTAAAATGCCTCTGCACAATAGTAATAGAATTTCTTTCTGCCCATATATTTCATTTTTATAGTAGGTAATTCCTATAGTGACATCAGATATTTGGTTCTTAAAGTGATATTGAGCTTCTTATAATAAAACGCTACTCTCGACTGCATATTTTATTAAAATCTTCTTCTGTAACATACACCAGAGTCCTATCAAGAATGGGAAATTACGTATATTGGTGTACTATTAAGTTAATATTCAAAATAAAAATAAATATAAATTAAAATTAATATATTATATTATTAACCGACGAAAAAAACGGAGGAGTTTCTTAATTCGACGCGTATTTTTTTTTATGATTTTGATAATTCTTTTTTTCATAGGAAAGGATACACTCCGGAGTTGGTCCCACATACATGAGTAAATAGAATTCCAACCAACAATAAGGGTAGAAAAACAGGGCATGATGGATCACTTATTGTTACTTATGATCATGAATAACTTTTTATAGGGCATTGCGATTTCGATAATTCGTCCCATATAAAATAAAAAAATATTCATCCTTAAGGATAGGAAAATAAGGGATGATTGATATCTCACTGATCATACGGAATTTTTTAGATTAGATGGATCAAAAAGGATTTTCCAAGAGTTAATAGCTGAAGTAAGAAACTTTTTAAAAAATGTAAAAATATGCATGTTTTATTTAGTACATGTAAGTGCAAAAAATATTAGATGAAACGTTTTGATGATGAAATGAATGAACGCAAACAAATAAGCCGCCGAAAAACTGAAAAGTACAAAATAATAAACTATTATTACTTAATCTTAATAACTAAACTTCTTAAAGTAATGTAGGCGTAACTATATAATTTTGAGTGCCTGCCAAACAAACAAATAATAATTTCATAAAGTGTGATGACACGCCCTTATTTGTTAATTTGATATAGTTTTTTCTTTATAGTAAAATTAATTTAGTTATCTTTTTGCATTAATCATCTTTTGGCGCCGACTCAAAATTATTTTGGTATGCTTACATTAGTTTAAGAAGTTCGATATTAAGGTAAAGTAATAATAGGTTAATATATTATTCTGATTTTCAGTTTTTTCGAAGGTTGCATTTTTTGCTAAAAAAGTACGTAATATGTTGTGTAATATGTTCTAATTATTTTACAAAGAAAGCCGTTAATGAATACCGTTTCAACATAAAATGTGTGCGTAAAAATATATCTAACAAACATAAATGTGTTTTAAGAACTTATTCATAAAACATAGATATGTCGAACCCTCATTTTATACACGATACAATTCAATCTCCATTCCGGTCAGTGACGTATTTACCCACGAATATTGGGGGACGTTTGTGGAGGTCGAATAAGGGTCATTCAAGGATGTAATTTATAAAACTTTTTTATTACTTTTCAAAAGTTCACTCGCCTTGAAAACATATTCTTAGGTAGACAAAGACAGACCAACTAAGAAATAGAGTTGTTTTAATTTGCGTTAATGTTCGTTGACTACCTACACACCTTTATATATCAAGATATGTGTAAGTGAATCTTTATTAATCACTGATAGACTGCCGTATATAAAACTTGTGTGTAGAAACGAATGTCGTGTCCCTCCAGTACAAAGGGAGGATTTTCCGCAAAGTGATCGTGCCTGGCGTGCCACGGCCTAATGGTTGCTGTTGGGCAGTTGTATGTATGCTGATCGGCGCGAGAATCCCCATATCGCGATGCAGGATTAGTAGTTTCTTCGTATGGTTCGTTTCTCCGTTGTTCGATGTCTCTTAGATGGAAGGTGCTGTAGTATGTTTTTGTTTGCACTGTTTGGTAAGTAGTACTACGTGATAGTAGTAGATGTGTTCAAAAATAGAATAACAAACTAGTGTAACCTTAATGTTAAAGAAACTATGTCTTCGTATTTTCGAGGAACTGACAGAGGTAGAGTTTTAAACAATCTCAATCTCAGTCACGTCGAAAAGAAAAATTACAAGTTGTCCATTTGTTTACATGATATTTTAAAACAGTAACAAAAAGGACAATGACAAAAACACCATGAATGTATGTAATGTCCGCAGAGCCGAGCGGGCATTGCTCTTGATTTGACAAAAACGAGTGAAGCACCCTCGAGATTCGCCGGCGAGATTGCTTTCATTTTATGGGTGCTCCCTTACTACGATTTATTGTTTAAACAGAAATGTGTGGGCTAGTAAAAAATAGATGATCGAGGTTTTATTGAGTGCATCGTACTAGACTATTTAAAGTCGTATAAAAAATAATTAAAGAAACAGAAAATTTGATTCATATTACAAGAGCTATCTGAACTATAAGTTATAACAAAAATGTTAACTTTTGTACCATTTATATAAGAAAATTTTATATATGTGGTGACTCCCGCTCTGGCTCGGTTACCGGTTGAAAGCCCTTAGCGCTCACCGTAAGTCCGCGTAAGACTGTAGAGGCCATCTGAGGCCAACAGTCATACATCGCACAAAAATAAAGGCTCAACTGGTGCAAAGGATGTCTATTGCAATTTAGCGAGGCAACGTCACCAGTAGGCCAGTATCAGAGGCACTTTTGCGCCGGGAACGATACAGGGCGGGTTGACTCATCTTGAAGCACTTTTAAGCTTGACTTGTCAGAGAATTGTAAATGAAGCGAATTGTGTAAATTAAAATAAGTTGTATGTTGTAAGTGAACTATTGATGAAAATAAATATTATATTTGTTCAATATTATGTGACCACTTCACATGGGTCATCTATTATAAAACTTTATGGCAACTCAAAAATCACCAATTATTTGTGCTCTATTGAGGTAGGAGCATACTTTTTTGATACATATTTTGGGATGAAGTAAGTAGTAAAAGCTTGGAGAGCAGATCTGGATCAGAGAGTTTAATGAAATTCAGTATGTAAAACAGAAGATTTTTTGTTACAACAGAAGAACATGGCAGCAACAAAGTAATGCTAGCTCAAAATTAACAATACTTTAAAATATTTACGAGTCTATCATATGCAACCTAAAGAAAGGTATTTGAGATTACTGAGACAAGTAAGCTGTTTCTTAGAAATAATATAATTTCTCAATACTACATTATATTAATGACATTCACACGACATTCTGATCTTGAACTAAGCCTGCACCTGTCTAGTGAAAAATCATTTTTTGAGACATTTCTAATTACATGTTCATTTACATTCAGTCACAGAATAAGTGATCGTGCTTATCACACAAATATTTGTACTGGGTAAGATTTGAACTCACGACCTCTGGCTTAGCGTGCAAGGCCACTAAAAAAAAAGCCATTTCCTTATATACCCATTTATTACCAATAACTATGAATTTTTAAGACATCAATTCTATTAGTAGAGGAAACACATTCTCATTCCAAACCACGCGTTAAAGTTTGTCACGCGTAACAAACAAATAGTACTGTATGAATATTCTTTGAAGTGTAGTTAACAATAAGAAACCTCAATACCTTACCGAGTTAAGGATAGGTTTTAAGTATTTGCGATCCTTTCAGGTATTCACACATAATATTAGCGGGGATTTCCGAGACTCATAAACTTACGCTATCTGGTTTATTTATTACTTAGAAGTAGGTCTGCGAATGGTGGATTATACGTTTTAACTTCTTTGTAACACGAATAGGTTTTATCCATGACTTTACTAGTTTTGTTGTAATTTTTTATTTCAGTATGTGTCACTTGGAAACAGTTGTTTCCTGACAAAGTGACAAAATTGACAAATTTGACAAAATTTCATTCAAATTACCTTAAATGTGTAATATAAAACATACAAACTTAAATTCGTATCTATATAAAATATTGTTTAACATTAGTATAAGTCAACTCTACTAAAGGATTATGTTCGGGCTGGACTAGGCGATTGGGCTTGGCGGGTCTAAGCCATGCTGACATTGGGATAATATATGTACAACAGTTAGTTTGTAGGGAAGGGAGAAACTATCTATTAAATAATATTAATTAGTTTTTTCGTTGGATTATTGAGTATAATTGTCTCTGACTTTGTGTAATATGTTAGAAAACTTTGGAGGTCAAGTTTCACATAATGAAAATTGATTTCCAAAGTTTTCATGCCAAAGAATCTCTCATTTGTATTTTTATACCGACATAACGTTTGTGATGATCTAGTAATGTGACGCATAGGGGCAGGATTTTTTAAATATTTTTTCTTCTAATAATAATATTTCACCACATTCACACAACGCCTTCTCGTCCCAAGCAAAGTAGGGCTTCTCCTATGGATAGTACCTACTCATCGCCATACTGATATAAATACTTGTACACTTTATTTTTGTAAATAAATACTCATACATCTTAATACAGGCATTTTTTGCTTAAAAGGAGGGTCCATCATTCATTATACGTTCATTGTACATTTGTTAACGCAAATAAACTATTTTTAATTGAATTGAATACATGGAAAAAACAAAAACTCCGAAAGCATATAACACTATTCTACACTACATTTATTATCTGAAGAAATTCTGAAAGAAAAAGGAACATCGTACCTACATATGTGCAAAAATTGTAGCAGAATAATTATACTAAAAAACTTTCATTAACTTAATTTATTACGTAACCGTAAAAAACATGACAAGTACATTACATGATTTATGTTTTCATGTAAATAACATAATAATATTTACTATCTAATAAAATGACCCCTAAAATATATAGGTATATTAATGTTGGTGAGAAAAGTAAACTTCGAGAACAATGTTATAACTTTCCCCTTACCCTTCGCAAGGTCTCGTGTATGATGGAAAGCTTATTGTTATTACCAGATATAATCTAATTCAGTTAGCAAACAAAAACGCGCCAACTTCTTCGCCTTCTTTTCACTTTTCTTTGAATTTCATTTTCATAGAACGCTCCTCAAAATTGCGTACTTATTGTTATTACCAAATATGAATTAAATCGGTCCATAAATTGCCCAACAATCTTCCCCGTTTATCTTGTTTTCGTTCCTCTTATATTTTTATTATTATATTACTTTATTTAAAACATGTAAATAAAATATTAGTTGTAGTTATTATTGATAACTATTGTTTTAATTAGATTATATTGTTTTTTATTGATTCCTTTTATTTTTTGAGCGTGTCCTGAAAAATCATCTTACTAGGCCGCCATAGTGTAAGAGTCGTTATACTTTCTGCATTCGCAGTGAGTGTGGTGGCCACCACTTTTGGATTCTACTCATTCTTTCCATCAGGAGTAGAGTCATTTTGGCAGGCGTCAATACAAAATAATTCAAAATTGTGATATCAGAAAACTCATTTTTGACAAAATAATATGACTGGTTACAGTTAACTGACAATTAACTAATTCCTCCGTCATGTTTATTTACTAAATAAAAATGACAATTTACTTGTAGTCTAAGTTGGTTGTGTCCTACACTGTAATAAAGGTATCATCATCATCATCAACAATCCATAACTTCCCACTGCTGGGCTCGGATCTCCTCTCAGGAGAGGGTTCTCCTCCCACGCTGGCCGAGCGCGGGTTGGATACTAGCATGACACGTTGTGATTTCGTAAATATTGGCGTTGGATGTTTTTAAGCAGCCGTAAGGCCTCCAAATAAGCGTTACGACTGTTACCTTATGATAAGAACCGGGACCGATTGCTGAACGTGACCTCCGAATCACGGAAACGCTCATAGCATATCTTAACTTCTCGGTGGCGCAGTGGTAGCGTAAGCGACTGCTGTGCTTGAGGTCGATTCCCGGGTCGGACTAAATGTTTGTGTGATCCGTAAATATTTGTAAATATTTTGGAGTTTGGGTGTTTTCTATGTATAATATGCAGATATTATACTGATCGCAAAATCGTTGCCTATCCTGAGTGGTTGTTTCCAGTCACTTAAGGACACTTTGTTATGTACGCTTCAATATAATGGTATATGATACTGAAGTTCTACAATGATAGTGTGTATAATAATTTATATGAAAATTTTAATATTATTCACGCAATTAATCACATAGTCTCTAAGTACAAAGTGAAAACTTTCACTCTGCGATGGAGAAGACAGTCTTTATTCAGTGCGACAAGCATGAAATGGGCGGGTCTAGCTTTCTATACTTTTCTCAAACTTCAACAGGAGCGTAAAAAGTTTTTACAGGACCGATTTCCATTAGATAAAGGATATACGTACTCTCTGATCGATCTTTCGACGCAGTCACCCTTTTCGCGAATGCTCAAAAAAAGGTAAAAAGAAAAATATTTCATAAAACGTTTCTATATAGGGTCGCTCTCTCCTTATTTTCCGGTTAATATAAGTTTGGGTTTGTTAGAGCACATTAAACTGTAGCGGTCCAGCGGGAACCATTGCGTAAGAGAAAAGTAAATTTGTGTACATATGATACAACGGTTTACGTCTATTGTTGTAGTGAAAGGAAACTTTTTGTATATTGGCATTTCGATTGTTAGGTAAAATATTTTCGTTTTTCTTTTACTTGAAGGAAAGGGTGGCTGGAATGGTGTTTTTAGAATTTATGTAACATTAAGGAATTTAGTTTGAAACCTTAAACTAAGTGCCACTAATTAATCATAAATAAAGTTAAAGATTTTTTTACTTTATGAATATGAAAGCATAATATACGGGACTTACATCAAAAAACTATTTTAAAGCATTTTTCAATTTACGTCCGTAAGGAGTAGGCAAATTTTATTTAGAATAACTTCGTTCCACACACACCGTACAACAAACCCCGCGGGACTCGGCTAATAAGTAACAAAATTTGTGCTAAGATTTTTATTTATAAGATCAAGCTTAAAAGGTGTACTGTACGCTAACCATTTTTTATCATTTTTAAGATCGTTGTACATCTTTTTAAATATTTATGTATGATTATAAACTCAAACATTTCTCCATTCGGAGTATTTTCGTATAACAACTCGCTACTTCCTTCTATCTTTACTTGATATGTAAATGTAAGTCTTGAACTTGTTTTGTTTAGTATGAAAAACCAATTAAATTCGTCAGATTTCTTTAATAAATAGAAGGAATCAGCTACAGTGCTTCTTAAGAAGTCCCCCTGATCTTCAATGACTGCCATCATAAATTAGAAAAGTTGTTAGCTCACGTTTTCTGTTAATAAATGTTGACTCACAATGGTCTAATTAGTGATAGATAGTCAAATTCGTGAAATAGTTTCTGCAAGTAATTTGGAACTGAGCAATAGTTCTTTTTGTTTTTGGCTAGAAACGACAGTAACTTTTACATCTCGTAATATTTCTGGTTAGGTACGTACCACAATCTTTGCCAAAAATATATAATGAAGTTAGAGTCTGAGTAGAGAAGTTATAGTCTGAGTTTGCATCGTTATTTAACTGTATAATGAAGGTGTGAAGTACTTCTTTTCTTAGTGTGTGTGAAAATATTCAAGGATCATGACCACTACCTTAGTATTTTGGTTGCTCCGAATCGAACCAACCGATTAATCTACTTTTTATACCGTAATACGAATATGGTAGATTATGCGGGTAATCCGGGAGTCATATAACTTAGTCATGCTTTTATTCAAAGTTAAAAGAATGGAGTTTTCCTTAACAATAAAATATATTTACAAAAGATAAAATGGTCTATATCACGAAAAATATCAGTTAAGAATCAACTGGTGGTTTTTAATCCTGTAAGTTATGTTCTAACCACCAAAAAATGACGCAGTAGCCCAGTAGGAAACTATTATGATTTTGAAGTATGAGGTTTAATAATGAAGTATAACGCTTAAGGAAACCGTTGTACATTGTAAGAAATTGATTAGTATTTATTTAATTTCATAAATTTCTATTGGAAATCACTGCAAATACTTACTGGTCTGCAAACTAGATACTAAGTAGAATTCACAACACGAATCATACTAAAAACACATCCTTGCTTTTTTATAAACGCTTAATGATTTTATAAGTTTCAAATAGATATAAGGTATAATCAGTATAAATCCAGAGTGCTATTAATGTTGATGTCGTATTTTGATGTCATTTCGGCACTCCAAACTTTCACTGTTGAAATTTGAGGTCGTCAAAACAATTATGCCACTTATAAGTTGTGAAATGTTGAATTTTAAACATTTAAACATTTTAAAATTAAAAATCTGTTGTTTATAATGCAAATGGAAGACCTATTAGTTATTGTTTCTTTAATGAATAATTTTCTACCTACATACTCTACCCCATATCTCCATGAAGGGATAGAAATGGTATTGATATATACCATTGATAGTCCTCAACACTTTGAGAACTTTAAGCTTAGTCCCACTTTCGTAGTATCTAAGGTTATTGCCGTTAATCGGGTATTGGCATCAGATGAATGAGAAATAGAGAGTAAAGTAAAATTTAAAGTATTTTTAAGGAAATATAAATTAAATCATAATGGTAAGTAAGAGATATTTCTTCATCATCAACAGCCTTATTAATAGTTCACCGCCAGATATTGACCTCTGGTTAAAGGCAGGTTAAGGGCATATTGTTTCTAAACATTGAATAAAAAATTGGCCACAATGGTAGGTAGATTTAAAATCGTGTCCTATAGAAAATTGTAATGTTAACTTCATCCTCCTAGCCATTATTCCCAAGTTTATTTGGGGTCGGCTACTAATTCAACCGGTTTTACCTGAATTTCAGTTTTTAGACGGAGCGACTGGCATCGGACCTCCGCAACCCTAAGGGAGAACTGAAATTAGAAGATTGAACTAGTTGTCAGTATATTTGAGGGCACTGACTTCCCAATAACGATTGCCATAGGTGTTCATGACAACCGGGACCGACGGCTTTACGTGCTCTCCGAGGCACGGGCGTGAATCATCGCCAAACTTCCAAACTCCGGGCAGCTATTAGGAATTTCCTAGGAAAATCCCAAAAACACTTTTTGGCCCGACCCGGGATTTGAACCCGAGACCTCTTGATTAGCAGTCGCATACGCTAACGACTAAACCAACGAGGCAGTACAATTGTAATGTTAACTTATTATTTCTTTATTTTTGTACGAAGTTTTCTAAGTGAGTGCATTTTACAACTCCTAAAATAAAACAGTTATTAAAACCGCTATAATTTTCCTTAAAAGGTCAATATAAGGAATACTATCATGATTTTTAGAGCTGGCCGTTTATTTTTAGAGGCGGAGACGACCCTGTTTTGTATAAAAAATGCGCTCAAGTTGAATAACTCATAAACGGATACTTAAATCGAAAAATGGTTTTAGAAACCTCACAATATTTTTAAAAGACCTATCTAATGAAACCCCACACGATGGGGTAGACGCGAGAAAATAAATCATCCCCACTTTACATGTACCCCAAATAAAAATATTTTTCATAATTTGATTGTAGCACTTTGTCCACGTAATTACAACATAGCACCAACCGATTCCGAGTCATGAACTACCGAACCCTAAAAATGTAAACAATAGGTTAAGGAGGCATGGGTCGTGTACATGAAATACAAATTGGCTTTTATTAGAAAACGATAAACATTTTGACCTGTACCGTTTAACAGTGTACAACAAAAATACATTTTACTTAACCAACGCTGTAATTCCTGCAATAGAATGAATTCATGACTGACAATTATACTCTTGCGGTACCAAGTTATACAATTAAAATAATGGCTCTCAAGTTTTTGAAACTTCGGAAGTAATTAATTCTATTTTTCTACTTCGAAAAATTTAACTCTGTTTTTAAATGTGTTTCTGTATCTTCTAAACTATTGTAGGATTCAATTAAATTTTCTCATAGCTTTTAAATATGGTTAATCAGAAGATCTAACGTAGTGTTCCATTGCAAATAGTCCAAATTTTAGTCTCATATTTCATTCACATGACACAGGAACGGTGATCTAATCGAGGCACCATATTTTTTGATAAATTCATTATAAAGTAATATTAATGCACATGTACAGTCTATATAAGCAAGACAGTGCTATTGACGTTTCAATTCGAGAAACGCATTTTCTTTAAGGATCCAAAAGATGTGAAAAACGATCGGATCATCACTCGAATGCTACGTCATCCCGACGGTCTGCGGGTTTTGCAAATAAGGATAAAATGTTTTCGGCTTTGTCGGAAGCAATTTTTCCTCTAGATCGTTATAACATTCTGGCTACCAACTTACCTACATAAACATGATTTGGTACTGTTTCGGTTTTGTTTACTTGGTGCGGCACAAAAGGTTTGGGACGAGTAAATGGAAAATAACGTGGGTATACAGGTTATTTGCACTATATTGCGAGAGGTCTAAAGTAACTCTAAAGGCTTTTAAATGAATGCATTTAATATTGTTCGTAAAGGTTCTCCAATACAAATAATTTATGATTTCAGTTATCAACGTAAAAGTTAGTATTTTACTCAGGATTAGATTATAGTTATTAGAGGTAGTCTGTATAGGCGTGTTTTGCAGAAGTTTTGAGCATCACCTAAAGAGTTTTTGTGGAAACACGTAGAATGTGGTTTAAGCCTATTTTGATGCTGTTATTTCTTTCACCTACGTATTTTTTACGATCGATAATATATTTCTCAATGTCTTTCGCAACATACAACTCAAGAATATTACTGCCTACACAATAGCCCTCTTGGCACAAGTACTATTCAAACTGTTTCTCCGTATAGGTCTCAATCGGTTTCTTAGACGCTTAAGCTCTTTTGTATTACAAAAGAAACCTATTTGGAATAAATCCTCACTTTGTTGTCGGTACTCAGTAAGGCTTTTGTTGATCTACCTGGATATACTCGTATGTCTTTCAGAAAGGGTGTCCATTTCACGAGAGTATTTAAAATGCTTCTCTAAGTAATACATAGGATTAACTTGAGTAAAAAAACTTATTAACTAATTAGTCAAGAACAAATCTGATACTAACAAGTTGTTGTAATGTACTCTTAAAGAAGTGTTCTTTATTATAATATTTTGAGAGATACACCCCTGTTTAAGAAGTAAACTAATAATTGTAGTGCTATTAAACGATATTAATTTCTTAAAGTGATAATAAGACACATATTTCTGGAACTCGATACAGAAACTCGGGTTTAAGGGATGTAATCAAGTAAAATGGTTTGGTGTAGTAAAATTTCAGTGTTATTTCTCGGATAGCACTTCGTTATTTTAATTGTCGGCTGGCCAGTCTAATGAAAACTCATTTCCCTTAACGTTATAACAGTACTTTTAGAAATGATGGAGTAAAGTTCACTGAGAGGTACGGCGGACACTGAGATGGAAGGGCGGCAAGACTTATACATATTTAATGTTCGCTCAATAGAAACATTAACTGCACATAAATGGAGAAATAAAACACAACGCAAATTCAAGGTTTTTATTACCAAGTTTCAAATATTCATCGAGTTCTGGAAGAATGAAAGTAGAATTTGGATAAATATAATAGCAAATATTATATTTGTACTGTGGTTTTGAAATGTGAAAAGTCTAGACGTTAGATAACTGTTCACTAATAAAAAATGATAACGTAAAACATAAATCTATTATCTATGACGACTAACTGACCGCAGAACCTTATCTTTTTTTTGGATCTTTAAAGGGGAAAAGAACAAATGTTTATCTATCATAACGGCCAAAGGCTGTTATGATAGATAAACATTTGTGTAAAAAAAGAACTTATTTCGTCTTCATTCACGTTTTGAATCTGTCTTCTACTATTAAAGTAACTTGCAAAAGCATTTCCACAGATTGCAATCTAAATAATTAAATAACTCTATTAGGTCGAAATATGATCTTTATCAGGCGGTGCGCCCGTCCGACGTCTTTCTAATGAGATTTTCTTTTCTTTGCCGTCTCAGACTGAGGGTTCCAACACCAATTATTTTTGCATCATAATCAATTTCTTTATCCAACACTTTTTTTTCTTAATTAAATAAGCAATGAGGGGGATTTAGAATCTGGACAATGAACAACTTAATAAAGGCCTTACACCACGACCGCAACACTTTCATCAAAATAAAGTGAAGACTTTCAGAAAGGGAATTTATTACAATAGCATCTAAACTGTAATTTGGATGAAATAAAACCAACAATTTCGTTTGAGCTTTATTTATGTACGCCGAACATCTAATCCCAGGACGTAAATCCAAAGACGGTGTAAATTTTTAAACAAAGGTAATTTACTGACTCAGAGCTTGTACTATTAACCGTTCTTTGTTAATCATTTTTTATGTACACACTTAATGAAAAGAAAGTTATTATGAGCGGTTATAAAACCACATTTTGACCCTTCTTCTCTCCCTACTGCTACATACCACATCAGCAGCCTTAGAAGGGTGAAGGGTTACATTGATTTTATACAGAAACATGTAAATACAGCTTAGTGTGCGTTTATATAGATTCGAAAAATGTAACAAATCTCCAGGCTCTTCCTTAGTGTTATGGAAGTTTACATCTACGTTAGAGGAACGTGACAAAACAAAAATTGAGACTTTAGCCTAACTTTGGTCTTACGGGCAGATATAAGGGTTTTCAAGGTTTTCTTCTTTTTGTAGAAGAATTATAATGTAGAGTTTACTTCCTTAATCGGCTCTTACGTCACCTACGCAATGAATAGAATAGGCGCATATGCACCAATCCAGATAAGAATAATTAATCTGTCACCACATGAACAGTATCATTTCGAGTTTACGAGTTATTCTGATGTTTAATTTTATTTCCCTTTTTTCACTCTCTTAGTGCGGGAATTTTCCAAAACCCTCTCAGACTGCTCGTCTAAGCTTCTTAAGGAACACAATTGCCAAATTTCAACTTCAGGCGCCAAGCAGTTTCGGCTGTGCGTTGTCTGTTAGTCAGTCAGTGACGGAACATTTTTATATACATTTATTTGTTACAAATGTATTAAACAGGACCTGTTAAATAAAGTAATTAATGAAAATTATAATAGGCCAGTTAACAACTACTTTAAATTCTGAGAAATGTAAATTTGTTTATAGATTGTGTAATTATTTCTGATCAAATAATTTCACTTCATTTCTGATCTGTTTGGCTAGTCTCGTAAGTTCCAACATACAGAGATATATAAAACTAGTCTAAGTGTATTATTTATTAAAGGGAACAGATTATGTTCAATAAATTATAAGTTGAATAATGTAATATGGTTTTGGTAATATGTTTATTTTCTTATTCAATCATCTGTTTGTTCTACCTCAAAAACAGAAAATGAACAATATCTCTTTTCAAATATCTTTCAAACAAAAATGATAAGAACAGGGGTATATTGTTGAGGCTACTGAAATTGATAGCACCAAGAAATAAGAATCTTTTTGTTTTTATTTGGAAGTTTAGTACAAATGTGTTGGCGTCTGCCCAAAACGTAGTCTGAATGCAGTACAGATGTAATTCTTACTAAAAAAACACATTTTAACGTTTTGACAGTGGTTTATCTGTATTTTGTTCGGGGCTTTTCGCTTATTAGTGTTTTTCAATTATCTGTTACCTTGCTGTTGCAAGCTGACTCAAAAATTTCTTACAAATATATTGTTGTGGTTTATACTTATTTATGGATTTATGGTAAAGTAGGCGCTTTATAGTTTTTTCTCTTTTCTTGCTTACTACATGTTATTGTTCTGTGACTATATTTAAGACTTATCTGAAACAACTTATAGCAACATTACTTCTTTAACGTTAAGTACAGTTTTCTTAAGTATTAATTACAACAAGAATATCAGAAGATCTTTCTTTGATCTTGTTCTTTCCTTCTCTGTTCGATACGACCGATTTATTGCAATTGGTATAATTACATCTCCATCTAATTCATATTTTTTTTAGTAGTGGTTTTCAGAATTTTCTTAAGGCCGTAATTCTGAACTAGAGTAAGTGGGCTAACACGTAAAAGCATAAGTTGATAGCGATAGTGCCCATAAAAATATTGCTTATGTTGACAGACTGTTGTTTGCGCAAATATTGCTATCGTGTCATCACACTCTTGACATGTTTATTCAATTTGTGACTGTAGATACTTTTAATAGAATTCAGATATCTGAATTATAATGAAATATATTCATATCATATTGTTTATCAACTTCAAAGAGTCGACTTCACATCATGAAATTCGACAGAGATATAAAAAATTAATAATTGTAATGATGTAAAAAAAGCATCATGAGTAGATCTAATAAGTTTTACAAAACTTATTAAATAAAATAGTCCTAAATTATTATTACATCTTTTTCCAATCCTTGTGGAAGAACCAAGGCTTATATAAATATTTTTTGGATAAAAATAATTGATAAATGTAAAATATATATCGTTATTAGAAATGTAAATGAACTACGATAATTGCACCTCTCAGACTCTATTCTTTTTTTATTCAGACAAGCATATATTCTTACCTTCTAAACGTTATCCTAAAAATGAAATATACTACATTTAAAGCGGTTTCGTGTTCATTAAAAATAAAGATATTAACCAGAGTGGAAAAACATAACAGTTTCAATCATATTATCTACCTACACTTATTCTAAATTAAAATGTTGTACGTGGGCTTCTTCTTTGAAGAAATAATTTAATTAAACAAGTACTGAAGCTAATAGAAAATTTCGCAATAATAAACCTTACTAACCTACGCACCGATTCCAATAGTTAAAAAAATCTGCGGCATTATCATAAAAATCTTGCGAATAATATAATTAATTAATTAATTAATTCTATATATATTACTTATATGTATATTACATTAAAGTAAATAAATCACTAGATTTATTGGATATATAGGGCTATGTATTCGGTTGACAGTACTTATTTTACTTTCGCTCTTAAAAGTTCTCTCCATAAAAGTTTTTGTTTAGAATTAATCCCTTGCGGGTTTTTTCGTACCTTTGAGTGTCGGTCTACCCTCCAATTAACAATTGTAATGCTTTTGTTTAAATGCCTTTGTTTGTATACGCTGAGTCACGTTTTCATTCCCTTCCCAAACAAAATTCTATTTTTATTTTAGCTACTGGCTTTTAGACCTTAATCTTACTCGGTGTGGAAAGTCTGATTGTAAAGTTCACAGAATATTTTCCAAATTTACCAAATTATTATTAATAGTTCAGTACATCATAATATTATGTTACTAAGATGAAAATGCATACTTTTTTGCTAAATTAAACATCTCATATAAGTCTGTCTAAGTCTATCAGTAGACTAAACAAAAATATAATAAAAATAAATAATTATTAAATACTAGTCAAGTGCCGCGGTGTTGTAGTAAATTGCGAATGAAAACTGTTGACATAGGAAGTGACAGGCTTTTTGTTTTAGACTATCTTCGCTCCGTGGCGTTACTTGCGATTTACAACAATAACCGAAGTTAACACCGAGGGACTACGCTAGTATCTACAAAAATAAGATTACATTAAAAATAATTTAATGCAATTTTCAATTAAATTAATGAAAATAGCACGATATGAAGAAATACTTATGTATCATATATGTAAGTATAAGCAAGAAGAATGTTGTTGTAATTTACAGTGGAAAACATACACAACACGACATCTGCTTCCGTTAAAATATATTAAGAAGAAAACAGATTTTTTGTTTCCTTTTCTTCTGCAGACAATTTTTTTATATCAATTTCGTTTTCATCCTCAATGCAATTGGAACATTTTGACGCTAAAACATTTTCATACTTATATCTGATGTAGATATGGGTTTAGGAATAACGTCTTCACTTTTTATAAGTCCCTCAAAACCCTTTAGCCTACGAGAATTTTTTTCTCAAGTATGTTTTTGCCTTAGCCCACCCTAATCGAGAGTTGGTGACTAGCGAAAAATTGGGTAAATTTTTATTTATACATTTATTTATGACAATAATAAATAACTGATAAAATTGATTGAAAATGACAATAGTTTAAAGCTGGCTAAGATGACTCTGCAATAAAGTCACCCGTGATTATATAGCTATGTACACTTTTCCGTGTTCATAAATCATTTTAAACTAGTTAAAATAATAGTGATATTACAATCATTCATTAATATCAGAATATAACGATGTTGCCAATGTGTCCAAGTAACTTTACTTTGTCAAAATAGTCTATCATACACTGTATGATTTAGTTTCGGAACTAAATTGGAAATGTACCTTAACTCAAACAGTCGAACTTTTATCACTGTGATGATTTGTGATGGAAAAATGATGTCAGTATTATTAGTGACAGACAGGCTGAGGTAGTTTCTCAGAAATGATTGTGGAGACTTTAATAAAATTTATGAGTACTTGTAGTTTCTTGTTTTTGTAGTCTTATCGAAAGAAGCGAAGAATTCTCGAAAAGCTCCTAAAATATTTATATTTTGGACCATACCAATACTATTTACAAAACAATATTTTTATGTTGCATAGCGATAATTATACCGAGTAGCGATAAATAATATAATCAACCAGAGATTGTCTTTTAATCATAAATTCTACTCAGCAAGGTACAACATGTATTAATGTTACCATATAACTTTCAGTAGTTCATAATGTTTTCAGAAGCGGTTAGAGATAATCGCAAACTCATTTGAATAGGCTTATAACTGTGCCTTTCATTTGGCAAACTTTATAACTCAATTATTGTTATATTTTAGGATGTTAAGCCATTGTTGCCTACATTTCCGTACCCAACCTCAGCGGGCGGTATAGGAAATTTAAATAATAAACGAAATTATTTAAAAAGATTTATTTCAAAACAAGATTATGTTTAATATTTGTAAAAGGTTTTTAGATATTAGACTATATCTCTAATACTTCTTGAATGGATTGTTGATAATATATTATAATATGAAAATGAAATTTAGTGAAAGCTTCTGGACACATAATTGGAGTTTAGATACATTAAACTAGCTAACTTAACAGACACTGAAATACAATGCAAATGGTTATGTCCTTGCATAAAAAAAAACTAAATTTGATGATACTTTAAAACAACTTCAAGACTTATGCACAAAATGTAAAACCTTAACAAATGAACTTATGTTACAAAATATACTAAAACCACATCTTATAATCTGAGCATAAAATACAGACGCATTAAATCGTAAGTGTATTTCACACAAAATCCCTTCCGTCGGGTTCTATAAGCGTGGTTATGCATCTAAGATGTTTTTCGTGTAATTTTGATTTATGCTCTGGAGACGGTGGATCCCAGGACTAGTCAATCTTACGCAGCTGTTTTTTTTAAACGTCTAAATTTCGTTATCATTCAATGTTTTTTATAAATCTATGTGTACCGTATATTTTTTATATGTAAGACAACAAATACGACTCTATTCTGCTTGATGGAAAGCAGGGGTAACCATAGTTATTGTGAGTGCTGACAATGTAGCATGGTAACCCATACTATGGCGGCCTGCTGACATGCATTTACATCATTAGGCCTCCGGTCTCACACTCTCCAACGAAATTTATACGACAACACAAATACTGTCATTTTAGGTTTCTTTCTTTGCGGGTATTCTTACTTTGCAGATAATGTAGTGTTTAGTTAGAACGAAAACTGAAGAAACAGGTCAAAAAACTAACTAGTATATCCATTTTAAAAAAAGCATATAAATATACGGTTTACTTCTTCTTCTTCTTCCTAGCCTTATTCCCAATATTATTTGGTGTCGGCTACTAGTTTAACCGGCTTTACCTGAATATCAGTTTTTCCACGGAGCGACTGGCATGGGACCTCCATCACCCTAAAGGAGTACTGAAATACGAAGGTTGAACTAGTTGTCAGTAAATTTGAGGGCACTGTCTTCCCGATAATGATTATTATTATTACATAAAAATGTTTATGATACATTTTTATAATGTTATGCTAGTCATGATAAATAAGTAGAGAGGAGGTGAATTGGAATTCCGGATTTCAGTCAGGAGCACATTATTACCCCAAGTCTGGTCGATGAGAGGGATCAAGCGACAATAGCCACAGTTTTATGTGGATTTCGAGGCACAGGGGCGTAACACAAGTTTTTGTTCCCGCAGAATGATTCATTGGCAACCATTTAAAAACAGAGGACCAATCCTGTAATAAAAGTTCGGTCTTGAATCAGTTTAGATCAAATTTCGATCTCACAACTGTCATAAAAAGTATTCCAATATTCTTATTCGTTACTAAAAATAGTAAAAAACTGATTACATTTTCAAATACAATTCTATAATATATAATTTCTGTATGGGTTAATGCGTGTGTAATGTATGATGTAATTTTTAAATTATAACCTCTTGTGCACCACATATCTTACAAGATTTCGACATTACCCTTACGTTGATTATTTGCTTTGGACATGAAATCCACAGATGTACAAAAGGGCACAAAGTTTGAAATAGTGTAGTAAAAATTAACTTTATTAGACTTTGCTACAAAAATACCATTTATGACAGTTATGTGTCTCTGTTATAGCCATTTCGGCAATCAAGTCATTAAAATAATGATCAAGTTATCCCGTAAAATATGTTTAATACATTTTTCATTGCTTGATAATATATTCTTCCCTTATAATATATAATTCACGCAACCTTGTTCAAGAGGGATGAATAATTTGTATAATGAACGATGGTGTTGCTAGGTAAGAATAACAAAATAAAATTAATGCTAATTCGAAATGACTTTGTGGCCTCGAGTTGGCCCTTTTAAAGTAGGTACCTACTAGGATTTCAATGAACTCAAGGTAACGAATTGTATAAGCCCTATTAAAAATATTTATTTATATAATATATTAGATCTCATATCTGACGGATTAATTTCAACATTTCGTAATTGTATTATATTTGTTTCATTCTCGTTTTCATATCATTTTCCTAGCCTCATTATTTCCTGAGATAATTTGGGTTGGCTAAAAGTTCAACCGGTTTTACTTGAATTGACGGGAATACTATTTTTCCATGGAACGACTAACCGTTATGACTTGTGTCCGTTAACTGACTTATGCCCGTTTTTACAAATTATACATTAACAGTCTCTTTACTAGAAACCCCTAACGTATATAGTCTCTAAATTTTAAGAGAAATCTAATGACTTAGGTAGGTATCCCTTAAAGCTTGGTGAAAACTCTCAGGATATAGATTATTATTCGCAAGATAATTTGGGTTCCGCTACTAGTTGAACGGGTTTTACCAGACTATCAGTAATTCTACGAGCACGGACTTCCCAATAACGATTGCCAAAGATATTCATGACAACCGGGACTAACAGCTTATTTATCCATACTCCATTGTTACTGCTAAGAATTACTTGTAAGAAAAACCCAACAACAAACCGACCCGGATTTAAGCCTCTTGATCAGTACATGCGCTAACTAATAGACCAAGCTGTAATTTAATTTATCCACAATATTATATATGTAGGTAAACTTAGGACCCCAGGTTACAAGCGTAACATATCAGTAATAAAAAACCAATTTGCAACGCCCACCGGTCCTGTAATCTACTCTTATGAATTACACGCCCATCTCAACAGGATTTAATACCGGCGGAACCCGTGGTTATGAATAGTAAGTTATAATATTTGATGAAACAGTGGGAAAATTTGTTTAATATTTTTGTATCAAAGTGCTCCTCACACATTAAAGTCGATCGAAGAGACAATTCGATCACTATTATAGATAGGTAATAATTGTATTTTTAAGCAAGAATCTTACTTTCGAATTAGTTAATTAATGGAAATGGATTTTGCTGTTATATACGGCACTGACATATTTGTATAATCACTACCTTTTTCGGGTTCCGTAGCCAAATGGCAAAAAACGGAACCCTTATAGATTCGTCAAGTCTGTCTGTCTGTCTGTCTGTCTGTCTGTCTGTCTGTCTGTCTGTCTGTCTGTCCGTCCGTATGTCACAGCCAATTATTTCCGAAACTATAAGAGCTTTACTGTTGGAATTTGGTCAGTCGATGTATTCTGTGAACCGCATTAAGGTTTTTACATAAAAATAGAAAAAAAACAATACATTTTGGGGGTCCCCATACTTGGAACTGAAACTAAAAAATTTTTTTTCATCAAACCTATGCGTGTGGGGTATCTATGGATAGGTGTTGAAAAATGATATTGAGGTTTCTATTATCATTTTTTTCTAAACTGAATAGTTTGCGCGAGAGACACTTCCAAAGTGGAAAAATGTGTGTCCCCCCCCCCTCTAACTTCTAAAATAAGAGAGTGATAAAACTAAAAAAAATATATGTTGTACATTACCATACAAACTACCAACGAAAATTGGTTTGAACCAGATCTAGTAAGTAGTTTTTTTTAATACGTCATTAATCGTAAACCGCAATTTACCTTTCATTCAATACACTATTAGAAAAACATCGATCAAAGTTACATCGAACTACAAGAACTTTTATATGATGTTACTTGCTGATACGGAACCCTTCATGGGCGAGTCCGACTCGCACTTGGCCGCTTTTTTTAAAAACTTTTTTTACAGTGTCACTGACGTATAAAAGTACTTTTGTCTGATATTCTTTCACGTCTAAATCGATTTTAATAAATTTGTGATGGAGATGCTTTGATTCTTAAGGCTTATGCTACTTTGCACTTCGATAATAATCAACATACATTCAGGTTAGGCCGCTATCAAAAACTAGTAGCCCATGTAGTTATTTTTGAGTTAGGTTAATTTTGTTCTGAAAATGATCCCTACCGGGTTCATTTAACTTTCAGTTCTTTTGTTTGCAGAACATCCATAAAGGTCCACCTTTCAAGTCTCAGCTGACGCATCATGTTCAAGAACTATTAAATTTAATATCTAACACTTTATTAATCTTGACTAGACTACAAAATTCAAAATATTCATACGCGTCGCTTTAAACACCCAATAAATGAAATATACGTTTACAAGTTGCTTCACATATGACTGTATACTAAAAATCATTATACAAAACATATTAGTCTGTTCAACTTTTAAACTTACTCCAGCGCTCATAAAGCATTAAGCATGTACAAACTCATGTAGATTCATTCCATTCCATTTTACCACGTACATTGAACGCTCGCGGTCTACATATTTTTAATTTTCGCCGTGAAATTATTGTTACAGATTAATTAATTCCGAAACAATGGTTGCGAGAAGCCAAATGTTTTCATAAAGTCCGAC
This sequence comes from Phragmatobia fuliginosa, assembly GCA_932526445.1. Classification (NCBI taxonomy): domain Eukaryota; kingdom Metazoa; phylum Arthropoda; class Insecta; order Lepidoptera; family Erebidae; genus Phragmatobia; species Phragmatobia fuliginosa. The sequence goes on along the minus strand of OW052065.1, from coordinate 9,600,402 downwards.
ATACACAGATTTTTGTTCTCGTGTTCAGATAAATTTAAATCTCATTGTAAATTGAATCAAGAACAAAGAAGACACTATCTCTTCAATAATTTAATCAACAAGAATAATTGCGTCAAGTTACTTAAGTGGTGGTACAGAGCTCTCCCGCTGAACTTTTTTAGATGTTATAAGTGCTTCGGATAGTCTATTAGGTGTTACTTTGTTTCTAGGTTATTTTCTTATTAAAGTGTAAAATGTTTTATGTTGTAAGCATTTGAAATATTGGTCGGATGAATGCGATGCGCTATCGACTGGCGTATTTATGGAGGGAGGCTGCCGCGGGATGAGGGCACAGATCAACCAGAACAAACGGGGTACAAGATTGTGAGAATGCATGGATAGTTACACAATTTCATATTATTCTTATTCGATTTATAATTTACACCGTCATCATAACTATATTTTATGTAAATAAACTTAATGTCATAGAGTAAATAGCAAGCAGCGTATTATGTGGATAAATATTATGTTTGAACACTAAATAATTCACCAATTGTTATGCTTTTTAATTTATAATCTAAAATAAGTCAATATAAGTTAAAAATATGAAACACATAATACTCATTTGTATTAGGCAAGAACAATTATTATCTGATGTTTATTAATTTTGTATATACTTTATTTTAAACTTTTTGTTATTTATATGGTAGAACAACTAGCTGACTCCCGTCATTGCGGCAACATCTCTTTTCAAAACATGCACTTAAAGAAACCGTAATAATCGTGAGCAATGTATATAATAAATTAATTTGGCAATAGTATATAATATCACAACCAAAAAAATGTATGTTATACACTGCGTGTAAAGTTGGGTGTTTTATATAAGGTTAACTTTAACCATCAATGTCAGTAAATTATACAAGGAATACAGACATCAAAATATAAATTAACCGTGCAAAAATCATACTTGAATTATTTTTCAATATTTAATCAATTTAAACATCCATAATATGAGCGGCTAAATGTGCAGTAAAGTGTCGCATCTGCGTGTTATTGTGTGGCGGTACGGCAAGGGCGCGCGCGGGGGTGTTTGCGGCGCGCAGGGCGGCAGTAAGCGTCGCGCCGCGCCCGGGCCAACCGCCCTCGTCACGAGACTTTACGTAACGATGGCCGAACCCGTGAGCTGATGGCCGCGCTCGTGTGGTGGCTGGCGGCCTGCTGCCTGCTCCGCGCCGCCACCGCCGGCAACCCCGACGCGAAACGGCTCTACGATGACCTCCTCTCCAACTACAACAAACTTGTCCGGCCCGTCGTCAACACTACAGATGTGCTGCGAGTCTGCATCAAACTTAAACTCAGCCAGCTCATCGACGTTGTAAGTTTTACTTAGCGTCTAATTATCTGGCTGTGACAACACATTTGAATGCGCGCTTTTGAAATTCATAATCAGTCTAGAGTGACCTACATCGAAGACGAGGTGCAGTGTGAATGCATCCCTGCACTTGCGCGCAGCATTTGGAATATAAATAGATTTGAATTAATTCAATGCCTTCAGTAGACTATCTTATTTAAAACAAAAAGTATCTAGAGTAATGGGAATGTATTTAGGTGTTAAAAATTGATGTGTAAGTAGTAAATTTCCCATTCGCACCTTCCCCATATCAGTTCGGTAGCCGGGCGCCCCTATGTCTCCCTCCTCCTTCTGTATTTCAAATCAGATTCCATAAATCATTCGCATAAAAGGAATTGTAATTCTTTCGATATTTATTCAATCCTCTTTTTCGTTGCTATAATCCTCATGAGGCTTTTGTTGAGGTAATTACTCACATTCTATAAGCAGAGTCCGTTGTGTACACAATAGCTTAGAATCATTTATAATTTTTATTATTGTCAGATCAGTAATCAGACATTGTTTTACAGTTTAAAACAATATTAATACTATTTACTAATAATACTGACATAGAAAGTACGTCAGCCAGTTTAAAAAAACATTGAACTATCTAAACCTTATAATTTGATAAGTTCGTTCAGTACAATAATAATTACATCATTCATGCTTAATGAATGCCAATTGAAATCAAATCACTTCAATCGTAAAGTACTTAACAGAGTATTTGAGCAATTTAATATTTCCGCCCTACTGATAATATCAAATAACAAATGAAATGACAAAAGTTTTTGTTTTCTGATGAAATTTTGCGGCTTTCAGTTTGTATATTTAATTGAGTTATTTATCGCTTGACCTATATGTTTATGTTCTTATGAATTTCTTATTGTTACTTCTAACGTTAAATATATTAAAAGTCAGGTTTCAAAGTAACAAGTTTGCAACATCAACTTTGCGAAAGAGGACTAACTGCTGAATGAAAAGCGTATCTCTGGTTTGTTACGTTGAATCCTTCTGATTCGCTTTTTGATGTACGAGTAATGTGTAAAACGTTGAATAGATATTAATTTAAAAAAAATACCACTTAGTTACCTAGTATGCAATTTCACACTTAATTCAACAAATAAATTCAAAAACATGATATCTTTTTAGGAACCGTACCACGTACCGGCTTACGATACCACGCTGGCCAAACGGTTTGGTTGGAGTTTGTTTTTTTTTTATGGGGACATATTATTTCATTCCAAAGAAACACATTTATAACGGCAGTACAAATAGAAATATACCAATAGGTATACTACTTGATAATACAACTGCGTGAAAAAATTCAATAAAGCATAGATATTTCATTCGATTTCTGCTCTAATTCTATAATAAGTACGACTCATACACAAGAAAAGAAAATGTATGACAAGAAAGAAGTACATTATAAAATAATATGAATATCAAAAATTGTACGCGTAAATTATGAATTACCATACTTTTGCTTTCAATAACGAACAAAATTCCACAAAAACAATAAACTGTTAAAGAAACAGAATTGATACATTAAGTGAAGGCTACAAAGAGGTATCATATTATTTTATGCATCTAAGGGAGTGTGAGTGAGAGTGAAAGAGGGAAATAAATACGAACATATGAAAAAATGGGTAGGGCGTTTGAGGACGGAGGAGTAATATCATCCAGGCTCTTGGATAAGTATCGGCTTTTGCCTACTACGTTACTAGTGGTAAGAACGTTGTATTTCGTTTACCGTAATAAGTAACCATAAATAAAGCGATGTTCATTTGTTACCGACTATAAAAAACATTGGCCGTATCTCGTTCTGTCATTTTAAACGCTTTTAAATTGGTAATAAAAGCACAAGGCTTAAGGACGGCTTATATATGAGGGTCGTTTTATTTCCGCAAGGCGAGGGATCGTCTGCAGTCACAGTTTAAATTATATGCGTGAATTATTGGATCCCCTAAACATATGCTTCAACTATACGAAGGCATCAAAGCTTCACTTTTATTAATAGTGAGACCTGATCACAAAGGTGTGGAAATTTAAATATCTAACTACAATGAACTCCAATCGTTTTGCATCTACTACTACAGTGACAACAAACTGATTTCAGCACTACCCTACCTAGGTACTACCTTCACCCAAATCTTTTTTTTTTTTTTTTTATGTGTGGAAAATCATCATGGACCGTCACCCCACCGGGGGTTACGGCAGGGTGGTGTGTCGGACTTGAACCGACTAAAAACCACACAGTGTGCCCTCTCCGCGCTTCTCCGTTGTTTAGGAGTAGGAGAAGTCCAGGGTGGGATCTCCTTCTGAACTTCTCGAGCGCCTGCCCGCTCCTGATGCGGGCACCGTCTCTGTACGACGACCCTCTCTTAGGCGGCGTCCGGCACACACCGACGCCGCCCCCTCGCGGCAGGCCACATAGTGCGGGTGGAGGGAAAACCCGTCCCGTTCACCCGCGGCCACACTCAAGGCGGCATGAGGCGCAGATGTTCGCGCCTCCGCCGCCCGAGTCACCTGCGGCGAATCTGGTCCGATTGGATGTCGTCCTCCCGGGCCTTCTCCGCCGCCTCCTTCTGCGTGATTACGTCCTCGCAGAAGGTTGCGACCGCGGTAAATGAGCTCTCGCTGCCGGCCATGGAACGAACGACGGCCGGAAGCGAGAGATCCTCTCCGATGACTGCAGTGAGGACCCGGCGCTGCGTCTCCCATGCGGGGCAGACCGCCAGCGTGTGATGACCCGAATCCTCACTGCAGTCGCAGTGGTGGCAGGCGGAACTCAATTCCCTCCTGGCGACCGAGTGCAGGTACTTTCCGAAGCAACCATGCCCGGAAAGAACCTGCGTCAGTCGGAAGGTAAGGGTCCCGTGCTGCCGCACTGCCCATTCGCCGATGACCGGCTGAAGCGCCTCTACGGTGGCGAAGCCAGCACGTGGAGTCTCCAGCCGGATCGACCAGCGATCCATCGTGGCTCGGTGAGCGGCTTCGCGCCATTCGCGCACGTCCTCGGGCGGAGGTCCAACTCCACCACTCTCCGCCCGGTAGTTAGCCACTCGCCGATAAACGTCGGAGAGCACTTCCGCCTCCAAATCCCACGGGGGTGTTCCGGCCAGGGCGCACGCCGTCTCCGTCGATACGGTGCGGTAAAGGTACTACCTTCACCCAAATCCAACCTAAAAAGGCAGAATTCGTGGTGTCGTCTTTTTGAAGTGAGTGCGAGACCGAAAGCTCAATAATGCAGAAGTATCCCAAAGTCACCATGATGTGAGTCACTATGCTGCATTATCTGCATTCACATTGAAAATAGTGACTACTACTCAAGAGTAGCGGTCTCTATCATCATTATGAATACTCAAGAATAGAATCTCAGGATTCTACTCATGTGTTCCATCAGGTAGAATAAAGTCACTTTAGCAGGTCAAATATATACAAATCGGATGGATAAGTCAGGCCACGCATGGAATAGGATTCCTTAGTCTTCCATAGTTTTTTTTTTATTTATTGTTTCGTTATTTTTGTAGACAGTTTTCCAAGGAACCGCATTAAACAAACGAGTTTAAGCCATTATAGTATTCCTTTAAAGTTCATTAAATGGACTCATGGATTATATATTTTTTAGATTTTTAGAGCCAGCTGTTTAGTTGTTTTTTTAAAGGTGCGTGATTTCGTTTTAACACGTTGTTGACGTGATAAAATCACATTACCATGCAGTTTCATCTTTTTACCATCTATTCACTAACCATTTGAAAGGTAAGTCGAGGGCAGTCGGGCGGACGGACGGATATGACAAAACTATAAGGGTTCCAAATTATTAACTACGGAACCTTCAAAAAGTGTCACCGACACCTGTCACGATTCCGTACGGCACGAAGTGAACACGCAACGGTCATCGTGCTTTATGTACCTCTAACTAAACCCTGGCCCGTCCAACCCACGCGTCACTTCGGTACATACAATGTTACCTCACGTTCACGGAAAATGGGCTTATTCATGAATTCTTATAGACACATAAAATTATACCATTTCGTAACTTTAACGACCAAATGTTCGGCAACAATAACCCGCCTTCTATTCAGGCTTCGCTAAATTTAATCTTGCGTATTCTATAAAACTATCTGTAGTTCATAGTATCATAATGTACGTGTGAATTTATTTCAGTTACTTTTTACAAAACATGTATGAAGTTTAATAAATTATTAACTTGTTTAATGTTTTTTCTGTAAATTCTGAAATTCCATAGCGGGCTACCTTCGCACCCATATATCACTAAGTAATTCTTAAGTTTTTTAAAACGTCTTCAGTTTATTAAAAACGTAAAGTTTCAATAATATTTTATTTCAATTAATAATTATTGTTTATTCCTCACCAAAATCGAAATACATTACATGTTTAGTTTGAGAGGTTATTTACAAATCCCTAGGTAACATTTCGATGGAGATTGGTATACGAATGTTATAAGACAATGTTCATAAATAAAAGTCACTCTTCACTGTTGTATTTGTCAGCATATTAACATACATAAAACTTCCATATTGCTAGGTTAACAACCGGATTTGTTGTTTAGATACCTTAAACGTGTCTTCATTTGAATATATAAAGAACTTTACACCTCAATGGGTTACGCTTCAGAGAACCCTCAGAGTAGAAACATCACATCTGCCCTAAAATAAAAACTTAATATTTCCTGAAGTTATTTTGGCCTTAGTGGACGTTTTCTTATGTTATTTGATAGCGTAATTTTTTCTATTTTGTCAATTTTTTTTATATTATTTTATTTTTACAGACTACGCAATTGGATACGGACACAAGTGATTACGTACACTCGATATTTTCCATTTTAACAGTTCTACTATTAAGTTATATTAAACACAGAACGCTCAGCCAACGGAGACTTAGTATTTAGATTAATAACTTAAATGGATATAAAACAACTATAAGAATTTCCATAATGTTCTATAATTTATGAAGCAACGCGTAATTATTCAGTATTAAGAAAAGTTGGCGCACACATACAACCCTGTATACATCGATACATGTTTTATTTACAAGTTATATTTTACATCGCAACTTTGCAACATCTCTTTTACATTTTCCATTTCTTGAGAACTTCCCTCGAAATCGCTTTGTCATACTTAATAATTTACATAAAAGGAAAGTTTGTGTGTATGTTGGGGTTATGTCGAAGGAGTCTCGAATCATTAACGTAATACTATACCTATTCAGTCAAACATCATTAATTTAAACCTCGACCTGAAGTTCGTCTCTTTTTGGCAGACTTCAAACTCGGAAGTGATTTTCAATTTACTGATATATTTGTAAAAACTTAAAATATAATGTTTTGAGGTAGTGATTGTACATTGTTAGGGTTTCGTAGTTCATGACTCAGAACCCTTACTGTTTCGTCATGTCCGTTCGTCAGTCCGTCATCGTCAAAACGGTTAGTGCTAGAAATATATGTGTTTTTATTACGTCCACAAAATGCTAGAATAAAATATTAAACATTTTTGTTTGGAAAACTTCCCCTACACGTAAAGTGTTTTTTTTCTCGCGTCTACCCCATCGTATGGGGTAATATTAGATAGGTCCTTTAAAAACATTAAGAGGTTGCTATGATAATTTTTTGATTAGAGTATCCGTTTGTGAATTGATTAACTTTAATGGGCATTTTTTTATTAAAGCGGGGTGTTCCACTCTCTAAAAGTTAAACGTACATTGAATAATGTGAAAAAAATCGTGATGCTAGTGCCTATGATGAACTTTAAAGGAAAGCTACATCAGCTTAGATAACTTTCTTGGAGTTATAGATGCCTAAATTGTAAATTGCGCTTACTTGGAAAATTTCGTACAAAAATAACGAAATTCTTAGTAATAACTATCGTATTGGACACGATTATAAATCCACGTGCCCTTATGGATGACTACAGAACCTGACACGCATAGAATAGGGTTCTGTAGTATAATCCTTATCCGTGCACCACAGACAGCAGAGTATATACTTTATATTAAAATCAATTTATGTTTAACTCTGTATTTATCATAAAGGTATTATGTGTATAAATTTTATTTCATTTAGTTCAATTATATACAAACTAACGTATAAGTTTAAAGAAATAAAAATAGTTTATGCCTAAGGTCGGAACACTCTGCTGTAAATCGATAACTTTGTTGGCTGATATAAATATTCTGTTTTGCCTCAAGTACCGAAGTAGATATCTCATTCAAACAAAGAGACAAAAGGATTGTCTTATTTGTAACAAGTAGAAATCTTTGGAAGTACTACATTTAATGCTAGTATCAAATAGACGCCACGTACCAAAACTTAATGGGCACTTTAAGCTCTAGCGGAGATATTAAATACGACTCCTTTATTTCATAATAAGCTAAGAGTGCCTTTAAAATATTTTTCATGTAATAAAGGAAACCATAACGCAACGCAACACCTTAAAACTATCAAATTACAACTGAAAATGACAAAACAACAAAACGTGTTTTATTTTTTTTCTGTTTTTACTTTTAAGTTTGGTTTGTCTTGGTTGCTGTTTGATTGTTATATCATAATTGTTAATATTTCTCGATTAAAAAGAGAACCATAAACTTTTCTTTCTATTCTCCGTAAATTTATAAATCTATTTCGGGGCATAAGGATTATAAATTAGTTTCAATTTATAACATTAGTATTTTCAGTAAGCACATACATATAAAATAACATATAAAAATCTTAGAAAAAAAGTAACAATCGTTTTACTATCAACGAATTAAAATGAGTAATTTAATCAAAATCATATTCAATTTAGGGTAACTTTGAGATGTACTTGTCATGACTGATGCCTCGATTAACGCCCCATTTTAAGTTGCCGTTTCAATTTGTGTTCAATCACCAGGCATGTATTTGAATCCGGAGTAGGTAGGTCTACATGAAAATGGTATTTCAATTATTTATAACTTAAGAAAAACTAGATGGGACTTCTTCTAAAACGATTGTTGAAATTGCAATTGTCATGATATTCAAGGAAAGGCAGACCGGTGTGCGATGTTCGCCAATTCCGAAATGTACCATTTTTATCCTGTTCAAATTTTGCAAAGTGCATATTGTGCGACGGTGCGATGATTTACCCAATATTTTACTATTGCTCGTGAGACGCGAACATGATGCAATGCTCTATTGTATTGTATCACAATAAACGTCGAAACCACTCCCACTTTATATTAGTAACATCCAGAATGCATTACCATTCTATTTTTTCGTTCTTCTAATATTCTAAGATCGTTGTACTAATTTTTATCGAATTTTCATAAAGTATGTTATACAGTTATCCATATTATATGATATCATGACCGTGTACTAACATAATACTTTAGCCTCTTGACTAACGGAAAAGTTTTTCATACTTAGTTAACGCTGTGACAAGCGACACTATTTACCTAAGTTCTAAAAGTTTTACCTTTATGAACGTTATGCGAAGCTTTTACAAAATAAATATTTTAAATATAAGAAATTTAAAGAATACGGATATATTTTCTTGTTAAAAGTTGGTAATCTGTTGTATATATTTTTATAACAAAACATTACGGATTTAAAAGGGTTTGCTTTCAACAAGTTAATTTGTTTTTATTTTCAGAAACCATTTGAAGTAAGAAAAAGACTTATAATATGTCTGTCGACTTTTATGGTTCAGTCAATATTACGGTATTTTTATGAACATTCATAATTACATTTACTCATTTTTACATGTCACATTTTAACAAATTTTTCGTGATGTTTGTTGTCTCTGTTGTAGGCCCACTATCCGTATTAATTTAACATAAACAACTAAATTTTTCTCTTAGTCAAGGTGTATTTTAGGTATAAAATTATGTCGGCGTTACAGGGAGTTCCTTCCGAGAGCGTACCTGGCTCCGGGGCTTCTAGTACCCGAAACAGCGTGCGGCTGTCGGTCGAATTCGAATCCGTCATAGTCACCAGCGCGTGGTGTCCAGGGGGCTTACAGCACCGAAAAAAGGATGTATTTTATGTTCGGTGTTACCAAAAATTACATACCGAAAATTAAATCAAATACGAGTATGTTCTCAACATCAGTGATTTGCTTTACCACTTCTAACGTTAGTCTGTTAAACAGTGTCTGAATAAAATATATAATTTTATTAAGAAGGAAATTCAGCTTAATTTTTATGATATGATTACTTTTGCATTTTTGAGTTCCATTACTGAATGTGAACGTCAACATTTGTATTTTTCATTGTTAATTAGACAAAATAGCCTCCTAAACTCACCTTAGTATTTCTATTGAGTTTTAATCGCTTTGCTTGCTTTGCGACTCTAAAATATAAACTATATGTATATATAAACTTATCGGTTAACGGTTTAAAATATCCATTATGATATTTAATATAAAACTCCTATCACCATTAGTTCATAAAAGATAGTTATGCATATATGAAGCCTTGTCGGGTCAACTAGTATGAGTCACACTAAGACACATGTCTATAAAATAATAGCATTTTTATAGCACATAAACGGCTTCGCTTACACTTAGGTTATTATCATTGGTATGTTTAATATTCGTGAAGCGAATATATAATTCTTATTCGGCTTTATTTCAGTAATAGAATCTTCTTTGAAAAGAGTTTTCTCGCCCTTGAGATTTACACAATCAACTAAATAAGTTAATGTTTTAGAAATGTAAACGTAGGGTTAAATATAAATCATAAATATTATGATGTTGATGACACCTGATTACCTCAGGTCCATAGATCCTACATATCCTTAGGTTTATAATAGAGGACTACGTCCATGCTTGACGCATAGGCCTCTTCTGCGTCCAACAGGCACGTGGCGGGGTCTTGATCATCGGGGGGGTGTCAATGGACGGTGGTATTCACCTACCTTCAGATAATCCGTTTGCTGCTTTATACAATTAAAACATTTCTCAATGGAAAGTTCATATAAATAACGTTATATTAAATATGCGATTACATATTGTACTGGCCTTTGACAACGACTCCGAAGGCGTGTGTATTACTGGGTGGCATTGTATATTGATTCGGAGTAGGTAGTTCCTGAAATTAGTTTAACATTTTTCAATTTAACAAACTCCTCAGTTTTAAATTAAACTTTAGCATAGACAATATATATATCTCCATTCGCCAGACAACCACCTACTAAGTGCTTTGTTGGCTGTCTATATGTATGTATATTGTGTGTACTTATATTTGTAATCCCAAAGGGATTCAGAAGGGCCTTGACCGCGATGGGTGAGAGGCACTGTTAACTCGCTGGGGGTGTTATGTTATAAAGTATAGTTTAGCTATAATCGCATTAATTTTTAATTTAGAGATATAGAAACAGAAAATAAATATTTTGGTTCGAAACCTAATTTCCAATTTGAAAAATCTAATTAGATCCCTTAATTGGATTGTAGGTCGTAATTTTTACTTCACTGTAAAAAAACATAGTTATTGCGGTTGTCAGTGTTATGTCAGTGAATAAAGTCGGAGTTAAATTAGATAGATAAGTTTGTAGCCAACCTGCATGTAATCGTGATTTTTTTTGTAGTTAAATAAGAAGATTAAAGACTCCGTAGCTCAAAAAATGTTGTTGGCAATATTGCATGTACACTGCTTTTTAGTTTGAGATTGGATAAACTAAACATAGTACTACAGGGTTATTTTAGGACGCTTAAACAAGTATTTTTTTTAAACATTAATTACTACACTACAATATTCTGATTACTACAATATCTTCTGATATAAATGCAATCAAATAAAACTAAGGACAAAAAAAGGGAATTTGAAATGGCTGGAGTGATTTCGACCAAAATGCCACTGGTTAATTACATGACGTAATAGTTGATTATATGACGATTAACTTGTGCTTAATGCTATCTAATAATAAAGAACTTTATTTGAAAAATGCAACATAGATATAATGCAATTTTTCAAACACAGTACAAAGCAATAACAGAAGATAAAATTTTATGGCTTGTAACATTTGGACAATGTTAATGTCAATTGTCAATGCCAGATGACGTGGCATTGAATAATACATTGATGATGTGTATTAGCACATGCAAAGTAAGTGCATTTTACTTGAAACCGAATGGAATGTTAAAATTACAAGAAGTAAAGTGTACATTAACTGATGCATAATAAAAATAAGTCTTTGAAACAGAACGCTGTGCCATTTCATGACTCTCAGCATTCACTGTAGATTGATAAATCATCACAGAACTGATTTTCATTGCCCACCTTAGTACATGTTCGATTTAATGCCGATAGCAGTTCAGTGAAAGTGGAACATTGAAAAATAATCGAGGTGGTTAGTTTAGTATAAGATATTTTACAATGTCTCGCTGTTCAGTCTATTTTTTTTACACGCAGCTTAGTATAGTTAAAAATTACCTAGAAAAATAATCCTTAATAAACCTAGTAAGCAAACGAAAACATTCTATTATAAACAAATAATACACGGAAAAAAAGCATGCGGACCTTAACCAAATAAAAATGTAGTTGCAACAACATTAATGTAACGTTATTGCTGCCGCCTTTATAACCAAAATTAAAGATAATCACGTTCAGGGAAATACTTTTTAAAGCTCAAGAAAAACAAATTAAATAATACGTGACCGTTTCAGCATTCTAATCGCGCAAGGAGGTCGCTCAAGGACCTGGAACAACAAATTTTCATGTTTCTTGTTCAAAAGACTTAACAGCTGTAGCAAAATTTACCTAATCGATATAATTTATTGGCAATGTATCTATTTCTACTAATGGGAAGGGTTTCAGGTCTTATGAACGGCTTTTCTGCTAAGCCTCGTAGTTTACGCAGAAAAATAGCTAAGGTAAAATACAGGACCGAAACTTTAATATTGTATAACTTGCTTAGGTTTTTCGATATTTATTTTCTTAAAGTGTTATAAATAAACATAATTCAATAAAGTTCGATCTTTTTTGATTCAGAATTCTTAAATTATATTCATAAAGAATTATTAAAAAATATAGTTTTAAAAAACTAAACAAACACGCTGGGGTGCTTTCTGAAAATATTTCAATAACGTCGCTCCACGCTTTATTCCATTAAAATGATTTTCTACTTTTAGTTCAAAAGTGTGTTTGTTTAGTTTTTTTAAACAATTTTTTTTTGTATACTAAGAAAGACATTTTTTTTTAAACATTTAAAGTGGGTCAAAATCGCGCTCAAAGGAGTTGGTTACAAACATACAAACAAGCATACAAACATACAGGTGAAGCTAATATAAAGTATGTAAAAAGCATGTAAGTATCACCAGTTCAAAGTTGAAGGAAAATAGTTCACCTACAATTTTAAATAATCTTATGAGAATTACCAATATCAATTTCATTTGATTAGATATACATGACTTTAAATTATTTTCTACGCTTTACGGTACTAAGATGTAACTCATATCTTCTGTAAAATGTATTGAATAAGTACTCACATTTTCTTACTCACAAATGTTGTCACTTTGTGAGCGGTACTAACGCCGACGAAATGTGCCAAAACAATTTACGAAATTCGTATAACATGTAATGTTATATATGCCAAGAATTCTCAGCAAGTGTCGACAATGCATTATTCTCTAGCTTATCAGTACGTAGCGCTGTTTTAAATGTTACGAATTCCGGTTAAATCTGTTCATTGAATTTTTAAGGTATTGTTCTAAAATAACAAGTTTTTTTTGTTAGAGAGTAAGTACCTCACGGCGTATCGTGAGGTGTTCTCTAACAAAAAAATCTTGAACGTATGCAACGGACGAATCGAAGTTCACTTTTTAAAAACCTTCAACAACCCATAACGTCTCACTGCTTGATCCAGGCCAGACGTCCCCACTCCGGCCGAGTGATTATGACTACGTATTTTTGCCATTGGATGTTCAAGCTTCACAACTTTTATCCTACGATAACAACCGGAATCGGTTGCTTAACATGAACTCTAAATCACGGAGACGCTCATGGTATCATGTGACTAACGGTCACCCTTACAGGTACTAACCGCGTCTCCATTGCTTACTTCAGTGCTTTTTAAAGTTTTGATTAGTGAATAATGACGGTGATGGGATTTGAACCCACAACACTTGGCACAGCAGAAGGTGGCGTGGCGATCACTTACACCACTAGGCCAACCGCGAAACGAGTAACGGTGAGCTTGTATCGCTCTTTACTTTAGATTATCGGACAAGGAGAAATGTTATATTAGGGTCTAGCTACTATATAATTTATGTAGGAGTCTGCTCCTGGCCAACGAAGGGAAGTTTTGTTAGGTTGTTTTATTTTATCCTTATTTACAAAACAAATGACAATTAAGTGACAATTAAACATTCCTTTGTTTAATTCATATAGAACACAAATTGTATAAAAATTACAACTTGGTCATGAGTATATATCGCCGTCGTAAAACCCTTACCCACAAAACTTAAAATAACCACGACTCGTATGAAATTTCCCGAATGTTTGGTCTCCTGACTGTGAAAATTTGCTCAGACCTAACAAAATGTGTCAACATCAAAATACCGTATAGCGTGTATTTCCATGAATGACTCTTGAGTTACAATAAAGTCTACATATAGTTGTATGTGTAAATTAAATGAGTACTTACTTTTTTCAGCGTCGTCTATCTTTATGTCTTTGTAAAGTTTTCTGCGAGACCACTTTATATTGCTAATATTAACAGGCTTTTCAGTAGTATAAAATTTCAAATCATTCCTAATCTTCATGCCTTTATCTTCATTTCCCAATGCATATAATTAGCCTAAAGATTAGGAATTTTCGGTAAGTAGGTACTTACACAAGGCTAATATAGGAAGAGGTTTCGTGTCCCAAATTCATCCAAACAACAGTAAAAAGTTATTACTAACACCTGATCCAATCACACAACAGAGCTTTGTTTTATTTTTATCCTTAATTGGCCCATTTTCTGTGTCTAATATATGTATACCGAAGACGGTACTTAGTAAACACCAAAAGTTCTGATGAAATTCATGTATATACGGATTTTATACCCTATTTTTGTTTTATGATTGAGTGTGAAGTAGCTTTCATCCGTATTTGCATAGAAATATATAATTAATATTCCTAGTTTTTATTTGTTGGTATACTTTTTAGGGTTGGTTGTACTATTTCAATCGGTTTTATTGATATTCGGAATATCAGTTTTTCCACAGAGCGACTAGCATCGGACCTCCACTACCCTGAGGGCTACTGCATTCGAATGTTGTACTAGTTGCCAGTAAAATTCAGGGCACTGACAGTCCAATAGCAATTGCCATACATATTTATGACAACTGAAACCGACACGTGTTAACATGCGATTCGAAGTATAGGCGTGAAACACCGCAAACTTGCACCCTGGGTTAAGGAGTTTTTGTTAGAAGAACACTTTTTGTCTGGTACCTTATTTTTTACGTGAACTATTATCTATTATTCACTAATAAATTATTCAAAAAAGTAAACCGAGTCGATCAGAGTGGTGTGCAATGGGAAAAGCAAAAAATATATGTAGAGGTAGACTGCAACAGGCGGATGGAGATGACGATTCTCTACAGTGGTGTTATATTTTTTTAACAAACCAGTACTTGTATAATATAACTCATATACACTAAAATCTATAAAATGGCAGGATTTCTTTTTGACGACGCACGATATAAATGGGCCACGATAATCTCATAAGAATGGGTTTACATACAAGCACGAGGGTGGCTACAGTAGAAATAAAATGATGTAAAACTAAGAACTTGGGATATTTAAGCTGATAGAAATATATTATATGATACCAGCTTAAGCTTTTTATAAGCCAGCTTAACCGATTTCACTAATACAATAAATCCTTCTTAAAATACTGCTATAAGGATAAAAAGTCACACTGCACTAGTCGTTCTTTCATTTAGTAACAGAGTGCAGGAAACAAGATTATGTGGTGATTTCCATTAAATTCACTCTGATGATTGGCTACTCTGACACTAGGCGTTCCATATTTATTTACAATTACAGTACGTAATAATTATAACATATAACATTATTGTACGTACACATTATTGTTACTTATTACGGTTGAAGTAAAATAGAACAAAGTCTGGCGATGTGACAATCATGGATTCCAGATTAGATGTGTATTTGTAGATCAATGAAATATATTGAATAAAATATGTTGCCTAATATTTTACTTATAAGCAAATACTTCTATAGAGAAACACTAGAATTACAACTTCGTGCTCATAGCAAATAGTAAAACGGCAGCTTTGAGCTGACATTTATATATTACAATCATGTGAAATAGAAAGCAATAAAATTACCTATTCTACTACGAATATTATCAGAATATTTTATTCGTAGCAATACATTAGATCTTTTAGATTTATGTGAGAGTATGAGCACTAACTGTGTGGCACTTTTGAAGTTTTGAATGCATACACAAACTTAGTTAACATTTTAAATTTTTTTTTAGTCTTAAATTAAGTTGATGTTGTTAATGTTGAATGATGTTTGGCTACCACAAATCCCAATGCAACCTATCATCACATATTCGACCTACCTAATACCTATTGGTCATGTTCATTCGCCTTCTTCTGTCACGAAAAGAGAATTTTTAACCTCAACATTATTTTTCTTAAAAACATTGAAATTTCTACTACGTCTATTTCTGTCTGTTCGCGATAAACTTAAAAACTATTACACTGATTTTCATGCTATTTTCAGTAAGGAATAGTTGATTCTCCAAAAAGGTTTTAGTATATCTCTTGTTAAGTGTTTTTTAAATACCTGTATCTACCCGTGTGAAGTGAAAATAGAAGTGAAGATAATCTTCAAAATTATATTGTATTCATTAATATTGATAAAATATTCGGCGAAATGGCGCAGTACCTTAAAACATTCGCTGTAAATATAGATTGTCAAATGATGACATCTTATCATTTTTCATGAAAGAATTACAAAAAGCGGCGAAATAAATAAATAGGTACTAACGTTTTCGAAACATTGTAAAGAACCTCATTTTAGAGAGTTATGACAAAAGAAACATCGAGTAACAGCAATTATTTGTTTAATTCATTCAACGCTACGTAGTTGTAGAACTCGTTTACTAAATTTTCTTAAAACTTTATACTATTATACTAATACTATGTATTGGTTCTAGTTTCCTTTAAAGCTACTGATATCGTTTTATTGAAAAAAGGTAGGTGAAAACTAAAGCGACCCATTTCCCCAGTTGACATTGACAGCAACCGAAGGCAGAAAACCAAAGCAAAATACAACCTATATTTTTCTTTCATTTCCTGCCATCACACTGGAAATAGTCCTGGCTTATTGAAGTAGTTCGAAAACATTGTTTTTGATTTGTGAGAAAGCGGAGCTTAGTATACTACGCTTTTTTAAATTTTGACATAGTTTTCATTGTTATTTTTTTTCCACGGCCTTGTCCAATGTCCTACGATAGTCTCGCGTTTCGGTTGAAGAACACGATAGCTGGGTTTGTGTCTGTACAGATCTGCCGACTCAAAACTTTCATGAAAAAGATTTATTTGCAAAAATATATATTATTTATAATTATAGCAGCCAAGTAAATCCATTTGGTTTCTTGATTACATAAAACATAGAACAGATAAAACAAAAAGGAGACTTCTAAGTGGACTACGGTCGAGAGCTTTTAACACCTCATCGAGCAAAACTTTTGTACGCGAGTTTAGTAATTGTTTGTTCATTAGAAATTATGCTTGTCTACGAATTTTGGAACAACAATAGTAACTTTGTTAAACAACAAACTTTAAGCTTCAGCAAATATTGCATTACGATATCCTATGTCATATTGTTATACTTATTATTTAAAAGTATCTACATAGATTGTATTCACGAAATTGAAATTCAAGGAGATGGATATCTGTTTGTTAAGAAGACGATTAGTTGATATTTTTATTTGCAATTTAATAATTAATATATAACAGATTTCTACCAATTAGACTTTCGTCAGGTACAGTATGTCTGCGTCTAGACGGTTCTGCACTGTATATTAAACTGCTGTCTGTAGCGAAGGTTCGTTGTTTTCTGTTTGTAAGTAGATTCCAACTTCGTTATTATTACAAATTATTCTCAAAAAAATGGCTTACTTACTTAGTCGGGCATTGAGTTTAAAGTTCCAGTATTTCTCTCTTTAAATTTTTAATGGAGAGTCCTTGCTAAAACTCGATAATAACGGGAAAATTTCTAAAGGAGAAATTGAAGGTGTACTTCGAACCTTACTTTAAGATAAGAGCCCCATCTAACGAGAGAAGAATTGCTTTCTTGTGTAATACTGGATCAATATTACATTGGAAATGCCTGACGCTTTTATCGAATATTGGAGTTTGAATTTTCCTCGCAGATAATTTACTTATTTTATGTAAAATTTTCGTAACATTTTGAAATATAAAAATTACCTTTGGTTTGATCAACTCATACTCAATGTATTAAAAATAAAAATCGGCCAAGTGCGTGTCAGGCCACGCACAGGAAAGGGTTCCTCAGTCACCCATAATGGTACGTGGATTAGAAATCGTATCCAATGGATAATTGTTATGTTTACGTATTAATGCGTTGATTTTGTATGACTTTTCCAAGTAAGCGCATTGTAAAAGTTAAGCCTCTATAACTCCTGAACTAACAAAGTCATCTAATTCGTTATAGTTTTCATTTAAAGTTCATTATATGGACCACTATGACAAATTTTTCGGCGGGCGGGGCGGGCTGCTTTTACAAAAACGTGGCCTTTAAAGTGGAATTTCTCGCAAACGGATACCTAAATCAAAAAATCGTCTTAAAAACCCCTTAATGTTTTTAAAAGACCTATATAATGATACCCTACATGATGGGGTAGCCGTGAGAAAAAAAAACATCCCCACTTTACGTGTAGGGGAGGTACCCTAAATAAAAATATATTTCATAATTTTATTGTAGCACTTTGTCGACGTAATTACAATACATATTCATGCAAAGTTTCATCTTTCTAGCACTAACTGTTTGGACGATAAGTCGAGGACGGACGGACGGACGGAAGGACAGACGGACATGACATATCTTGGGTTCGAAGTCATAAACTTCGGAACCCTAAAAAGTTGTAGATCTTTTAATTACCTACAACTTTGCCATTTAACTTTTTTCCTTGTAGTTTTGCCGGAAATCGAGATAAACCGTTTTTTACCCTTTGTTGTATATATTTAGCCATCCAATCTGACTCTACCCTGCCTGATGGAAAGCATGAGCAGAATCCAAGAGTCGGGGCTACCACACTTGCTGCGAATGCGGACAATAATGTATGGCGGCCCACACTATGGCGGCTTAGTGAGATGGTTTTTCACGCCCCGGTTAAAAGACCCGAAAACCTCCCCCCCTACCCTTTCCCGACCTCAGATCACCCGTAAATTATTTTTCTTTTCATTTTTATAATATTCTCCTCCTTTTCCAATAGGTTTCATCCTACTATAATTTTATTTGTTTTCAAAAATTATCTACTCTGGTCTACTGGTCTATATGTCATTTACAAACTATCATTAATGGTTGCCATGCAAGTGTGTTATTCCTAGCAACCTGTGAAGTTTTGACAGGAGGTAAACAGTGATACATTTTGACATCTTCGATTTATGTATTTTTATAATCACCTAGCTTTGGTCTTTGTATCTCGATTATTGCAGTAAAAAGTAGCCTATGTCCTTTCCCAAGTTCAGTTCTATCATCATTCCGAATTTCATCAAAATCGGTACAGTGGTTTAGGCGTGAAAGCGTAACAGACAGACAGACAGAGGTACTTTCGAATTTATAATATTAAGTAGGGATTAAAAAAAAAACTACTCACTAGATCTCGTTCAAACCAATTTTCGTTGGTAGTTTGCATGTTAATGTACAACATATATTTTTTTTAGTTTTATCACTCTCTTATTTTAGAAGTTAGAGGGGGGGGGGGGGACACACATTTTTCCACTTTGGAAGTGTCTCTCGCGCAAACTATTCAGTTTAGAAAAAAATGATATTAGAAACCTCAACATCATTTTTGAACACCTATCCATAGATACCCCACACGTATAGGTTTGATGAAAAAAAAATTTTTGAGTTTCAGTTCCAAGTATGGAGACCCCCAAAATGTATTGTTTTTTTTGCTTTTTTTATGTAAAAATCTTAATGCGGTTCACAGAATACACCGACTGACCAAATTTCAACAGGATAGCTCTTATAGTTTCGGCAATAATTGGCTGTGACATACGGACGGACAGACAGACAGACAGACAGACAGACAGACAGACAGACAGACAGACAGACTTGACGAATCTATAAGGGTTCCGTTTTTTGCCATTTGGCTACGGAACCCTGAAAATATTCTTATTATATATACGAAGAACAAAATTTAAAGTAACTCGAAACTCGTCTAAAAATATTAAAGATATATTAGGGGTTAAAGGATGAAATTGCCGAATTTAAATAAAATTCGAACGATAAAATTCGTTTTTTTTTTCATTTTACATATTGATTTTATCAAAATATCTACCATTATTATTTATACATTGCTGCCATCTAACAGGAAAGTCATTTATGCCTTTGCGATAGAACTCTGGTAATCTAGATTCTACAAACTGTGTGAAAGCCTTCCTCTCCCGACTTTTCGGAACACTCAGCTGCCAATACAAGGAAAGCTCGGTATCCTAGGTATGGACATTAGCCAGGATCTCAACCGACGGGAATACATTGAGAGCGTCACAAAGGCGGCCTCGCGGAAGCTCGGCATATTAAACAAGGTGAGACGGTTCTTCTCGCCGGAGCATCTGTGTCTTCTTTACAAAACCCAGGTTCGCTCCTGCGTGAAGTACTACTGTTCCCATCTCTGCAATGGATCCGCACAGTACTTGCTCGACGCTCTCGATCGGTTGCAGCGGCGAACGGTCCGCATCATTGATAGCCCTGAAGCCACCGAGTTCCTCGAGCCTTTGCAGCTGCGAAGAGATATCGCTACTATGGCAGTCCTCTATCGCTTTTACCACGGGGAGTGTTCTGATGAGCTCTTCGAACTGATCCCACCTTCTCCCTTCCTTTACAGGAACACACGTGCTGGCCTTGGAAGTCACCGCTTTAGAGTGGTAGAAATACGCACTAGAACTAAACGGTTTGGCTCTTCTTTCCTGTGCCGAGCGGTTAAAAACTGGAACTCGCTACCATCCCACGTGTTTCCTTCCCATTATGATCCCGGGTCCTTTAAGAGGGGTGTGAAAAAGCATCTCACAAAGCCGCCATAGTCTGGGTCAGCATCGCCATAGTCTGGGTCAGCATCGCCATACTTCCTGCATCGCGGGAAGTGTGGTGGCCCCCACTCTTGGATTCCATTCATGCTTACCATCAGGCAGAGTGGAGTCACATTGGTAGGCATCAAATAAAAATAAAAAAATAATAAAAAAAAAGCATTTTGGATTGCATCATGGGAAGAAAACTTTTTATGACGTAGGAAATCGTCCAAATCACCAAAAAAGACGTTGGAGTAAGGTTTGGCGAATACGGAGGGTGACGAATGTTTTCTTATAAAAATGAAAAATAATTTCAGCTCCTGTAGAGTTAAAACGGTTTCTCGTGCTGTATGAGGTCTCGCGTTATCATGGAGCAATAATTGTGAAGATCAATTCATGAGTCGGGCCGTTTCACTGCAACTTTTGCTATCATTGTTCGGAGTTCAGCACAGTAGACATCTGCCGTTATTGCTTGACCAGATTGGTGAAAGTGAATAGTGAATAACACCATGCTGAGACGACCAAACAGTTACCATTACCTTTTTATCGGTAAGCTTTGCTTTGGGACACTGTTGCGGCGTTTGACCTGGGGTCAGCCATTGCATTTTTAGCTTACGGTTATCGTAAAGAATCCACTTTTAATCACATGTCACAATTAGATTCAATATTCCTTCATTTCTGTATCGATTTAACAAGGCAACACAATTTTTGGCAAGTTATTGGCAATTAACAAGGCGACAGGTGTTTCTTTTTGCAGATCAGTCGAAAATCAATCGAATTTTCGAAGTATTCATCTTTCTTGTCTAAGCTGAATAAAAATAAACAACTGAAAAGCGATAATCGAGTGTTGCACATTTTGACAACAATTCATTTTGATATTGAATACAATGTTTATTGAGAAAATTATATTCATGTAGCATACCACGATAGCCTCTACAATTTCAATTTCATTGAAAGGGATTAAATTCAAAGCCACATCAAACTGAAATTGGGTCATGTATCATTGCTTCATATAGCTGACGGAAAACGTGTTTCGAATGGGGTAACTCCAACATTCGAACACAGTGATCAAATTGTTTTGTTGCTTGTTAACATATTCAAATGTATATTAGGCCTTTAGAGTTCAGTGCAAGAAAGCCTTATTAAATTTACCAATATATTAAAGCTTACGTCATCGCCTGGTTATAAAATGAATACAACAGCTAATTATATGTTAGACAAAGGGTACATTTTATTTCTTTCTTCCATACATCTCAGGCATGGCTATTTTTAATTTATGCATACCAACGTGACTCTGCCTGATGGAAAGCATGAGTAGAATCCAGGAGAAGGGGCTGCA
Source organism: Phragmatobia fuliginosa (assembly GCA_932526445.1). Classification (NCBI taxonomy): domain Eukaryota; kingdom Metazoa; phylum Arthropoda; class Insecta; order Lepidoptera; family Erebidae; genus Phragmatobia; species Phragmatobia fuliginosa. The sequence goes on along the minus strand of OW052065.1, from coordinate 9,578,441 downwards.
TCCTCATTGTCAGTGCATATAATGCAGCCTGGTGACCCACACCATAGCGGCTTATTGAGGTGTTTCTGCATCATTCTTCAAATGAATCACTCACTCACCTAGAAAAGACACGAATGCTGTCATTTTAGGTAGAGCCTGGCTCAGTACTACCTCTACTACCTACTATTTCACTGACTCATTCCAATTTTCACTGCACGGTTGGCCTAGTGGTTTTAGCGGTCGCCACGCCGCTCTCTACTGCGCCAAGTATCGTGGGTTCTATGGGTGGATTCACAAATTGTTGTTCTGAGTCTGGGTGTTCCTTGTGTCCGTTTCATGTATGTTTGTAAAGTCCCCCGAAACACAGGAATTAATATTCCTAATGCGGGAGTTGTCTTTTTAAAGAAAAGAAAGAAAGAAAGAAACAAGGCAGTGTATGTCCTTAATCAATTAGACTAGTGGTATAAATACTTATATTTTAATATAACAGTAATAAAGCTAGAAAAGCTATCTAAAATAACACAGACTACTGTTATACCGACATCTAACACAGCCGCGGACCGATCTGCAGGTAAAACCTGGTAAAGGTAATGTGGTAAACTGACAAACAACAATTTAAAAAAAACTATCAGTCCATGGTTAAAATTGAGATGATTTTGTTTTTTTTGATTTGAAACCTCAATAATTAAAAACTATATTGAGACATTTAAAGCAAATTTTTCAGTTACTTGATACAGATCTGTAATAAAATTGTAATAAAAATTAATAAGATCTACAGAACAAGGAACAGTAACTCAAAACTTCGTCACAGATTACTGTTGACAGCGGAAGCCTTACAGCTTTTTTCCATTTCCTTTCTGAGAGAAGTTGTTGCTAATCCAATGTTCTGTCTAAGAGAGGAGAGAGGTCCGGTTTTTTTAAATTCACATAGCTAATGTACTTATCTCTCTACATACATAACTCATGTTAAAAATCACAATACACAACAACAGTATTATTGCCGATTTATATCTACTAGATGTGAATCTAATATGCATTTGATCTATATCTAATTAGGGTTTTTCGTAGTTAAAAGTACATATCATGCAGAATCTTAAATGATATAAAATATCATTCTTACAACTCTCTTAGTTTTGAATCTAAAGTCTTGGACTTGGTTAAGTTAAGTTATCTAAAGCCAAATAACCGCTAAAATATCTGCCACGTTACAGAGGGAGTTACGGAATAAGGCGTACGAATCATGGGCGAGGATTGGCCTATGTTGATGCGGTAGTGGGGCACAGCATAATTCGTCCTGTTGACCAAACGAGTATTGACTGTACGTCAACACGAGGAACGCAAATATTGAATATTCCTGACAGCTCGGGAGAGTCAATTTGACGAAGCTTTAACTTATACAAGAACGAAATATCCAAAAACTTTGATAATTTAAATAAGATCAGAAAGCACGAAAAACATCGACATGGTGCAGATATTCTAAGTTTTATTTCTTTTATTAACATGACTCTGTTAAGCATTATAAATAGTGTTTGAGTTCAATAATTCCCATAAAATCTTTAGTAGCAGCATTCTCATACTAGACCAGTGCCAATAATGTTTGAAAACAAAATAAATTATAGTAGGATGAAACCCATTGTAAAAGGAGGAGAATAGTACAAAAATTAAAGGAAAAATAAATTACGGGTGATCTGAGGTCGGGAAGGGGGAGAGGGGGGGGGGGGTTAAGGGAAAAAAATGGCTTATCTCGATTTTTTTTAAATTTTGCGTAGGTCACTCAAGTATTAAATTATCTTAAAATAGTAATAAATAGGCATATACGCATATACTTTATAGAAGATTCTACAACTTTCTCAAAATATTGTAGATGTTTTATTTAATATTAACTTTATTATTTATTTGTTTGTTAATTATAGTCATATATTTCGATTTGCAATATTTTTGTTTATCATTGTAACTGCATGTTATCTATCTATCTTACGTTTTTCGAGTGATTAAAGTGTAAATTTTATTAAATATTTCAATAACGATTAAAAAAAATCGAATTCGAGTTTTTGTCATTTTTTGCATTTTCTGAGAAGATTTACTATTGTGATATATATATATTTTTACACCATCGGAAAGTAAATATTTTAAAGTTGAATTAAAAGTTGATATTTTGACGGACGAATTTTCGATTGAAAATTAGGTTTTTTTTTCGGTATTCAGTCAAAATGAGGTGAAAAAATAAATATTTCAAATGGGTTTTTTGAATTTTTCACATAAAATTTGAGGTTATGTGAAAAAAGTGTAAATGCAAAAGATGTAGATCTTTATATTACCTACAACTTTGCCAATTAACTTTTTTCCATAGGACTTGTTTTGCCGGAAATCGAGATATGCCATTTTTTCCTTTAAACCCCCCCCCCTCTCCCCCTTCCCGACCTCAGATCGCCCGTAATTTATTTTTCCTTTAATTTTTGTACTATTCTCCTCCTTTTACAATGGGTTTCATCCTACTATAATTTATGTTCACTTTTTGTTATTTTAAGAGGCTTCTACCCTGGTCTATACACCAATAAATTTGAATCAAAAGTATAACAGCATATTATTACGTACAATATAATGTGCACTAACTCAATTAGAATAATATATAGTAGTTATATTGTTCTACTGAGAATTCATCTGAAATTAATCATCTACTATCTACATCCGTCACTTATTCATTCCCTCATCCATTATTTATAAAGGATAAATAGTTTTGGTTGTGTATATTTCACTTTTCAAAGTATAAAGCAACTTTCCACAATGGTTTCAAGAGCTGCACTCATTCTATCTTTATAAATATAAATACTACTAACTATATTTTTTATTCCATTAGTCCAACAATCCTTTTTTTGTCGATACAATACAATACTGTAACTATTCGATTCTGTAAATAGTTAAAAAACTTTATTTATCATTAAACATACTTTTAATAGATACAGATATGTATCCCAAATTCTAGCACTGTAACGCCAGGCCCAAGTTTGTATGGATTTTGGGTTTCTCCTTTTCGCCACGTCAACAGCCTTACTTGTACTCAGTACGATTTATAAAGTAGGGTTCTGTATACTCTAAAACACTGTATTAAACTGAGAACGTAGGACAGGCTCTTTGCCGAATAATAGTAAAAATGTACCCAAAAAAAGAACTTGTTCAGTTTCCGTAATATTCTAGAAAGAAAAACTTTCAAAACACTTCGTATAATTTTTAGCAAATAGGTGTCTGGCGTTGTTTTGCCAATCTTTCCAAAAGAAAACCGTTTCTTGTATTTTCAGGTATCTTGTCAGTACATAAATACATTAATTCGTTAAATTCGTTAATTTTTTCTTTATGAGTTACTCCTTTAGAACCCGTGTAAATAAGAAGACAAAATACAAGTTTACCAAATAACTCCAACCGAAGAACTTTGTCAATATATTTGAGCGAAATTTGTTCGGAAAAATTACGAACATGATATAACATCTTCACTCGTAGACTTCATGTGGATTTGTTACCGTTACCGTCTGAAAGTCTACTGAAAAATTAGATTAACCAGATAAACAAATCATATTTACTAGGAACAATCGTTTTAGTATGATCTGTTTTTTTAAACAACCTTTTCTTTCCTAAATAGCTTTTCTCGCCTCTCTTATACTGTTATTGCCATCTTATATTATTAGACAAAGGTATTCCCTCTGAGAGATCAATTGCAATTATTTATGATTTCTTTAAATTTAGTTTTTAACTTGTCATTTAATGTTTTTCTTGAATCATTTACGCTATGTAAGCACATATTTAGGATTCAAACAATTTTAGGTATCTTCGGTGTTGTAATTTGTATCAGCATATCTATAAACATACTAGCTTTCGCCTGTGACTCCACCCGCATGTATGTTGGTTATCGTGGTAAAAAGTATATCTATGTATGTGTGTATGAATTTAAATCGGTTCAGTAATTTATGCGTGAAAGTGCGACAGACAGACAGAGTTACTTTCTCATATATAATAAATAAGTAAGGATTTTTCATCATGGACATGCATTTGCATATTTATTATTTTGGTCCACAACAAAGCTTCTCGTAGACCAAACAAATTCAAACATAATTCATGAATAACACACTTAATAAATATATGTGTATATTGTCAGTATAACGTACTATTTTTTTAACTCATTCCATAACAATAAACAAGTGTACGAGTGTATAACCACTAACTACAATCCATAAAATAATAATGTTATTTCTTTAATAAATTGCTTAGAAAAATAGCTCAACCATATTGCGTACCTAAAAGCATTTTCCCAGGGCTTAATTGAAGCGACGTAATTTATCTTCCTGTGAAATATTTTCTTTGTTGGCCAAGCTTAAGCGGCAAAAAGCAAATACAACTTGTCTACACCTATCCAGTTGGCTTAGGTGTCTCGGTTCTCGTATAAAAGAAATGTAATATCCTTTGGGAAAACACAGTCGGCGATAGCGGCGCGATGGAATAAAATATTCAGTTACGAGATTCGTTGTCACAGATAAAAGTGGCTTTAAACATTATCCAAAAGTTAGTAGAATTCCTAACATAATAATATAGTACGATAATTTAGAAAACTTTGAAGTGGCAAGTTACGTTTAGACTTCACATTAAAGAGTTTGCAACTTTTTGTTATTGAAAACTGTCCTATAAGCAGGGCGTGAAAAAGCATCTCACTAGGCCACCATAGTGTAAAATGTGAATATTGATGTATGTGGTACCAACAGATTCCTGATGTACTTATTTCAGACATTGATCAATTTTTTTTCTGATTAGATTCGCACTATTATTCGACAGAAATGGCCTCTTCGGTAAAACATTATGCATTAACTAAGTTAAGTTTTAGATCAGACAGAGAAACAAGATAGATTTGTGATATTACGTTAAACATTTTATAATACGAGTATATGTAATTTTAACTGTCACTAAAACTTAAATTTAAGATGTAGTATACATCTTCGTAATTTAAGTAAGTGTATCTATACTTTTGTAACATAAAGTTCGATTTAGTGGAACAACGACTTAGAGTAAGTTGGGGCAATTTATTTTGAGCTTGCAACTTAACTTCGTCCAGATAAACAGATTTATATACTCCGTGAACACATAAAATTGATACATGGAGTCTCAATACTAAATTGGCGCTTCGTAAATTATGTTTCATTTGGATATGTGTCATTCACTTACTACTAATTACTTTATTGTAATAATTCTATTGTGGAGGAACTGTGTGGAACAAAGAACTAGTGGAGAGTCCTAAACTATTATTTTGTATGTGAACCTGCCAAAGTGATTCTACTGCCTTATTGAAAACATGAAAACATTGAAAACATCCAAGAGTTTTGGTCACCATCCTCATTGTGAGTGTACACAATACAGCATGATGACTCACATTGTAGTTAGATGGTCCTGCAGCATTAGGCCTCCAGTCTCACATTCACCAACAAAGTACAACATCATGAAAGCTGTCATGTTTAGACTGGCCTTCGAGGCGAGGGTGGTACTGCCCCGGTCGAGCCGGCTCTTTCGTGCTGAAATCATCATGGCTCTAGTACCTTGGAACGGTACTTTATTAACACAAACCACTCAAAATGAGTAACATTAAAATATATGATCACACATAATTATTCTAATATAACAAAAAAACGCATTTTTCACATTTCCTTATCAAATGATAGATGTTCCTCAAACAAAGAACGCTAAGTTTATTGACAAAGTTTTGTGTGTCCCTTAGATAAAAACAAGAAAACCGGTCACATTAAGGAGGATATCCATTAAATTCCTTCACTCAGCTCAATCAATAGCACCACAGTGACGGTAGAACAGTAGTTAATCTTCGTACAATCATACAACTAACATTCTCTTATTCTCTCAAAGTTGCATAAATAAATTAAGACATTATAATCCCGCTAAGGTTTGAAACAAACAAAAACAATCCTCTGTCTATAACATAGACCATCACAGTTCATCGGCCCAGCGGGAAACTAGCCAAAGCGTCTTTATCCGAAATAAAACTATCTGTTATTTTTTACTAGAGGAAATCTTCACAAATGCACCTTTTAGCCTCAAATACAAAAAGCCTATCGCTACGAACTCTCACATAACAATAAAACAAAAATGCCCGCCTGCATATGGCTACTATTTGCTCTATGGTCTGTAACAATATATTTGACAATATATTTAATAATGTGACGACCGTCAAATTTTACTAAAACTATTGCACTTTATTGATCTTTATGATAGCAGAAAAGCATAAAGCATAATGAACGATAGTCTATACGAGGAGAACTGCCAATTTGTCATCGTAGAGAAACAAAAGGCATCTGGCAAGGCTTAAAGGATTGAGAAAAGCGAACGCCGATAGTAGAAAAGCTCACTAAATGAGATTTACTGTGAGATATTGCTCGCTGATCTTAGACGTTAAATTGTTCATGAAAAATTCTTTTTTAAATTTTGCGTTTGGAGTGGAATAAAAAGAGTCTATTTATTTTACACTATCTGAGTCCCGTCATGTTACTCGCGCTTATTGTTTTAATAGCGAGAGACGCCGCAGAGCAAAGCTAGTCTAAGAAATTAGCCTAAGTTACTCCTTTCGCAATCAGCTTCAGCCGTTCCAGAGATTATCTGTAACAAACAGACAGACACAAAAAATTCAAAAACTCCTTTTTAGGGTTCCGTAGCCAAATGGCAAAAAACGGAACCCTTATAGATTCGTCATGTCTGTCTGTCTGTCCGTCCGTATGTCACAGCCAATTATTTCCAAAACTATAAAAGCTATACTGTTGAAATTTGGTCAGTCGATGTATTCTGTGAACCGCATTAAGATTTTTACATAAAAATAGAAAAAAAACAATACATTTTAGGGGTCCCCATACTTGGAACTGAAACTCAAAAATTTTTTTTTCATCAAACCTATACGCGTGGGGTATCTATGGATAGGTGTTCAAAAATGATGTTGAGGTTTCTAATATCATTTTTTTCTAAACTGAATAGTTTGCGCGAGAGACACTTCCAAAGTGGAAAAATGTGTGTGTGTCCCCCTCTAACTTCTAAAATAAGAGAGTGATAAAACTAAAAAAAATATGTGTTATACATTACCATGCAAACTACCAACGAAAATTGGTTTGAACAAGATCTAGTGAGTAGTTTTTTTTTAATACGTCAAAAATCGTAACACGCAATTTACCTTTCATCCAGTCAATACACTAGTATAAAAACATCGATCAAAGTTACAACGAACTACAAGAACTTTTATATGATGTTACTTGCTGATACGTAACCCTTCATGGGCGAGTCCGACTCGCACTTGGCTGCTTTTAGTGTGTATGTAACGTATATACCCAGTTAAATAACTGTTGATAGTGGTATCCACAGTTTTTTGTTGATACAGACACTCCAATTTAATTTATTTCTATAGATTGGTCAGACAACTGGTATTGTATGAAGAAACTGGCAATCTGTGTAGAAAAAATCTGGCTTTTTAAAGAAGTCGACTATTGTTTTAAACTGTGTCTAGAACAAGAAGTATGATAAAAATCCGCCTTCGTCTGTTCCATGTCGCCGATGTAAAATTCGTTGTGGCAGTTTCAACAATATTCTGAAAGTGAAATGTTTGTTGTTTACAACTTTTGTAAAACTCAGAGGGTAATACTTTACGGAACGATTAACAGCACAAATTAAATGACTTTCTTTACAATACAAACGTTCTTTATTAGGTTTGTTGTGCCACTTCAATTTTATTTTATTTAAGTCACTGTTTTTTCCTTTTATTAAAATTCTTTATTTGACTTCAAAATAATTGTTTCATGCCAGTTTACTGTTGATATCAAAGAGTATGTAACACGTGATATTGTAATCAATTATACTATTTCAAATAAATAAATAAACACCCTACTGTGTGGAACCACACAAGTTGTACATTTGCCTAGTTTATTGCTAATCTATTCAATTAACAGTGTCATTTATCTGACAGCTTTTTTACTTTGATTTGTATGTATAGAATTTTTTTTCGAGTTCTTTGAAGTGTGAATACGTGTTTTTAAATAAGTTCCTTTCTATAAATCTTTCTGGTACGCAATGGTTGTCGATAAAACAACATAGTTCTTCAACATAATTATCTTATTAGTGCAATATCCATGTTCAGCCCAGGGTTTGTTTATAGAACATGTACGAAGTATCAATAACTTCTTATTGAATCTTATTTTGATATTTTTGCGTTCACCTTATTTGTATATGATACTCAGATTTTCTATCTCCAAAAGAGCGTATTAATCCCTCAAGTGCCAGCGCTTGTGACTTTTGAGTCGGAAGCCACTATCCATGATGTGATCATCTATTCGTTTGCACCTTTTTTCATAAAAAAAACTCGTTGCTTATAAGTGGTACCACCAACTGGGGCGCCTCGCCGCGGGTAATGAGGACACCTGGTCTGGCACTGGCATTCTCTGCTGGAGAATTCGCTTGCCCCGTATGGAGCCGATCCGCTCACACAAGGCTAGTGGACGCAGCACTAAACGAAACCTGCCGGATAATTACGGGTTGTCTTAAACCGACCCCGGTTAAGATGCTGTACCCACTGGCCGGAATAGCACCTCCGGGGATTCGGAGGGCTGTGGCGAGTTCAGCGGAGAGGACTAGGATGGAGAATGACCCGCGGCATCCCATGTACGGCCACACCCCACCCCAACAAAGACTAAAGAGCCGCAAAAGTTTTGCACAATGTGTCGGCCCACTGACCTTGGACCCGTCCCAAGCAAGGTGCAAACAGTGGAGAGAGGGGGTGTCCTTGCCGAATCCATTTGTGGCACCGGCTGAGAGCCTTCCGCCTGGAAATAAACTACCGTGGCCAATCTGGAGGTCTTTAAATAGACTTCGGACCCAAGTTGGTCGAAGCAAAGAAGACCTGTTTAGGTGGGGATTTTCGGCCGGTGATGATCTCAGCTGTTTGTGCGGTGCAATCCAAACAATGTCCCATCTTCCATCGTGCCCTGCGTGCCCAGACACCTGCACGCAGGAAGACCTAATGGCTGCCACCGATAACGCCATCAAAGTGGCCGCGTTCTGGGCTGAAAAAATATAATTTTCCCGACACGTTACGTTTGCCATCGAAACGCTAAGAAGAAGAAGAAGTGGTATTACAATTATAATTTTGCATATACTCAATAGGCCTCTCCCATTGCACGCCACTTTGATCGATTTTGGGCTGATGATGATGATATACTCAATAAATATAAGTATACAGGTACGAATAAGGGCCGTCTAAAGCAAACTTACTTTGTACTACTAGTTCAAGTGTACTGTGTGTAAATGTACTTTGTCTTACTATTCCTTGAACAACTTTCGGTGTGTTTGTATAAAGCGTATCGTTTTTTAGTGAAATATACGCATAAGCATGTATAAGCATAGTTAAGTTAAGAAAGAAAGCAAAGTTTAACAACAAAAAGTTCACAGAACTTTGAAACGACTGAGTAAAGAAACGTACATGTGAATGAAATCTAATTTAAGTTACAAAAAGTAACAGGTAACAGAGGGGAACTTGGAAATATTTGGCATTCCCGTAAACATGGAATGCGAGACTTTTTATATTCTTTCATGCTTTTCTTGTGAAGCAAAATATAAACTCGAAAAAACTAGTTAAACATTCCGCCCTTTTAAACTGCGCTGGTATTCCCTTCATTGAAAACATCAGTACCTAATTTCTATACAGCGTTCATTTGTTTAAGGTCTAGAAATGGATTTTAATAAATTTATGATCTAGTACGTCCTTTGTTTTTTTCCCATGGTACCATGTAGCAAGGGTTTTATTTAGCTGTGTACACGTACATACTACGAGTAAAATACGTACGAGTAGGATCTCACTATTATACAGGAAGCACGTGATACTATTTTGTTTTAAGTTAATAGTTTGTTCCTAAAACATATTGTTAGAGTAGGTACAGGTAGGTACATACATATAAAACCACAGGATGTGTACTTTTCCAACTGTTGAGTGCAACAATAAGCCATGTAATGTTGTAGTTCATTTTTTGTTATTTAATTACAATAATTGTTCCTAAATATAAAATCTATAGATACATGTAAATAAAAAGAAAGTGCCTGTTTGTAATTTCAAAATACCTGCTTTTCGCTAAATACATATGAAAATATATTATATACGGTACTAATGGTTCATAAAATCAATTTTAAAACAAAAAAAAATGTCTCTCTATTTGTTCCGGTTCTTCTTCTGGAATGGCTATATCGACTTTGAAACATGAGTCTCCGATCAATTATTGTACATAAACATAGTGAAAACTAAGATTTCAGATATTGAAAAAAGAACTGTAAGCAACTGAAATTAACATATATAAAAATACAACAAATTTTAGTTCAATGATGTCAACACCAGAATTACACTAATATCTGATTCAAACAAACCAAAGCATCGCGATATGCAGATAGTATTATGTAGATTGAACCCGTAAATATACGAGGTTTCAAATATATGGTTAAAAATTGAATTTATTGAATCTTTGCTACTCTTAACATAGGGTAGGTATTTAAAAAGTACCAAAACGAGACTTTTTGGGTAAAACTTTAAAATTGAGCATCTTACTTTTTCTAAATGGTAATACCGTCTATGGTTCTTTCGCTAAACCATTGATTGCTCAACACTACACAAGCCCAATAAAAAACGTTTAGAATACGATATTTAGAAAAGTTTAAACAAAGATAGTCTATTTAACATCCTTACTAATATTATAAACACGAAAGTTTATGAGTATGTATGTATGTATGTGTGTTTGTTGCTCTTTCATGCAAAAGCTACTAAACGGATTTGAATGAAACTTCACAGTAATATAGCTTATAGATCAGAATAACACATAGGCTATTTTTAACTGCAATAATCGAGATACACGTGGCCGGAGCCGCGGGCGAAAAGTAGTCACTAATAATTTTTATATCCGCATAGAAAATATTTAGAACTTTCGCAGTGTGTGAAAATTTTTATTTAATGTTTAAGGACGATTAAACATTAAGTGAAAATTTTAATAACTATCCAAAACTTATAATAATTAAAATTTGATGATATTTTGGGCTTAAAAGTTTCATTATTCATCTCATAATCGTAAAGCAATGTCTGACTATTTTATAATGTAATAAGAGCGACATCCATTACAGTTAGTAATATTCATTAATCAAACTGTAAAGGTGTGTAGACACAGTAATTAAAAGTTTTGCTCGACCATTTTATTCCAAAAATAAACCATCTGTGTCTGTTTTAATCATCATCAGTTCAAAGTAGTAGAGCCACGATGTTTCCAGCACAAATCAGCCGGTACGACTAGGTTGATACTACCCTCGCACAAAAGACCAACCTAAAAATGAATGCATTAGTGCTGTCGTATTTCATTGGTGAATGTGAGACCGGAGGCTCAATGATGCAGAAGCACCGCACTAGGCCGATATAGTGTCATCAATGACCTGGGTCTAAGGGTTGCACCTCATAAGACAGAAGCTCTGTGGTTTCACAGGAAACGCGGAGGTGCCGTTCCTACTCGCTCTTTTATCAGAGTGGGAGGAACGGAGGTCGAGGTCGGTCGCCACATAAAGTACCTCGGCCTCACCCTAGGCAGCCGCTGGAGCTTCGAGGAGCATTTCGAGCGGATGATCCCCCGAGTCCGGGGGGTGGCGGGCTCCCTACAAAGGCTGTTGCCTAATTTATGGGGTCCGCGGGAGGAAGTTCGCCGCCTTTACGGTGCGGTGATACGGTCCATGGCCCTCTATGGAGCGCCGATTTGTGTCAGGCGCCTATCGGCCTCCTCCCGCTGCCGAGCTAAGCTCAATCAAGCGCAGCGGGTAGCGGCCATACGGATCGTACGAGGATACCGCACCATTTCGTCTGAGGCGGCGACTGTCCTGGCACGTTTCCCGCCTTTTGATATCCTGGCGGATATGGACGCAAAGGTCTATGACCAAATTCGTGCCGCAGATTAACTGTTGCGGTTAACAGAGTAGGATGGCGACCTACTCGAAAACGCGATATGCGATAAAAACACGCCAATTGAGCCGATAGCTAGGGGGAAGCCTCTTTGGCTTCCCTCGGGATAGAGCCTTGATAGGCGCGGCGTCAATAAAAAAAAAAAGGCCGATATAGTGTGGATCACCGAATCACCATACTGCATTGTCTGTACTCACCCCTACTGTTGTAGTTTATCAATTTACAACAGTCTCTAGCACTGCTGCACTGCTGAAAATAAACTCCTAAGAAAGTAGGTTTAGTTTTACTTATATCAGTCTGACTAGACAAGTTGCCATATAGTTTGTTTTAAGTTTTCCTCCTCTTTGCGTAGTTTGCTCCAGGTCGTAATACATCAACAGATGTATAGGATTTTTTTCTGATTGAAAATCGAATAATATTTTTGACAGAACTTGAAGAACCAGATCATGACAACAAACTTGTGGGTGGAGCAATCGTGGTATGACTACAAGCTGCGGTGGGAGCCTCGCGAGTACGGCGGAGTCCACATGCTGCACGTTCCTTCCGACCACATCTGGAGACCAGACATCGTGCTATATAACAAGTGAGATCAAATCTATTATGTTTAACTGCTGTTTAAACTACTCTTCATTTTAAATATTCGCAGAAGTAGCGATGCGTGTGTACTCTCTCCGTCTTATTGGCTTGGAATGTCCTAATTAAATTTCCACCGAGCCTGCTCTCACATAAATTTTCCACAACATGCAAGCTGTCTGAACAATTTCGTTTAACATTTAATTTAATTACCTAATAAGACCAAAACTTTGCTTTACACTTATAGAATAACAATACGAAATATTCCAAAAAGCAATTTCCTTTTTGTCCATTAATGAACTCATTTTGGTCATGTTTCTTGCGTACTGAACCTTTAAGATTCGGAAACTTTAAGATTGATTGAAACAAATTTCACAATTTCATGTTCTATTGAATATAAAATTCCATGACCGTTTTTCTATTGAGATAGCACAGTCAGAAAAGTTTTATTAAGATAATTTAATTTCTAGATGTACCTTGTACATCTAGAAATTAAATTTCAGAATTTAATGTCTGAGAATTATTCTTTAAAATTTATGTAAATTAATCAAAATAATAATTGTCACAATTTTTTTTTATCTGCTGTTATGAATTCTAAATAATTATATTAATAAAGTAAATCATCTAATTCTAATACTAAAAAGTGATAAAAGCTTTCATTTCTATTCTAAAATATATTTTTGAATTATATTAGTTAACCCCATATAAAACCCCAAATTAATGTGTCACAAGTGACAAAAGTCAAACCTAAATTATATTCATATTTTTTTTTTAGTGAAGTAATTAATTATTTTAGAGATAGAGAGAGATAGGGATTCCAAAAGTGCTGCAATAATACCAAAATTGATGTTGGTTTAATCAAATAAAACTACAATTTGTATTGAATATGATTTATAGGGTTCAAACCAGGATTTATATGACTTAAAATGGTCACGAGCTAAAAAATCTATGAAATATCATAGAGTTGTAATATATTTTTGGTGTTTCAGTAGCTACTGAAACACCAAAAATATATTACAACTCTTATAAACGAGCGTGTTAGCTATAAATAACTGTAAAAATTCAAAGCTTTCATATTTCTTTTCATATTTAGAAAGCCCAACTCTTATTTGTCTGTGTTTTTGTATAAAAGGAAGAGTTACAAGTGTTTCACAAAAGAACGTAAGAGTGCTTGTCTCAGTCTCTAAACCACGCATCGCTACTTCAAAGCCCTCTAAAAATGTACCAAACTAATAGAAAATAACATTTCATTTAAACTTTTTTGTGGACGTATTTTCTTTTGTTTCACACCTACACCATAATGATCCACTACAAAATCCTCACAAATACCTGTCTGAACCAATAATCATCAAACTAAAGGAACAAGTACACTTTTAAATGTTATGTTACACTATTAAATATATTTCACTACAATAATAATACGATACTATAACAAATGATACGATTCTATATATTAATTCCAACTGAAAGGTCTTGCATGACAACTAATTCAAAACGCGACAAATTAAATGACTAATTGTATCTACTTTCTTAATCACTAATTTTGTAGTATTTTCGTAGTCACCCTTTGTGTATTCAATTTTTTTTTAATTTCGTTAAAACATTTTAAAAGATCTTAACTGTAACACTCAACTTTAATCATTTAAAATATTTTCCTAATAGGTCTCGTAAAACGATATTTCCAAAAAAACTAAAACAAGTATTCTAAATACAACGTATTTTACTCACAGTACAATTTTAGTGATAAAAGCTCACAAAGCACAGCATTGTCTTACAAAAAACCAATAAGCCGTGAATTTCACTTCGTACCCGACCTAATTGACGAAGGCCGAGATTACTTCCTCGCTCCCTTCCTGACTTTCCCTTCCTGATCTGTCTGTGTATACGAACTAAAATTACAACTGATTTGAAAATGCTGCTATAATAAATTCTACCAGTTAGTTTATATAGGTATATATAAATAATCTATATATATGTATTAGTTATATTTAATACATACTTATAAAAATATATACATTCATAATCATCATCATCATCAACAGCCTTTAAACAGTCCACTGCTGGACATAGGCCTCTCCTTAGAAAGGATAATAATAAACACAAACTACAAATAAGGTGTACAAAGTCTCAATAAATTGCCATTGCATTACTTTGCAATAAATCTCGAGACGTATTGCAATTACCTATGTTATCACGCGGTGTGCGTGACAGGACAATCAGCGCGTTAAAAGCAGGAATAAGGCGGGACCCTATTCTCTGTCTCCGTCAAATCGTAAGACGTTCATCATGTTCAAGGTCTATCAATAAACAGGTTGATTTAAATAGTTTAATGAAATTCTACTTTCTGATTTATGTATATATTTAGTGAAATAAATAAATAGAATAAACCTCAATACTTTAGCTAGTAGCAATAATATCTCAAGATTACTAACTTTTAAATTGTCAGGTTAAAAGAAATGCAATTTGCTTTTGTGTATTACCTATGTTTTGATCTTTGTTTGTCTCCTATTCTAAAGCGTTATCTAGGAAAATGCGGAAAAATATTTATACTTTTTCTCACTGGAATTGACTCTGGTAGAAAACAGATGTTTACATTCAACTAGATTTTCAATAAATGTTTCATTAATGAAGATGAGATTATATATTAAGGTATAACTCGCGGACCTATTTATAGTTTGATATCCTCTGTTTTCCATAAGGTTTCAATCACTTGTCATGTAAAGGCGTAAAGTCTTGTAAATTACTTTATAATACTATAAAGAAATTGCTGTAAATATTTCCAATTTTTTAATTAAACAATTCGTTTTAATACAGTTCAACAGTCAAATATTTTCACGTGCTCAGTAACTGATGTGGTTCTGTCTTCTGTCCTATATGACAATAAAACTCAATGGAATTAATTAATTCAATGGAAGCACAGACTTAAGAGTTTTTTTACGATTTTTTTTTAAAGAATAAAGCAGATTCAAATAAACACGTCCTAACTCTTTAAGCAATAACTTCAATAACTTTCCATTTATTTAATAGTTTTCCACGAAACTATAAAATTTATAAAACTTATTTGATAGTCTCGTAGCTTTGTGTCGATCTTTACATGTCCTGTCATGGCATTTATTTATTTCGTGATAATTTTTAACCTTTGGCAGTTTCCGTTGACCATTTTCAATTAAAATAATATAAAAATTGCTCTAGAACATACATTAGAGTATTTAAATAACATTGATCTTTATGAAATAATTAAGATCAAGCAAACAGTTTATGCCAATAAAAAAATGAGAATGTAATGTAAGGATTTGCTTAAAAAAATCATTTCCCAAAATGATGACACAAGAAACGATATATACAAAAATTTATTCGTAAATTGTAGTTGCCATTCATTTTGTCCAAGCCGGTACCTTGAGGCGTCGGACTTTGATAAATGGCCGGGACAACAATCGTTACTCATTTCCTGTCCCTACCCGCCTCCCTACTCTTCGTCGCTCTCCTCTAATGTGCACCTTTTTGCTTCTCTCTTGAAACGTGGTACACCTTCAATAACGACCCTTTGAATGAATGAATCACTACCTATGAAACCCTTCACTGTGATTTGTGAACCCTTATCATAGATTCTCGCACAATATTCGTATAATAAAAATTTTCATCATCATATTTTCTTATTTTGTTGAATGTTTTTCATATACACTATTAAAAATAACATTTAAATAAAAAATAAAATCTTATTTTTGTGTTAATGCATGTACTTGTTTATTGTTGTATTGTATTGTGTTACATAAAAAGGCATTAATTTATGACTGAAGTTTTGTACTTCTCAATAGTGAAATGAACCGCAAACTAAAGACGAAAGAAAAAATAATAGTCATTATGTTTGTAATAAACTGTGGTAGTTGATGTAATTGCCATGTATATTTATAAAAAACCTCCTAGGTAAGTAAATGTGTAGTAGAAACTAATAGAAACTTGTACCAGTTTCTATTAGTTTGATAAAGTTAGTTACATACAGAAAAAGATGGGTAAAAGATACATTACATTAATGGAATGCGCTCTAATTTCTTCAGATCACAACATAAAACGACAACAAACGAAAAGCACGTTTCTGCGAGTTTTCAAAAAATTGTACGTTCATGAGGTGTTAATAACAAAAGCTTATGACCTTATCCGCTAAATATTTACACGACTCGATCAATTACGTTACCAAATCAGCACATCGCTCACACACAACATGAAACGCACTAATAGGTATTTGGTGAGGCACAGTCGTACTGAACAAAGCGGTAGCGCCGCGTGACGGCTTGTAAACGTGCGTTAACATTACAGTGCCGACGGCAACTTCGAGGTAACATTGGCGACCAAGGCGACCATCTATCATCAGGGGCTGGTGGAATGGAAACCACCCGCCATTTACAAGTCTTCCTGCGAAATAGACGTGGAATATTTTCCTTTCGACGAGCAAACGTGCGTTCTTAAGTTCGGTAGCTGGACGTACGACGGATTCAAGGTAATTGCGTGGAGCTCCGTCATTGCTCTCGCTGACCGCTCTGTTTGTCCGCAGCGCCGACGGCAACTACGAGGTGACGCTGATGACCAAGGCCACAGTCTACTACAACGGCATGGTGGTGTGGCAGCCGCCCGCCGTCTATAAGTCCTCGTGCTCGATCGACGTCGAGTTCTTTCCTTACGACGTGCAAACCTGTGTGCTTAAGTTAGGCAGCTGGACGTATGACGGCTTCAAGGTGACGCCCCGCTGTATGCTGCTTGGCGCCGCGCGCGCGGGCCGTAGCCGTAGGGCCCGCCGCCCCGGCAGATGTCCATGCAATAGCTTGTTGGCTCGAACGTAATTCGTCGTGTAATTATATTACTTTTCTGTCCATGTGGTATGTTATACTCACTTTTACATATTGACTGTAACGACGACGCTAGCGTAGAGGCGTAGAGCGCGCGCTATGACGCCCGCTCCCCGCCCCCGGCTCGCTCCTTAGTTCTGACATGTTGCAAGTTTATATTCTATTGCGATGGTGATCTAAAAGT
The DNA here is from genome assembly GCA_932526445.1 of Phragmatobia fuliginosa. Taxonomy (NCBI): domain Eukaryota; kingdom Metazoa; phylum Arthropoda; class Insecta; order Lepidoptera; family Erebidae; genus Phragmatobia; species Phragmatobia fuliginosa. Next base: position 9,560,866 of record OW052065.1, on the reverse strand, counting down.
ATGTGGAGTAGCAGTATGTCGACGTGCGTGATCACGAATGCTCCAGACTATCCTCGGCCGGTCCACTTAGCTCGTTCGGCCTCCCTCGCTCGACACGGAAAGGTATAAAATTTTAACTGCCAGGTGATATGGAATGCAATAACTTCACTCAAACCGTTCCTATCCAACACGTCCGAACCGCTCCGACTGAGCCTTTCCGTGCTACGAAAAGCCACGAGTGTGTAGATAACTTGTAACAGAGTATCTTAAACTAGTAATAGCAGTAGTGCGCGGAGCGGCGTCACTCGGAGCTGTCACCCCTTTCCATAGCTGGCTCCGCTCGCGCCACACACACACACCAACACACCAACACGAGCTTGCTGCATGATCCCTCGTCAATGTACACTCCACTCACTGCATGACTAGCTTGTCCCTGAATCACTTGCATTCCCGATCACGGCGGTTGCTCATCGCAGAACGCGGATGCGTCTCTAAACACAGCTTTACACGATACCTACACGCGAACAGGTTAAGCACAGCACGTGATACAAATCAAAAATGAAATTCACATTTGTTGCTCTTTACACTATTGAGCATAAAATAGTCATCATGTTGCATATTTTATACCTTTCCCTATTAGCAGCTCTTACTGGCTGTAATAGTGTGGTGTCGCTGACAATCCTTTGCATGTTTGTCATTCCAAAGAAAAACAAATCCACTCCCCAAATTCTAACATGGAATCCATATGCACAGAAGTATAAATGTTAAAGTAGAGGTTACCGTCTCATCGAAGTTTCGAGCGCTCTCTCGCCGCTATCGAAGAGACGTCCATTGCATGCTATACACTTGTACGTATCACACGCCTTATACCAACGCATTTATGTGCAAGGAGTCAATACAAATATCACTATTATATTAAGTGGTTAAATTTCGAGTTGGTTTGAGGCGGGTGTTTAAAGAGACGCTGCGTCCGCGCGACACACACACGCGCGGCGGAGCCGGCGCTTTCGACTACCTCATCGGTTTTCTTATGCATTGTTACGTATATTGTATGCTAGTTCCCCAAAAGTCATGAGTATGCAATTTCGAAACAATGGTTAAAAACCCCGATGTAGGTGGTTGTCCTCATCCTAATTACTCTAGTCAAAAGCTCCACAATCACTCGTCATTCGGTATTATCTGTGTTTTCGCGTTGTTATTTCTTCGCATGTCTCGAAATATTGTTGTGACATTTCTACATTGAAGATAAATATGTCAGTTGTGGTTTAAAGGTTTTGATCTCAGTTTGTACTCAGGTACATCCCACTTGGCACACTCTGTGGTACTGTTTTAGAGGCATCTAATGCGAAGACCAGCTTGGATATTACAGCTCACTTAGACTCGGGGTTAGTGACTTAGAATCTTAAATGTCTGCGTTGGCCAGATCTGGTGGAGTTACCATAACTTAGATTTTTTAACACACTGTGTGACAGGGTGCATGTATCAAAAATAAATATTATAATAAAATAAAATAAACTAAACTAAACAAATATAATTAAAAATAAATGTGCCTACATCGGAGTAAAAAGTAGTTCAAATGTGGTAATAATTTTTGAAAGGTATAAAGTTTTTGGTTTTCTGTTTTCCTTAATAACCGTTTTACAAAGATATCAAGAAATTGTTTACCCTCAACGAATTCACTTATTTACGTGTTTTCTAAAGTGACCACAAGTAAAGTTACTTGTGGTCACTTTAAAAAGCACGTAAATAAATAATCATAAAGTTTTATGTCGATTACTGTTTTAATGCAATATATAAAACCGTAATGACATGTGCTATGTAATTCGTTTAATTTACTATCTTATATTTTATCAGTTTCCGACAGTATTACTTTTTTCTCTGATGAGGCGATAACCTGTAGAATTAATCTGCATCATATAAACAGCATATCATAAGAATACAACAATAATAGCAAAATATTTTAAAAGTGTTTACTATGTGTCTTTTGAAGTTATCGATGTGTATTTAAATAGTATTTATTAATTTTAAGAAAAATATATTTAACAATGTTTAAAATTACAGCACTTAAAGAATATTTCAAGATAAATACCTGGCACCGGAGTTTCTCGTTATGACCTTCAAAAATACTGTAACTGACACATGCATACATTATATAGAACAGCGTTATTAAACTCAGAGAAGTAAGTAACAGCTGGGAATCTGAAATGAGAACACGGTATTCATTTTTACATTCGAATGAAACTCTTTAGAACATAACTTTTTAAATCATTACCCTTTTGAGATCTCTCAGGCGTACCCGTACACGACTCAGCGGCCAAAGGCTGACTCAGTTCGAATATGTTTTGATGTGGTAAATGTATCTGATTCGCCTGTTTCAACGTGTATCTAAGACGTTTATTAATGCAATGAAAACACATCTCATGCATTTCTCCCATTTGAAACTCATTACTACATTTTCACTCCGGTGCCTTATTTTCTAGATGTATCACTTTGTGTATAAATTTGAAGCAAATAAATAGTTTTTGGAGATGTTGTGTATACAGGTGGACCTGCGGCATATGGATGAACAAGCCGGCAGCAATGTGGTGTCAGTTGGAGTGGATCTTTCAGAATTCTATATGTCAGTTGAGTGGGACATACTGGAAGTACCCGCTGTCAGGTACGTCAATTAAATAATTAACACTATTTTATTAAATTAGATATTTCAATTTCTTGTATTTGAGCTTTATTTTCCTATATTTAGTCCGTGTAGTGACGGATTAAGAATACAGAGTGTCACCACCCCTATTTATCCCGCGGGTATCGTAAAAGGCGACTAAGGAATAAACTACGCAAGATAACATCAATGCAAAGAGAAGGAAAACTTGAAACCAACCCTATACCAACCCGTATGGCCAGCGTGGTATAGTAGGCCAAAACCTCCTTTCTAAGGAGAGGCCTATGTCCAGCAGTGGACTGCTGAAGGCTGTTGATGATGATGATGATGAGCTTTATTTTCGTAAGTTAATCCCCATGGGTCATCAGGTTACCGAAGTTCTCAGTGAGTTGGTATATCCGAATCAAACCAGCTAAAACTATACAACTATCACCTTGATGTCGTAAAATCCTACATTACAGCAGTTTCCACTTTACAATTTACAAATTTAACCCCCAAATATATTTTAAAGGTTAAACTTTGGTTAACCAAGTAGAATCAAGTCCTATGAACGTGTTATCCAAAATCGAGTAGGCTCAATCAATGTTTAGAGTTGTTTATAGTAGAAATTCTAATACAATTCCCTTTATTGACTCAAAATCAATCAAGCTTTTACATCCAGTAGACCTTTTTAAACACTTTCAAACAGTTGCATTAGTGACTCTAGTTGCGCGGTTCCAAGAACTTAAGGCTAACGAACCGGTAAGAAACGTGCCATACCATAGTCTCATATGATTTTTAATTTTCATACTAATGACAGTTCATTCGCGTTAAAAAATAGTGGCTCATGGATCCAGCCCGGGCGGGCTGTTTGGCTGTTTGGATTTAAGCTTTTGTATGAATGGATAATTTGAAAGTAAATAAATTGAAATGGTAATATATGCTAATAAATGACTAATAAAGTCCGTCATAATAATGTTGTCTTGAGAATATATCTTAAAATATTGTAAGTTTCTAAGTACAGAAATAAAATAAATATATCGTATGTATCTATGTTCCATTTAAATATTAAAAAATATCTGATCACATTTTTTGTGTAAGAAAAGTGAAGCTTCTTGTTTCTGTTTGAGAAACAATTTTATAATGAATATTAATAAAAAATCTCTTACAGTGAAACTAAGTAGGTAGCCTCTTGGCCTTGTGTTGCTTACTTAATATCTACAATATTTCCTTTGAAAAACAATTTTAATGAAAAAGTTATTTTCATATTTTCCTTAGTTCTCAGATTATGCCGTCTTGACCCGTCTTTCAATATTATTGTTGGCTATAGTATACATTGAACACAAAGAGAGATTATTAATTAGAAATATTAAATCTACTAAACAACATTGTCGATATTTAGCTGATTTTATTGTATTTTCATAAGACACACAAATGACTGACGAAGAGAGAGATCGCTGTCTTTGTTAATAACGTTTTTTAGACATAGTAATCATATATGTAATACTAATCACTTTACACATTTATATTTATACATAAAGACGATGAAAATCGAGCCGAAATCTGATATTTTGGCATTCTGACATCAGGGACCAATACATCGTTCCAAACCGACCGAAACCCTTTCCGAATTTGATCTATACTTGGTATGAAATAACAGATATGTCAACTTGATGAATGAGTTTACTGCTCTCGCATTGCCTTGAATATTTTAAATTTGACAATACAATGATACATTTCGTGTTTGAGGTAGACATATATCCATAGAATGACCACTTCTCACTCTCGTTCCGGGACATCACGGAACGAGTGAAATATCATTAGACAAGCCAAGAATAAAATTACCGCTAGCTACTGAATATATTGATAGTAACAGCCTCCGTTGGACATAGCTCTCATTGAAAGGACACGTTGGCCTACTACTACATAATTACTATAAATTTTAAAGATGAAATGAGAATAATCTTCCACTTAAAATTATTTATCATCGTCATCATCATCAGCCAGTCTACATCTGGCCTTTACCTTGCACTCCACTCTTTCAAATCTCGTTTTCAAATGTAAAGTTAATACATCCCCACATAATTTGTGAAACTACCACAAACCGATAAAGTGAAAATTTAGATCGTTCTGTTAAACGGTGATGGTACGGTGTAACGGTGGCAAAATTCATGTAGTGATTCTTGACGAGTGGGTACCGATTCAGCAGTGAGAGTCGTGTATGACAATTGTGAATGCTGCGCATCAAGATCATGTAAAAGGCCATTCTATCGTCTCTGCCTATCCAGAAGAGGGATGAAGCGTGACTGTGTTCGAGTATGTACTCAGTAGTATGTATTTAAATTTCCCAGTTCGTTTGACTGTCATATAGAAATATAGGTCGCTATGATAACGCGTTAATAATACGGAGTATCGTCACCCCTATTCATCCTGTTGGTGTCGTAAGAATCGGCTAAGAGAGCAAACTACGGAGGACATAATAACTAGAAAGAGAAAGAGAACTTGAAACAAATACTCTACCAAGCCATCTGGCCAGTGTGGTATAGTATAGCTAATCTATATATAATGCTAATCTATAGGAGATGCCTAGGTCCAGCAGTACATTGTTAAAGGCAGTTGATAATGGTGCTGCTGATGATGCAATGGTAAAGTGATCTGAATACCACATAAAATAAACCTCTATTTTATGAACAAACCAAAAAATCTTCAGGATTAAAGGAAAAATAAAATCAAACACGTGTCGGCACAAAAATAAATTAGGCTCGTTCCCAATTTTACACTACTCTCTTGGGATAGCCAATTCTGAGGGTGTAGAGGTTGTGTGTTAAAATACAAGAAACTTGTTGATAAACTGACGTGTGACCGTTTTTATAACGACTGTACTTATCAGTGGAACATACGTGTTAATCATTCATAACGTATTCAAATATTAAAATGTAATAGCAACTCGTGAGCACAATTTTATTACAGTATTAAGTTATTCTACTCATATGGCAAATGATTTGAAGTAAAAATAGGACCCCGAATAGGTAAACGAGTACATATATAAGTAATGAGATATTTCCTGCGATTTCACTCGCTTTATTTCATATTTAATAATTTCAACTTTTAAAATTACGAAGTTGGATTCAACAATTCATAAATTATTTTAAGGCTTGTTATTTTAAAAAAACTTTATAATTAAACAAAAAGTTCTAGTTACCAAAATTTCATTCCATTTTATGTGGTAATATATTAAGTCTAAAATTGTTGTATTGAATCTGAGTGTTTATTGTGTCTGTTACTTGTATATTTATAAAGTCCCCTGTGTCACAGGAAATATTTCTAATGAGTGCGTTTACTTTAATCCTAAACCCCATTTTATGTTTTTAAAAATGTTTTTTAAAGATGCTGTAAGTACTTTTTCTTAGACTGGTTAGAAGTATTACTAGAGCTGCATAAAAGGTCGATAGGATTAAGCAATAACCGTCGCTTTCGTTTGATGGAATGTTTAAATTTATTTATTTAAGACATATTGCACATGTTGTACAAACGTTAACTTAATGCCAAACGGCATTCTCTTCCAGTCAAGTTTACTAATATTATAACTGCAAAAGGGTTTCCTTGCAAAATCTACTGAACTGATTTAAATGATATTTGGTACACAGGTAGTTTAGAGCCTGTAAAGGACAAAGGAAGTTTGTTTAAGATAAAACTATGAGATTCTTTCAATTAAAATAACTCAATGAGCATTTGTATATGATCGTAGATCTATGATCGCTTTTTTCACGTTATCACGTGCCTTGTATTATATATGTATTACATAGTATAGATTAATAAAATAATATTATTTTTAAATGTCTAAGCTGGACTCAAATAAGATAGTATTACTTTATACTATTAACTTATACACACCCAATCTTAAGTCTTACAAGTTACAACCAATTACACTAATGATCGTGCTTCGGATAAGAGCAGTAAATAATACAGCTCCTTCCAACGACGACGAAAAACAAAAGTTTAGTGGGTAAGAAAGAAGGTTACCTGGATTCAGAGTGACATAATCCTGCCTTGGTGCTAGTAGGCTATCCTCAAACACTCAAATTCAAGAGTGTCTTTATTAAGTCAACGTCACTCATTTTGACTATACATTTACGACATACCCCCGCTTTGCCACGTTAAGTCTGTGTTTGTCACCGAATTTGTGTTCCGTACACAAAGAGTTTTCAACCCCTTTACTATGGTACGTTTTCATAATAGCCGGTAATATATGACAAGTCACGTTTCGTAAATTTTAAGTAGCCAAAGATACTTGGCTAGAGATGTATCTAATTCGTACTTGTAATGTACACCTTTAAGATTAGGGGTGGATTTATTATATACTATACCGTGATATTTTTTTATAATGTACCTAAAATTCCTTACTATATAATTTAAGCTCCTATTGTAGTAAATAATCACACTAGGGCTACAATCTGTTTCTCTGGCCAAGCTTTACATATTTGTTTATTATCATCATCTATACTATATATTATATATAGTTATAATACCTATGTAGTTTCGAGAGAGCTGGGCGACATTAAAAGTCAATCCCCCTAAGGGAGGTGTAAGATGAAAAAAATGTTGTTTTTCATTATTTGTAAAAGTAATATTTATAATATATAATTTATAAGAAAGATAATTAATTTTATATAGACTTGTTGGTAGAATAATAACAGGCTTCTGAACTATTGTTCGATATTAACTCTATATAATGTGGAAGGTGCAGCTATTGCACGTCGACTTACCAAAAAGGGTGCAGTGATGACCAAAAAAATTATTCTAATGCCTAAAATTAACTACTCACACTGAAATATAAAACAAAGATTAAAAATCCTTTTAAATTATTTGCTAGTGTCAATGTGTCACAGACCTGGTAAATAAATAGAAAGCGGCTCGTTAAAATACAAAACAACGCTAAAATCCGTTTGTATACACAGGCACTGTATTGTGACAATGTTTGGTGTAGCAAAGAGCCACCAGTTTGGGGCAACACAAGACAATCCACTCAGAACAGCCTCTGGTAATGTTCTTTATATTAGAACCGTAGTCGTTACACCGCTCGCGGCGCACTAACTCTCACTTACTTTGAATACGGCCCGTATTTTTACCTCAACAAAGTGCCGAAAGAATAAAACTTCAGACTATATTTTCTTTGGTTGCCACGATGTAACACGCGTGAAATATTTTTATGGACTCAATACAAATGGTTATAACTACATTCTTCACGCATTATATTACATATATTTCATTTACTCAAATTCATACATCATAATACCAGGGTCAGCACTCAAATTCATACATCATAATACCAGAATACAAAATACCAGAAATTGCTTTGGATGTTATAGTTTATTGTGTGTTTAAGAAGCGTCTTAAACACACAATAAACTATAACATCCAAAGCAATTTCTGACCCTGGTATTATGATGTATGAATTTGAGTAACCTACACGCAACACGCTTGTTGCGTGTAGGTAATTATAAACGATCACCGAGGTCAATAAACTAAGGCGTGATCAGTACCTGGACGAGTGACCGTTAGCGGAAGAGTGTCTCCGTGATTCGGAGGTCACGTTAAGTCCGCAAAATTACTTAGTCGCAACGTTGTTTTGCCAGTCCCCAAGCCGCACTCGGCCAACGTGGGGATGTATAGCCTAAGGCCTCTCCTGAGAAGAGATGTAAGGGGAGGGGGAAGAAGGGACATTATAGGTTATAGATGAATTGGGTGTTCAGTTTTATCAAATACTCTTCCAAAACAATCCTGTATTGCGTCCGTGAAAAATATATCATAAACATACACAGTACACGAATATTGACCCTTCATTTGATTACGGACTAGCCAAATAGTCGGGACAAACTGCGCTTTTCCATATAAAATGGTTTCTCTTGAAGCGATAGAAATGTCATTTTCGTATTCCATCAAAACTTTTTACGAGGTACTCTCCGAAATTGGTTCCATACATTTCTTATATGAGCAGCTCATAAAATATTGTTTAACGTAATTGTCAACAGCCAAGTTTTACACAATTTTATTTAAATTACTTTTTGTTTATGATTTTTTATAATTTATAGTTGTTTTTAAGTGCAATTTAGTCAATTTTCCTACTTAGAAAAAATCTACTTCTAGTAAATATGTAGTGTTATCATCATTAGATAGATCTTTTTAAAACATTTTGAGGTTGCCATAACTATTTTTCGATTTAGGCATCCGTTTGTAAGTTATTCAACTTTAAAGCGCACGTTTTTGTAAAAATAGTGCGTTCCCCGCCCCCCCACACCCCCCTAAAAACTAAACGGCTAGCTCAACAATCTGAAAAAAATCATGATAGTTATATGAACTTTAAAGGAAAACTATACCGGTTTTGATAACTTTTTTATTTCAGGAGTTATAGGGGCCTAACTGTAAAATAAACTAACTTGGAAAACTTGATACAAAAGTAAAGAAATAATAAGTTAACTTATTATCTATTGGACACGATTTTAAATTTACTTACCATTATAGGTGACTACGGAACCCTAAGATGGCTGGCAGGAGCTGGATGCGAGAAGCCCAAAATCGATCAGAGTGGTGTGCAATGGGAGAGGCCTATGTCCAGCAGTGGACTGCGATAGGCTGATGATGATGATGATGATGATGATGATGGAACCCTATTCTATGCGTGGCCTGACACGCACTTGGCCAATTTTTTTAATTATTTTTGCTGATTGCACGTTTCGAATAGGATAATTATGTTTATGACTCGTGTTTAGAGATAGTGAAAATATGATTAGAATACTATACAAAATATTAATATTACCAAGCAGTAATCAACTGGATTTAACTTAAGATATATTACAGGATATATAAATAATTGGTGTGGGCATCAGAATCGACAAATAGTTTCGAAACTATTTATGTGAACTCATTTCTATCGCAAGCAATTTACCGACCCACATTACAAGTCATCCTGAAAATTAATAAATCTTTATTGAATCTTGAAGTTCCGCTGCTTAGAAAAAAGATTCTAAGTTATGTTTCTTTATTATTCAGGAGACAAAGGATTTTTAAAATATTTCCTATTTTTTCAATCTATACAAGTAAAGTAAAATTGAAGTACGTTCGTGATATCAAATTAACAGTTTATTATTAAATGCATATGAAAGTATATAGGTAATTTACACCAAAAAAGCAATATTTTTTTCTCTGTCTGTTTGTTCCGGGTAATTGATGGAATGGCGTGACCAATTTTAACGGGACTTTAACGGGACCTAAGGAGTAACTTAGGCTTCTTTAAACTAGCTTCGCTCTGCGGTGTTACTAGCGACTTGCAACAGTAACCACGGGTAACACCACTGGTTACAATCTAACCCAGTATTAAAAAATAAAGTATAATAAAAACGAAATACCATTCCAAGAAACCGAAATTCCTATACAAAACTTCAAAAGTATAGGAACCGAGAATAAAAGAATTTGAATTATTGAAGTCCACATAAATATCTATTGATAAAAATAGTTATTTTTGCAAACGTACATTAATCTGAGCATGAAATGCCAACTGTCGCTCTTTACAATGCGATTCTATCCGAGAGCCTCATCGAATGGAGCTAGCTGACATTCTTGGATATCCGATTTATCTGGATATCCGTACAATTGAGCACGTGAATATCCCCTACACTATTGATTAAATGTGTTCATAATTGAATAAATAATTATATTTTAATAATTACACATGTTCAATATTAAAATCAATAGGCAATATGCTAAGGTTTAATATTATTTAACTGTGTATGCAATGAAATACTAATTTGCATATGTTACTATATCAAGGACTTATTTTTCTCTGAAGGCGATTCGATAAAAAAAATATTTCACTACTTCCAATATATAAAGTGCGTCTAACTAAATAATCAAAACTGTATTTATTTTGTTTTTTGATCTTCAATCCAAAAAAAAATTGTCATAAAATCAGTTTTATTCCACTGAATACAATTGATGTTCATAGTTCATCTGTGATAGGAGATTTTAAAGGACAGCGGGCCTAATGGAACGGGCCTCATATATCTGTATTTTGTGTTATATACTTTACTAGTAGCAATGACATTTTTAGTTGAAGATGTTAATGACTGGTCAGTACGAAACTCCAGTACTGGAAGGCATTAAAATGCACTCTATAACATATCACATAAGATATGTATTATTAGCCAAGTGGCCTTAGGTGATTAGGAGGAAACAATCATCAAGCAAAAGCAACGACGACACGGTCAGTACCTAGATGGACCACCGTTTGTAGCATGATTGATATGTTAAGAGCGTTTCCGTGATTCCGAAGTCACGTAAAGCAATCGGTCCCATTTGTTGTCATTAAATAACAGTCGTGAAGCTGTGTTCGAGGCCTTCGGGCAACTTAAAAAAATCCAACGGCAAGATTTACGTAGCCACGACATGTCTTGCTAGTCCTCAACCCGCACACTGCCAGCGTGACCTTAATCCTCTACTGAGAGGAGACCGGAGCCCAGAAGCTTGTCGTTATGAGTTGTTGAAGATGGTACAGTACCTGGGCGAATATTATATATTCTTTAACAACGCCATCTATTCTCTCAAGTAGATGTAGTGTTGTTGGAGTACCTACTCGCCACCAACTAGACCAACTAGCTGAGTGTTACTGAAATTTTTTGTATTAGTGTAGATGTCGCAAGCGATGCTTAGAGTAATGATAAATGCCAAAGAAAAACGCATGAAAACTTGATTATGTACTCGTTTTCCCAAACATAGGATTACCTAATCTAGATCCATTATTCACTCCCGAAATCCCCCAAACAATAAATTTCAGCAAAATCGTTAGAGCCATTTCCGAGATCACAAATTCAAATATAGTATATGTACATATTTATGAATAAATACAAGAATTGCTCGTTTATAGATATTAAATACATGCGTGTTTTAAGTTTTTATAGGAGTGTTCTTCAAGCTTTTTGAAATACCTTCAGAGCTAAGCAACGTGAAATTGCAATATAAATATAAAATCGGTTCTTTGTTCAATAATTTTTTTTAAGATTGCAAGTCACCCTAGAGATGAAATAAACAAAATGACTGGTGGTACTCAGACTCTGTGTGAATAAGTGCCTACTTAGCGACAAAAAGAATCTTTTTAAGCGGGCTTTTAAAATGATCGATGACGGTACTCTCTGAACAGGGTATATACCTGTCACACCTTTATGTTTTTACATGTATATTATTAATATAAATGTATCATTACATTACAATACAATAGTATTTTTAAAAGTGTGCAAAGTTGTGTTCTGGAAATTATCGACTGACTTTATTAGGTATTTTTATGAACTTTTGTTGAATAAGTAATAGGACTGCAAAATTTAATTGTATACTAAGGCATAAAGTTAGATTTTAGGCGTAGGGTTGATAAAGTACAAACTCTTCCAGCAAGTCACATTTTCTTTGAAAATATGCAACTTTCTACTCATTCCCTTGATCGATAGGCGCCTAATAGACCAACAAGGCAATCGCTAAGTCGCAAGATAAAAACAACCAACTACTGTTCTTCGAAAATACCAGACCGTCATTTTAGAAATACTCACTTGATTATGGGAACATATTTTAGTTTAAATATATATGTTTTTGTTTCACTTATCCAGTCGAAGATAAGTTAAATGGATACGGTTGGGTTTCGACAACCTCTGAGATGAACATCAATATGGATTATGGGTAGATTACGTATCCGGCTATAATAGACCTTTGATTGATCTGAATTTCAGTTACCTTTAGTATTCGTAAGCCCCACAGTGCTGTGTGCTCTGCTATTGTTATTAGTATTACGGAAATGAATTCTTAAACCTCGTTTTAGTTGTGAAAACACCTCAATAGATTTTTTTTTCAAATCAATCGATAGACCTCACGTACTCTAGAAGTGCTTGAGGATACTTATAAGGTAACGCCTTTTGTGGAATAATTCTAATTAAAGAACTGCAAGGCTCGTGAACTTTATTAAAATCTCCTGTAGTATTCAATCTTGTTTCTAATTAGCAAACTCAGCACTTGTGAGTGTATCGATCTCATCAGGACCAATGTTTTCTTTCAACCACAGTTATACGTGATAAGCTTAGTTTCTAACACTTAATGCTGTATAGTCCATACTAATATTATAAATTCAAAAGTAATGTTGTCTGTCCGTTACACTGTCATGGCTAAACCGCTACACCAGTTACAATGAAATTTGGAATGGCGACACTATGATTCTTGAGGAAGGACATAGGTTAGCCTCGCTGCGATAACAGACTTACATGCAGACGAAGCCACAGATAAAAGCTAGTATTATGTAAAATCACTAGATTTGAATTCAAAACATTTTTTTTATATTCTAGTGATAAGGGTATCCTCTATTCTATCCTGCGTTGTCTAAACTCAAGTACGAATCCCTCTGAAGTTCACATTTTGTGAAGTTTTTAAATGCTGCTATTTTCTGTTAATATTTAAATCACAAAATACAAATAAACAAATGGAACATTATTCTAAAAAACATAATCTGGGTCGCTGTACACAGTTCTATTTGACGAAATCCATGCATCATTACCTACTCTGTTTGCTGCGTATAATTTTGTTAAGCCAAGGTAACACAAAGTTTTAATAAAACAGAAACGTCACATGAAGACTTCATCTATAAAAACATTGTTTTTTTTTAATTAAAAATACAACAGATTTTGTCCATAGTTGAAAATGAAAAGGAGGAAAAATAAATATTTGTAAGTAATAATTTAAGTGGAAGGTTGAATTTAAATTTGTTTTATCAAAAAAAATGCGAATCACAAGAATGTTGGCATTTATTTTTTTAAATGAGATACAGACAGTATGCACATGCACTATATCAACTATTTCATTAGAGGTTTGTCTAAAGGCAAATTGTGATTATTAAATAACCATATTGTTCTCATATTTCTTTTCGTATTATTATCAGCATTCAATTTATTGCCGTTTCGAAGTTTCAACGTTCGCTACAAGAAAAGATATTTTAGGCTGTGATCATCTGTTGTTCTGCAAAAGTTCAACACTGACTGAAAGACGAAACTGTCGTTATTGATGTTTAACTTTTGAACTTTACTCTACAACCTTTGTAACTGATTCTGCAGCTGCTCGCTTATTGACTTTAAGATGAAACCGAACTGTCTTCATAAATATTGATGAGGATCTTTGTGAAATGTTTATGATACGTTTCACTTTACATATACTAAACATCTATATAATGCAGCTTGGTGATCAACACCATGGGGGCCTAGTGAGATGTTTTTGCACCATTCTCCCCGCTTGATTCAGAATGATTATGCTCCGGGTCTCAGACTCACCAACGAAATACGACAGCAAGAATGCTGTCATTTTTAGGTTAGTCTTTTGTGTGAGGGTATTAATGTAAAGGTCGAGCCGACCCACTCGTACTGAATCATCGTGGCGGTATTATCTTCTAACGTATCTGATATAACTTCTAAAGTGGCCTGCGGCTTTGATAGAGAGAGTATTACTGATCTGAGCTTTATGCTTTGGTTTTGAATAGCAGGGGAAAGGATGTGTAGACTTAGATAATGTATTGTCAATGGTAAACTGAAATGGAATGATTCCAAAATTTAAAATAATTTCAATTGTAAGTTCATCGTCAATTATTCATTGCTGATTTCTTTACACAGGAATGAAAAATTCTACACGTGCTGTGACGAGCCTTACCTGGACATCACTTTCAATATTACGATGCGGCGGAAGACTTTATTCTACACAGTGAACATCATAATCCCGTGTATGGGAATATCTTTCCTTACTGTCCTCACGTTTTATCTACCTTCTGATAGTGGAGAGAAGGTAAGTGTAATTGCCATGATTTGCAGAATGAGTAAGTCTATTAATGTATTATTGGCAGAAGTTAACGTTAAGTTTTAAGTATAAACTTAAAACTTATCTATTTCTCGCATACTGGCTGGATGAGATTTATCGTAATTGAAAGAACCCCTTTTTAAGATTGATGGTGTAAATTTTTGGACTACCAAGTCAGTATACTTAGTAATCAAAAGTCCCTTTTCTTTATTAAACATATTTTCTTACATTTCTTCGCAGTTAACCCCTAAACAATATTCAATGTTCTGACATGAATTTTGCCTCTACAGTTGAACATAACACTCCATTATAACTTTTAGTAAATTGTGCAACAGTTACGTTCACGGAGCTTTATTAAAACACATTGGAGTGTTAAACTTCAACAACCTCACAAACACATCGACTATTTGAAAGTTAGTGGAAAATCCCACTGAATTTGACTTACAGGAATAAATTCAAAGTTAATAGAAATCCAGGAACTACAGTAAACCCATTTAAACTATGAACAGTTAAAACAAGCAAAATGGCACCTTAAATACTAATATTATATTTTGAATAGTTTGTTATGTTTGATCAGTCTTAAATATACATTAGACAGAGTGGACCAAAAGTTCGTTTACATTTAAAATCATGATTTAATAGAAATTAGTTATGTCAATTATCAACTGTTTATTTTTATTACACAAACTGGTTTTTTTTTAATTAAACTTTCCATTTGTGATCCTTGACTATTTTGACACTTTTTTTTTTTTTATGTCTGGAAAATCATCATGAACCGTCACCCCACCGTGGGTTACGGCGGGGTGGTGTGTCCCGTATCTACCGAGGCGGCGTGCGCCTTGGCCGGAACACCCCCGTGGGATTTGGAGGCGGAAGTGCTCGCCGAAGTTTATCGGCGAGTGGCTGACTTCCGGGCGGAGAGCGGATTTCGCCCTCCGCCCGAGGACGTGCGCGAGTGGCGCGAAGCCGCTCGCCGAGCCACCATGCAGAGATGGTCGTTCCGGCTGGAGACCCCACGCGCTGGCTTCGCCGCCGTGGAGGCTCTTCAGCCGGTCATCGCGGAGTGGGCAGGGCGGCAGCATGGGACCCTTTCCTTCCGGCTGACGCAGGTATTTTCCGGGCACGGTTGCTTCGGAAAGTACCTGCACTCGGTCGCTAGGAGGGAACCGAGTCCCGCCTGCCACCACTGCGACTGCAGTGAGGACACGGCCCAGCACACGCTGGCGGTCTGCCCCGCTTGGGCGGCGCAGCGCCGGGTCCTCACTGCAGTCATCGGAGGGGATCTCTCGCTGCCGGCCGTCATAAGATCGATGGCCGGCAGCGACAGTTGTTTCACCGCGGTCGCAACCTTCTGCGAGGATGTAATCTTGCAGAAGGAGGTGGCGGAGAAGGCCCGGGAGGACGATATCCACTCGGACCCGATCCGCCGCCGGCGCCCCGGGCGGCGGAGGCGCGCATACCTGCGTCTCATGCCGCCCTGAGAGTGGCCGCGGATGGGCGGGACGGGTTTCCCGTCCGTCCGCAGTAGAGGCCAACCGCGAGGGGGCGGCGTCCGTGTGTGACCGGACGCTGCCCAATTAGAGAGTTTAGAGTTGAGATGGTGCCCGCAACAGTGCGGGCAGGCGCCGGTTGGAGTCCAGAAGGAAATCCCCTCCCTGGACTCCTTCCAATACAAAGGCGCAGAGAGGGTCACACCGTGTGGTTTTAGTCGGTTCGAGTCCGACACACCACCCCGCCGTAACCCCCGACGGGGTGACGGTCCGCGGGGATTTCCACACGTAAAAAAAAAAAAAAAAAAAAAAAAAAAAAAGGGGTGGTGTGTCGGACTTGAACCGACTAAAAACCGTCTCGGTACGACGACCCTCTCTTAGGCGGCGTCTGGCGACTATTTTGACACTGCTGCATCCTGCAGCGAAAATTTTCAATGACGGCCTCACAAGTGTTTCGTGAAATGTTTTGCATTTCCTCTCGAATATTTTCCTTTAATTCCTCTAGGGACTCTGGCTTTTAAGGTATCCCCAAAGAAAAAAGTCCATTGGGGATAAGTCCGGGCTACGAGGTGGTCAGTTAATGTCACCTCTTTTGGATAACACTTTTTGTCCATTTCGTTTCGCCTGTAAGCGCGATCATTTGAATTTTGTACGGATTTAAACGTAAATCTTTTTTTTTCGTCTCCTCGAACTTTTTTACTTATTTTCTAATCAATTGAATCGATGGACCTTCATTTTTACGCCGTAAGTTGTAATGAGCGCAAAATTTTCGTTGCGCGGGTTGAGGACTAGCAAGACATGTTGTGGCTACATAATCTTGCCGTTGAAAGTTTTAAATTGCATTCAACTAGCGCGGGAAGGTATGACTTTAGGGCCTCTCCTGAAAGTAGGGCCGAGCCCAGCCGTGAGACGTTATGGATTGTTGATAAAGCCGCTCAAAGGCCTCCAACTAAACCTTCACAACTTAACAGTCGTTAAGATAACTCTTGTGATAAACCGTTACGGACTGCTTTACGTGATCTCTGAATCCGCCCCAAGCGATCACCCATGTAGGTACTAACCGCGCCGTCGTCGCTTACCCTCGGTGAGTGTTTCCAATCACCTAAGGCCACTTGACTATGAGCTTCATTACTAGTATTATAAACGCTTATGTAACTCTATCTGTCTGTACGTCGCGCTTTCATGCCAAAACTACTGAACTGATTTCAATAAAATTTGGTACACAGATAGTCTAAAGCCGGAAAAAAACCATGGTCTACTTTTAACCGCAATAGCCAACAAATACGCGGGTAAAGTCAGGTAAGAAGGCCAGTCTTAAATATATTCCTAAAAGCTATGAATACTGGTTACATAAAGATTTTTCCGTCGGGACCGTGAGGTGATGTATTAAGAATACAAAATGTCAATACCCCTATTCCCACGGACACCATACGAGGCTACGAAAGGACAAACTACACAGAACAACATCACAAAGAGAAGAAAAACTTTTAACAAACATTATGCCAATTCGTTTAGCCTGTTAGCCAGCATGATATAATATAGTAATCCATAACCTCCTTTTTAAGGAGAGACCTATGTCTGTGTGGACTGGTAATGACTGTTGTTGATGATGATGATGAACACAAAGATACCTGTAAACCACCCGGGTGCTTAGTCATCCTATGCTTGAACATAAACCTTTAAAAAAATTATATATGTAGGTATTCGTTTTTCAGCACTAGAACTAATTGCAAAGATTACTCACCCTAATAGCAGTCATCGCGTAAATAATAGCTCACTACTTTGCTACAGCTCAGAGGCAGGTAACTTTAAATATAATAGTTTTTGCAACCTACTTTCTAAAGTATGTCATTGAGCGATATTTCATTGGCACTTCTCTTTGATAAATCATCTTCTTTCTGAAAGTAAATTGACTTAGAATTTTTTTTACCACACCATCTTTTTGTAGACTGTTTTAAGTGTGAAATTATTGCCTATATTTATTATTAAAAGAAAAGTCATTTTTTTTAGTATGTTAAACGCTTTCATGTTAGAGTAATTGCTCTGTTTCATGCATAAATTAGAGATTACATACATGTAAACTTTGTTTAGTTATACGGTCAGCGACGTATGGACGACTCATAGGAATTTCCACAAAAAATGTTCCTTAGTAGAAGATTGCCCTTAGCGGTATACAACAATTAATGTTCTATGTAATCCAACAGTTTCATAATCGTGGTTTTTTAATTTTAAACAACAACATCTTTCAAATTGCAATTTGAGTTTTAACATCAAACCGTTCAAAGACATTCACTAGAATGTTAAGCCAAAGCGAAGTCAATACAATTCAAACTGTAGATCATCGTGCACGATTCTCTAGATATCCTTTAAGACACTAACTCCTTTACAATAATATCTGTGCAAGTCGTGAGATAGCTTCACCTCTTAGTTAACATCTACGGTTATAGCAATGGTTATCGTGAGGCTTAGCTGTCGATATCGCCCGTTATGAGCTAGCTATGACCATAAGGTACCTGGCATATTGCTGGCAATTCTCATGCGGATGTACGATATTTTCTGCATTAGGCACTTACATATATATCTTTCGCTTTATTGAGCGTAAAAGGGATCAACTATGCTCATGGAGAAATGTTTTTCCTAAATGAACTATTCTGTAGTACGTTTATATATAATAACTTGTATTAGTTAAGGTCACATGCTATAAAATGAATACAGTGTATACCTAATACGACTCCACTACTACTTGACTTTTCAGTAATATAACCCAAAAATTTTGGTTCGTAATGAAATTGGCATATTATTTCTTTTGACTATTCAAAATCAATATTCACAGTATCAAGCAATTTTCAAACAATCATTTTGTCTATTGAATAAATTAAAGTTTTATTGGCTGTCCATTTTTAGGGTTCCGTAGTTAAAACAATTATAGATTTGTCATTCATATGTCAGTCCGTCCGTCCTCGACCTAACGCCGAAACGGTTGGAGCTAGAAAGATGAAACTTGCCACAAATATGTGTTATCGCATCGACATAATCATAGAACACTATTTTAAATCTACCTACAATTATGGGTGACTACGGAACCCTATTCTATGTGTGGCCAGGGGGGTGTCACTCCGCAGTTTAGGTATAGTCGGCCGGCTGCCTGCCGGGTCAGACACGCCGGTCGAACAGACATCGTCAGAACAGTTCAGAGTTATACGATAGAAAGAGACGCAATTGTAGGTAAATATAATCGTAGTGATTCGGCGCTGTGCGATCTGAATTGAACTTAATCTTTTGACACCGAGGGTATCTATAACTTTAATTTACTTTTCGGAGTGAGTCTTCTGTGCTGGTACTATTATGTATTCTGTGGTGTGGCCTGACACGCACTTGGCCATTTTTTTATAAGACAAAGTACGCAAAGTTCAAAGTGAACAACAACAAACTTTTAAGAAAATTTACAAAATCTTCACATTTTGTTAAAACTTTCTTGTTGGGCAATAATAAACACTGTTGTTATAATAACCGCTGAGGTTAAAATTACTCAAATACGAAAACTCAATTACCTGTTTGACTACTATTGTGTAGTATTTCGATTATTGTCGTAATTATTAGTAAAACTTTTTAGAGGTAGAGGTAAAGTTTTATATATGAGTACATTTTACAAGTATGATTCCTGAAATAAAAACGTTGTCAATACCGCTATAGTTTTCCTTGAAAGTTTAATATATGGACTACTCATAAGATTTTTTTCATATTTATTGTCCCAGCCGTTTAGCTTTTAAAGGGGGGACGGGACGCCCTGTTCAAAGTAGGGGAGGTTTATATGCCAATATTTTCAAACGCACTTACTTAGCAAAGATTGGGCAAGATCATCCTAGTTTTAGATAGTACTATAAACTACTTAAGAGAACAGAGACTACTAACTAATAATTGTAAAAACAAACAAAAATTAAATGAAATTTGGTTTGATCAGCGATCTGTAACACTTATTAAGTATGATTTCTAGACTAATAAACACAAAACATCCTAATTGGACTTGGACCAAGACGTATTTGACTTGTAAGACTTCACTTTGGCGAGAACGCTTTCAATTCAGAGTTAATCGTGAAGTTAGACATTACACACATACTGCGGTCGCAAACCACGAAGTAATTAAAGCGTCAAACCAATATTAGCCCTTAGATACCTACTATAGAAAGCTATAAAATGTAAGATTATAGTAATTCCGATTATAAACCCTTTAAAAACAAGCTATCAACATTTATAAAATCTACATTAACATTCCCTTATTTTAAAAAAAATCATTGTGTTAATTACAAGCATAATTTGCAGTTTTATCTTTAAGTTGATTAGTATTCTAGTATTAGTATTCATAAGTAAATTCTCTCAAACCTAAAATCAGAACAGTCGTGATGTCTTTCGTTGGTCTGGATCTCAATTATTCACCATAGTGTGGGTTTTGGATTCTGTTCATGCGTTCTATCAGGCAAAGTAGAGACATTTTGGAAGGGTAAAAAAAGAAATAACCAAAAAACCTGTTTGTTTATTTGTTTTTTTTTTGTAGAAAATTTGCATTGCAAATGCTTTGTACTTTAACATGCAGCATGAAGATGACGAACTTAGAAATTATAAATTCTTAATTAGTTCTCTCATTTGAATACCTTGAATTAAAATAGTTTTTCGTTTTCTACTTTTAAATATATATTATTTATATCGCTGTAAATGATGTTCCCAAGACTTTTATTATCTTTTTTAAAGACCTTTTAACTTTTAGTCCACGCCCTTGCAGTAAACCATTCAATTCATTACGGGCCCGTGGTTACATTAATCCGATTAAGTAACGGCTTTAAGCTATTATATATTAATGTAGCGATTGTACAAAGCCTCGGAGAATGATTTACTGCCCAACATTTGGCTTTAAATGCGAAACGTGTTCTGTGGCTACACGTAACATTCATTTTATTAAATGTTTTCAACAATAAGTCACTTAAGTTCAAATAAAAGCTGAATCAGGAATACTAGTCGTTCAGAATACGAAAAGTGTTGTGTTACTATAAGGATATATTCATGTTTTGTTTTTATTTGAGTTTACTCACGTGAATAATATAAGGGCACACTACTTTACGACGTTGACTTCGCCTACATGTTTCTGATGTATAACTTTGATTGTTTTTTTTCACTACCTTCAGGGTGGAATTTTCCAAAATCCTCCGTTAGTGCTAGCCCGCGCTCCACAAGAAACACACAGTCTAAATTTCACCTTCCTGCGCACAGTAGTCCTGGTTGTGCGTTGTCTATCAGTCAGTCAGTAACGGAACTGTTTTATTTAATTGATACAGTGCTGGATTTACACATTTGCCGCCCCAAAGCTTTCAAATTTTTGCCGCCCCTACTGACTCCTAAAATAAGATACTTACACTGTTTACAATAAGGTTAATTCCTTTCTTTAGGAAATAATCTAGTTACTAGATTGCACCTTTTTTTTTATTTCGCGGGGAATGCTTTTCACACCATACCCTCCGTGGGGGAGACGGAGGGCGTGTGTGGAACTCCCGGCGAACCGGTCTACCCACTAAACCCCGCGGCGGCCTACATCGGCAGTCGAGAGGAGCTCCAGGAACGCATCAGCGACTTCTGGAGTCCCAGTCCCCTGGGACTGGGACTCCAGAAGTCGCTGTTGTTGTTGTAATTTGTTGTGTAAGTGTTGTGTTGTGTAAGTTGTAATTTATTGATTACCCTGGTAATCAATAAATTACAATTCGTACAGGACGATATCGTGCCTCTCCCTGCTTTACACAATAAAAAGCGGGACACCGACCCTCACCAAACGACACCCCCCAGCCGCACCAGGATATCGCCTGCTCGGATCGCTTGCATTGGTCACATTTGCCCAAGATGTGCTGCCGCGTCCCCTTCGCCACATCGGGCCTAGTCGTGTTCGCAAGGGTCAGTCATCGGAAAACTCCTGTGGAACATGGTATACGATTGGGCCCTTCGAGGGCGTCTCCCCCTGGGCTGAACGTAATCTGTTACGCCGATGACACTCTGGCTACATCCACAACAGGACTCTCTCTGGTGGTTGGGCGCATTGAGGCGTTGGACTTACTGTTGGCCCAATAAGACAAAGGCCCTTTTGTTCCATGGGCCCCGTCGTAGGCCACTTCCCGGCGCCTCCATCGTAGTCAACTCGGTAATTGTACTGGTCCGGGCCCAGATGAATTATCTGGGCCTGATCCTTAACGGTAGGTGGCTCTTCGATGAGTACTTCCGACAGCTTGCTCCGAAGCTGGTCGACACTGCCTCCGCACTTAAACGACTTTTGCCCAATTTGGGTGGAGCCAATGTCTTGACGACACAACTGTACACGGGAGTTGTCTGGTCTATGACACTGTACGGTGCACCGGAGTGGGCGGCGGCTCTGACCGCCCAAAATAGGGCACGCCTCTGGTGACCCCAGGATATTGCGGTTCTGCGAAGACATCATCTATGCCATGGTCGTGCTACCCTGAGTGTGGCCGCAAATGGACGAAACAGGTTTTCCCCTTCATCCGCTTCAGTGGCCTTCAGGCTTCAGAGGAGGCGTCCGCGTATGCCGTACGTCGTCATGAAGAGATAAGCAATTAATGGGGCCCGCCTTAGTGAGAGGAGGCACTGGGAGGGGTTCAGAGGACGTAATAACAGGTTCCTTTGACCCCTACTATTTCAGGTGCATAGTGGCACACCATGTGGTTTTAGTCGGTTCGATGCCGACCTAAAGCCCCGTTACAAACACCGGTATGGTGACGGTTGAGGGGGTTTCCACACGTCAAAAAAAAAGTGTTTTAAGTGGTCGCCACGCTGCATTCTACTGTGACGTGGGTTCCTATATGGGAAAACACTTTGTACGATTCACAAATTGTTTTCCTAAGTCTGGGTGTTCTCTGTGTTCGTTTTATGTATGTTTATAAACCTCTCCACAACATGGGATTTATACTCCTAATGCGAGTATAGTCTTTTAAAAAAATATTAACATTTGTGTGTTCGCAACCCTACTTTTTTTTGTACCATTTTTTTTTACTGTGCTATTTTGCCGCCCCCCTAATTCTGCCGCCCGCCGGTTCTGAATTGATAGAACATTTAAAACAGCTTATTAACCTTTGATGTGAAGTATTTCATTTATCGAATTGTTTTTTGACATTCATTGATAATAGATTTATATCTAACAATTAGTAAGAAAGAGGGTTGATATTCATGGAATTAAGTTTTTCATGAATATATGGTATCAATGGTATGGTAATGTACTTTTAATTTTTATCAAATGTCCAGATAAAACAATTTTAGGGCATGTGAGTACAAGATTTAATTGAAACTGATGTATTTAGCATTCATGTGCTGCCAGTAATGTGTACTTATTCAAAAATCTTAAAAAATTGCGTCTAGTTTATCGTAAATAGAATATATTCTATTTAATTTATTCTCCCTTTACCGACGATATTATAGGCAGCAGCAAAGTAACACGAACGTTAAAGGAAAAACGAAAGCGTTGAGTTATAACGCCTTTGAAAAATGTTCCTGGTTATTGGTTTTATTTTATGCTGGTTGAATACTAAAACCATTACTTACTCATTTATTATTATTGTGACAGATACATTAATCATTCTACCGTTTTCATATTCCGTAATTAAACTCTATTCTTTCACATACGTATACAGTAAATATTAGGTTCAAATAATTTAACAAGCCTTAGTAGACGTAAAACCTTTCCATATTTAGTGAATCAATATATGTGATTGTGATATTCCCTGGAAAAGCTCACGCAAAAATTGAAAAACACTTAAAAAAATGAACAAGCGCACAGTCACTATTCGCTATTGATCAGCAATCACGCAACGTTTTGTAGTCTGTTTATTATATGTAACAATTTATAGTATACATACGACTTTATTTTAACGCCCGCGGTTCCGCCCGCTTGTATCTCGATTATTGCAGTAAAAAGTAGCCTATTTGTTTCTCTGTTATATAAGCTATACTGCTGTAAAGTTTCTACCAAATACGTTCAGTACTTTTTGCGTGAAAGAACAACAAACATACATACATACTCACAAACTTTCACGTTTATAATATTAGTAGGATTGATCATATAAAACAACCTTGACACGGCATTTCGTGTAAAGTTATTTTGCCTTTTATAGTAAAATTTTCTAGCCTAAACTTTAGAATTAACATCACGACTACACGTGCATATTAAGCATAACCTCAAGATTCACGTACAAGATATAGCACATTATTTCCAGGAATTTTCCATAGCCTGGAGGTGCCAGGCTTTATTTGCTGACATTGAGAGGGTAAACAAAAGCATTTTATAGTAATATCCTTTGGGATATCAAAGGTGCGTAGACGTGAAAATCAGTTTAATTGAATTATTTGCAAGGGTTACTTTGAGATTATTTACATAGTACATACATCTATGTTTAACTTAATAATGTTCGGTCTGTTTATTAACTAAATTTTAGGTCACAATTGTTGAGGACAACGTACAATATCTATGTACATTTAAGAGTATATAATGTTTGAAATTATTAAAACCAATTTTAATTTATTTGTAGTGTTCAGGCATACATTACCATGTCTACTACGAGTAAATAACTAAAATCTATCTTAGTAAATAAATTGATCGTGCTTTAAAATGACATACTATATTTTAACTACAGATTATTAAAAATCGATTATTAAATGGTAAATGGATTTAAAATAATTTCCAATAGATAATATTTTTACGTTTTTTACGTTTTTAGGGCTCCAAAGTTAAGACTCGGAACCCTTATAGATTCGTCATGTCCGTCTGTCCGTCCGTCCTCGACCTACCGTCATAACAGCAAGTGCTAAAAAGATGAAACTTTTCATAAATATGTGTTGTAATTACGTCGACAAAGTGCTACAATAAAATTATGAAAAATATTTTTATTTAGGCCTAAAGTGGGGATGTTTTTTTTTCTCGCGGCTACCCCATCGTGTGGGGTATCATTTGATAGGTCTTTTAAAAACAATAAAGGTTTTCTAAGAAGTTTTTTTGATTTCGATATCCGTTTGCGAGATATTCCACTTTAAAGGGCAATTTTTTGCGGGCGTCCTCCCCCTCTAAAAGCTAAACGGCTAGCTCAAAAAATGTGGGAAAATTCGTGATGGTAGTCTATACAATGAACTTTAAAGGAAAACTATAACGGATTAGATGTCATCTTTAGTTCAGGAGTTTTAGAGGCTTAACTTGTACTTGGAAAACGTCATACATAATTAACGCATTAATACGTAAACATAACAATTATTCATTGGTTACGATTTTAAATCCCCGTATCATTATGGTTGACTGAGGAACCCTTTCCTGTTCTTGGCCTGACACGCACTTGGCCGATTTTTTCTTTAATAACAACAAAGGCCTGTGCTGCTTTGCAAAATTAAATTTTAGTTGAAAATTCACAGCTAACTTCCCCCAAATCTACTGATTTAAGTGAACGAAAACTCTAATTAGATTACTCATAATGACAAATCCTTAGACTGTTCCTCAATTAGAATAGTAGCGGTACAGAAGGGTTAAGTGAGATGAAGATGAAAAGAGAAATAGTGAGGAAGAAAATGCATTTAAGTATTACTTGAAAAGAAAAAACATTTGGCATTAGGGGCTGTCCATTAATCACGTGACGTTATTTTAGCATTTTTAACATTTGGCCAAGCAACGGCGAGTCTAGGTTTATCGGTTTAGAAATCGCGCATTTGAACTAAAAATAAATACACGTGATATCTTATACTGCACCTCTGTCCGCTTTGTGATATTTTATGATTTTTGCCAACAAGTTTCAAGTCTCATGTGATTAATGGACAGAAATAAGAGAATTTAATATAAAGTAAAGAAAATGCAAAAAAAAAAAAACTTTTAATTGCTTTTTGAAATTAGCTGAAAAAATGTTGTTTTTGCCTATGACCTGCCAGCTTATATGTCGGCTATTATGCGGCTTCTTCAAAAATCAAAGTGTCTCCACGATAAATGTTGGTGAAAAAGAGCTTAACAGACAGAGCCATTTTCGAACTTACAATAGGTGTAGAAAAAATAAATCCAATATCCTTGCATATGACATTGAAGGCTGAAACTGAGTCAGCTAATCACAAAACTGTCAGAAAAGGTTTTTAGTACGAAATATTATCATTCTAACGCCATTCAGTGGAACCCGATCGGACTTATACATCGCGAGATATAGATAACTAAAGCCATTGGAAAAATAATAGATTTCTGTTTACTACACTCATGAATATTAATATGGATGAACATTTCAGTGAAAACATTATTTGCCACAGTAACAGTATCAATTATTATTTATGTTCTGGGGTTGACTAGTAGTTCAACGGTTTTACCTGAATATTAGGTTTTCCATAAAGCAACTGGCATCGGACCGGCGGAAAGTATTCAACTAATCTAGTTTTCCAATATTATAAATAATAGTACGGTATAATCTCTGATTCATTTTAGAAACGTAACGTTTTTCGTAAGATAAATTTATGAGTCTTAAAGTATACCCGAATTAATTCTACCCTTAGTACAACAAGGAACTAGCTACAGTTGAAGTAATCTTCGTGCTACAAGAACAAACAACGTTCTAATCTCTCATTTGCCTTAATAATCTTTGCCTTTAACCAAATACCAAGATCTCCGTGGAAGGTACTTTTATAAAGAGTCAGATGTCCCTACAAGTTTGTCGATCACATTAGTCAATTACAAGACGGAATTACGTCTTGTGACCATCATGACTACGATTCCTTAGATATGACCCTTTCTTTACCAGCCATATGTTAATTAATGTTTCCATACTGTTTGACAGTATACTATTTAGAGAATTAGAAAAGAGTTTTGTTTTCAATGCAGTAGCGGCGCCGATATAAAGAGATTTGGTTATAAAATATTTTGAACATACAACAAAGTCTAGTTTAGTCAGCTACATGGCGGACATATGCCAGAAATACTTATAAGGATTATTTTCATCATCAAATAACTCGATTTGATTAGTCATTATTGATTTAATCAGAGTAATTTACATAATGCGTTGTTTTATCACTTGCTTTAGGAATAACTTAATAACATATGTACATAGTACGTAGTACAGAGAATAATAACCAAAATAATCTATTATATAAAATTCTCGTGTCACGTTGTTGCTTACGATAAACGTTTTCCATCTCCATTTTCTACGTTTTTTTTAATATATGTGATCAGCTAGTTTTTATAAATTATACTATGTGATCGGCTCGCGTCCGTCCCAGCGTTTATTGCATAGGGGGGCTTAGAGGTTGGGCACGCCGTTATTGCGTTGGTAAGAACCGTTATGGAGGATTGGCTCGAGAGGCGTCACGGGAGCCTCTCACTGTGTGATCACTGGAAAAGGATGTTTCGGTGATTACCTGCATCTGATCCGTAAGGAGCCAACGCCTGAGTGCCACCACTGCGATGGCCAAACTGCGGACACGGCTAGCAAAGTGTCCGGCGTGGGGGGAGCCGAGGTGTGATCTCGTGGCCGCCATCGGAGTGGGTATTCTCTCGCTCGGTAGCAGGGTTGCGAGGATGCTTGGAACTCTGCCGTCTCTTTCTGCGAGCAAGTTATGCTTGCGAAGGAGATGGCGGAGCGGAACCGAGAGAGGTTTAGAACTCTTCCGGTCCGCCAGGCCCGGCAACTGGCCAGGTACCGCAGGAGATTCAGGCGCCGGAGATCGGAAAACGATCTCCGTCTTCCATAAGCGCATGCCTGGGGGTGACAGGTGAGGCCATCTGTCACCCTGGCAGAAGCAGGCCCGGGTGGCGGCGTGAGCGCTAATCAGCATGCACGCCCCTGTTGTGAACAAAAAAAGGGCATATCAGAGATCCCACGCTGAAGGCGGTCATCTAGAAGCCGTAGTTGGCTCGAGGTACGTCAGGGTTATAGGGACTTCCTTTCGAGGGTATACCTGGTTCCTCGGGTCATAGTACAAGAGACGGAGTGCGGTTTTAGTCGGTTCGAGTCCGACGTAGCCACCAACTGGTGGTATCCGTGGGGATTTCCGCACGTAAAAAAGGGGGGGCTTAGAGGTATAAAAATAGTTTACGTTTTTTTCTCAAATCTACAGAATAAACACACATTATTTCACAAGAATTGATCAAGTCCTTTCGGAGGAGTATGACAACTAGCATATCCATATTAATATAATTATGTGTCGAATTAATGTAATACAATAGGTCGCCACATGAACACGAAATTTAATAGACTTAGTTTTGGGAGTGCGCATTTAGCTAATTAAAATTTCATTGGTTTAACGCTATCACGATAACTAGATTAATTCTGGTTTGTTAATATTTATACAGTTGTTAATATTCATCAACTTTACAAAGCTAAATTTTATCAAGATATTATTTATTTGATAAGAAACATAATTATTAACTACGGTGGTGCACATTAGCTCACATAGGACAATTGTGGATTTTGTAGCTTAAAACTTTTTAAAAGTTTGTTTATGTAATTTCAGCTATGCGAAGGAATAAAATACTCATTTTATAAAGCTGGGTCACGAGAGATGCAAACGTCATTTTGCTTTATTTATTATAAGAAAAAACTTCAAAAAATAAACCCCAACTAGCAGCATTATTTTACGCTTTCTAGGCAGTGAGTTTTTGCTTGTTTCTTCGGAGACGGCTTATTTTTTTCTTAAAAATATTTCAACATTCAATAAATTCGCTCTTAGTTTTTAAAATAATTATAGTTTATAATTTTAGACATTTTGAAAATTGAATTGTTGGTGAATGCGAACGCTGTAAGATTACTAACACATATTGTAAATGATTTTTGGTATGTTTGATAGAGGTGATAAGATACACGTTTGTGATTTCCTTGGTTTAGTCGGTACTATACCGATTATATATTTTATATAATTTTATTTAACTAATTTATACTTTTTTTATTAAATTATAAAATATCCTCATAAAATTGTGTCTTGTCCACAGGTGACGCTATCAATATCGATCCTGATTAGTCTCCACGTGTTCTTCCTACTGGTAGTGGAAATTATCCCCCCTACCTCATTGGTTGTGCCCCTACTAGGAAAGTATCTTATATTCGCTATGATCCTCGTGTCAATAAGGTAATATTTGTTTATTTTTAACATACGGTATACTAAAAAGAACTGTGTTTGTTACTGTCTGCGCATAATAATTTTCTATTGTTATGCATAAACGTAAGTCTAATGTGGGTTTTCACCACATTTAAGGAGCCACTTAGCGAAAGTTAGGTAACCCTGAATAATATTTTTGTTTTCACAAACCTTTAAGGGAAACCTATGTACTTGACGTGGTTTAAAATCTACGGTCTACCTACATACGTTAGGGCTCCTGGTAGGGAGACTGTTGAAGTTTAGTTGGTAAAAATGGGCATAAGAGCCAGTTTCACCCATTTCTGATGAAAACACAATTTAACAGTAACAATAAACATGTGTAAATCTTACATTCAAGACTTGTAAAACCACAATCTGTAGTTATTAGACTATCAAGAATTTATTAAGTAGTGGTGAAACTAGTCCTAAGTGTAAAATCTTTTCATTCGTTGTATACATACCATCGCTAATAAAGGATGAGTTTTATTTTATTTGTAAAAAGTTTAACCTATACATATATCCGGCTCGAAGGATCAAATTTGTGCGACTTTATTACATGATTACTTTACTTACTAAATAAATTTAATTACAATCTATATCCAACAATATTTTCATAGATTCCGTGTTTGGTTTTAGTTATTATAATTGGACTGGCAGTACAGCGCTTTTGATTGCTTTGCTGTCTACTTTATGCTATATACAAGACTGATGCCTTTAAATATATTTAAACCGTCTCCTTAATAAGAGAGAAGACGCAAAGTTCACTGAGGATATCAGCTAAAAAGCTGAGTGTTAAATAACTAACAGGCCTCTTAAATTTAGGAGACTTTGATGAACGATGAACACTATCAATTTCTCTGAACATACAAGGACTCATAGATACAAAAGTCCAGTTTATTTGACGGCAGTAATGCCGCAAATTGATGTATATAATTCAATTCCCATCAGGCCTCTTTGATCCACGACGGAAAAGGGAGGACGACACGTATTTTCGCGTACATTTGGCTTATTGCTCATTAACAGGTGAGCCCGTTACAAAGATATATTTTATTATGTCTGATGAAAGGTCCAACCCTTTTTAATGTCGTTGAGGGACTTATTACTTTAAACAACCACATTTTATCTCCATATAGGGATCGTACCGTATCTTTGTGTCCCTAGAAAGCTTATCAGCGACCGTTTTTAAGTATTTTACTACTGTAATTAATCTTTTATTCTATGTTTACTGTTTGAATTCTGTTAATTTTAATTAATGTCAAAATTAACAGATATAATTGAAAAATGTACTTAGAAAATATGTTCGTCGTGTTAGTAAAAATTGATTATAATCATAAAGTTATATCTAAAACACAACAGTTTGATTGTAATTTAGGCAGAACTTGTGCTATGGTATCCAAATTACTGTTAAAAATGATCGCGCTTATCACAGTACTTTTCTAAATTATTGGCTTAAATGCAAAAAGAACACAAACATTTTGTCTAAACTGTTAAGAATAGTTCAGTAATAAGGTCGGGGGACGTTCTCTAGTCTATTTTAACATTACTGGAAACTAATATTTACTTTACTTACTTACTTAACTACATAAAAAAATCTATTTTTTTAAATTGTTATATGCTACTGTATGACGGCCAATCACTAATCTCACGATATTTTAAGGAAATTTCATATCTAATGTATAAATTTAATTTACGAGAATATGTATACTCAAAGCTTTGTATTAATACTTTACGGATAACGGTAATTTATTCAAATTTTACGAAATTGGGCCGTCCCACCCACCTATTACCATATAAATTAAAAGCTGGTTTCAAAACAAGATATTTGATTGCATGCTTTGGCTTCAAGAAAATTAAATTTTTAGCAGCCAACTTTGTAATAAAAACGTAAAAATTGCTTTTTTTTTTTTTCCAAACCTATTTAAACAGTTTGCAACTTTTTTTTAAGTGTCTCTACTTTGCCTGATGTAAAGCATAAGTAGAATCCAAGGTTAGTGGTCACTATACCGGTTGATAATACAGTTTGATGATTCACACCATGGCGGCCAATGGAGGTGCTTCTGCATCATTGGACTTCCGGCACGCCTATTGTCTATTTAGAATATACAAACTAATCGGTGATCAGTTAAAAGATAAGATACATGTCATACTAGCTTTTTTTCACCCGCCTATTTGTCGATTATCGTGGTAAAAAGTAGCCTCTGTCTTTTCTCAGGCTCTATATTATCTATGCACCAAATTTCATTTAAATCGGTTCAGTAGTTCGGAATTTATGAAATTAGTAAGGATTATAAGTATGATTGCTATTAACTATGTTATTATTACCTAACAATGTTTACTATTAGATAATAATAGTATATTATTGTTAACAGTATATGTGTAACGGTTGTGGTACTAAATGTCCACTTCCGTTCGCCGCAGACACACCGGATGTCACCCTGGGTGAAGCGGGTCTTCATACACATCTTGCCACGGTTACTTTTTATGAAACGACCGCAATATAAGTTTGACACAACAAGGTGAGTATAAGTAGATACTAAATGTTTGTACAAACTTCAGAAAATTTGACAATTAAAGTCACATCAATTTCGACTCAAGTCATTTGAATTGAAGCTGTTTTATTAAGTTAGCGTGAGCAAAGATCAGTCGGTCCACTCATAAAGCCGAGCGCCGCCGTCGATCGAAACAATTCTAAATTAATTAAAAGTTTAAGAAGACTCGCCGATTGTAAAATCCCGCTAACGTCTTACTTTTATTCAACTTTAATATTACATTGAAGTGCTGAAAGAGACTGTAAACACTTTGGCTCAGATATATGAAAGCGTGGTACAGGCGGAAATCTGCTTTGTTACGGGCTTATTTTAAGAATAAGCGGCTTTTTCAGATCCATATAAGATTTCTGGGACGATGTTTTTAACTTTGTGGTAGCAGATTTACAAAATATACGGGCTACAATTTGCTTCAGTTAACATTATCTTCTATTAAATTGATATTAAACTCCTTAATGAAGATTAAACTTTATGACTCAACTTGAACTATGATCCAAATCAATCGAACCTACACGATGCGAAACTTGAGTGAATTTGTGTGTTAC
Source organism: Phragmatobia fuliginosa (assembly GCA_932526445.1). NCBI lineage: Eukaryota > Metazoa > Arthropoda > Insecta > Lepidoptera > Erebidae > Phragmatobia > Phragmatobia fuliginosa. Next base: position 9,528,675 of record OW052065.1, on the reverse strand, counting down.
TAAGTTTCTTAGTTTGGTGACGATGTGAATTAATATGGTATCTATTCTTATTCAATCGATATCCAAATTAATGCTTGTCTACCAAGTATTTAACATGTGTCATGGTTAATACGTATGTATATGAAATAAATAATAATCGCGAAGGTCGCTCAAATTTAAATTCAGCTCGCTGATAGTTATTATTTACTCTCATCGTTCTGTCAATAAACAGATTCGCAAGTCATTTAGTTAGAATAGCTACTAGATATCGCGAGTCGCTTGCCAAATGAATGACTATTTACTAGACAAGTAGAATAATGGGTCTACGCCGCGGCTGCCGACTTACTGAATATAACGTGAATAGATCACTAATGCATCAAGAAATGTAGCTTTCATGTAGGAATATTGCACTTCTACGATACGAGTAGTAGTTTTAAGCACTATAATAAAGAGGAATCAACTAGAGTTATAAAATACCAATTCAAGTTGAAAGGTTAGAATTTATTTCTTGTTATTAAGTAGTGAATAATCCTATACAGTATTGGCTATCATAGATCGCGGTATACGGCCTGTGGTATGGTGGTCAGGTGCGGAGGAGCAGCTAGGCCACTCTACCCGTACAGGCTCGCGGCGGCAGATGACGACTGCTGTGCGCCTGGTGCCTGGCCCCCGCCTGCAGCACCACCTCCTAGACCATTGACACGAACGCCGAGTAAAGAAGATCTCACGCATACCACCTATCTTAACTCTGGGTAAGACTTTTTTTCAACTCCTAATAGTCAAGTCGCAGGTATTACATTTATTGAAACCTAGGTTTTAAATTAAAATGTTCGTTAATCGCGTTAAACGAAATCAGAAACACCGAGCTTGTACTTAAACAACAATGTGAACAATAACAACGCGGTTACCTAGCTGAAAGCCCTAAATTAATTTACTACTTATTAGCGATTTGATGAATAGTTGAAGTGAGTACAAAGATGTACTCACTTCAACTATTCAACAAATCGCTATTAAATTTTACATTATGATTTGTGCTTTGTTAAGGATGAATTCATGAAAACGTGTAGGTTGCCTAAAAAAGTATTGTTATAGGGTTTAAAAGTGAAGTTACGCTACGGGCATTATGTGTGAAGAATACAATTAAGTTCATAATTTCATAAAATTCCAGATAATCGTAGTCTTGAGGTAATTTTTTTTATAATAGGTTATTATTTATTAGGTCAATTTTCCCCTTGGGTAACTTTGCTCAAGATCTTCACACCGTATATTACCTAATGGGATGTGATGCTCTTTCTCTTTAAGTGTATCTAAGCGTTTTGTTAATATCTTTCTACAGTATTGGGCCTCCGGTCTCGCACTGTCAGTAACGAAACACGAAAGCACGAATGCTTTTTTTAGGTTGGTCTTCTTTGAGAGCGTAGTACCGCCCAATCGAGCCAGAACGTTCGTGCTGAAATCAGCGTTTATCACTATCTTGAAAATCTCTATTTATTAAATTAAAAATCAAGAATAATAACACACCATGTTAGTAATATTACAACTAAATTGATGTCTATTTTATTTGATTTATATGAAATTTCACAACTACAAATATGAATTTCACACACTGTTAGGTAATTATTTATAATACTTAGTAGTTAAAAATTCAATTAATACTACAATTCTAACACAAATTTTTAGGATTCCGTAGTTCATGACTCGGAAACCTTTAAGTTTCGTCATGTCCATCAGTCCGTCCTGCCTCGACATACCGCCCAAACGGTTAGTTCTAGAAAGATGAAACTTTTCATGGAGGAAAAGTATAACAGCTTAGATAACTTTGTTAGTTCAAGGGTTATGGGTTCCTAACTTGTAAAATGCGCTTACTTAGAAAACTTCGTACAAAAATTAAGAAATAATTAGTAAATATATAAATTATCCATTGGACACGATTTTAAATCCACGTACGTAACATAGATGACTACGGAAACGTATTCTATGCGTGGCCTGTCACGCACTTGGCCTATTTTTAGGGTTCCGTAGCCAAATGGCAAAAAACGGAACCCTTATAGATAAGTCATGTCTGTCTGTCTGTCTGTCCGTCCGTATGTCACAGCCACTTTTTTCGGAAACCATAAGAGCTATACTTTTGAAACTTGGTAAGTAGATGTAATCTGTGAACCGCATTAAGATTTTCACATAAAAATAGAAAAAAAAACAATACATTTTGGGGGTTCCCCCCATATTTGGAACTGAAACTCAAAATTTTTTTTTTCATCGAACCCATACGGGTATCTATGGTTAAGTATTCAAAAATGATGTTGAGGTTTCTAATATCATTTTTCTCTAAACTGAATAGTTTGCGTGAGAGATACTTCCAAAGTGGAAAAATGTGTGTCCCCCCCCCCCCTGTAACTAAAATAAGAGAGTGATAAAACTAAAAAAATATATATGTTGTACGTTACCATGCAAACTACCAGTGAAAATTGGTTTGAACGAGATCTAATAAGTAGTTTTTTTTAATACGTCATAAATCGTACACTGCAATTTACCTATCATTCAATCAATACACTATTATAAAAACATCGATCCAACTTACAACGAACTACAAGAACTTATAAAAGTTCTTGATGAACAATACAAGAACTTATAAAAGTTATTTCTGATGTTACTTGCTGATACGGAACCCTTCATGGGCGAGTCCGAATCGCACTTGACCGCTTTTTTACTTATTGCGTTATTTAAATTATATTAATCTGTTTCATTAAAATAAAGCCTTTCAACGCGAAAGGCGAAAGTTTGTATGTATGTATGTGTGTATGTATGTTTGTTGTTCTTTCATGCAAAAAATTACTAAACGGTTTTGAATAAAACTTTACAGTAATATAGCTTATATATCATAATAACACATAGGCTACTTACAGCAATAGTCGAGATACACGGGCAAAAGCTAGGTGATTATGTTATTCTTCTTTTGGGTGAAAGAGCAACCAGCCGAATATCAGCTATTTCTGCCAATGTCAAGTAGTAAGTAGTTAAAGTCTTCAAGTCTTCGTCGTAATGAATTTAATGATAAAAAATGTGGATGAGATGAAATGGGGACCGAAAAAACAAAAAACAATCACCCTAGGTGATTAAAAAAATACAATCAATCGTAGATGTCAAAATGTATCACTGTTTATCTCCTGTCAAAACTTCATAGGTTGCTATGCATAACACACTTGCATAGCAACCATGATGATAGTTTGTAAATGGCTAATTTAAAAATGAGTTCTGATAATCACATATTTAGGCTACTTTTTATCCCGAAAATACGCGGCTTACACCGAGGGACGCAACTAGCAATTTATATACCTACCTCGAATGAATTCTAAACATATATTTACATGGGAGGAACTTAAATAATATCGTGTCATTCGTAATTGCTGATCTTTGCGGTTGGGCGGCTAATGTTTGTTAGATAACTCCGAACTCATTCCTTCGCTCAAATAACCCGAAAGGGTTTGCCTTGGGCTCGTTAAAATATTACTGTGGCAAACTTGTGTTTAACTTCGTTATAAGGGTTATTATAGATCGTTATATTAATATTTTTTTAATATTCAGTTCAACATTATGACACATTAATTTAATTATAAATCATGCAAGTTTAGTGCATTGGCGGACTTATTGCATACGGCATTTGGCATTCTATAGCGGTCAATGCTCTGCAGAGTTATGCAGAGAAAATAGTAAGTGTTTTTAATGGTAATATATTATATTATATTATACTAAACAATAACTAAAACTAAAATACTGCACGGTTGGCCTAGTGGTTTAAGCGGTCGCCACGCCGCTCTCTACTGCGCCAAGTGTCGCGGGTTCGAATCCCACGTGGGATAACACTTTGTGTGATTCACAAATTGTTGTTCTGAGTCTGGATGTTCTTTGTGTCCGTTTCATGTGTGTTTGTAAAGTCCCCCGCGACACAGGAATTCATATTCCTAATGCAGGAGTCGTCTTTTAAAAAAAAAAAAAAAAAAACAATAACAACAAATAAATAAAATAGATGTGTCTGTATGTAATATGAAATGAACTTTTTTTAAAGTATGTCTATCTGTTAGTTTTATGTGACTTTCACTGGCAAAAGTCTGATGACATAAGGAGTAACGAGTAATGCATTTTTCTTTGAGACTAGCTTCGTTACTTGGGATTACTTGGGATTTACTTGGGATTACTTGGGATTTACAACAAAAACCGCGGGTAATACCGCAGGACTCAGCATGTTTTTTTTTTTTCATTTATTTATTCAAAACATTTCTTTTACATTTGCATCTTCTCAGCCCTAATAACAAAAACCCGTCAGGGGTTTATCGGTGACTAGTAAGTCGCCGCTCATTTGTTATATATATCGGCTAAGTATTACTACTTCTATCTACCCTCCCCAACAAGAATGCCTTTAATTCAGCGCGAGATTTACTTATTCTTGCTGAACACAACAATTTGTCGACAATCTCTTGTGGAAGCGAGTTTAGCACATTCGGCAACACACACTGCACAAGGCGTTTACCATATCAATGTGTAAAATACCGTGTGTAAAATACAGTGTGTAAAAACCATACATATGTGTAAAATATAAACCTACCATACACTAAAAATAGGTTTCACAACTGAATACAAACATATTCATATATATAAAATTCTCGTGTCACAATGTTAGTTACCATAATCCTCCGAAACGGCTGTACCGATTTGCATGAAATTCTGTTTACATGTTGGGTAGGTCTGAGAATCGGTCAACATCTATTTTTCATACCCCTGACGTGAACGGAGCCGCGGGCATCAGCTAATATACATGTATATTTCTATTTCCGAATAATATTAGATGAAGATGATGTAGCTTTGTAATAATTATCATCGTTTTCTTATCCCAATTTAAAATCAGATATTTATATCGGTGTATATCAACAGTTGATAATCTTGGAGTCAATTACCGCCCGATGAGCTCCATAGTAGGAAACCCAATATAACAGCAATTAAAACAATAATGTAAAGCTGACACAGGATATAGGACATAGGCTGTTGATGGTAATTGCTTATACAAGATTTTCTTAGAAGATTAAACTCATAACAAAATTGTCTTCTATTTCCAGTATGGAGGACAGCAATAGGTTTGGAGGTAGCTGCTTGGTACACGGGTCGAGCGAAGGCGTTGGGGCTGCTGGTCTTGGCGGACTTGCAGGTCCGGCCACCGACGAAGAGACGTTAAGCCCTGTACCTGATCCTCCACCTGGATTCAGTCATTCGGCTTGTCCTCCTGAAGTTCACAAAATATGCTTTTGTGTGCGCTTCATCGCTGAGCATACTAAAAGACTCGAGGACTCTACTAAGGTATGTATGTTTTTTTAAATGTGAAAATTTTAACCAAACCGTTCAATACTTTTCAATAAGTATTTTTTAACATAAGTTTAAAACAAGGTGACTTTTTTAAATAAAATATTTAATTTTCCCGAGAAATATTATTATTATAAACTGGTTTCTACAGAACACATAACAACCGGTATAAGGTATATAATAAAGCTTTCACGTGTTTGCCGATTCATTTCAATAAGAAATTAATGACTTAAAAACATATCTTCAAAGCTCATCCTCAAAAAGTTTTGATGCTTAATGAAATGTTAGCTATCAAAATAAATTATTAGGGATTGTCTCCTCCCAAAAACCAAAAGCAACAAATGTCATACATAAAATCGTTAAGAGAATACAATTTTGTTAAATACAATCCTTAACACTGCTAATCGTTTTTGTTTAAAAGCCAATTTGACACAGATGCAAGATTCCTCGATCGATCGGCCATTAAATTATATTTAAAACAATGCATAAATAACCACTACAGAGCAATAGTTATGTATGATACTATAACGCAATATAAAAATTTGCATGACTTGATGCGTTTTGATGGTGATTTGATGCGTTTTGATGCGTTTGAAAGGTGATGCTGTATTTTCTATAAAAATAAATAACAAAACTATATACTTATAAACATGCGATGATGGTTTGAGACTAAAGATTTCAAATTCAATAAAATCTATATGTCCTCTTCATTTTGGAAATGCAGGTAAAAGAGGACTGGAAATACGTAGCAATGGTGCTTGATCGTTTGTTCCTGTGGATCTTCGCGCTGGCAGTATTGGTGGGCACAGCAGGTATCATCCTCCAGGCTCCCACGCTCTACGATGACCGGGTGCCCATAGACAAGCACTTTAACCAGTATGCCACCACGACGCTGGTGCGGTGTCCGCCACCCTCATAATCGTGATGATCACGATGCTCCTTGGATATGTGACGTCAGACTATTACGTTTTTATTTCATGGATAATGTATTTTTTTAAAGGTTAAAGTTACACAGCACTATAACTAACTTTAATGTCTAAAATTAAAGATAATTTTTAAACGCAGACGTCACTCCAGTTTCGTATCGCAATCCACATTTTTAAAAACAATATAATAATTTAAAGAAAATGATAATATAATAACTGACGTCACATTTCCACTTTATTCTAAAGGTTATTCAATAATATACTAACAACGGTACCTTTATGCTGTAATTTGTTAAAGGAAACACTAAGTTCACTTTCCTATTTCTTCCCAATACCAAATTACAGTATGGAGTATGTGTAACGACCGTTGCATTTCAAAACCCAACGCACACCCGTCCCGCCCGGAACGTGTTCTATTCCACGACACGTGACTATATCTAACTACTATAGATAACGTGTTAGTTGTATAAGTACTTCCATATCTTTTCATAATATCTACTCTTGCACACAACATTCATTTTAGCTAATATCTATAAATCATTTCTTAATCATCCATATACACCGATGACCTTTAAGAGACCTCACCTCATAATTAAAGTATTTAATTTCGATCATGGGTAAAACAATCAATCTAATCTGATATCTTTAGATGCCAACCATGAACCTTAAGGAAATCTTCCTATTACCAAATCTAAATAATAATTTTGGACACGGCACTAGGCCTAATACAAAATACATAAATTTATGATAATTAAATATTAAAGAAAATTTAATTTTGTATATCAGTTTACATCAATGATTTCCAGCTTGTTACCTTGACTTTATGAAGTAAGTAACTGATCACAATGTTGGTTTAAGTTCTATTAGAAAACCATGTAGGTAACTATACTTTGTGAGTAGGTAATTGAGTGTAAGTTTTAAGAAAATTACACTGAAAATATAATTGCTTTGCAAAAGCTTCGCATAACTTAACTCACATTCATCAACAATAAAGTCGGTCTACTACAACTTAAACAGATCATAGATCTCAGAAATGTATCCAAGTCTAATGTGACAATAAAATGTAGATAATTCTTCCTCTTAAACACCCATCAGCATTGAATCATTAAACTCATTAATAGGTACTACGTTATAGCATCTAAATATTGATAGGATTAAAAATAGGGATAAGTAAACGAACGACACACCACCAAGATAAATATGTCTGTGTTCAATGGCATCTTTTAGCAAATTAGCATAATACGTAATATATAGTACTATATCCTATTAAAATGGTAGCACATTTGATTAAGCTCATTTCATCTCCACTATGTAAATAGTCTGCAAAAAGAACCTCGCTTTTTAAAATAAAAAACAAATTGCGAATAATATTTCTACGAAAATTATTGATGTGTACCTCTAGTTCGAGATTAAAAGGTTTTTTTTTTATATTTTATACGTGTGCCTAAGGTTAAAAAACACACGCAAAGCATTATTAAGACTTGATTTTAAAATAACAGTGGTGTTTGTTTAAAACTTGTTACTATTAATTAATTTAATGGTGTATTTATAAAAGAAAGTCATATTAATGTTAAGGTGGCGCTATTCTTTTTATTTCGTTTTTCTATCATCTAACTTTTTCGTCGTTTTATTTTTCCCAAAAGAAGTTTTATGTTTTTGGTAATGCATATTATGATTTAATACTGAACTAATAAAAATATAATATTGACTAATTGTAACAAAATGAAAGTTTGGAATCAGGGTGCTTCGTCTGTTTCTTCGTCTTCTGCATTTCGAAACAACTAAAATGGACTGAAATACATACGATGAATATTATAGTCGAGAATAGAGTGACTGCCGCGATATCTTCAAACTAACATTTCAGAAAACCTAACAAAATTAATCTGTTTTTCTAATACTAGGGTACCACATCATTACAAGTACAATTAGTGCTATAAGTAGACATCGAAATCGTTAACTTTAAGAAATTAACTACAAGCTGTAGTGTAAGTCAATCTTAAATCATGTTGCATGTATCGACTAGAAATCTTCAACTCTTCTCTCTTAAAGCACTGTATAATTTGTCGTAGAATAGAACATGTACTTTAAAATAACTATATCGATTTTATTATTTATAAGGAAAAAATTAGTATTCGAAACCTATGAAATACAGTAATGTATTTGTAAAACAACTTTGTGGTTGGCTTTGAACGAGATTGTTTTAATAGAATCAATAAATATTGTAACAAAAACTTACGTGCCCCATGAGAAGATAAATTATCCTTACGATAATAAGTACAACATAACGATTTACTTTAAGAAGAAAATTGCTCAATTTTATGAACCCGTATTATTGTGCTATTCTGCTGGATATTTATAAACCAGTAATTTAATATTTGCCTTAACACACATTTAGTTTGATACAATAGTTAATATTAAACTTTAAATTTGAAATAAATAACTTTGTAAGTTTTAACTACCTATTTATTTGTATTTATTTCAAAAGTACTTATAAAGATTTCTGTGTATATAAAATTATTATCTATATTTCACGCACGCGTTAGAGCAATGACCGTGCCAAACCTTTGGACAGGAATTGAAATAAAATATTATAATATGAATCAAATATGAACAAGGACACAATTAAAACAAAATTTAAAAAGAATGTTTGTACAAAAGTAAATAACGAATATAAATTATTAAGATATAAAAGCTTATGGTTTTAGTAACAAAACATAGAGAGTAAAGAAATATTGGTAGTGATTATAACGTCACACTTAAAAGCGCGTAAGTTATAGTCGAATATTGAAAAGTCATTGCACTATAAAAATACATTTACATAGTGGTTTATTTATTTGCGTGACTTTTGATTTTCAAAATATTTATCTCCGGCATCACAAGTTTCAAATCCTTGTCATTACTCGAGTAAAAAACGTCACAAAACTTGCAAAATACTAGTTTTCGATGTAAAAGTTAACTACTTGAAATCGTTGTACGTTGGACTACTTTCAATGACATACTCAATAGCATTTTAATATTCGACAATAAGTAAAGAATGTCAATAAAATCGACGATTAGAAAAAGTACTGGTGCATAGTTTAGTACCCAATTAAACATGATAAACCTAATAAATGATAGACTTTAAGGAATAAGCACATTGGACTGCTCGCAGTAGATTAGCGCAGCTCAATTGTAGAAACATAAGTTTGTAATTACCTATTTATATTGTTAATAAAACCGTTATATATAGATTGTATTGTTTTAATTTCTAAACCCAATTCTGAACATGTCTTAATAAATCAGTGAGCAATACTAATCCTCTTAAAAACCATTCTTGTTTCTAAAAGTCTCCATTTTTATTGAGATGAATCCTTTAATTTCTGATGGTGACCTGATCGTGTACCGTTTGTCGGTTTGTTTAAGTTTTCTCCAGTAAACAAGACTGAAATAAAAACTAGGTTCATTTGCCAAATTTTAATGATTCCGGAAAAGTAAATGCACTTATTCCTTTGTTTTTCTTCTTGTATATGTTGTCGATGATATGGTGTGCTCGTTTGCTATTTTCAATTAGTTTTTTAGCTTCTATAAGTGCACGACTGTGAGCTTCTGAGTCTTTAGAAGTAAGGTGAAAGAACGATTTGTAGTCGAAATCATCATATCGATTTAGTTTTGGGGTAGGGGCCGGCTTAATCGTTGTTAAACCTATTGATCTGTTCTGATCCGTAGGGAGTCTAACAGATGATTGAATAGGTGTCTTTAGATTATTTCTTCTTTGAGGTAATATGTGCCTTTTCTGAGGCATTCCTTTACCAACACGAGGTGCATTATATTTACCACCATAACGCGATTCATTATACGACTCTTCCGGCGTAAAATGGCTACGAGATAGAGATTTCGAATGAACATTTTTAGGTAGGGGTATATCGTGTCCAATCTTAGGCGGTTTAAATCCTAGGGAATCTGATACTGACCCATTCATCGGTACTACATTATTACTTCTGACATACGGCGAAAACATAGTTTGAGATGGTAGGTGACTAAAAAAAGCGTTCAATTTTGCATTTATTGGCCCACTCTTTATAGCAGATTGAGATTTACTGTATGAACTTGGCGTGATAGGCAATATCTTAATGTCTGGAACTACAAAAGTGGCAACAGTTGGAATTATTCCTGTAGATTGTTTATTAGGCCTAGTAAAACCCTCTTTACGATCTATATAATTAAGAAATGCGTTTAGATTTGATGTTGGAACTCCTGGTCTATAAGTAGGCAAATTAACCAGATGTTGAAAGGTACCAGAGGTTGATGAACTAGATTTTAACATTGTTTCTGTAGAACCCATGGTTGATTCTGATATTTTAACTGAACGACTAGTGGTTCTTTCTCGAAGAATTTTTGTGGGCTTTGTTATTGGTTCTGCAAATTTTATTGGTGAAACTGAAATATGCCCTTGAGTCGTCATTTTGAAAGTTGGAGTAGGCTCTAGAACCGTCACGGTAGAACTTATGGAACGTGCTTGAGACTTCGCGTGAGAAGATGATATGGGTAATTGAGAAGTCAACACTGGTTGATTTGTAATTGGTTCTGTAGTTATTGAGGAACTTGTATTAGGCTTAAAAGTCGACACAGAAAGATTTATATCAAGAACTGAATGATTTGGTTCAAGATGATTGGTTGGTTTTCGTGCTGTTAATGTCAGACTCGTAGTAGCCTCTGGTATTGTTTTCGGAGAAGGAGAACTTACGTAGGCTTTCGTTCTAATGTCTGTTGTGTTTACTATGTGGTGAGTTGTAAATTCTGTAGTTGTTCTTGGCGATTCTGTAGTAATTTTTGTTGTACTAACTTGAATACTCGTATGTGGGTCTTCGGTGAGAGTAGGGCTCGAAGTAGATTCTGGCAAAATTGTAGTAGATTTTGGCATCATTACAGGATTTATAATTTTGTTAGTTGAAGTCAGTTGAAGGTTCGTATACGTACTAAATTCTAATGTAGTTTCAGGATTTGACTCGGCTGTGGTTACAAACAGATCCACTGTGGGTTTAGGGTTTTCTGCTGAACTAGTTACAAGTTCAGTAGCTGTCACTGAAAGATGTCTAATAGGTTCTGGGTGCATTGTAGGATATGAATCATGCTCAGTAGGCATCATTGAAGAATGCTTACTCGGTTTAGGGGTCGTTGTTATTTTTTTTGTAGATTCAGGGGAAGTCATTGACCTACTCGTAGTAGGTTCAAATATAGTTGCTGAACTCTTAGTGAGGTCATTAGCTGTTACAAGTAGATTTGGTTGTGGGGTCACTGCAGAGATTGTAGGCTTAGGGGATATCACTGATACATATGTAGTAACTTTTAGCGGCACAAAAAGGTTTCTAATGGATTCTGACTCCATTGTTGCTATGTTCGTATTAGATTCGGTATTAGTTTCAGGAGCTCTTGTTGGCTCTCCTGGTAACTGCTTCTCAATTATGATATTAGTCTCTGGAGTCGTGAACGAGGAACTCGTTGCATTTTTTATTTGGGTAGTTGAAGGATTTTTAATAGGCTCTGAAGAGGTCTTTAAAAGATCTAAAGTAGGCCCTAAATACATATTTGAAGAATCACGAGGTTCTGCCATCGGTGTAATGAAATACTTGTTTATTTGTGTAATCGCACGTTGAACACTTGAATTTCGTTCGGGAGTTTTCTTTGGAGGTCTAGTATTAGGATCTTTAGTTGATACTGTAGGACTCGCACTGAGTCCTAAAGTATAATTTGAAAGAATGGATGTTACTTTTGGAACAATAATTGGACGACTAATTTTGTGTTTCAAATTTCTTTGTAAAAGTTCGATAGTCGGTTGTAAGGTAACTAAATTCGTAGAATGCAATTTCTCTAAAATAGTAAGTGGTGTCGTAAAATCCAAAGTTTTCTCTGGCACATGATCAACGATTGTTCTTTCTTTGTTAATTTTGATTAATCTTTGTGGAATTAATGTTTCCATGACATCAATATTAATCTCATTTACATACGAACTTGTTCTCATCGAAACCGGTGTAATAACACCTGAAGCGTCATTTATTTGTACAGGGCTTATGGCGTCAAGCGATGGTTGAATAGCTATTTTTGGAGTACTTGAAGTCTGTTTGGATACAGATTTTCTATCTACATTAGTTATCACGTTTGTCGGCATGGACTTAAAGATATTCTTCGAGTCTATAGTTCTTGATACAATTTTATTTGCAATAGGGGCAATAAATATCTTTGGTTCTTCAGTGGTTGCGAATGTATTGCCCATTTTTCCGTATTCTAAATGCTTAGGTACCTTTTCATGTTCATCCATCTTAGCTTTTATTACATTCAAATGCCTAGCTTTTGCCGCCTTCCAATCTTCCAATTGCTGTCTCATATCCTTGTAACTAGTATTAGAGTTTTTTTCTATGCCTCTTAAAATACCGTCTACTTTTTCATTTTGCTTGGCACCAGAAGATTCTATTACAAGTAATTTATTAAGGACATCGTCCACTAATCGGTGTATTTCACTGGCTACCGTTATATTTCGTATGTTTAGTTCAATCACTTCTAATACTTTTAATTCACCTAATATACTGTCTACAGATGGTTTATAGCCCTTCCGTTCTACATTAGTGAAGTCAAGGTGAATCTCCTTAGATAATTTGTCTAATTCTTGCCTTACTAATTCACTAACATTGGCCAATCTTTCGGTTTCTTTAGCTAACTCCTTTTGAACGTCTTCTAATTTATCGTGTGGATTGTAACCTTTTAAAATTTTTAACAGCGTTGCATTAATCCTAGCATCGATTCCCTCTGGTAGTTCTTTCTTCAAGTATTCTTCATTGGTCGCAATTGAAATTTCAAGCATAGGAAAGTTATTTTTTGTTTGAGAATCACTCGTGTCAATTTTTGCACTTGTGCATTTTTTGTAATAGCGGGCTGTTGCATCCTCACTTAGAGAAAGGATGTGTTCAACTGCTAATATTGTACAGTCAACAGTGTCTTTGACATCGGTTACTACGTCACTGAAAAGTTTTCCAAAACTATTTTGGACTGATAGCACCGCGCCTTGAAACACCTCCAAAAATGAAGCTGACACCTGTAATTAATAAAATATTTAAAATCCTTACCAATTCGTTTTCACAATTATATTTTCAAACGAGCACATAACACTATACAGCACCTGTGCTACCAACATTGTGGCAATAATCACTGTAACTTTCATGATGCTTTAGTTGTTTAGAAGGAGGGTCTGACGGATTAGTACCGACCGTATTCAGATCCGTAGACTAACTCGTCGAATCCGGAACAACGTGCTTTTAATTCACAATTAGTTTTACGTCTATTTGCTCAGTCAGTCAAGACACGCGTTATTGATATATTATTTCGCACCTGTGCTAATATTTAAAGCCACAGCGTTATAAACAAATTACATTGTTTTGAATTAGGTAAAGTGGTACAAAAAATAGATGAGATAATAATTGAATTTCGTTTATTTTTCCAGTAGCTTAATGTAATATATCACAAACGTATTTCTTAACACTTACAATAACACTTATAAAGTGTTTCATATCTCTACTACAATGAAATCTTACAAGCATCATCACTAATAATATGTAGAAATAAATTAAACCTATAGAGTTCATAGAAAATTCTTAATAAATATAATTATTGTCAGATTTCTTGATAAGATATGAACTGACATAATTAAAATTGATTTCTTTGTCCATCAACCAATCAGCATTATTAAATGTTCTCTGCACATATATGTTTGTTAAATGTGTTGATGATTTTCAGAATTAAATAATTAGTCATTACGATTAACAAGTTCATTTATAAAACTGTCCGATCTATATGGTAGATAGTTATTGCATTGTGTTAAAATATTATATAAATCAAGCAACAGGTGGAACACATGTCACTATTTCTCTTTTTCTTTATCAATTCAAGATACTATAAATCCAACAATCAGACATTTATTGCCAGCTGCCTTTGTGTAAACGTTACCAATTTTGTGTAAATAAATTTGGCACTTTTTGAGCAACATTTTCAGACTTCCTATTCATAAAATTTGATAATATTGATTCTCATTACTTCCAATGATTTAAAGCCCTCTTTTAAATATAATTCATAATTTCTTACTTAATAAATGTTTTGAGTTGAAAATTAATATATTTTTATGTAAAAAATGCGATAAAATATAAAATAAAACAACAAACTTATAAAATTTACGATATAAAATGTAAACGGTTTCAAGTTTTACAAATATAAAATACTGAGGTCTCAAAACAAGCGAAGATATAAAAATAAATCAAAACAAATACGAGTGGAATGTATTCAGTAATTTCCACGTGTCTGTATATGCATGAAACAAAAAAATGACTACTTACTGTTTATGAGATGCAAATAAATATATTTTACAATCAAATACTTTACGTTTATACAAATAGATGTCAGATAGCCATACTGTTGAACTTTATTTACAGGTGCCTTTTAACTTCTATACCATAGTACTCTCAATGTTTAAATTCATTTAACATACTACTTTATACATGTTGGGGTTACAAGACTTGGGTCATTAGCCATTGTTCGTATAATATGCAATGACGTATTACTCATTTACGATGATGATGTTAGAGAAATCTTCTATTATAGTTGTGAAATAGTAGTGCCTTACGAACTCTAGTAATATCTGAGCTCCAAAGTGTTTTCCGTACGTAAAGATAGTACCCTAGAGTAAGATCGCACCCTTAGGATAGCCCTATTCGTGGGAAAACAGAAGTGAACCAGATCTTCAAAGAGAATTAAACAAAATATGATTAAACGAAAGTGAGTATCGTTTCATTCTTACTTAGATTAGATAGTTTTTCCTTCGGCGTTTTAATGCTAAGCTTAGATTCTTTTTACATCAGCTTTTGAAAGTGAAAATTTATGTCCAAACGATAAAAAGGTTCCAAGAATAATGATTTAGGTCATTTTATCTTATATCATAAGGGTACGCTTTTACGTTGCTTATTATTATTCTTCATTTAAAAAACATTTTTACAGACACTGAAATGTACGTTAATAGGTAGTTATTTTAATATTTCATCACTATAAAGTTACACAGTGACAGTAGCTCAACTCAATTTACAATCAGCTATTTACTAAACATGCATGTTAAAAGACATTAAATATAATAAATACACACACAGGTACTACTACTGTGATATGTAAACGTTAATAGAACACGCATCAGTGAAATATATCTACGTATTCTATGATTTGAACACGATAATTACAACCATAATCACATTATAAAAAATAAACTAACGCCTTCAACATCACGATTATATGGCATTCAATATAAAACTTTGTATAAATCCTCACACTAACACATCGTATATACGTAATAGTGAGTACAGTACATATATGATAGAGTAAAGTTTTGAATGACAACATTTAAACCTAGTATTTAAATATAACTTAATTATTTTTAGGGCAAAACCAATAATATATCAAGCGTGTTTCATTATAACAGGTGGTAAGTTTCAGATGAAAAACTAAGTGACTCTTGAATACCAAACATAATTTTTAAAGAGTATATTGAACACTCTCTGCCAATTATTACGACCGTATAATTACTAACACACGATGAAGACCATTAGCAGTTTAATACAGATTACAAAAAAAAGTATAACATTCAAATTAATAATTACAATAATGAGATTAACCCTCACGCTTAGTGAGCCGGTATAGAAAGAAGGCTGTCTTTAGCCTCTCTTAACGGTTTCCAACGTCTGGAGGGGAATCTTTATAATGAGGGCTACCGCGAGTGAATTCGCCGCCAGAGGCGCTAGTGTAGAATAAGGTCTGAAGTGTCAAACTAGATTGTTTCTGTTCTGTTCAATAAAAATTAACTCTCTAATTACGTTTGTGAATATTTTACCATAAGTGACATTATGAAATTTACAAATTATAATTGAATGACTGCGCTTTGAAAGCGGAGCTGAGAAAACCACGTGCAAAATAAAGTGGTCAAATTTTGACAGCTAGGACCTCATTCTATAGTGGTGCCAAATGACAAGCACAAAAACGGTGGCCCCCCCATTGTAATCTTATTAGAGGCATTATATCCATAAATATATTTTTTATTTTTTCACACTCTTGTCTACGGCATCAAAGGTCATGAGGTACGTGTATAAATACTTGTATAATTATTTTTGTTAAGGACTAGTCTCAAGAGTTACTCTTAATGTTTTTGCCATTATACAGATATAAGTTACTGCTAGTTTTATCCGATATATGTCTATATCTAAGACTTGTTCAACAGAAACCTTTTATTACTTGTTAGCTAAATTTAGAATAGTCTATATAGAATTTGATGAGTGATAGAATTGGCCGTTAAGACTTTAAATTTACTTAAAATATAAACCGCTCATGCTTTGACGCCTTCCAAATAAAAATTAACACTCATGCTTTTCTCAATATTACATTATATAGTTAATAGATGATCATCTCAAAAGATTCTTATCAAAATATCATAATTTTTCGAGTCATAAAACTTCATACAAAACTAAATTCATGTAAATTTATAAGCTACAAAAATTAGCATAGCTACAAATACATTAAATGGTTCAATTTGACCCCCTGAAGATATCAAGGATTGGTATTTTCTACGTCCGATGTGTCCGTAATTGATCCTGGTGGATCATCCCGTTTTGGTGGAATAGGAACATCTAGTGTCTCTTCGTCTCTTTTGGGTGGTAATGGGACAAAGTTGAGTTTAGGTAGCGGTGGTATCGGTGGAGTGGGACTGTCGGTCCGTGCCGGGGGTGCCGGTTGACCATTGGGTATGGTACCGACGTTGTTGTTCATCCTTTGATAGTGCTGTTTCCACTTGTTCGCAGGTGGAGTGTAGTTAAGTCGGTCATATTCCATTTCTGTGAATTGACAATTTAATATTTATTAGACACCAGCTGACCCAAACTTCGTTCACGTCTTATTTAGATCAAGTTCGGTTCCTATGTGTCTAAGCGAGATGTTACCCATCCTATCCTAGGCACGCCATTTATCTATTAATAGTGGAAAAGTGGAAGAATTATAATGTGGTGATTATAATAAATGTTATTTACCGTATCCCTCCTTGTGTTTTATCTCGTCATACACGTGATCCAGTTTGTTGTCATCGTCCTCGTATTGGAACAAGTTAGGGTTGTGTGCATCAGCGTCTTTATTCTTTATAGACGACAATGGGTCGTAACCTTGAATAACAAAACATTTTGTTAGTTCTCTCTGCTTAGTAATACTAATAATATATATTTCGGACATCTTATATACAACGCCATCTAGTCCCAAATTATGCAGAGCTTGTACTATGGGTACTAGACAACTGATTTAATACATAAACCTACTTTTTTTGTAACTATATACATATTATACATAGAAAATACCCAAACTTCGAAACAAATATTTGCGGATCACACAAACATTTGGCATCGACCCGGGAATCGACCCAGAAACCTCTTGATCAGCAGCCGCGTACGCTAACCACTAGACCACAAGGCAGTCTAGTTTGGTACTAGATGATGTACTATGAAAGTTGTTCAAATATTATTATTATTATCTTTATTAAATTAATTTACATATTGATTACATTTTTAAATATACATATAAAAATACATTAAAAAATACAAAAATAGTAGAACACCGACTTCGGGTACAGGAACCAAGAAACCTGTGGTTAGGGCTCCAAAGACAGAAACCTCCTCATTATACGTGCCTTGTCAAAGAGGACTACATTCTGCATCAGACCCTTGATCCAGCCGTCTAACGCGAGCCTCTTAACGTGTTGGTCGAGGCTCTTATTACTTATTATTTTTGGTGTAAGTTGTATTATTTATAGTGCCTTCGAGAAGCACGTTAAGGTCGGTCATGGGTCTTTTATCTCCCCGGTCATGTCGGATAGCCGTCCTATCGGTTTGTGTGAAAGAAGGACCAGATAGTGCCCATATGTTTGAGCACACACTTGTGCACTATAATACTTACTAAAGCAGAGGATATGTGAAATATGTTCTATCGACCTTGACATTTCTATCGTTCAAAGTATACACTTTATTCAAACTTACTATCAGAGGAGCTCGATGCTTGCATTCTCAATTTCTCTAAAGTAGCGTTGTTAAGTTTGCTTCCAGGTCCAAGATTGTTTAGAATTTGAGGTATATTGTTAAGCAGTGTAGTGGAATCGTCGCTTCGTGTCGAGCCTTGGTATGAATACACTGGATTATCAAAGTGTTGTTGCTCTGTAATAGATCAATAAATATTTTGTTTAAAGCTTGCTTAAAATAAAGATAAGTAAAGAAATAGTTATTTTTAGACATGCCAAAAACCTATAATTTCAAAGCCCTTACAAATAGAAATGAGAGATCAATTCAAATTTGTAAAAGGCGAACTGAATTGTTATTACCGATTACTACTAATTTAAATTGAATAAAAAAAAACTGCTTCATACATGAAATTATTTAATTACATAGGTATGATGCTCGCGCCTTCGCTGACATTCGTTTCAGCCTTTTACATAAGAGTATAAAAATAGTGCATTTCCTATTCTTAGAACCACTCAATGAAAGCACAGAATTTAATAAGAATCGATCAAACCGTTTCGGAGGATTATGGCAACTGACAGTATGAAAGGAGAATCTTATTTAGATATGTACTAGCTTTTGCCCGCGGCTCCGCCCGCGTGTATGTCGGTTATCGCAGTAAAGTATAGCCTATGTCCTTTCCCAAGGTTCCGTCTATATCTATGCCAAAATTCATCAAAATATGTTCAGCGATTTATACGTGAAAACGTGACAGACAGACAGAGTTACTTTCGCATTTAGAATATTAGTAGGGATTACATATATTTTTGCAATTTTGTATCTTTCGCATACATATACATGAGTAGCTTACCAGGTTGAGAGCTAGGATCGGCGGTATAATGTACGTGCGCGATTTCTCGCTTGAGATTGCGCACTCGCTTGCGGTAGTACAGCAGAACCAAGATGGCCGTCGCCGCGCAAACGAACGCTAATATCACCATCATGACGGTCAAACCAGAACTAGATGAGTCTCCTGAAAGTAAATTTACTGGTTTAATACATTTTGATCTGATCGAAATATTTAAAAAAATAGAGTAAGTTGAATACTTTGTACAAATGCTTTATTTTCCATATATATATTATACTACTGCAGAATATTTTACAGGGGTTATGATATCGTTTCTTCCTTTTTCAGTGTATAAACACTGCATTATTCATAAAAAAACATTGATTATATTTGTGACTTTAATGGCAGTTTTCACCAACGCCCCCTAAAAATAAGTGGCCAATTAAAGAGAGTTAGGTTACCCTTAGAGATATTTTTGTTTTCGCCAACTTTTAGGGTACACCTGTTCTTGAATTTCTATTAAAATTTAGGGACTACCTACGTTAGAGAGCTCTTAGTAAGGATACGTTTCAGTATAGTTGATGAAAACGGGCAGAAAACGATTGTGTAAAAGTATTTTCACAAGTTTACGCACGCATTTTTATTTACGCACAATTCTGAGTCATTTAACTATGTTACTTACGTGTATCAATAGAATTAACTATAGCATCGCTAGCGTGTATATCGCAGTTGTCTCCAACAAATCCACGGTGACAGATACAGCCGCCTACCGGATCACACACCCAGTTGCCGACCGACGAACAATTACAAGCTTCCATGCAGTGATCACCGAAGTAACCCTCCGGACAAACTGTGAGCAAAAATATAAATTAAAATAACATGTTAACCTGTACATGCTATAGAAAGATTGCAAAATGTCTCGCATACTCGGAAATAGCATTCGAATAAGTTTTAGTTATGGGTGCAAAATAAAAGGTATGAAATAACTCTGACCACTCGATAAGCGGTTATCTAGATTACAGATGATTTTTTGTAGATATAAAGCTATGTTTCGTCACTTTACACATGTTGAGTTATATATAGTTTGATTTATAATTAAATAACTTTACAAGCGGCTTTGCAGCTCTTTTTTTTTGTACCTCTGAAAAAATAGATGGTAAATTTCATGATGATCAGTTGAGCAATAAAAAGCACAAGATATAAAATAAAAAAAAACACATTGGCATTAGTATCTATAACACTGAGTGAACAAGTGAACGAGTGACTGGACGAGTAAGTGACTGAGTAATGAACGAGTGTGTGATCGAGTAAGTGAAAGAGTAAGAGAACGTGAAGGAAAACGAGTAAGAGAACGTGTAAGAAAACATGTAAGAGAACGTGTAAGAGAACGAGTAAGTGAACGAGTGTGTGATCGAGTAAGTGAAAGACTAAGAGAACGTGTAAGAGAACGAATAAGTAAACGAGTATGTGATTGAGTAAGTGAACGATTGTGTTGGAGAAATCGAATGAATGGCGAGTGGTTTTTACGTACACTGCGTGCAGTAGTGTCCGGTGTATCCGGGCGGGCAGCGGCAGTAGCCGTCGTTGGGGCGGCACGCGGCGTTGGGCGCGCAGCGGCACGGCTGGGAGCAGCCCGCGCCCCACCACCCCGCACTGCAGGCCTCACCACAGCGCGCGCCGCGCCAGCCTGGCAGGCACTGGCACTCACCTTAACAAACAAACTAATATTTCAACACGAAAACTAACTAAAAAATCTTCTTGTCGTATAATTTAATCATATAACTATGTATGTTTGTATAGTATAACTACCAAAAAAAATGCACTTTTATAAAGAAATTCATCAAAAGAAAAAAATAATCTCATTCATTCATTATGGTAAAAAGTCTGCTAATTAACTGAGTTTGTTATAATATTTTAGTATCTTATTTGTAAAAAGATATTTAAGAATCTTTAACAAATTCTACTTTAAATTTCATTTAATTAAAACTCGATGGTAGATATTTTTTTACATAACTCATAAATTTTTAAAAAATCTTGTAAACCCACCAGTGACATGATGGCAGTCAGCTCCATTCTTGCAAGTGCACTTCTCTTTACAATCCACGCCGTACGTGCCGAGTGGACACGGATACTCGCAGGTCACCCCAGTAAACCCACTCGGGCAGTTATACATGCCCGTTACTGGATTGCAAGTTGTATTACCTAACACACAGTAAACATCAAACATTATAACACATCAATGTTTACAAACATTTTTTACCTTACAATGTGACCATAAACAGTTTCCTCTGAATAATGTACATTTCAAATCGTCATTAAACAGCAAGCGGTTGTATAAAGTAGTCTAAACAAGTTGTAAGTAAAGGTAAGGTACCGTACCATAGATTCTTTATTTAACGAGAATGCACATAATTAATTCTTGAAATCTCCTTAGAACTATAAATTGAAAAATATACATAGGAAAAATGAGTTGGGAATGATTGACTACATATAATTAGCAAACCGATACGAGTTAATCAGGCTGAGATACCACAAAATTTGATAAGCAGGTATATAACAAAATCACAGAGCTTGGTCTTTGCCTACTTTTATGGGAGCCGGGTGTATTTAGAAAAGATTAACTTTATATTGGTACCCGTAGTTACTAATGTTGGTAAATTTCTTCCAACCTGAATAAATCTAGATGAAAGAAGAAGAAAAAATATTACCTGTAGGAGACTCGGGACACAGTTGCGTACAGCCAGCGCCGTAAGTACCAGGAGGGCATGGGATCGTGCAATTGTCACCAGTCCAGCCCGCAGCGCACACACATCGCCCGGTAGATGCGTCGCAGGAGGAGTTGTTCACGCAAGGACAACGCTCTGAGCAATGTTCGCCGTAACGGCCCTCGGCACACTGCGTCTCGCACCGTACACCTGTTTATACCCACATATTGTTATATCAATTACTCAAGTAATTGAAATAAAATGTTGATAATGTGTACGTGTAAATAAAACTAAATTTTCGTCATTTTTCATGCTACAAGCAATTAATAAAATATGTTTTAATTCCCATGTTATTCAAATAAATTATTCAAATAAAGCAAACCAAGTTTGCACTTTTTTATTTTTATTTATCTCCCACTTTAGGTACGTAAGTATTCAGTTGTGACTAATCCCATTCGTAAATGTCACGATTGAGTTTGTTAGAATCAACAGCAAAATAAAATCGAGCATAAATACTTCTTCTCGGTTGAGAAATTCATCTAACATTTTACTAGAAAAGTTCTAGAAATGTCACTAATACTTTAAACCGACTATAATTAAAAGTTATAATATAATAATATAGCTTTTAATAATAATAAGTTTAGCAGATTTTTATAAACTCCCTAAATAAACAATAATAAACATCCAGACTTTAAGAATCAATATTTACATTATCTTTATATGTACTGATCAAAAGAATTGCATGCTATTGAGATACCTATCGAATTGTCAATTGTTAGCATTCACTGGCACAAATCAATACACACTAAAAGTGCGCGTCCATTGGCCCGCGCCGGATGCACGGCACGCACCGCACGCAACGCATTTTATTTTGCTTTGTATGAATTCACATAGTGCTGCGTCCACTATCCGCGCCGCCCGCACCGTACGCCGGCATGGATGACGCACTATTGATAATATTAGTAGAAAGATATGAAGAATTATATAATTTAAAACATCCACATTATTCCAATGTCCAAAGAAGAGACAATATTTGGGAGGAGATAGGGTCGATTTGTTTCGTCAGATGGGGTTTGAGTAAACCATATAGATTCATAAATTTAGTCTTGACATGTGAATGTAATTAAAAAATCTTTCTTCATCTTGAAGTAAATCTGGAACAAATAATGAATGATACTCTCCAAATATTGGTCCTCCAAATTTATTTCATGAACCCACATTCTACGTTTAGTTTTACGTTTTTCTTCATCTTCCAATAAGCAACTAATAACAATGATATCTTCATCAATCTATTGAGATTCGTCGATGAGAGTCGTGAGTTGACGTATTCGGTCATTGGACCGAATACGTCAACTCACGACAAGCAAACACTCGAAACTAAATAAAAAATCCGGATACAGTGGACGCATGCCATCGGCAAATCCGTTTAATCCGTTGCGTGCGGTGCGTGCCGTGCATCCGGCGCGGGCCAATGGACGCGCACCATAATAATACATATCATGACTAGTTGTTGTGAAGAGACGTCCTCGACTACATATGCCTCCCAACTATGTTGTCGATGACGTCTGACGGCCCATGATCATAATATCGTGGATATAAATGGTACCACTAATATTATTTTGCCTGCTTTGATTTCGTTTTATTGGTTTAGGGCGGTAATAATATTTCTTGTAAAAATATTAAGGACGTTAGTCAGTCGCAGACGAAAGATAATTATAATATAATGAAAGCTACAGCTATTTCCACTAACTTGGCAATGTCATAAAAAGAAAGAAAAAGAGAATCCAGTAAAAAAGTTGTTAAATTGTTTGTAAAAAGTAAATTGTAATATATAATGAAAGATAAGCTTACAGTCAAGCATACTGTTTAACAACTCCCACTGTCAACTTTAAATAGTTTATAAAATACTAATATTATTTTGTAATTTAAGTGTAAACAAATTATTATTTCTTAATCATGGTACTAAAAATGAAGCTTTTAAAGTTTATGTGGCAAGCGTTTAGCAAAATCAATGATAAACTATTTTGTATACTTGGAAAACTTAACATTTAACTCGCGCTTGAACGATTTTAAGAATAAATGTAGTAACTATTTTCTATGTACATTAAAAATATCGTACTAGCAAGCATTGACAAAATCACAGATAAAACTTAAATTAAATAAAATAAAAAACGCAACACTGAATTATATGAATTTAATTATAACTTAATGTTCTGGAGTGTGTAACATACTGGAAGACAATTTATTGACATATATCTGTCCCTCATTGATCGATACACCCCACATACTTTCAATGTTGTTAAAAATCTTATTTTTAGTTACCACTGCAACTAGAGTTTTAACGTTTTGTAAATCTAATTTACTAAGGGTTTGTGTCACCGTGGCCAAAGCTAAATTTGAATCTGTGAAGTTATCATGAACTGAATAAGATATACAGTCATATATTGGCAATTCCTGTATTCGATTATTTTCATCTGATTCGCTTGCTAGATGGTTTTGATCTAAATCTTGGTATTCATATTCATCATAGTATATGTCATTCTTGATGTTATTTTGCCTTCTGTTGGCTTCACTCGAGATGACATTTGTATCGATTTGATGTTCGTTGGCATTTTTATTTGTTTGATTGTCATCACACAAGCTGTCGAACATTACAGTGTAGCCCAGAATATCTGTCATTGAAATTAAAAAATGAAAATGAATTTTTGTTCTTTATTATTAAATACGTACCTGTACTAGCTAGACCTGAATCCAAAAGTAAGAATCTCATTATTAATGGATAAGATTCCCATCGAGAACAAACAATCGTATTATAATGTGTATTCACCAATGTTATCTAATAAAATTAAATAAATAAATATTTCGGACATCTTACACACACCGCCATCTAGGCCCAAACTAAGCAGAGCTTGTATTATGGGTACTGATATAAATATGACAACTGATATAAATACATAAACATACTTTTTTTTGTAAATACATATCATACATAAAAAACACCCAAACTCCAAAACAAATATTTGCTGATCATACAAACATTTGGTTCGACCCGCGAATCGAACCCGAAACCTCCTGATCAGCAGCCGCATACGCTAACCACTAGACCAATAAGGCAGTAAAGAAATAAAGTCGTGTGGCACTCGGGGACTGCCGCGGTAAAGCTATTGCATATAGCATTTTTTATCAACAGGTATAATTGCATAGGTAGGGCGGGGTGTGCACCGCACCCCGCCACGGAGCACATCCTTGTCGCACTGCAGTTACAATCATATTCTCTATCCTTTTTTAGGGTGTTAGGTTTTCGATTTCGATCCCCGCGCTCTAAGCCCACAATAAAAGCTATACAATAGCTTAAAAAGATTACGTACCTCTCCACGACGTCTCGCAAATGCAGTGTCCGGTGACGTGGTGGCAGCCCCGCGCGTGCTCGGAGCAGTTGCAGTGCGAGGCGCAGCCCTGGCCCCAGCGCCCCGCGCCGCAGCGCCGGCCGCAGCGCGCACCCGTGTAGCCCGCTCCGCACACGCACTCGCCTGCAACACGCACACGACACTTATACACCCGCCTCATGCCCTTTCACTGCCAAACAAATTAACTTACGTTTGGTTCACAATGCGTGAGTCCCACGGTGTTACCGTTATTCGTAAGTGAAAGTACTAAGTGCGGAAACCGCCCAGGAAAACTAAACTAAAGTAAAAGTCCCGTCAAAGTAGGTCTAGCCGTTCCGGAGATTAGTAGGAAATAACGGACAAACCGACACTTTAATTTTATTTATTTGTTTAAATTGTTGAGCCCTAACTCGAACTAACAATCTACACTAGCTTAGTCGTACGGGCCGATCTCAAGCTACGCGAACTAAATTCCTCATACCCCCTTTAATGTTACTTAAAACAAACTATTTATATCTAACGTCGCTTCAATTTATGTTTTGAAGGATAGTTAACTTATTTACCTAATTTAACGTAGTTTAATCCACCGAGCTAAATTCTTAAATAGTTTAGCTGTGGGTAGACGTTAAAGTTTAATGTAGTTTAGTAAGTAGAAACAATTAATACTTTGAATGAACCTCTATTAAATAAGAGTAACAATATAGTACTGTTACTTGCATAATGATGTCATATAAAACAAATTATTTATTTTGTGTACGTACACAAAATATTTCGTTTCGCGTTGTTAATTTAAAATAATAATAGAACGTACCGTTGACGGGATTGCACGGAGCGTCGTTTTCACAATTACATTGTTGTCGACACTTTAATCCGAATGTTTTACCGTTGCAAGGGCGATCGCATTTTAGACCTTCGAATCTGAAAAGCACAAATTCATGAGCAAACTTTGTATGTACTAATAGTTACTAATTTCATTTTAAATGCAAATAATACTATTTGTTGTAATGGTGACACTACGTAGTCGTACCTATAAATTCTTAATTGTAATAACATACGAAAATTTCATTTAAACTTTACTAAACACTACTCAACTAACGACTACTTTGTATTTAGTATTTTTGACAGTTTTAGATAGGTAGAAAACTCTTTATTGTACAAAAAACCAGTACACTTTGAATCCATTTATGTAAGTTTTATGATCTAACTAAAAGACAGTTGCAGAAAGAAAGTAAAACTGAATGTATAAAGAAAAGAAGTTTTCAAAATGGATGGCGCCTTTATTACGATTTTCAACCGTTGGATGAAGAAGGAAATTAAGGATGAGATGGGAGTTGCAATTTGTGGTCTTCTTCAACTAAACACTGATCCTACTGTATATTATTATGACGAATACATACCCAGGCTTGCATTCGCACTCGCCAGTCTCGTAGCTACAAGTGGCGTTGTTATAACAGTCACACGTATCAGAGCAGTTATCACCGTAGTACGGGTACGGGCATGGCTCTTCGCAACGCATTCCTCGGTACCCCGGAGCACACAGACATGAACCTAACAAAAGAAAAATAAATAAAAAGGTTATTGTTATGTTACCATATTATTTTTTTTTGTTAGAAGGTACGACAGATAAAACGGAATATGGTATGGTATAAAGGATTAAAACCACAATTGTCAAAAGACATTTCCATTTTCAATCAAAATGTCGCTTTAAATGAAATCAATTATTAAGATGATTTATTTGATAAGTCAAAAAATAAATCTTTGCCAATCAATATTAGCTTAGCAAAAAAATCTCTAACCTTTAGTTTTTGCTCATGAATCAGTTCATTTAATAGAGAAACTTACTTAAAAAAAACTGTAGGCTGATCATGTTAAACTATCACCTTTTAGTCAAACAGTCCTTTGTTTCTTTATTTCAGAAAGCTTAGTGTGAATTTATTTACTTTATCGTGAAGATCGATAACATAGACTTACAAGCAAGGAAGCTACTATTAAGGCCGCTGCATACGTGACGGGATTTAACACGGACGGGACGTGGACGTGTTTGCCACGTTATAAACGGGAACGTGATGTAAATGCATACGCATCGTAACTGTGACTCGGATCTAACGTGTTAGTGTTGTGAACAAGGAAAGATCTGTTTTTCATTTCAAGAATTGGCTTTAATTGCTATTGACGTGCTAAACATCGTCGGCGACGATATTTAGCACGTCCCGTGCGTGCCACGTTCCCGCCCCGTCCGTGTCTCCGTGAAGTATGCATTTCCTTATACATTTTGTTTGATGTTTGCAAAACTTCCCATACCGTTCCGTCCGTGTTAAATCTCGTCACGTATGCAGCGGCCTTTACTTAGCAAGATCTCAAATTAAGTCACCGGGGTGGTTTTTAATGGATCTATCAAATACTTCTTCTTTATAATCAAAGAGCAAGAGACCAAAGAGATATTTCAAGCCATCACCAAAGTCCCTCAGATGATACATACCGTTGACAGGGGAGCAGAGGCCGCTGTTCTCACAACGACACGTGGAGCGGCAGCCCTTGCCGTACGTGAGCAGCGGGCACTGGCGGTCGCACGCCGCCCCGCCCCACCCCGCCGCACATTCGCAAGCGCCAGTCCAAGGGTCACATCTAACCAAAAAAATATTTTGTACCTCTGAGGTATACAATAGTAACTCCACATTTTATCGAAATTACGTATTTTAAACCATTAAAATCCCAAGAACCAGTTCTACATAATCTATTGGTATAAAGAATTAAGTCCTACGTCGCCTATGAAAAGAGATACACAATGCACAAATATTTACAGAAGAGATATACAAATATTAACAGGGTATAGGATTTCAAATGATGTTAGATAATAGATAGATTCATGGTAATTATGTGTAATTCATCATATTTCCCTCTATTAATTATAATAAATACAGCAAGTTAATTACTCTGCCTTTATTAAATTTTTGCCTCTCCTGTAAAATTTAACTTTAGCCACTTAATGTTGTATACCTCTAAGGTACAGAATTGTAACTTGACAAGGACCACGCTTCTCATTAAATGTGGTTCGTATCAACGATCAACCATACAAAATTTCCATTTATGTGTTTAGACGTCCCTGGTGGTCAAAAGGTTAAAAAATCAACACGGTCCTACAAACGAAATTAAAAATGCAATCGTTAAATAAAATGGACATTTTTGTAAGTAATTTTTGTAGGTAGTAGAGCCACGCTGATTTCAGCACGAATGCGCCGACTCGACCGAGGTACTACTACTACACTCACACAGAAGACCAACCTAGAAATGACAGCATTCATGTTGTCGTATTTCGTTGGTGAATGTGAGACGGGAGGCCAAATGATATAGAAGAGAAGCATCTCACTAACAGTTTGTATAGTCACAGTGCTCCTACCACCAATACACATCCTTGCCATCAGACAGAGTAGAGTCACTTTAGTGGACTTAAATATAACTAATAATATAACACAATATATACACATGAATTGGATGATTTGAGTAAAAGTTAGAAACAGGTAACTGTATAAGAATGTAGTCATAACATCACTTACATGTCAGTAGTAGAAGGATTACATTCGCAATCTCGATCACAGTCAGCGCCCCACTTGTCGTTGGGACAGGCGCGCAGTTCACATCGCTCGCCCTTCCAGCCCGGCTTACATAAGCACGACCCGTTCCTGGGTGAACATTCACCACCATGTTCACATCTGCACTTGTGAAGGCAATCTACTCCGTATGTACCAACGGGACATGTATCTAAACACTGTAAATGACAAAAGTTACTTTTACTTCCTATTTCTAGGTTAGAATTTAAACAGAAAGCTTTGGGCAAAAACTTGATTCAAATTACCTTTTCTCCAGTAAAACCGGCTTCGCATTGACATCGCCCAGTGACGTGGTGGCAGCCAGCGCCATTCGCGCATTCGCAAGTTTGTCCGCATTTTTCTCCCCATCGTCCTGCTGGACATCTAAAACAATGGAATAAATAGTGTAAAATGTTGTCCTAAAATCACACAGCAACTGATGTCTATAAAATGTCATTTAGGTAAGTATATTATTGGAAACACTATAATCGTAACGGGGATATCCCGACATACTCTTTAAGAGCACCGGGGATTTCCCTTATAAAACGTTTCTATTGCTGATGAGCACAACTCGGATATAATGACTTCCTGCAGCGGGCTATCCAATTTAAATAAGATCTCTTACTTGTTCGCGCAAACTTCGCCAGTCCACCCCGCAGGACATTCGCACGATTTAGATATTAAAGAACATTGTCCGCCATTCTGGCACGGACACCTCACTGGGCAGTCTCCTGAACAAGCTTCTTCGCATCTGTAATACAATAGAAACGGTTTTAAATATTATGTTTAACGCAAAATTATTATGTATGCAACATAAACATTTTACAGATTATATTCTTAATTCCCATCAAACTTTAAACAATACTAGGTATAAGTCGCATAACGGACGAAGGTCGACTGTCTTGAATGTTTTATTTTATTTCATTGACCAATATCACTTGAACTGTTATCGTTTAGACTTTTGTACTAGACAAAACATATTAGTTACTGAACGGCTGAACCTCTATACTTTTATGTACTAAGTCGTTATTACACAAAGCTCATTTGCTGCTGTTCCAGGCAAGTTTCATCTAAAATTGAACTAGACGTCGTGGTTATCAAAATGTGAAGTAAAATACCTGAAGTTATAACCACTATAAGCGTTCACTTGCAGAGCGATAGCAGTTCATTTTTTACTGACTATATATTTTAAACGTCATTCTAACTAACGTTTTGCATAGTGTTAGGTACAAGGGCATACAAATTCATTACTATTTAACGACAATACTTACTCTAAACTCAGTTCATTTTTTTTACACTTGTTTGAAGTTTGAAATGTGTTTCAGATTCGTTGTGTGTTACATCTACATATTTATATGTCATCGAATCTTCTAATTATAAACTCACTTTTTTTGGTAGTTTTATTTAATTGTATTGTATTTTGTATTATTATAACAAAAGTGGTAAGTGCGAGCCCGGAGGCTCAGTGATGCAGAAGTACTTTACTAATGCGAGTCACTATGGTGCATTGGCTGCACAAACAATGAGGATGATGACTACTCTTGGACACTACTCTACTTTCCATCACTTTGACAGGCTTACATAAAAAATCGTTACAACGAAAGATATGAAACCAAGTTATATTAAGAACAGTCATTATTCTTAATATTACTGTTCTTAAATGACAGTATACTTACAAAGGTCCAATAAACCCAGAGGGGCAATTACACGCCCCGGTAGCAGCATGACAAGTGCCATTATTCATACACTGGCACATCTCATCACAATTGTCACCATAAGTGGGGGGTGCGCACGCTCGCTCGCAAGCATCTCCTCGCCAGCCAGCGCTACACGCACACTGGCCCGATAGAGGGTCACAAGTGCCTCCATGTAAACAGCTGCATTCGTTCTGGCAGTGTCTGCCCCATTTGCCGATAGGGCATGCTGTAAACGATAATTTATGTACAGTCCGTTAGATGATACAAGTGTGTTACCACTTCCATTCATCCTGTGGATATCGTAAAAGCCGACTAAGAAAGTAAACTGCCCAGAAAACGAAAACTCGGCGTAGAAGTTGACGTGTAACAAAACCTCGGTCCAAAGGATATTGACGAATATAAAGTTATTTTCTTTATTAATCTCTATCTCAACCAGACATGGCCCTGTTCATCCGGTGGTTAGCAGTTAAAACAGACATACCGCTTATGGAATAAACTCTTACAAGCACAAGGAAATGCTTATTATGGAATTATTCCATTTATCGCAGTAAAAAGCCTATGTCCTTTCTCAGGCTTTAGACTATCTGGGTACACAATTTACTTTAAATCAGTGCAGTGGTTGTTGAGTTTATCGCGAACAGACAAACGCAGCGAAGGATTTTATTTTATAATACTTTTGTAATGGTAAAATCTTCAAAAGGGCAATAAGGAATTATAAAAACATTAATTAAATGAATAATTAAATACCTATTCTTCAAGTCATAAACATAATAATAAACCAAAACATTAAGTGTTAATTAACAGCTACACTTAATAGCAGAATAATATAACACAATAGAAAAATGATTTTAACATAAACATACTTCTTTAGATAAATTATAACCATGGCAGGTTCCTACTGCACCTTTATAGTGGTATAAAAAGCGCTTCTTAAAAAATGAAAAAGAAAAGAATTGTTTAAAATCCAAGTCTAAACTCAGACTTTTTAACAAACGGAAGATCACACACATTAGATTCACTTACGTCTTTCATAATATTCATTCGTATGTACATGAAGATAAATTCAACTACAAATACTCAGTATTCCTGAAGCTAAAATATGTTTTTACTTTTTAAGTAGAATAAAACTCCGTATCTCAACAATACATGGATTCGTATGGCAACATTTATGAAAATAATTGGATTCGAATATTCAAACCACAAGTAAGTTCTCAACTTAGTTTTGTTAGAATAATAATATATTTTTTTACCTTTTTTTCAGAATAAGAGATTCTCTTAACTTTATTTCAGTTGTGGGAACTTATTATAATTAGGAATTAAAAATAACTTACAAATGTCACATGCGGGGCCCCCATATCCGTGTGAGCAGGCGCATGTGTTTGGCGCTATACATTTGCCGTGAACACAGGATTCTACGCACACAGGCACGCACTGCTCCCCTCGCTGATCCGGAGCATATCCTGCACAGCACTCTTCCACTGGCCTGTACTTCACCAACGTTTGAGTCTTGAAGACTTCACGAAACTTGATTTTATATTTAGAGCATTTAGGTGGCACATTGAAGCACCATGTGTATTCCTTCACTTGATACGGCTGCTTCTCCGACACTCGTATGGTTGTTGTATATCTAGAAAACATATCACAACATAATCTAGGAAATTCTGTGTAGACAGTTTTAAAGATAATTACGTAAATTTCAAGACACTTTTTGCCTCGCACAAAAAAACCGTGGAACAAATTATCGTCTGCGATATTTCCGGGCAGATACGACCTTTAAATCTTCAAAAAAGAGCCGCCCAGACTCCCGAGATTCAGGAGTTAATGGCTCTTTTGCACATCATTTAGAAATTTCTTACAAGAGAAATGATTGAATAATGGACACGAAGTTAGACCCAATGTTTTTTTTTATTATTGGGGGGGCAAACGAGGAGACGGATCACTTGATGGTAGGTGATTTCCGCCGAATGTGGGCGAGTAGATCACTTGGTCCATCGCACGACTTGTGCAATCCTCGTCAAACATTATTATTTTTAACAAAACCCTAAAAAGGACTGTGGTGTAAAAAATTGTGATACATGATTTTACTTGATTTGACATTAAAGTTTGACTTAGTATATTCGTTTCTAAATTCTTTGAATTCACTAGCAATTTACCAGAATGACTTAAAATTATATCGAATTATAATATCAATAACATAAAACTAACTTATTGAATTATCTGTGAACGAGGATCATTGCTTCCTTTGAATGAATAAATGTTTATAAATCAAAAGGGAAAAGAATAAAGAGGCCAATTGAGTGAGAACAAGTTGAACTGCATAACGGATACCGATAATACTTGAATTGAAGTGTTTTATTGGCTCCGCAGCCAAAGTGGACATAACGGGGTGGGGGACGGAAAACTTGATAAAGTTAACTGACCCGATGACTAACATCAATCAGTAACACCCATTTCGAAGAAAATAATAAAGAGAGTTATATGCCAATAATATTACATGATAGAGAGACTAAAGGAAAGAAAAAGTAAACACTTACGCCGTTAGTACACCTACGCATTCGTATGCGGCAGCGAAACAACGAAAAAACTGTCAGTAGTATGGCAGAATTTCGCATACGCTACGTCTCACTAGGTTACATGAAATAGTTGCGTCCTTGTCGGTATTGTTTCGCAAGGAACTGCGAAATCGTCGTTACACAGACGCAGATGTTTCGCTAGTGGTGTTTCGCATCGCAAGGTGTTCGCATGC
Organism: Phragmatobia fuliginosa; assembly: GCA_932526445.1. Lineage (NCBI taxonomy): Eukaryota > Metazoa > Arthropoda > Insecta > Lepidoptera > Erebidae > Phragmatobia > Phragmatobia fuliginosa. Next base: position 9,495,424 of record OW052065.1, on the reverse strand, counting down.
GTTCTGTCGTTGAGGACAGATTTTCGTACCATGGAAGCCGAAAATATTGTAATATTTTTGAATTCAATTCGAAATTATCCCGAATTATATGCAGAAGCGCTCATAGCCGAGTGAAGCGCTCATAGCCGAGTGGCCTTAGGTGATTGGAAACAATCACCAAGGGTAAGCAACGACGGCGCGGTCGGACCTAGATGGGTGACCGTTTGTGGCATTATATGTAATGAGCGTTTCCGTGATTCGGAGGTCACGTTAAGCAGTCGGTCCCGGTTGTTATCATAAGATAGCAGTCGTGAAGCTCAGTTGGAGGCCTTCGGGCGGCTTAAAAACATCCAACAGCAAGATTACGTAGCCACAACGTGTCTTGCCTGTCCCCAACCCGCACTCGGCCAGCGTGGGGACGTATGGCCTTAACCCTCTCTTGAGAGGAGACCTGAGCCCAGCAGTGGGACGTTATGGGTTGTTGATGATATGCAGTTGGTCACGCAAATTATAAAAATGCTTACAAAAAAGAGGTGGCATGGAGGAATGTTCAAGAAAATTATAATCATGAAAATGAAAATGAAATCATGTGATAGAAGTTCTATGCATAGTTCATTTTGTCCAAGATTCCTTCGTTTCTGATTTATTTCATTCACCCAGATTCTACGCTTTCTTTTTAATACTGACGTAAACAAAAACAATTTTTCCTCTTCAGAATCTGAAAGCGATGACTGGGACGACCCGGACGACATTCTGAGATAACGTCTGCACCCGCAGTTCACGTAAATTACAATGAGATTTCTTTGCGAAAAACTGCGTACTATATTTCGCTACCGCAGTAGTTTCGCAGTGATTCGCTGCCGCATACGAACGCGTAGGTGTAATAACGGCGTAACGTTCCGCAGATATTTCGCTACCGCAGTAGTTTCGCCGTGATTCGCTGCCGCATACGAACGCGTAGGTGTACTAACGGCGTTAAAGTTTGAAACCTTTACTTTTGACTTGCTACAATTAAACTAAAATAAAGTAAAAAAAAACTACAGAAGTGAACAACCGAACGTCGAGCTATCTAGAAAAACAGAAAACATATAAATCACTTCAAACAATCTATAATTATTATACTTCTACCTACTATTATATACCTATTACCTTTTCCGAATCAAATATAATGTACATTAATAAAATTGGTTTGAGGTCACTCTGCTTTCCCGCATTCATTTTAACTTGATTATATTATTATCTAGTTTCATTGAAATTATTTAATAAATATTAAAAACAGGATGATATAGTTTAGTCAATTAAAAAAGTTGTACAGTTTCTTACGACAGAGCCCTATACATGTATATCAGATGGAATATCTGTAACTTCTGTGTTTGATTTAACTAATTAAAAATAATTATAAGAATTTTAAACATTACCCATTGGCCAATGAACACAAAGCAAAATAATTCACAATTAACACGATTATAGTTCTGCTATCGCTTGTTAAAAATAATATGCATTATGTCTTTAATAAACAGCATTAGATATTAACATAATATGTACAATTGTTCGTATTGAAAATGATGATGATTAAAAACAAAAAATGATGAAAAAGATATCAACTGAAAAGACTGGTATTTCAACGATTAGTGTTTACGCAAGCATATTCGGCCAAGTCTGTTAGTGGACTGATGCGTCATCTACGTCAAATCTGCTCTGTTGAACATTACGACCTATGCATGACGCATCTTTACTATGCAGAGACTACGTATCACAGAAACCCATAAAGTTGTACTACGAAAACTCGGATATCACTATATTTTATCTATTACTAGCTTTCCGCCCGCGGCTACGCCCGCGTGGAATTCGTTTATATCGCGCAACACGGTAAGGGTAGACAACAACAATCTTACATGATTTCATGTTTGATAATAAAGAACTTCGACACAAACTTTCGTCCCTATTTCAAACCCTTCTAGGTTTATTTTTGCGATAAAAAGTATCCGATGTCCTTTTCCAAGTTCAGTTCTATATTCATACCAAATTTCATCAAAATCGGTTCAGTGGTTTAGGCGTGAAGCGTAACAGACAGACAGACAGAGTTACTTACTTTATAATATTAGTAGGGGTTACACCATTGGAAAGTAAAGATTTCATCAAACAGAAAACACTCCAATTTTTTTAAAAAAGTAGGTATTTTGACGGGTGAATTTTCGATTTTAAGTTCAAATAGGGTGAAAAAATAAATATATCAAATAAATTACAGTGTATTAGGGACATAAAAAGGTAAGTTTTCACTAAACTTCGTTTAAAAATAATTTTATTTGTAAAAGATAAAAATAAAAAACCAGAAACTTGTTTTTTTTAATTTTTCACATTATTTGAGGTTATGTGAAAAAAAGTGTAAATAAAAAATCGGCCAAGTGCGTGTCGGGCCAATCACAGGAAAGGGTTCCTCAGTCACCCATAATGGTACGTGGATTAGAAATTGTATCCAATGGATAATTGTTAAGTTGACGTAATAATGCGTTAGTTTGGTATGACGCTTTTTCAAGTAAGCACATTGTAGAAGTTAAACCTCTATAACTCCTGAACTAACAAAGTCATCTAATTCGTTATAGTTTTAATTTAAAGTTCATTATATGCACCACTATCACGATTTTTTTCAGATTTTTTGAGCCTGCCGTTTACCTTTTAGAGGGGGGGGGGGACGCCCTGTTTTTACAAAAAAGTGGCCTTTAAAGTGGAATTCCTCGCAAACGGATACCTAAATCTAAAAAATCGTCTTAACAATCATTTTATGTTTATAAAAGACCTATATAATGATACCCCGTATGATGGGGTAGCCGCCAGAAAAAAAACATCTCCACTTTACGTGTAGGGGAGGTACCCTAAATATAAATATTTTTCATAATTTTATTGTAGCACTTTGTCGACGTAATTACAATACATCATCATCATCATCATCAGCCTATATCAGTCCACTGCTGGACATAGGCCTCTCCCATTGCACACCACTTTGATCGATTTTGGGCTTCTCGCATCCAGCTCCTGCCAGTCATCTTGCGCAAATCATCACTCCACCTGGCCTGTGGAAGGCGCGAGATTCTGCGAATTACAGCGTAAAGGAAAGAAGTCGAAACTTTCGGAGGAGACTCTAAGGTTGATGAGGGAACGGCGTGAAAACCCACCTGTTACTCCGTCGGCAAAGAGGAGGCTGAACAGAGAAATTAGTAAGCTCGTACGACACGACCTCCGGTGCTTGAATACTCTCTCCATTACAATACATATTCATGCTAAGTTTCATCTTTCCAGCACTTACTGTTTGGACGGTAAGTCGAGGTAACTGCACGGTTGGCCTAGTGGCTTAAGCGGTCGCCACGCCGCTTCCTACTACGCCAAGTGTCGTGGGTTCAAATCCCACGTAGAACAACACTTTGTGTGATTCACAATTTGTTGTTCTGAGTCTGGGTGTGCTTTGTGTCCGTTTCATGTATGTTTGTAAAGTCCCCCGCGACACAGGAATTTGTATTCCTAATGCGGGAGTTGTCTATAAAAAAAAAAAAAAAAGAGGACGGACGGACGGACAGACGGACATGACGAATCTATAAGGGTTCGAAGTCATAAACTTCTGAACCCTAAAAAGTGGATCTTTTAATTCCCTACAACTTTGCCATTAAGTTTTTTCCTTGTAGTTTTGCCGGACTTGTCGTTTTGCCGGAAATCGAGATAAACCGTTTTTTACCCATTGTTTTATATATTTAGCCATCCAAAGTGACTCTACCCTGCCTGATGGAAAGCATGAGTAGAATCCAAGAGTCGGGACTACTACACTTGCTGCGAATGCAGACAATAATGTATGGCGGCCCACACTATGGCGGCTTAGTGAGATGCTTTTTCACGCCCCGCTTAAAGGACCCGAAAACCTCCCCCCCTACACCTTCCCGACCTCAGATCGCCCGTAAATTATTTTTCCTTTCATTTTTATAATATTCTCCTCCTTTTCCAATAGGTTTCATCCACCCTGGTCTACTGGTCTATATGTCATTTACAAACTATCATTATGGTTGCCATGCAAGTGTGTTATGCCTAGCAACCTGTGAAGTTTTGACAGGAGATAAACAGTGATACATTTTGACACCTACGATTTATGTATTTATAAATCTAGATTTGGTATCTCGATTATTGCAGTAAAAAGTAGCCTATGTCCTTTCCCAAGTTCAGTTCTATCTTCATACCAAATTTCGCCAAAATTGGTTCAGTGGTTTAGGCGTGAAAGCGTAACAGACAGACAGACAGAGTTACTTTCGCATTTATAATATTAGTATGGAAGTATGGATTAAAAGATACATGCTGTAACTGTAAAAGCTCTAGTACTCCAGATTATTATGATGGTGATTCGCTTTGATATTACTCTAATGTTTGTGTTCTGTGTGATATGTGTCAGTCAGTTATAATAAACAATGTTAAGGTAAAAAACTACACGATGTTCTTATGATTTTTTTATGTAAGTTAACTATGATGAGTACAACAAAACAGTTCTCTTTTCGGAGATTTGACATAAGATGCACTGATCACAAAAATAATCACGTTTGCTGTCAGGCATTGAGTATTTGTTACATGATAAAATGCATAATAAAATTTATTTAGTTTATTTTTCTCAACTGTAACAAATATTTTAGGTAAGTATTCAATGTCGCTAATATACTGCTGTTGATTTTCTGAGATAAATATGTTAAACGGTTAAACTATGTGTTTATGTAATCTTTTCGCGCAGTAAACGTTTACATCCGTAAGTAATTATTGACCATGTGCTTGCTTTGTCTGTGACACAAGTACTTACTCAGAATCTGAAGTGATTCATTCGCTTCACTATGAGGACTTCAATGAATAAAGATAAACTAATAGGTATGGACTAGTTTTTCAATTTATATAACGATGATAAGAAATGCTGTTGAAAATCCACCATCAGAAACTTTATCTACAATTTTTTTCGAACTAAATTGAGGAATGGATCCTTACTGGATGTCAAAAAGAAAATTACATTAAATTGCATCATGAAAATTTTCGATAGATATATTTTGTCCCCTATTCATTCCATGGTTGTCGTAAGACCGCGACTAAAGGAACAAAATAAGCAGCTAACATCACTGCCAAGAGAAGGAGAACTTGAAACAAACCCTTTACCAACCCGTCTGGCCAGCGTGGTATAGTAGGCCAAACCCTCCTTTCAAAGGAGAGGCCTATGTCCAGCAGTGGACTGTTAAAGGCTGTTGATGATGATGATGATATTTTGTGATTTTGGGAGAAAAAAATCGCAAAACAGTATATACCTATATATATATGTAGAAATAAAGAAATGATAAATAAAACCTAAATAAACTATAACATGGTTTAAGAAAGCGCAAAATTAAATTTGTTTGCAAAATAGCACACATACCTTATTTAAAGATCAGACCATATGGTATTGTTGTTGTCAAGCCATTAGCTCCCTACTTAGAAAGGAGGAGACTTACAAGAGAAGAATGAGAAAAAAACTGCTTTTTAGAACAAAGATTGAATATACGTACCTATACAACCTATACAATTTTTGCAAAGGTTACGACTCGATGGTCATCATAGTCTCACTCATGTGTGCGTTTAATTTAAATTCATATAAATGGATGTATGTATAATAAAATATACAACATAGACAGATAAATGCATAATATAACAACTGGCATACTTATATTACATATTTAAATAAATAATATAGCAACTCAAAGTCCAGCAGTAAGTGTACGTCAATCAAAACAAGGTAATATACAAAAGTAAAAAAGATTTTATTGTTCTTTATTGTTCTTGATAGTCATTTAGTTTCAAACAAATACAACGAAAACTATGCAATTTGTAAATTTTGGTATGTTATTGAAGTGTGTTTAGTTATTTTTTTAATGTCTATCGAAAGCAATAGGAAAAATTTAGCCAAATTGAGCGTTTTAAACTTGATAAAAACTGCCTTGAACGATTCCGTTACATCGGAGGTCAGACTAATATAACTTGTTATAAAATATGTTTTTAAATATCCGATTTTTGTATCTCTAAAATAGATAACAAAAATATCGGTACCAGTAAGCGAATCTAATATAAAACAATATTGTGAAATAATTCAAACGCATTTATATCTTTATTACATCATACAATACTCAATTGGCATAGTGCTATGAGTAATCATTTGTAAGAGTCGTCTTTAGTAATGATAAGAACAATTACAAACAAATATGATAAAGTTCAGTATACGACCCTGATGTGTGATAAAGCGTTAATTCTTCGGGTTTAAACTCCGTATATTTTACTTAGCATACTTTCTTATCGTTCTTCCTAGAAATAAGAAAATCTCGGAAATCATTATAGATCCGACATTGATTAAACATCATTATAATAATATCTTTAAAGTAAGAAGTCAAGAATGTAGACATATACATATTCTCTACTAGTAAATAGTAAGAAAGAAACAGGTTTTCTTAATTTTGACTAGTACTATTAAGCAATATTGATCTGATTTTATACCGCTATATCATTACTGAAAATTTTAAGAGATATATGTATGTACTACTATTTACATACATCTTTTAAACATTTCAAAAAGGAAATTTATGAAGGTTCTAGTGTTCCCTTTGCATTAAAAGGTTACATACCGTCAACAGTCTTTTAATAATAAGGGTACGCTATGTACCGTGTGGTTATTAAGAATAAAGAATAATCCTATTCATCCAGTGGATTTAGTAAGAATCGATTTAAGGAGCTAATACAAAGCTACAGCACAGCTAAGAGAAGGAAAACTAGAAACAAACTTTACACCAACCCATCTGGCCAATGTGGTATGGTAGGCCAAAAGCTTCTATTTGTAGGAGAGACGTAAGTCCTTATCCATTTACGTATTATTGATGATCACTTAAATGGTACGATAGAGATTATCATAAGATATTGAATTAATATGAAAAAATATGTTTATCTAAGAATTCACGATAGCACTTTACAAACTTAGGAACATAATAATAATGTAGTAATGACAAAATAACTTACGCTTCTTGTCTAGTGCAGACATTGGAACCTTCTAGCAGCGCAGAACTAGCGCTCACCAGCACAAATAACACGCTAACCGCTGACCACATCTCGACTTCGGCTCACGCGATATTACACCGTATATCCATAACAAATCTTTTGTTTTGCCGTCTTTACGTCACAATAGGCATTCAAATTTGCTTCTGAACACTTACTACGATTATTATTAGCTTCAGGTTTGAACTCCTTTACCTGAAAATAAATGAAATACAGGTAACTTTAGATGGAATAAAACATAAGTATTATTCTTCTTCTTATCGTGTCGATGGCAACACTTTACACTATTTTGGCCCAGTGCTCGGCGACGCGGATTGCGTTTGGTCTTGCTTGGTGCAGGTCTTCAAGCGTACACGAATCTAGGCTCGTGGGGCATGTCAACAAATGGTCCATTGTCTGTGGTGACGCGCCACAGTCGCATTTATTTGCGCTTGGTTGTATAAATCCCCATTTTGTCAGATTGTCCCCAGATCTGCCAACCTGGGTACGCAGCCTATTAAGCGCCTTCTGCCTATTAAGTGTTTAAATACTTATTATGTAAACAGTGTTTACATAAGTATTTAAACACTGGTTAAGTGTTTCTGCTACTACGTAGAATCTTTTTACAGTACTTCCGGTGCTGATCTTTATGCAACTAACCCATGTTACTTCAAGTTGTTTTGTTTATTTTTAGTATCTGAACGTGAAATCGCGCGCTCTATGCGCATGACTGCCACAGCTGATCCCAATTAACTAATACGTACCTATCTACATATTTCTTAACAAAAATATTAGATGCATTAATCTATGTTAAACCTCAGGAGTGCATTTGAATGGTGGTTGTATAGGTACAATTTATAGGGCAAAAGTGGACAGTTATACATTCAAAACCTAGTTGGCCGATTCAGCCTCTAACTCAAAATGGTGTCAGAGTTTAACTCCAGTTTTTAATATGCTTATGATAAGCAGATAAAAAATGACCAACACTGATATGTCTTCTAATGTTAAACAAAATATAGTAGGATTTTATTTGCTTGTATTTTAAGTGGCTACTAGGGTCGTTGACGCATCATGATCGCGTATACGAGTATCACGGGGATCCACTGTACGAAGTGATTCGACTTCGTATAGTGGACCCAATTTGTTTGAACATTATTAGATCTAAAGTACATAATAATTTTGAAAGATCATAAGCTCACTGGACTGAGATGAACTCAGCTGAGATGCATGTGTGGTTTGACAAGAATGTATAAGGTGACGAATGAGTACATTAGAGGAAGCATCAAAGTAGCACCAATTGATGAAAGTTGAGAAGCAACAGATTATCCTGGTATGAACAAGTGATGCGTAGAGAGGAGCAAAATGTAGGGAAGAAACATTTAAGTATGAAAGTAGACGTATAAAATAGTAAAGGACGACCAAAGAAAGAATGGGTAGACTGCGTGAAAGAGGATATGGCTAGGAAGTCAAAGAAAGAAGTTGATGATGATGATTTGCTGGCTGGATTGAATGCGGGAATGTTAATTACCCTAGGTGTTATTCTAGTTATACCTCATTTCTAGACTAAATAGGTTCTATTTATTTAGTTAGTATCGTTAACAATACAAATTAACTAAATTTATATGTTGCTATTATCATAGTTTTTTTTCATTTTAGTTTACAGAACGCACTGAAAGTAAGTACCTTGGAAAGCTCACAAAAGATACCAGTGTTATTGATTTAAGTATAGCAAGTCAATACCAAGAGTAAAGGAACATTTATGTTTAACAATTAGTTAATTATATTTTTTCTTGACATTATAAATAAATTAGCCAAATGATGTTTGCTTCAATTTAAACTTTACATTGATTCTGTGATCTGATTTAACATGTAAATTAACTGTCATTTTCAGCAATTTAGTAAATTTCAAACTATGCAACTAGCGATGGCTTATAGAAATAGTTTAAAAAACCTTAAGGCGAGGTTTAATCGGGATTTGTCAAAAACGCACTATCTTTTAACGTCAAGTGTGAAGTACAGCTTTAAGGTACTGAGATAAGAAAAATAACATGTAAAGATAAAGATCTACACTAAAACTCTACCGAATTTAATTTTAAGATTAATTTACTAAAATTACATAATAAATTATAACCTTTGCCTCTTTCTTTTACACTTAATCGTCGAAATACACCGTATTTTAAGCGATAACAGTACAATTTTTTTAAAGAATTAATTAAAAAATATGATAATTTAAAACGATCACCGGCTATTTTTTTATTTATATTAATATATTTGTCTTAATAAATCGAAAAGCCCATTAATCAACAAACGTAAGCGCCTAAGAAAGACTCACGAGCAAAAACACAACAAAGAGAGCGTATGATATTCAACCTTATTCGAGTCACTAGTAGACGTAATATTCGCTACGCTATTCGAATCAGTCTGCGAGCAACGCTCGAAGTGGGAAGTCGGTTCCGGACGCTCTGTGCCAAAATATTACTGACGCGCAAATACATAGCGCTTGGCTCACATACTACTGTCTTCGCGTGGGTTTTCTCCCTTTTATTATTTTTTTACATTGTAAATTGTAATTATTATTTTTTATTTAATATAAATAGTAAGGTCCATAAGTCTAAACAGATATAGTGTTATTGCAAATTATAAACTATTTGATTTTTATTTTTATTTTGATTTGGCTCATTTGATTCGTCTTGACGAGTACTTTGACACTATATGGTAACCAGGGTCTGATGATGGAGCTGGAAGGTGGCCATAGGAACCCCATCGAGTTTGGGCTCATTTGATTCGTCTTGACGAGTACTTTAACACTATATGGGAACCAGGGTCTGATGATGGAGCTGGAAGGTGGCCATAGGAACCCCATCGAGTTTGGGCTCGTTTGATTCGTCTTGACGAGTGCCTTGACATTATATGGTAACCAGGGTCTGATGCTGGAGCTTAAAGGTGGCCATAGGAACCCCATCGAGTTTGGGCTCATTTGATTCGTCTTGACGAGTACTTTGACACTGTATGGTAACTAGGGTTTGATGATGGAGCTGGAAGGTGGCCATAGGAACCCCATCGAGTTTGGGCTCATTTGATTCGTCTTGACGAGTAAGTACTCGTCAATACCCTGGTTACCATATAGTGTCAAAGTTGACACTATATGGTAAGCAGGGTCTGATGATGGAGCTGGAAGGGGGCCATAGAAACCCCATCGAGATTGGGCTCATTTGATTCGTCTTGACGAGTACTTTGATACTATATGGTATGAATGTATTTCCAACAAAGCAAAATATTAAGTTACAAGTACTAGAGTAGAATTTAATTGTAGCGTTTTTAGACAAGTTTTAATGATATTAGTAGAGTATGAGGTTTCGTCTGTATACCGACACATTTTAGCAAGCCGTGCGTGTAACTTCGTTCCATCCGGGTGTCACTTGACACCTCTCAAGTCTTTTTTTTTATTTTCCTTTTTCATTCCATAAATATGCTCATATTACTATTTATTAGGTTCTCTGTTTAGTTGTAATTTTCTTTCGGTTAATAGGATAATTATATTGTTTGGCAATAATATTGTTAGAATGTATGTTAGTAAAAAGACAGTGTATATTGTTCTGTAAACTTGAATTAATATCAAACAAAAAAAATACTATATAAATAAATAAAAAAATTAAATTGCATAAGTTGTTAAAAAATGCTATGCAGTAGCTGTGCCCCGGCAGTCCCCGAGTGCCACACGACTTTTTTTAATTTTTTTTTATTAGTAATATTATTAAAAATATTTTTTAAATAAATGATTGTTTTTTACACTGTATAGGATATATTTTATACCAGCAAAGATTTATTAGTATTTTTTATAATAGTCGAAATCTCGTTTATTCACTTCAAAATTTACTAATATTTGTAAATCCATTACTATCTTATGTAAACAAAAACCAAGAACTACTTAGGTCAATCTCTAGCCTAGACCACCGCCCTCTTACGTCGCTGCATGCCAACATTTTGTTCCTAAAAAAAGGTTATTGCGGAACCATCTGCGCTAAGTTTGGACTCGCCAAGATTATATCGGCCGTAGTTTAACATACAAGTCTCGATGACCCGCGGTCCGCGGTTACCGTTCTCGACAGCGGGCGGCGTCCCCCCGGTAGGCGGAGCTTACGTACCGCACCTCACCCCCTCTGATCGCCGAATGTTTGCTTATAACCTCGCCTTAAACCGACTACGTAAAAACTTTTGATAAAATTTATATAGCCTGTGTCACCAGGGCCATTATTACAAATCTATTGACACCTTATTAATTTTAAACATTTCTCGTCAACAAGCTTTTTAGCTTGGCGAGGAATTTGTATATATATATTTATATACCTACGGTGGAACTTATCGTCGTTCATATTGCAATCTGTTCTACGTCATAAATAACTAGTTTTAAACTAGTCATTTATGTAAATAAACAACATACTGGAAAAATCTTTTAGGACACTAAAATGTTTTTAAAGCATTGTTTCCTACCAGTGTTGTTCTACTTAATAAGTCGCGTTCATAATAAAATTTAAAGCATATATACCAATTTGAAATAAAATAAAAAAAATGACACTGAACAAATTGCAATATGAACGACGATATGTACATTGTACATAGGACTACCAAAACTAGACCAATATAACCATTTTTAGACTCCACCGTAGTCGGCATAATGGGTCACAATCATATTTACACAGGCGTACTTCTGACGACTACAATTTCACCCCGTCTATCTGTGTAGCCTTGAGCCTTGAAGCCTGGGTTACAGAGATACGCGCGGATGTTTACATGATAATATTTAGAGAGGAAGCAATTATCTAACAAATGAATGAATATGTTCATGAGATAAGAGATACGACGAGTTCTTGTGTGAATTCTAACATAAAAGCAATGATTGACTTTCATATCAAATTTGCATAAGACTCATAAAAAAACACTACGTATTATAAAAGTCTACTGATTTTCATGCACTTTACAATAAACTGAACGATACATGAGGATTGTTTAAGGAAGAATTGTTTATAATAATATATAATGACTTTTATTGAAAATACTATAATAAAACAATGCAAATTTTTCACCAACATTTGTCGAATTAAATTACAAAACAAAGTAGGTATGATATTCGTCAACAATCTTTCTTTATTCGTTATTAGGTTTTATGTGTCAGATTTCACGGTAATTATTTTAATTTATATACTCTTTATATACTCAAATAATGTGGCTTTCTATTGGTAATATTTTCATAATTGGTTATGTAGATCTATCCCCTACCCCCTTTACCTTCCTACCCCGTTGATCTCAAACTTTACCTCTTTATAACATTAGTATAGATTTCGTCAGAAAACTATTATTTTTGTTAAGCAACGCTTTAATACAGACGCCTAGATGATGTCTAGTGTCTAACATGTTTGAAATAGCAATTAATAGAATCATTAATGAACTGTGATACGTTATACGGGGGTTGTGGCAATGACCGCGACATAATGTCACACTTACTACCTACCATGTGTTTTTATTACCGTTACATGTCAGACATAGACAAACAATGGGCCATAAATATGTGAATAAATAATACCTTTGCCTAAAATATCCTAAGTATAGGCCTATATCCAGCTGTAGACAATGTATCAAAAATTGATAATGTGAGCTACATTTTCAATTCCAACCCGTCCACAAAAAAGCGGCCAAGTGCGAGTCGGACTCGCCCATGAAGGGTTCCGTATCAGCAAGTAACATCATATAAAAGTTCTTGTAGTTCGTTGTAACTTTCATCGATGTTTTTATACTAGTGTATTGATTGAATGAAAGGTAAATTGCGATTAACGATTTATGACGTATTAAAAAAAAACTACTCACTAGATCTCGTTCAAACCAATTTTCGTTGGTAGTTTTCATAGTAATATACAACATATATTTTTTTTAGTTTTATCACTCTCTTATTTTAGAAGTTAGAGGGGGGGGGACACACATTTTTCCACTTTGGAAGTGTCTCTCGCGCAAACTATTCAGTTTAGAAAAAAATGATATTAGAAACCTCAACATCATTTTTGAACACCTATCCATAGATACCCCACACGTATAGGTTTGATGAAAAAAAAATTTTTGAGTTTTAGTTCCAAGTATGGGAACCCCCAAAATGTATTGTTTTTTTTCTATTTTTATATAAAAATCTTAATGCGGTTCACAGAATACATCGACTGACCAAATTTCAACAGTATAGCTCTTATAGTTTCGGAAATAATTGGCTGTGACATACGGACGGACAGACAGACAGACAGACTTGACGAATCTATAAGGGTTCCGTTTTTTGCCATTTGGCTACGGAACCCTAAAAAGCGCCTTTACTTAGAAAGGAGTTTACTAACGAACGGACAGTGAATAATTTAATTCACAGAAAATGTATTATTTGTATACAAAACACTGTTAATTTTCCTGTAAATTTCATTGTATCAGTTGACAGGGAGTTATTAGAAAATATTAGGAAAAACATTTTGTATGGGTCACGTCTCGGCATAAGTAAGTCCATGTTCCTTTTTTATGTATTTTAGCCTAATCAAAACTGACTCTGCCTGCTAGAAAGCACGAGTAAAATTCAGGAGCAAGGGTCACTATCCTCATTATGAGTACAAATAATGAAGAATGGTGACAGGATGGGGTAGACACAAGAAAAAAAACATCAACTTGACGTGACGTGAAGGGAGTGGACCCAAAAATTTTTTTTTGTGATCTTACTTTAGCACGTGATAAAAACACATATATCCATACAAAGTTTTACCTTTCTAAAACTAACCGTTTTGACGGTAAGTCGAGGACGGGCGGACATGGCGAAACCATAAGAGTTCCGAATCAGTAACTACGGAACCCTAATATCCTGTATCAAGCATACCGTAGTAACAATAACATAATTAATATATATTTGTGATAATATGAAAAATGTAATAAGCAAAATAACAAACAATATATTCTTCGAAACTATATCTTAATTTTATGTACTTTATTGTAGCTCACAATAACCACAATCACTGTCGTAAGCATTTGTGGTTTAGGTTTCGACTAATTCAACACATATATATATATGTACGTATTTTGCAAATTACTCATTTATGTGTGATAATTATGCTGTAGGAAAAGTACCTCACTCTAAATATATCCGATAAAAGTTTCATTACCGTCTCGAGAACAATCAATTTACATCGAATAAATCTAAACAAAAATTAAAGCTATTTTAGATGCAAGTTAAAAAAATTGTTAAGTTTAAAATATGCCTACACTTTTCAGGCATGTTAAATAATCTATATCATCCATAGTAATTTTATGAATTCGAAAGTACTCTGACTGTCTCTTACACTCACTAAAGCTAGTTTAATCATAGTCGTTCTTGTATAAATCGTTTAATTCCTAGGCGACCGGGCTTTGCTTGATTTTTATTTATTGTTTAACAACATCATCTATTCTCTGAAGTAGCTGTAGTGTTTCTATGTTGGAGTACTAACCACCAAGTGTTAGTTGAAAGAGTAATATAGATGTCGCAAGAAATAATGCTATAAGAGTAATAAAGAAAAACGCACGAAAACTCGAAAACTTCCGTTTTCCCAATAATCTAAAAGACTAATCTAGATCGAGTTTTCACCCCTTCAACCCTCAAATACCATTCAACGAAATGGTTAGAGCCGTATCCGAGATCACAAATATTTATATATGTATACAAAAATTGCTCGTTTAAAGATATTAGATTAGATAATCAAAACTTTTTGTTCACCTTCATGAAGAACATTAGACAACTATAGACCTATATGTTATTTCTTGTTCATTGAATAACGAGGTGATAACAAGATAACACATTTCTTTAATGCACATCGTTAACAAATCGATAGATAAACTATATTTAGTATTTTATTTTTCAGTAATTCCCCGCTTTATATGTTTAACTGAAGTATATTCTGAGGTATAGTACAGTACGGTAATGTTTATAAACTGTACGTGAGTGATGGACACGTTTGGTTTAGTTTGTCTACAAATACATAGATAAGCATTGGAATGATTCAAATAATCTTAGGAATGATAAAGGCTCGCACGGAGAATGATTCATTATAACACGTCTAGTCTGGACCTAAGGTCATCGGAGAATTTGAAAATAACAAAACAATAAAATTGGTAATACACTACATTTTAAGTGCATTTGCAGTGCATGTAATAAGACTTTGGAACAACTTGGCTGAGGCTCGCCGTAAAGCTGAAACCGTATTTGGTATTATTGTTAAATTACTAGCTGAGCCCCCTTATTGTTTTATTTTGTTGTTGTAATACAATAACAACTCGGGTAACGCTGCAGTCCGAATTTGGGCAGACGTTCCAGAGATTAGCAGGAATAGGTAAACAGACAGATAAAATTGATTTTTACCCGACTACGGCAAGGTCAAAAGAGGGTTATGATTTTGACAGGTTATGTGTGTTCATTTGTTCAGTTATAGCTCCTCAACTACTTATTAGAACTAAACACATGAGATGTCTTGATTGTCCAGTGGTTATAGGCTACGTCATAACGTGTCACTGAACAAAATGTGGTACCCCCCCAGCCGTTATGAAGTATTATGTGTAAAAAATAATTATGACGTGTTTAATTAAAGTAGAGCACATCACGAAAACTTATTTGTTTTAAACCAATACTAGAGTATATTTAAACATTTAAAATTTATCACTACAATCATAGTTTACCTATCGTACATGAAAGCTTTGACGGGCCTGTTATTTTAGTAGCGATTCAGACTGCTAAGCCAGAGGGTTAAGATTCTATACTCAGAATAAATGCAGGATGCTTCGTTCAATTTTTATAATTAATCTGTAATTTGTATGGTTACCACAGTAGAGGCAGAATCTTAAAGTTTTGATCTCAAAATTTCGATAGAGTTTTTGATATTTGAAATCAGGATTGACGGTAGCAGTCAGTACAAACGAGCAGGCTCTACTGAGGCGGTACTGTCCTATCACAGAAAACCAACTAAAAATGCATTCGTGCTGTCGTGTTTCGTTGGTCTCTCACTCACCTAACCCAATGATGCAGAAGTATATTCATGGGACAGCATGGTGTGGGTCTCCATGCCACATTGACTGCGTTCGTAATGAGTATGATGACCTCTACCGTAGCAGTCGATAGCGCCCCATTTAGAAAATAATGTTTAAGGAAACTTACCGATACGATGACTTATATTGTTCAGTCCTTGCAAAATAAAGTATTTACTTCAAAAAAATTATTCTAAACACTTTTTGCTAATATTGAATACTGTTTTAAAACACATATTTTATTGACACATCACTAAACGTCAAATGGGAACATTATCATATCTTAACATCAAAACATTTTACTCGTGAACGAATACGCTATTAATTGTTTTACCAACTTATAAGTATTTGAGTAAGTCGAAGTGTGAATTACTGTTTATTTAACAGAAACGTGAGTACGTACTAAATAATCGTTGTGTTATGAACGCGAATATTGTCAAAACACGGGTCAGCTATGTTGAAGACTAAAACAATTGAGCCCATCATGTCACGCGTTAAACAGGTCACCGCACCAGCGTGTGGGCATGGGCAAATAAATACATGTATGGGCATACGGTGCAAGGGGCGAAAGTGGAGCGATATACCGACCATATATCGTGTAATTATTGTCATATGTACGGTCAGCAAAACTAAACAGTGACTTATCAAGCTATACAAATTATAAAATAGTGGGTGATGTTTTTGCAATCAGCACGTCTAAATATTAAACTATTAAACACGTCTAAATATCAGGTTTTAGGATCATAATGTAAATTCAATTTAAATAAGTATTTATAGGTACATAATATGTAGGTACTGATAAACGTTCTATATTCTTTATTTCTTATTTTTTAACAGTTATAGATAGTTCTTTTAGATGTGTATCTGTTTCTCACGGAAAAAAATCTATATTATGGTGTTCCTAAGATGTGTGATAAACTTAAAAATTACCAAATATTTTAAGACTAAAACAAAAAAAACCCTTTTGATGTTTTTTTTAGACATCCTTTTAAAAGGATGTCTAAAAAAAAACATCAAAAGGGTTTTTTAAGTATGAAAGTTCCCTAATTTTGTATAAAAAGACTTTTGGTGTATAACATGTATTGTATTGCTCACGTTATTTAGGCAACCCATGAAAATATTAAGAGATCAGAGATTAAACATTAGTGAATTCTTTATTACACTTCTTTATTTGATTGTGTTTTATTTATGTTAAAAAACCATGAAATTACCGTTCTTTTATTTCTTTACAAGTTTATAGAGTAAAATAAAAAGGTAAAAATGTATTTAAAATTAAGAGTATCTGGATACAACACGACAATATAAGTTTGTCTCCTATAATTGGACCACATACTAGAAACTATGACGAGTGCAGACTGAGTGCGTCGAATTTCGTCCTGAATTAAAATAGTCAACTCTAACACGTCCACCGCATTGACTATTTTAATTTAGGAAGAAATTATGATAGACAGTAAATAATGTAATTAAAGGTCAATAACGATTAATTTAAGGAACTATGACAATTTTATACCATAAAAGCACAGTACTCAATTTTCTTATCACTTCAAGGTACCCTCTATGCGCATCTATAATATTAAGTGGTATTTTGGTATTCTTATTGAACAACAAAATTGTTTAATCAAGAACACAAATATGACGTCAAATCAAATCAAACCATTTTATTTCAAATTAACCATACAACGGCACTTTTGAAACGTCAAGTAGTCAGTCAGTAGTCAGTCGTGAAGCTAATCGTCTGTTCCAATTCAAAGACACATCTGTGAGGTAGTTTCTTAGTTTTTGTACTCGTATTTCAGTAAGTTAGAAATCGAGCACATAGCTTAACCAAAATTTTCAACATAAAAAACTGGACAAGTGCATGTCGGCTAATGTAGGGTAAGCCGTTATACCAAAATGCGGGTTTAGAAGGCGACTTTAAGTTTTCACGCTATAAGGGTCAGACAATATGTAGTTTTTTTTAAACGGGCTCATATATAGCATGGATACAGATGTAAGTTAGCATACCTATGCTAACTTACATGTTTCTAATTTTTAGGGGTTTTAATGAAAATAGGTACATACCTATTTTTTAAAAAATAATAATTCAAAAGTAATAAAAAATATGTTTTGAATTAAAATCGAATGTATAGTCGAGCTGTGCTTGATTCAAAACTAACTAGTTTATTAACACAAAATATTTGATGTCATACTTAAAAGTGTTATTGGTTTTAAAAATTATCAAATTGCAGATAAAATCGCCGATAGCGATGTATTGAAACAAACAAGCGCAATGTTTAAATGTGCCTCAATGCATAATTGCATAAATATTTAGAACAAAATTTTAAAGGCCGCTGCATACGTGACGGGATTTAACACGGACGGGGCGTGGACGTGGTTCCCTCGTTATAAACGGGAACGTGATTTAAATGCATACGCATCGTGACTGTGACTCGGATCTAACGTGTTAGTGTTGTGAACAAGAAAAGATGTATTTTTCATTTCAAGAATTGGCTTTAATTGCTATTGACGTGCTAAAAATCGTCGGCGACGATATTTAGCACGTCCCGTGCGTGCCACGTTCCGCCCCGTCCGTGTCTCCGTGAAGTATGCATTTCCCTATACATTTTGTATGTAACGGTGTTTGCAAAACTTCCCGTCCCGTCACGTCCGTGTAAAATCCCGTCACGTATGCAGCGGCCTTTAGTGTGTTTAGTTTTAGTGGCAAAACTTTCTGTTGATGAGAGCAACAACATTATAAGATTGGCATAACTTGGACTATGTCATACTCTACTCAGCCTTACGGAAAGCATGAGTAGAATTCAAGAGTTCATGCTCATTGCGAGCGCGAGGGTACACAATACGGCACTGTGACCCACACAATGGCGGCCTATTGAGATGCTTCTGTATCATCGAACCTCCGGTCTAGCACTCACCAACGAAACATTGGTTGGTCTTCTGTGCGAGGATAGTACTACTCCGGTCGAGCCGGCGAATTCGTGATGAAATCAGCGTGGGTCTAATACCCTTGAGACACTGTATATTCATAATCTGTCACAACAACCATTGGTTGTTTCACAATTTAAAAATGCATGTATGAATGTTAAGATGGTTTATATGTATGCTTTTTAAAGTCAAATCGTTCTGTAATGATGGTGTTAAAATTTAGACATGATAATACCACATTGGCCAGACGTGATCGTAGCTCTACGATCACGTCTGGCCAATGTGGTATAGAAGACTCATGTAAAAAGGTAAATCTAATATATAAAATTCTCGTGTCACAGTTTTCGTTGCCATACTCCTCCGAAACGGCTTGACCGATCTTCATGAAACTTTATATGCATATTCAGTAGGTCTGAGAATCGGCCAACATCTATTTTTTATACTCCTAGGGCACGAGCGGAGCCGCGGGCATCAGCTAGTCTAATATACAAAATTCTCTTGTCACAGTTTTCGTTGCCATACTCCTCCGAAACGGCTTGACCGATCTTTATGAAACTTTATATGCATATTCAGTAGGTCTGAGAATCGGCCAACATCTATTTTTCACACCTCTAAAACGCGAGCGGAGCCGCGGGCACAGCTAGTTGGTGATGCATATTTGGAATAATTTTAAATGTCGTCATTATTCCATCATCAGCAACAGTCTTAAATAAGCCACTATTGGACATATGCCTCCGCTTAGATACCCACGGATGCTGTTTTTTTTAAAGCCTGCAAAGGTCACTCTCTCTACTCTACCTGATGGAAAGCATGACTGGGGACCACCGCACTCACTGCAAATGAAGATAGTATGGCGGCCTAGTGACATTCTTTTTCACGTCCCTCTTTAAGGAAGAGCGAAACCGTTTAGTTCTAGTGCGTATTTCTACCACTCTAAAGCAGTTACATGCAAGTCCAGAACGTGATGTCCTGTAGAGAAGCGGAGAAGGAAGGACTACTAGAAGAGCTCTTCAAAACATTCCCTATGGTAAAGGTGATAGAGAACTGCCATAGAGGCGACATCTTTTCGCAACTGCAGAGGCTCAAGAAACTAGGTGATTCCAGGACTGTCGTTAATGGGGACTGTTCGTCGTTGCAAATAAAGCACGGATCCATTGCAAATATGAGAACAATACTCATACGAATAAAGGAGACCTGGATACTACGGTGAGAGAACCGTTTCAACCTGTTTAGTATAAACCACGCGTGACCGCCTTTCAGATGTTGACAATGTACTCCCGTCGGTTGATATCCTAGCAAATATCATACCTGGGATACCGAGCTTCAGTTGAGAGTTCTAAAAGTGTGAAGAGGAAGAAACTGAACTTTTTGGTAGTGGGCGCGCACACCTGTGTTTTCGTGACGGAGGTAAAATCAGAGCAGAGCCGCACCGTCGTAAGAGCCCCTAATGCGGGGCTGGTGGAGGAAGACGGCAATACAGCTGCAGTTTTAGGGGGCATGTCAAATGTGGGAAGATACCCATGTATCTTCCCATGTTTGCAGTTCTCATGAACAGGAGACCCTGTATTTTTTATTTACCATCACATCACACATCATCATTGCTGAATTGAATGTAATTGAAGGTAGTCCAAATTCTATAAAGTAGCAAACAAGTCAATTAAAACATGCTTCACAATTTTAGTTTTATAAATAACATGAAACAGCTCATGACAGAAATTTCTAAATATGTACATTGGTTGAAAATGTGTTGTCCATATGTTTACTTTGCAAAATAATTAGAACACTACTCGTGCCAAAGTATAAAGTTTTACACATGGTTAAGCTGGTTGTGGAATGACTCATCAGTCGCATTGTAGGTTTTAATTACAATGATTTTTTATTAATCTCAAATAGAATTGTATTGTATTTACAACAGCATTTCTTAATGTTTATTACTCTATAATCAGTGTACCTATAGTAAGATGTGACTATTAAAGGTACCAGTTAGTTCTTCTGTTGTTTAAGAGATACATATGTATTATATTATACCTAACATTTTTAATAAGTGAACAATGGAACACTATGTTTAAGTAGCTTTTCTGTTTATTTATAATCCAACTGACTTACCAAGCCTTGTGAAGATAGAAAATGAAAACAAAAACATATCAAACTTATTAGGTATTTTGAACTATATCTAACATTATAATATTGTAAACCAACTGATATTGTAACAGATCTATACAAATAAATAAAGTTGAAGTGTCTGTATATAACATCAAAATAGCACATTTTTTATTAAATGCATATTATACAAGTATATCGGTTACTTATACCAAAAAGCAATTTTTAAAATCACTGCTTGTCTGTTTGCTCCAGGTAATCTCTGGGACGGCTGGACCAAATTTGACGGGACTTAACGGGACCTAAGGAGTAACATTATAAGCAATTTTTTTTTTTAACTATCTTAGCTCTGCTGTGTATATGCCATTTTCAACATTAACAGTGGGGCATAGCTGGTTAAGAATTTGCAGTGTCATCACTATCCATTTCTTTTCTAGCTCTATATCAACCTCTCTTGGCAGAGTAAAAATGTAATTAAATCAAAAACCTTTTATTTCATTAAATTCATAAATTCCTCTTTTCAAACAATCTGATTTAGGTACTTTGGGAGATTTGATAAGAAAATGATCTTATATATATTTTCTAAACTCTGTTCAATAGATAAGTAATTAATGGTGAAATTTGTTTTTAGAAATTAAACATAATTTGTAGTTACAGTATAGCTATTCACTCTGTATTATCATTATTATCATGTTATGAATCATGTAGGTGTAGTGAGAAGGAATGAAAAGCATGCCTGCTTTGTTAGTATGGCGAATTAGAGAGGATGTTTGATAGATAGATAGATAGATAGATAGATACTCTTTATTGCACACCATAATACAAAAGATACATCGTAGGATTCAATCCAATAAAAACAGTGGTACAATGGGCGGCCTTATCGCAGACTGCGATTTCTTCCAGGCAACCTTAAAATGGACTATACTTAAAGATAATTGTAGTTAGCGGTGCACATTTACAATTTTCTAATACTCATATATATATTATACATATGATACATACATAAACATACATATTCAGACAGCTCATAGTTGTTACAGAGATAGGTAGTGATCCTTGACGAGTCTTTTAAAAGTATTCACCGACTGTGCCTGCCTTACAGCCTCCGGTAAGGCATTCCACAGGCGTGCAGCCTGCACTGTAAAAGATTTATCAGTGAAAGCTGTGGAGTGTGTTGGAATTTCCAAAGTTCGATTTTCCGATGACCTTAAGCATCGTGTGTGTGTGTCATGAACAAAGGTAAATCTTTTCTTCAAATAGGTAGGAGTTGTAGGGTTAACTAAGACATTGTATAGTAGGGAGAGGATATGAGTATTCCGGCGAAATCGGATTGGGAGCCACTTGAGTTTAGTGCGAAATTCGGATATATGATCACATTTGCGTAAACCAAAAATGAATCTGATACAAAAATTCTGAAGTCTCTCAAGTTTATCAAGTTGGTCCTCGTTTAGGTCAAGATAGCTGACATCGGCATAGTCGAGAATCGGTAGCAGAATCGATTGTGCAAGCTCAATTTTAGTGGAAGTTAGAAGGAAATTGCGTAGTCTTTTTAAACAGGCTGCAGAGGCGAATAGTTTTCGGCTAACATTTTGTAGTTGAGTGTTCCAAGAGAGGGTTTTGTCGATGAATATGCCTAAGTTTTTAACAGTGTCACTGATAGGGATTATGACGCCTTCGAAAGATACTTGTGGTAGTACAGGCCAGTCAATCTTTGCCATAAGTCTGGAGCTGCCAATGATTGTTACTTGTGTCTTACTAGGGTTAACTTTGAATCCATACATTGTTGTCCATCTACATATATTGCTCAGATCTCTATTTATGGAATCGATACCTAGTGGCAGCTCATTTAGCTTGGTCTGAAAGTAAATTTGCAAATCGTCTGCGTACAGGTGGTAGGAAGAAAGGAGATTGTTAGTGATAGTATTAATAAAAATAGAAAATAGCAGAGGGGATAAAACGCCACCCTGTGGCACACCGGCCGATGTATTCAGCCAAGTGGAGTAGTTGTCATCAAGGCGGGTACGCTGCCGGCGGCCAAACAGGTAACTACGAAACCAGTCAACAGCTGATGGAGATATGTTGAGAGAGTTTAGTATGGCAAGGAGAATGTCGTGGTCAACTGTATTGAAGGCGTTGCTAAATTCTAATAGACATAGCACAGTGAGTTTTCCATTCTCCATACCTGCCCTAATATCGTCCGTTATATTAACGACAGCTGTGGTTGTGCTATGGCCGGGGCGGAAACCAGATTGGAATGGGTTATGGAGGTTATTTTTACAAAGGAATGAGTTGAGCTGGTTATGGATAAGGCGTTCAAGGACTTTGGAAAGGAAAGGTAAGATAGATATAGGTCGATATTCGGAATAGGATATGGGGCTACGATTTTTAGGTAAGGGAATAATCTGCGCTTCTTTCCATTTGGATGGAAATACACCGCCAATGATGGATTCATTTAAGATACGGGTGATTATAGGTAAAATTTGATCAAGGATAAGGAGGAGGAGGAGGTTTGATGTGTTTGATGGCCAAGTAGAGAGGGCAAGGCCCATGTGAAACTCAGCAGACACTTGATAAGAGTGCATGCAATTGGTAAATGTGGATGTAGGAAAAGATGTTTGTAAGTGGAGATCAATTGTTTCTGCCCGACTAGGAAAAACGTTAGACATTATGTATCTATGTACCTATGTATGAATCATTTGTGAATAAGTATATGGCTGTTGGAGCTGTTACTCATATATGATCATGGTACTCAATGACACAAGACCATAAATCATTTATTTACAGACATGTGTAAAGGAACATGATCTTTTAAATTTAGAGTTAACACACAATAAGTTGGTTTGTGTATACCAAATACTTGGTGTGTGTGTGTGTGTGTGTGTGTGTGTGTGTGTGTGTGTGTGTGTGTGTGTGTGTTTCAGCTCAAATATTGACACAAAATACAAACTATAGTCGTGACAAAATAAGTAGCATGTAAGAAATTGAAAAATTAAAATTCATAATCCTATTTAATTACTATGTAACCCATACACTATCACAACGCATATCTTAAATAAGCATCAAGTTTAACTTGATATTGAAAAATTGCACTCAAAAACACGAATTAATCGTATTAGTTACTTCACGATGACAAATGTCAAACCGGGCTTCTTATTTTGTGATGACTATAATTCAAACTGCATTCTCTTTTATTATTTATTTATCATTTATCCAATCAGGATATACCATTAAATGAAGTAAGACAGTATACGAATAGATTAAAAATGTACTAATAAGGTTTTTCTTTTTAATATTTAGGCCTACCAAAGTACCAATCCTGCCTGATCAAAAGCATAAGTTGATAAGCATAAGCTAATAATGACTACCTTGTTGGTCTATTGGTTCGCGTATGCAGATGCTGATCAAGAGGTCTCAGGTTTGATTCCTGGGTTGGACTAAATATTTGTGTGATCGAAAATATTTATTTCAGAGTCTGGGTGTTTTCTATGTACACTATGTATTACATTTACAATGTATACAAAAAAAAAGTATGTTTATGTATTTATATCAGTTGTCTAATACCCATAATACAAGCTCTGCTTAGTTTGGGGCTAGATAATGTTGTGTGTAAAATGTCCAAAAATATTTATTATTATTATAAGTAAAATATGGGAGTAGGGGTGAATATCGTCATTGTGAATGCAGACAATGCAGCATGGTGACAAATACTTCAGTGTCCTAGTGAGAGTACGGCCCAGTACGGCCAGCACTCTCACACTTACCAACTTAATATGACAGCGCAAATGCTGTCATTTCTAAGTTGGTCTTGTATGTAAGTGTAGTACTGCCCCGGTTGAGCCAGCCGAAATTTGCATGGCTCTACTACCTTTTCTTTGTTTGCCTTTACAATCTTTGTAATGACCTAGATATTTATAACCTCTAAGGTGTTAAACTATCCAAATCATATTAAATACTAAAGATCCAAGTAAGAAATTTTAAAGTTGAAAATTGTTTACACTATAACTACAAGAATAGCTATTTGAAAAATTTGAATTGTTCATGATGCAGGTGTTAACAAACAGAAAGTAGGGATAGTATAAAGAAATTAGGTATGTCAATAGTGAAAGTGTTAAATGGAACATGGAACTGAATCTATCAAATATTATTTACATTTTTCTAATAAGATTCTGATAAACTGGTTCATTGATAAAACAATAACAGTTTTAATGAATGATTACACGAACAGGAAAATAAATACAAATTGACACATCAGAAAAAATTCATTGTTGTTTATCAATGTTTACAATTCCTTATTTGTGATTGTAAATGGAGACCTGATTTATTGGGGTTTTGAAAAGTAATAATTCGCGAGTATATTGCTTCTAAAGTTTATAAGACTTTAAGGCATGATATTTAAAGTTCCGCATATTAGCTATGCTCTCAATTCCAAATAATATTATACTAATAAATAATTAGAACGCTATCGACATTGACATCAATTTCAGCTGGAACAAAATGTAGTCTTAAATTTAGAAAATATATCAAAATTTAGAAAGTACTTACATGTAGTATCTGTAGAACCTACAAACAATGATTCATAATTTCACAAAATCTTCAACGTTTTTAATGAATTGGTTGTTTCATCACTTTACTAACAAAACTTTTAACTGTGTCTTTATGATTTTCTTTGTTGCTTTACTATGCACCTTTAATACTTGCAGTGACAAATTCAAAAAATAGCATGTAGTCTAATTATTTGTCGAAATTATAAATTTCACACACAATATATTAATAAAATCATTCAAAATTGCACAGTGGTATGAAACCGAACAGCTACCTAATTTACGATTGACAAGATGAAAGATGACGACTCGGAAAACAAAAAAAAAATCCGGTTAGGCAAGGCAGAGACAAGAAAAGAAACCAAAACTAAAATACTCCGTCTCACGAAAGATGTGCCTCCAATGCTGCACTGCTGTCTTACTACGGAATGTGACCAGCCTTTATGTATGCAAATAAATAAGTCGTAAATTGTAGAAACCAGGAAACACTGTTTTAGTACCAAGGCATTTTAGTGCCTGGCATAGTACAGTACAAAATAGATCAACTTACTTACCTTGCTTCTTACTTTTTATGATCAAGTCTAGTTACAATAGTAATCAGTGGTCTCAAATATTTGAGTACGCTAAAAACTATTATAACGTCTTTTGATGAGAAAAGACCTCTTTCTCGATGTACTCTCATCCAAAACATAACCTACAACACAAACACACACACAAATAAAAAAACACACTCTATCACCACTGCAACAATCATTCAGCGACACCTTATATTTTTATTATTACAAATTTAAAAAAATATATTTTAAACCACGCTGTACTAACAATGTTACTAATTAATTATGGAGACAATTGATTTAGGGAACAATATCGACTCTGACTTACATATAAGGTGCCTGTCTTGTCCCCCTTTTTTTTTCCGTGTGGAAATCCCCACGGATTCCACCACTTGGTGGCTATGTCAGACTCGAACCGACTAAAACCGCACGCCGTCTCGGATACTATGAGTGGAGGAACCAGGTATACCCTCTAAAGTAAGTACATGGAACCCCGACGCACCTCGAGCCATCTGTGGCTTGCAGACGGCAAAAACTCCGATGCTCCCCTCCCAACAAATATTGAAGCATACACGTTTTGTAGCGCTCACGTCGCCACCCCCCCCCTGCTTCTGCTAGGGTGAGAGATGGCCTCAACTGTCACCCCCAGTCCTGCGCTTATGGAGGACGGAGATCTTGCGGTCTCCGGCGTCTGAGTCACCTGCGGTACCTTGCCCGTTTCCGGGTCTTCCGTCGGCGGGCCGGAAGAGTTCTAAACATCTCCCGGTCCCGCTCCGCAATCTTTTTCGCAAACATGACTTGCTCGCAGAAAGAGGCGGAGGAGTTCCACGCTCTCTCTCTCCGTATCATGGCCGCAACCATGTTACCGAGATAGAGAATCCCCACTCCGATGGCGGCCACGAGATCACGCCTCGGCTCCCACGCCGGACATTCTGCCAGTCTATGAAATGCCGTGTCCACAGTGCACCATTTCGGCCGGTATGTCAGCTATGGCTCGTCGAATCTTGGTTTTTAGATCACGAATTGTAGCTGAATTATTGCTGAACACTTTAGATTTGACGTAGCCCCAAAGAAAATATTCTAAAGGTGTGGAATCACACGATCTTGGTGGCCAACTGATCGGTCCATTTCTCGAAATTAGCGACTCACCAATCTTTCCACGCAATAATTCCACGTTCACTCGAGTTATGTGAGGTGGTGCACCGTCTTGTTGAAAATTAGGGTCGTCTGCATCAATCTCATCAAATTCCGGAAAGAAATATTCGGTTAACATCGAGTTATAGCGCTCGCCATTCAAAGTAATAGGGTTTCCTTCGTCACTTTCAAAGAAGTACGGATCAATGATTCCACCGTACCATAAACCGCACCAAACTGTTATTTTTTGCGAATGCAATGGTGATTCATGAACCACACGTGGATTTGACTCACTTCCATAGCGACAATTTTGTTTATTAACAAATCCATTGAGCCAGAACTGGGTCTCATCTGAGAAGATGATTTTGCGATGAAAATCGTCATCGGCTTCCATCATTTCCAGTGCATAATCGACAAATTAACGACGGATACGATGGCCGGATAGCTTCAATTCTTGTGCCAAAACAATTTTGTATGGGTGTAGGCCCAAATCCAACCGCAAAATACACCATGGTGATCATTGGAGAGAGCCCCAACTCTTGTGAACAGCATTAAACTGATTGATTTGAATTCGCATTAACACTGGCCTGAACGGCTGCGATATTCTCTTCACTACGGGCATTTCTTTATCTCACAGGCACAGGAGTATCGTGGAGAGTGAATTCACTTTCAAATTTTGTTATTATTCGATTTATAGCGCGCACAGAAGGAGCACTATGACGACCGTTTTTTACCCACACATATACACCAATTATTAATCTAAATGCTGTCTGAAGAAGAGTTCTGGAGTGGAGACCGCGTCTCGGCAAACGTAATGTAGGACGGCCTATGTCCAGCAGTGGACTGAGATAGGCTGATGATGATGATGATGAATGCTGTCTGAAGGAAAAAATGGCTGTGTATATGGTGATATACACAGCCATTTTTTTTTAAGTGTGGAAATCCCCTCGGACCCTCACCCCGCCGGGGTTTGCGACGGGGCGGTGTGTCGGACTCGAACCGACTAAAACCACACGGTGTGACCTCTTTGAATCCCCTATTTTGGGAAGAATCCAGGGAAGGGATTACCTTCTGGACTCCTCCCAGCGCCTGCCTGCACTGTTGCGGGCACCATCTCGCCTGAAAGTCTATAATCGCGTATGACCGGACGCCGCCCTCATGCGGCTGGCCACTACAGCGGATGGACCAGAAAACCCGTGAGGCATGAGGCGCAGATGAGCGGCCTTCTCCGCCGCCTCCTTCTGCGGTACAATTGTCGATGCCGGTCATCAAGCTTATGACGGCCGGTAGCGAGAGATCCTCTCCGACGACTGCAGTGTGAGCCCAACGCTGCATCGCCTATGCGAGGCTAACCGCCAGCGTATGTTGGACTTACTCCTCACTGCAGTCGCAATGGTGGCAGGCGGGACTCAGTTCCCTACTAGCGACCGAGTACAGGTACTTTCCGAAGCAACCGTGCCCGAAAAGCACGTGCGTCAGTTGAAAGGAATGGGTCCCGTACCGCCCTGCTTACTCCGCGATGACCAGCTGGAGAGCCTCCACGCCGGCGAAGCCAGCCGGAACGATCATCTCACCATAGTGGCTCGGCGAGTGGCTTTGCGCCACTCGCGCAAGTCCCAAATCCCACGGGGGTGTCACACGACGCCTATGAAGACACCGTGCGGTATCCGCGTATGGCTCTGACCGCCAATATCCTCTGGGGCCGCCAGAGGCGCGCCCTATTCTGGGCGGTCAGAGCCGTCGCCCACACCGGTGCACCATACAGTGCCATAGACCGGACAACCCCCGTGTATAGCCGTCTCGTGGGAACACTGGCCCCGCCCAAATTGGGCAAAAGTCGCCCTAGGGTGGAGGCAGTGTCTACCAGCCTTGGAGAAAGTCTGTCGAAAGTGCTCGTCGAAGAGCCACCTACCCTCGAGGACCAGCCCCAGATACCTCATCTGGGCCTGGACCGGTATGAGGACCGAGTTGACCTCGATGGAGGCACCGGCAGGTGGACCACGACGGGGCCCACAAAATAAAAGGGCCTCCGTCTTATCCAGGGCCACCCGTGGACCCAGCGCGTCAATGCGCCCGACCACCAGGGAGACTCCTGTGGTGGCCAAGCGCGCCGCCTCCTGAAAGTTAGCCCCCCAGGCCGTGACAAGTGTGTCATTGGCGTAACAAATTACGCCCAGCCCAGGGTCGCCCTCGTAGGGTCCAGTCGTATCCCATGTTCCACAGGAGTGGTCCTGGGACAGACCCCTGCGGAACACTGCACGACATGACCCTGTGTCTCAAGGCACCATCTCGGTCCTCTCCTCTAAATAGTCTGCCACCAGCCGCTTCAGGTACTCTGGCACTCTGTGGTAACAGAGCGCTTCCCTGATGCAGCTGAATGGCAGACTATTGAAGGCGAACTATAGTACTGAACTAGTTCGTCTGGCACCTCAGCAAGGTGGGCCTCGACCTGTCGGACGTCCAATTCGGTTTCCGAGAGGGGCGTTCGACGGTCGATGCCGTGTTGCTCCTTAGAGCCGTGACCGAAGAGGCAGTGAGCTGTGGCGGCTTGGTGTTGGCGGTGACCTTGGACATCGCCAACGTGTTCAACACTTTACCCTGGGCTTGCATCAGGGAGGCACTGAAATATCACCGAGTGCCTCTCTACCTCCGCCGCATAGCTTGGGCGTATCTCTCGGAGAGAGCCGTCATCTACCCAAGTAGGACCGGTTTCAGTCGGCGTGAAACGTCATGCGGTGTTCCGCAGGGCTCAGTCTTAGGGCCGCTCCTGTGGAACATTGGTTACGACTGGGTGCTTCGCAGTAAATTCTTAGACGGTGTCACCGTCACCTGTTATGCGGATTACACGCTTGTAACAGCGTGTGGTAGAACGCACCGCGAGGCAACCCTGAGGGCCACGGCCGGGGTTGCCCAAGTCGTTGAGCGAATCCAGCGGCTGGGTCTTGAGGTGGCATTGCACAAATCCGAGGCCTTATTCTTCCACGGGCCTCGGAATAAGCGACCTGATGGACTCAGCCTTATAATGGGAGGCATTCGCATCGGCATCGAGCCCTCTATGCGATATTTGGGGCTCGTACTCGATGGCCGATGGGACTTCGGATTTCACTTCCGAAGTCTGGTCCCAAAGTTGGTGGGCGCAGAGGGGGCCCGATGACTCCTGCAGGAGACTCTACGCGGGAGTTGTGCGGTCCATGGCCCTTTATGGGGCCCCAGTATGGGCGGAGGTCCTGAAGGCCAGTAATGTCGCGCTACTGCGACGACCGCAGCGAGTACTGGCCGTCAGGATCATAAGGGGGTACCGCACGATCGCAAGATCTCCGTCCTCCATAAGCGCAGGCCTGGGGGTGACAGGTGAAGCCATCTGTCACCCTAGCAGAAGCAGGCCGGGGTGCTAACGCGAGCGCTACAAAACGCGCACGCTTCGTATTTGGCAGAAGGGGAGCATCGGAGTTCTCGCACGATAAGGGGCCGTCTACTAGCCACAGATGGCCCGAGGTGCGTCGGGATTTCAGGGACTTCCTTTCGAGGGTATACCTGGTTCCTCGACTCATAGTACCCGAGACGGAGTGCGGTGGTTAGTCGGTTCGAGTCCGACATAGTCACCAACTGGTGGCATCAAACAAAAAAAAGGGTATCGTTTAAAAACATTGTAAGTTAAAACAATTATTTTCATTATGGTATTCGTTTGCGAGTTATTCAACTTTAAAGCGCATTTTTTTATAAAAGCAGGGCGTCCCCCCTACCCCTCTAAAAGCTAAGCGGCTTAAAAAATCTGAAAAAAATCACGATTTTAGTCCATATATTTAAATTTAAAGAAAAACTATAGCCGCTCAGATAACTTTTTGGTTCAGGAGTTATATACCTAACTAACGTGTAAATGCACTTACTTGAAAAACTTCGTAAATAAATAAATAAAAAAGCGGCCAAGTGCGAGTCGGACTCGCCCATGAAGGGTTCCGTATCAACAAGTAGCATCATATAAAAGTTCTTGTAGTTCGTTGTAACTTTGATCGATGTTTAAATAATAGTGTATTGATTAAATGAAAGGTAAATTGCAGTTTACGATTTAGGACGTATTAAAAAGAAACTACTTACTAGATCTCGTTCAAACCAATTTTCGTTGGTAGTTTATGTATGGTATGTATGTATGGTTTATGTATGGTTGGTAGGTAGTATAATGTACAACATATTTTTTTTTAGTTTTATAACTCTCTTATTTTAGAAGTTACAGGTTACACACACATTTTTCCACTTTGGAAGTATCTCTCGCGCAAACTATTCAGTTTAGAAAAAAATGAAATTAGAAACTTCAATATCATTTTTGAATACCTATCCATAGATAGGTATGGGATACACGTATGGGTTCGATGAAATAAAATTTTTTGAGTTTCAGTTCCGAGTATGGAGACCCCCAAAATGTATTGTTTTTGTTCTATTTTTATGTGAAAATCTTATTGCGGTTCACAGATTACATCTACTTACCAAGTTTCAAAAGTATAGCTCTTATGGTTTCCGAAAAAAGTGGCTGTGACATACGGACGGACAGACAGACAGACATGACGAATCTATAAGGGTTCCGTTTTTTGCCATTTGGCTATGAAACCGTAATAAAAAGTAAGTAAAAATAACAAACATCTGTATAACACGATTTAAAATAGACGTGTCATTGTGGGTGACTACGGAACCCTAACCGAGGCCTGATACGCACTTAGCCGATTTTTTAGGATTGTTATAGACATAGTAAACATTATCATCTTCTTTTGATGAGATGGCAACCAGCCGAATAATATCAGCTATTTCTACCAATGTCAAGTATATAATGTGTTACATTCTAAAATCTTTTAGACTTCAAGTCGTCGTCGTAATGAATGATAAAAAAAATGAGGATGGTGGTTACCATTTTCCGAAAAAACAAAAACGATCTCCGTAAACATTTTCTTTGAAAAATAAATGTCAAATGGGAGTATGACATCAACAACCCATAACATGACAACTATGACATGACAGGTCTGAATTCTTTGTGTCAAGAAGAATAGCAGTATACGTAGTGTTACATACTCTTTGAATAGCAGTATTCAGTATGTAGTTTTTTTTTATTTACAGTTTTTCGTTCGTAATACTGGTACTTCGAAGATACTTATTGTTCACGAGATCATTTAAATTCGCATAGTTTTTCACTAGACTATAGCTAAAAGTGTAAAGGTATTCTTTTTTATTTATAACATGGATTCATCGTCAATTGTTAGTTTTAATAACGATTCTACATTCCAAAGTACTCTTAAAGGGGATATCAGCGTTCACGAGTTGGCTTTGCATGCTATGAGAGATCGATGTTTACTGCTTCAAAGAAGAATTAATAGTTTAGAGACCGACAACATGCGTTTGAAACTTGATGTTGTAAAAGCCACTGAATGTTCACCTTACATTCCAATTGACGAAGATGAAAAGTTTATTTTGCATCAGAAAATAGCAGAGCTTAATAAACAAAAATCAAAGCTCATGCACCATGTGTTCATGGTACAATGTGAAAATAAAAATTTATGGAATAAAATTGCTTCTCTAAAGGGACCTGATAAATTAACCAGCAAAGAATATAATAAGCAGCCATTATTACGCACAAACACATATATACATAGTACTCCTAAAGGAAGTGCAGCATACCAAGAAAAATATTCTGAGTCTAGTCTTGAAGAAATTTCACTAAAATTAATAAATAGCTACATACAAGAAAAGTCACAGCTAGTAGAGCAATATGAGCAAATGGCACAGCTGCAGGACATGGATGATGACATGTTAAATGTTGATTCTATTGGTTTTACTTACATGGAAGATCCAGCTACGGATTCTTTGAAAGAAATAAGATGTCAAACTGAGAAGCTAAATGATTTAAAAAAGGAATTAGCACAACAAGAAAGCGATTTGAAGTTGATTATCTCTAGAGTTGAATCAATAATGCGAGGTGGGTAATATTATATGCATGTTATATTTATCAAAAATGTTGATATTGTAATTATACAATTTTTTTTCAGGAGGATATAAATGTCCTACGTGTATTGCAAACAATGCAAAAATTGTTACATCAGAACATAAAGAGATAGAAACAAGTGACAGTTTAGCGAACTGGGCAACACCTGCCGATTCAAGTACCTACAACAATAACTTCAGTGAACTAAATACATCAGCATTTAAGAAAAGTATTTTAGATGAAAGTGAAAAAGAAGTTATGGAAGAACCGTGTGACAAAATATGTCCAATGTGTGGACAAACATTTATAAAAGAAGTATATTTTTCTGAGTTTCAGGCCCATGTTGAAAGTCACTTTGTGGGTGACACTGAGCTGGATTCACTTACAGATAATTTTGATAACATTCCCAACTCATTTGATAATAATATATAACTCTAACTAAGCACAGCTTGTGCTTAGGTATATGATGTTATGACAAGATAAACATAGCATATCAATCTAGAACTTTTAGTTTATACTTGAAAGTTGTAGTTTCTAATAATAAAAAGATAAAAGAACTAAATATGTTTTATCTACTTTTTTAGAGACATTCTTAGATGATAAAGGCACATTCCTTTATGATAAATTATTGTTATTGCAATACAAACATTGTTGTAATAGAAATTAGTTAAATGAATTGCTTCTGTGCTTGTGCAAGTATTAGTAATATTTAAAACCTGAATTCAAATTTGTTCATGCCTTGCAACATTTCTGTCACCTTGGTTATATGTATGAATTGGGATTAGCAAGAAAAAATAAAAAAAATATTAAATTAATTAATTTATAAAACATTATTTTTATTTATCAACATTATAAACTAACTTTACACTACTGTAATATTTCTTTGTCTAACATTAAACATTATGCTAAATCAGTAGGTTTTACATCAGTGGCTGTAGATGGCTGCTGTGTAGTTTTCTCGAGAAGATTCTTGCTGAAAAATTGTGGCCGCTCCTTTTTCATCTCAATAATTCTTTTTCCCTTCCAAAACTCTTTGGGCTATAACAATACAAAAGAATGTGATTTTTAAAAAGGTAATATTTTTTTAATTATCTATTAAACCACACGAACAGTCTACTGCTTGATATAGGTCTAGAATTGGACTGTACAAGCTGTGGACAGAACAATATCAGTTAATTTATATGGGCAATATGTAACATGTATCATTGCCTTTTAAACTACTTGATGTATATTATTTTATATTTTGTAATAGTTGTTTGAGAACATTTAATGTTTACTGCTATAGTTATGGGGTTGTGCTATTATTGCACATTATTAACCAGTTTAATAATCCACTGCTGGAAATAGACCATGAAAGCCTTGTCTTTCTGTTTTTGTACAAACATTTACATCTCAGCCTTTTCTTAGACTATGTACTAAGTCAATACCCCTAAATGTCCCACTGCTGGGCTTGGGTTTAACTTTGGGGAGAGAATTAAGACCATACTCCCAATGGTGCCTGAGTGCAGGTTTGGGACTGGCAAGACAACATTGTGGCTCTATGAACTCGCACAACAATTGGAACAAAACATTCACAATTTCACACAATCTGTCATAAAAGTATAATGTCTAGGATCATTTGAGCTTATACTTTGACAGAGGACCAGAGTGGAATGCCTGTATATGGCTAGTTTCTACCATATTGCTCTTATCTTTTTATAATTTTGTAGGCAAAAATGTAGTTCTTAAACTGTTATAATGATTTAAAATCTTATTCTGATTAATTAATTAATAGGGTAAAAACAATTTTACATTGCCTATAACATTCTGCTGGACTTATGTCCTATGTCATAAGTAATGATATATCATTTACGACATGTTAAAGGGATAAGGTAGTTTTTTCTATTTCTAGTATAACTCTTTTTGAAATGGGCAACTATCAAATAGAATATTCTATATGCCATTTAGCGCTAGTTCAGTGCGGTTTGAAACCGAAAAAATTGTGACGGTGTTCAGACGCCGGCGATTATTAAACGATTTGCAAATGCGGAGGGTCAGTTTGAAAATGGAAGTCGACGACGAAGTACGAAGTGTTTAACTGTGGTTGTTCATAAAAAAAAGAAAAGAAAAAGGCGGTATTGGCACAGAATACATAATAGTACCAGTACAGAAGACTCACTCCGAAAAGTAAATTAAAGTTATAGATACCCTCGGTGTCAAAAGATTAAGTTCAATTCAGATCGCACAGCGCCGAATCACTACGATTATATTTACTTATATTTGCGTCTCTTTCTATCGTGTAACTCTTAACTGTTCTGACGATGTCTGTTCGACCGGCGTGTCTGACCCGGCAGGCAGCCGGCCGACTATACCTAAACTGCGGAGTGACACCCCCCTGGTATTGGTTATGTGGCGACTTCACAACAGCGGCACAAGAAACACTGAACTACGAAACCGGACGGAATAAACTATACGGGAATAACAACTAATCCTGAATCGCGAAATTCTCACGCTGCTCAGCATATGTACAACATATTAATATCAACCGTGGGGCAGTGGCCCACCAGGCATGATTACTTCGCCTGGTTGGAGGATCCTCCCTTTGTGTTGGAGAACACCACACCCGTTCCTCCACAGTTACATCCAATATTAAGTGACTGACTAGTACATGGTCAATTCTTAACATTATATCCTAAATTAAGAATGTTCAATGTTAAATTATTCAACTATTTGAGAATATTCATAAAATCAAAAAAATATATTTCAAGCTCTGAAATACCCATGAGGGCAAGCATGTCACCAGAAGAAAAACTTGTAGTAAATTTGAGGTAAGATATATTTATTGTTCTTCAAAATCGGCATATGTATATTTTCAATCACATTAGACGACTGTGAACCAGTACTTCATTGCGATGTTGGTGATGGTGAAGCGGGACGAATTACAGCAGAAGATGACATAGATGAAGTAAAATATCCCTGCAGGTTTGTATACTGGTAACCTTACCAACACGAAGGTACAATGTGCTGAGTTCTGAAGCGAACAGAAGGCGGTAAAGCTTGTCCTTTTTGGACACTTGGAGCAATTCAATTTTGGTTGCTAAACGCCGATTTTCTGGTACTTTTTTGAGAACCTGTCTTTTTTGTATCACTTGGAGCAATTTAATTTTGGTTGCTAAACGTCTGGTACTTTTTTGAGTTCTTTATACAACGACAAACAAAAAAGTTTATCGTCATCTTGCTTGGCAATACTATTTTCTTGAATTTCATTCTGAAAACTTTGTCGTGGCTCGATGCTTTTTAGGGTTCCGTAGTTTATGACTTGGAACCCTTATAGATTCGCCACGTCAGGCCATTTTTCGATTTAGGTATCCGTTTATGAGTTCAACTTGAAAACGCATTTTTTTTCTAAAAACAGGGCGCCCCCTCTAGAAGTTTAATAAGTGCAGTTGTGTTTTAAGAATGCACTGTAAGAATTTGTTTTAATTGTTTACTTACGATAATTGTGGATGAAAACTGTGATTTTGTGTTTCTTACAAATAGAAATAGTGGTGAAAGTGTACTTTACATGTAATTTAAATAAACTTAAAAACTTGCTTTTTCACCTCAGTGTTACACATAAGTAATTTGCAACAAAATGCCAGTTTGCGTCAAATGAGTTAAATAGTGCCAATAGTTGATGATAAAAATCCTAAATTTCAATAAAATTCCACCGCTGCAAGAGGCAAATATGTCTAAAATGTAGTGGATTGATAGACACAGAATTAAGAATAATCGCACAGTTACATATGTCTGAATGATTGCAAAACACTCATACAAATAAGATCTGATTCTGAAACCTTGTGTTTCCCATTGTGTCTGAACTAGCACTTAGTTACTTGATATTAGTTTATTAATCACCAATTGTCAACTCACCTGATCTGGAAGTGTTTCTCCTTGATACAGGACAACAACATCATTTTCAACTGGTTTAATGCCTAACTTCTCTTGAATTTTTGCTTGGATTTCTTCAGTTTCTTGCTTTACTTTTAAATAGCAATTTTCTGAAAAATATAATGTAAAAATATTTTGTAAGCCTATTTGGATTATAACATTTTAGCATCATTATAGAATTATATTTGTATTTTACTCATTCTTTCCTTCAGGCAGTGTACTATGTTATCTTAACAAGTGTCATTTTTTAGGGTTCCGCAGCCAAATGGCAAAAAACGGAACCCTTATAGATTCGTCATGTCTGTCTGTCTGTCTGTCCGTCCGTCCGTATGTCACAGCCACTTTTTTCGGAAACCATAAGAGCTATACTTTTGAAACTTGGTAAGTAGATGTAATCTGTGAACCGCATTAAGATTTTCACATGAAAATAGAAAAAAAAAAAAACATTTTGGGGGTCCCCATACTTGGAACTGAAACTCAAAAAATTTTTTTTCATCGAACCCATACATGTGGGGTATCTATGGATAGGTATTCAAAAATGATGTTGAGGTTTCTAGCATCATTTTTTTCTAAACTGAATAGTTTGCGCGAGAGATACTTGCAAAGTGGAAAAATGTGTGTCCCCCCCCCTGTAACTTCTAAAATAAGAGAGTGATAAAACTAAAAAATATATATGTTGTACATTACCATGCAAACTACCAACGAAAATTGGTTTGAACGAGATCTAGTTAGTAGTTTTTTTTTAATACGTCATAAATCGTAAACTGCAATTTACCTTTAATTCAATCAATACACTATTATAAAAACATCGATCCAAGTTACAACGAACTACAAGAACTTTTATATGATGTTACTTGCTGATACGGAACCCTTCTTGGGCGAGTCCGACTCGCACTTGGCCGATTTTTTTATTTTAAATTATAATTATGTCAACCTTCATTTACTCTAAATCTTTTACGACTTAACTACCCTTAGGCAAACTTCTATATGTAATTAGCTTTCACCTCTGACTCCACCCGCATCTGTGTCAGTTACCAGTATCACAGTAAAAATTAGCCTGTGTCCTATTTCAGCTTTAGACTATCTGAGTACAAAATTTATTTAAATTGTAGTGGTTTTTGAGTTTATAGTAAACAGGCAGACAGATGCGGCGGAGGACTTTATTTTATAATATGTAGTGAACATGAATAATATGATCCCACTTTTACTATTTATTTATTATATTACTATTAGAATTGTGAAAGTTTGTGAGGATTTACAGATGTTTGGTTTTCTTTCACATAAAACTTCTGAACAGAATTTGGTTTATAATCTCATTAGATTAACCCATAGGCTACTAATACATTTACCGCGATAACAGAATAATATTAAACAATGCAAAACCTACCACATAGTAGGCCTTTTTCATGATGATGCCCACAAGTCTGGCACACTTTGATATTATTTTTTGGTACAATCATTTTCCATACATATTCAGGGGAACCATATTTCCTCTTCAATCGCCGTTCAATGGTTCGCCGAAATTTAGGTACGGCTAATAATATACCATCACCAATAATGTCTTTAATTGAAAATTTTTTAGGTGATGTTACTTCATTATCGTGAATGTATGCCAAAGCCAACTCTGAAAAATATAATGTTTATCATAAAGTGCTCGAAGAATTTGAAGATGATGATTTATAGTACTAATAAGTTTTTAATAAGTAGTGTTTTTAAGTTAACCTTTTGGTGGCTGTCCAAACAAAATGCGAAACAGATTTCTTTCAACATTTTTTACTAACTGTATCATGTGCGTAAGACGTGAAATCATTGTTAATATCAAATTTAAAGAAACAGTAAATTAAATACACAAATATAATCCAGTGCGTATCGACTATCGTTTGACGTTTAACTTTTAGGTTAGATCACAAAGTTGTCAATTAAAAAAAAAACAATCAATTGTTACCTTGTAGTCCAGTCAATAAAAGCTTAACTTTGCCATTTTGGTTGAACACCTGCAACCAACGCCAAAATTTCCGTAAGTCTTCGTAAATTAATATACTAAAATTGCAGGGTGCTGCAATACCGGCAAAGGGTGCAAATACATTGCAAAAGGGTGCTAAAACAACTTTTTCATCTATATTTCGCGATTGGCTGGAAAAATAAAAAAAGATCCTACTACGAAATTGTAGGAAATTAAATT
Source organism: Phragmatobia fuliginosa (assembly GCA_932526445.1). Lineage (NCBI taxonomy): Eukaryota > Metazoa > Arthropoda > Insecta > Lepidoptera > Erebidae > Phragmatobia > Phragmatobia fuliginosa. The sequence goes on along the minus strand of OW052065.1, from coordinate 9,456,010 downwards.
CCCTACAAAAACTTGGAAACGTATTTTCGCGTATCTCTCATAGTTTTTGCACAAAATGCATATAAAGGTGCAAAATTGTAAAAATATTATTATTAATCTTTTTTTTTTCATTTTGAAGCGATCCTACATGTTTCCTTGGGATATAATTAATCTTTTTGTTTACTTATTTATACCTTTTTTCTTATACCTAATAATCTTGACAAAAAATTCATTTCAATTTTATTAAATGATATTTTTATTTTATATTTTTGTTATTCCATCGGATTCAGCGCAAATTTTCAAATTTGAGAGGATGGTCATCTAATGAACGGGAGGCATGTAATATGCCTGATAAAAATGTTATAGACGATGGTGATACAAGAGGTGAAATGCCTAAACATAGTTTACTAGGATCTGCATAGGTGATGTTTTTTAATCCAGAAGGAAATCTCTCATCATACATCTCATCAGTGATATCTGTTGTAGATGCTAAAAGCGCTGCAGATTTTTTTACATTTGAATGGAGTTCTTTTATATCAAACACTACTTGCTGGTGTGTACACTGCTATGCCACCTAAACAATGAAAAGTCTCCTGCCTACCTTAGGTTCTTATACAAGGTGAGCCAAAAGAAGTCATCCGATGTTGTTTGCCTCTCAATTTTTTTCTACATGAAAAACTTCGATTTTGTTTTTTGAATATGTTTATTTGAACCTTTAGAAGTTTTTTTATTAGTGAAGTCGAGAAGATGATATCGGCCAAATGGGCGCAGCCACAATCGATTGCTATATGGGCTCGTTTTATGGCATTTTTCATTACTTCAGCGAGAACTTCGGGCGACAGATTCTCGCACTCGTGTCGAATGTTGTCCTTGAGGGCTTCCAGGGTCTCGGACTTGTTCACATAAACACGGGACTTCAAAGAACCCCACAAAAAAGTCTGGAACAGTTAAATCGGGCGATCTTGCGGGCCAGTGCAAATCGCCAAAACGAAAGATGAGGCGACCCGGGAACGGCGCCTTCAGAATATTGGTTGTGTCTCGCGCAGTGTGTGCCGTTTCTCCGTCTTGTTGAAACCACATGTCCTCCGGTCCTAATTCATTCAATTGTGGCATAAAAAACTTGGTTATCATGGCCATATAGCGCGCACCGTTCACTGTTGTCGTTTGATCAGCGGCGTCCTCGAAAAAAAAATGGATCGATGACTGTTCCAGCTTTAACAGTCAATTTTCGCGATTATAATTGCTCCTCGTGCTACACTCGTGGATTTTCGGTGCCCCAGAAGCGATAGTTTTGCTTGTTCACGTACCCGCTGAGGTGGAAATGAGCCTCATCGCTCATTATTATTTTGGTCGAAAAATCGTCTACTTCGTCCTCGAGATTGAAAATCGCATGGGCGTAGGCTACATGCGTTTGGTGGTCGACAGGCAGCAGCTGACGCACGGACATGCGCAGGTCTTTGACCAAAATTCGCCTTAGGGACGACCGGCTGATGGCTAATTGCGAGGCACGGCGTCTGGTCGATGTTTCTGGCGACAGCTCGACATCCTCAGCAACAGCTGCAATATTCTTGGCAGAATAGGGGCCGGCCACTCTTGGCAACGTCTCTTGTGGTCCCTGGCCAAACGGCGCAGTGTTTGCGCAGTTAGTGCCGGACGACCGGGGAATCGGCGATGGAATTCGCGCTGCGCCAACACCACAGACAAATTGTTACGCAAAAGAATAAACACGATTATCCCGCGTTCCGCGGGGAGTGTATCGTCCCATGGCTTGTTCACTTGTATTCTACATTTGTCTAGCTTACAAATGTCAAAACAAATTTGACATTGGCCGCCATTTGCAAATATAAGAGCATCTTTCAATAGGGTGATTTCTTTTGGCCCACCTTGTATTACGGTCAGTATTATCAAATACATATTGAAGGAAAGCATCAGTAATTATAGTCTTCTGAGGTTAAATTATTGATGAAGCTTCATGAAGCTAAATATTATGGTATGATGTGCAAACACAAAGTTTACTACGATTCTGTTTTTCGATAAATGTATGTCTCAACAGTTGAAGAAACTAATGAAGGATTTAGGACGAAGAACTGAAATAATACTATAGGCAATAGTATATATTTTTGGGATAACAGAACATTCATCTCACACGGTATTTTCATCATTTAATAATAATTTATATATAAAGCAAGTTAATAGTGGAGGTATTTCTTGATACAACGTTATCAAGGAACTTGTCCGGTTGTAGATAACTTTTTGTTTCGTAACGAGTTTAATTTGTCCTGTTAAATTTCTGCACATACAGTGATAATTGTTTTCTTAGCCATTTCACTGAGGTCCTCACTTTTACCATACCAATCACTACAATCAGTATGCAATCCTGAGAGGGTTGCATACTTTTCACAACAATTGTTGCATCTTACGTTTTCTTCATACAAATAGAACATAAAAATGAAGGATTCATTGTTTCCTTTAAATTGAAAACAGTGAATCAAGTTTATTTTGTAAAAAATCACTTTTGGACAGTTAGACGCACAAAAACGAAATATCCCTGAAACGACAGTTATGAGTATAGTGACAGTAAGTGACAAACAGTTAGTTGAGCAATTTGTGCTGCAGTCTTACTCATTGCACTCAGCGAGATAGAAAAACAAGCGCATGTGTGTGTGTTCTCAATGGTATTATTTTCGTCGAGCGCAAGGTTCTCATTTTTGTCTGAATCTCTATGTCTTTCGCTCTTGTTAGGAAACGTATGGTCTTATTCGAGCACATGGGTCCTATTTTTCGATCCTATCCTATAGATCTTGAATGGGACTATTTACGTCGAGCGCAAGGGTCTCATATTTGTCTTATTCTACCTATTCACTCTTATATTGAAGACTCTTACTATAGAAAATTGGAATCAGTGGGAGCAAAAGAGTAGAATAGTAGTAGAAAGATTAAAATAAAATATACCACGCTCTTTCTCCGCCAGTGATATATTATTATAAACGTCCCCCTGAAATTAAATTTATAATAGCTCAGGTAAATGGAGAGGTAATATATACTGCAAATATACGTTTCAAATGCAATTTTGCTCTGAATCCAATGCTATAAAAAATAAACTAAAATTAAATTATCACTACATAGTATAAGCCAAAGTCGCTTCCACTCTCTGTCTGTCCGTATAAATGCTTCGATCTTTAAAACCACGCAACGGACTTTGACGCCGTTTTCTTTACTAGATAGAATGATTCAAGAGGAAGGTTTATATGTATAATACATGCATAAAAGTAGAGAAACATTGATAAATTTAGAGGTTTTTAATGTGATGTCGTAAATAAACCCATTTTTTTACGCTGACATTGCAAACGCTGGCTGTACCCTACGAGATAGATCAAAATAATGTACTACAGTGTTGTACACTTTAAGAAGTTCTAAAATACTTTCTTTCTTGATTATAAGCAATACAGTATTAATCCTAATCCACTTAAGTACCTTAAATACTTTGTACATCTAATATAGATTAAAATGACCCTTTACAGTATGTAATTTAAATTAATATTTTTGAAGATATTACAGATTTAAAATGCAGGAACAAAGCGATTGTGGCGGTACCGGCCGGGGCCCGTTAGGTGGCACTGCTGTCAATTTATCAGTATAAGTTAATAACTGAGCATAATATTTTAATGATTATTCTGAGGTGGTTCGAAGTTTGCCGGGTCAGCTAGTCATATAATAAAATTTAAATGTTTTTCTTGCCAAGATTATTAGGTACTTGAAAAAAGGAGTAAATAAATAAAAAAAATGCCCGAAACATATCATTTGAATCAAAATGAAACATGTAGTATCACTTCAATATGAAAAAGAAAGATTAATAGTAACATTTTTTTCAATTTGCACCTTTAAATGCATTTTGTGCAAAAAATATGAGAGATACGTGAAAATACGTTTCCAAGTTTTTGTAGGGGATTTAATTTCCTACAATTTTGTAGTAGGATCTTTTTTTATTTTTCCAGCCGATCGCGAGATATAGATATAAATGTTGTTTTTGCACCCTTTTGCAATGTATTTGCACCATTTGCCGGTATTGCAGCACCCTGCAATTTTAGTATATTAATCTACGAAGACTTACGGAAATTTTGGCGTTGGTTGCAGGTGTTCAACCAAAATGGCAAAGTTAAGCTTTTGTTGACTGGACTATTGGTAGGAATTTTTTGCCTCCTCTACTCGGGAATCGGAACGAACTAGCGACACCTATCAGCACACAGAAAAAGACACCCCCCCCACCCCAGCCTGTGAATTTGAGATATTTAATAAAAGAAAAACACCAATCGACGTATCTTAAATAGCACTTTCCAAAATTATTTGTTATTGAAATAGCACCCTCTTAGTTTACGAGTAAAAAATTAATAAAGTTACAACATGCTACACCGTCTATATCACTTGAAATACTTCAAATTTCGTACTTTTTGCAGAGTGAAATAATTGCACCCTACTCGAAACTAATTGCACCATCATTAGAATTTCATAAAAAGCAATAGTTATTGCAACAAACAAATAAAACGTAATCAGTCAAACCCCCCCCACCCCAGCCTGTGAATTTGAGATATGTAATAAAAAAAAATACCAATCGACGTATCTTAAATAGCACTTTTCAAAATTATTTGTTATTAAAATAGCACCCTCTTAGTTTACGAGTAAAAAATTACTAAAGTTACTACATGCTACACCGTCTATATCACTTGAAATACTTCAAATTTCGTACTTTTTGCAGAGTGAAATAATTGCACCCTACTCGAAACTAATTGCACCATCATTAGAATTTCATAAAATCCAATAGTTATTGCAACAATTAAATAAAACGTTATCAGTCAATTGCCGAAGGCGCGTGGTACGTTTGCGCATGCGCAGGCTATACATCTAGAGTCGTACTAGTGCAAAAACTACCGTCATCTACTAGGCAAGTAAGAATTACATTTAAAATGATTTATTATGAAAATTGAAAGCCTATATTTATTCTAAAGAAATTTATTTTGTTCTAATTTAACGAACATTCTAAATTCATTATGTATTTAAGATTTTACACGACTTTTTACTTTATTAATTTACACGACAGTGTAAATAAGCAGACAATTATTTTCAATATTATTCTATAAAAAAAACTTTCACTAAGAGGTAAACATATCAGTACATTTTTTGCTCTTATCTGCGTCTCTGTACAAGATGCAAAGAGACTTTTTAGCTATCTAAACAAATTGTTTTTTTGGAGCATCATCATTCACAGCAGAAAAGAAAGCGCAGATAAGGTTAGGGTCGGGATCATGCTTCGAACCTTCGAAAATAAAAACTCTAGATGTATGGCCTGCGCATGCGCAATCGTCCCACGCCCCTTTGGCAATGGGGATTGTCTAAAAATTGTCAACCTTGTTTTATACCCCTAATTTCGAAAATATAGAGGAATATAAGAAACTAACTTGAATATTTTTGTAATTTTTTCAGTGATTCCTTCAAAATTATTTTTTAATTTTTTTAATCATCGTCCACGATTACTTCATCATTGGCAGAAAAGTGTGTGTCCTTTGCCTTACTTTATGACACAAAAAAAGTAATTGTCAAAAAAAGATTTCACCGGTTGACATCTTCTCTTTTTGATAGATAACCTCTTCATAGTTATTTATTTTCATAGGTTTGAGGTTTCTTACTGCAGTTAGTGCAGTGTTTCATACTTTCATAGTCGTCTAATCTTATCTTGCACGTTGCATTCTCATACTTTAATCTTTTTCATAAATTAAACTACTTATCATTCACTAGACTAAAACTTTTTTAAAAGCGTTATGTAATGATAAGATTTTAAAATATTTGGCATAATTTAGCAGAAATTAGAGGAGCAAAATTCTTAATGTAAGTTTTGCAGTTTATACTGTTTACCTACTAACTTTTATAGAAAATGACTATACAAACAATGATATATCTAAGAATAAGTGTCACGTACATGCTATGTATATTATCTTTGTCTTTTTAAAAGAACAATATGAAATTTCCTAAAAAAATATTCTTACCTACTTGTTTTAGGTCATCACGAGATTCTTATGTAAATACCGCTGCGGGTTACGTTAAAGTGAGTCGAACTGGCAATGAATGTATAGTCATTGCAAAAGTAGTACCTGAACACAGAATAAGCAGCAAATTGTATGCAGTCACGTGTAAAATTGATGAAGACAAGGATACCATTATTGATGCAACCTGTGAAGATTACAATAACAATAAGACAGCATGCCAATTCTCGTGATCAATGGTGTCTCGTCACAATTAAGTTGTGATTCTCACAAGTGACATAAATGTGTATTCGTATTTTCGTACTAACATTTTAAACATCTAATATTCACCAAAATGTGTTTATATTGTAATGAATCAGTATTTACTAGACCTATAAATAATAGATTGAAACAGTAATAGTTCAGAGACTGAGAGTTGATTGATCAAAGTTCTATTATGAGCCTTAATATCATCCATTTAAAATTTGTATTGAACATTATTTTGAAGCAATCCCTTCTATTTCTATTTTGGCTAGAGAACAATTCTGAACCTTCTACGACCACAGTTGAATGTTATTAGAACAAACCTACTCTTGCCAGTGCTAGTACTGAACATGTTTCTAGTAAAGAAATATTTCCTAAGGCCAAAGTTCCAAAATTGGCTCCAAAAAGTAGTACCATCTTAAGCGACTTTAAATAAGAGTGTCGTAGAAGAAATCTTAGCAATGAACTCATTTTTAAGTTTGATGATTTTTATAAATCAAACTAAGAATATATTTGATATTATATTGGCATTCATATGTGACGAAGCTATACATGAATATGCAAATTTTCAAACATATTTGAAGAAAATTATTAATAATAATGTTAATAGAGAAATAAATTTAAAAACTAGACCAAGCCGAGAGTAAATACTGGCATAATATAGGGCAAGGCAGACTAACAGCTTCAAAATTACATGAAACTGCTCATTGCAAAACAGATGGTGCTTTAGAATAACAAATCTTAGGAGGATAAAAGGTGCCTGCGACAAAGGCTATAAAACGTGGGAAGAAATTGGAGGGCAGGGTACTCCAAGCTATCTAAGAGAAACTAAATCTAAAAATAGAAGTCAGGATTTTGTCTCATTAATGGCATTTTAGGAGCATCACCGGATGTAGTTGGTGAAGATTTTGTGGTTGAAATAAAATGCCCAGCCTCTGAAAAAGCTGTCTATACATATATTATGGATTATACTATAGCTGAAAAATTTAAAGCACAAATAATGTGCCAAATGATGGCCTGTAAAAATAATAAGGGATTGTTCTGTGTTGCGGACCCATTATTTGAAACAACAAAAAATATACATGTGATTTGGGTAGATTATGATGAAGGTTATATAACAAATATAGTGAGTAGTGCAATACTCTTTTGGAATACATATATCGCACACCCAGTAATATATCGACACATCTAAGTTTTTCACATTTTACAAAAACTAGGATTTAAGATTTTATATATAAATGTTTGAAATTAATTTATGGGTTCATATAAACTATTTTTTATAGTTACTAAGGGTTTGGTAACTAGTATAGATGTTAATAGTATTGTTAAGGGATGAAAATTTCCACTTCAGGTGTTCAGTATTTACCATATAACGATCATAGAAGTGGAAGTCAAGCATTTGTGTCGGTGTCACTTTGACAACTTCCAAAAAATGTTATTAAGCACCCAGAAACTTGAAAACTCCTGTGTGAAAGTCAAGATATAAAACGACTAGTTGATGAAAAATGAACTTTTCAATCACAATAAAAAAAATATATAAAAATATGAAATAGAAATGTAATAGAAACATTATTTACTCAATTTTTATTTTGTTATTTTATTCATATCATCAAACTAAATCATTTAATAATTTTTAATGGAAATTTTACTTAATCGATCCTATTTTACTTAAAATCTAAGTAACGTAGGATAGATGTAAAATCTAGATTTACATTAAACAAAAAAAAATTTGCCCTTACTGTATTAAATACAGTAGGGTTCTATAATAGTTTACATAATGATAATAAAATTAAAGACTATTATAGAATCCTTCATAATAGCCGGGCACTATGTTAGACTGAAGTAATTGTATATAAGGTCTCCTTTTTTTGCTAAGCCCCGCACAACTGACCAATGAGCCGTTATTTTACGCGGGTACAGGGGGAAACAGCAATAATGGTATAATGACACTAACGACCTCTCTCGAAGAATAGGGAAACTAGCGTTGTGCCTTTTTACCACTTTGTGGACTATGCGCTTTTAAAACCGTATGCCTTAAAAACTCAATTTCGTATTTTTTGCAGATGTGCCAATATATTACTAGATGTGCGATATATTCCCAAAATTAGTGGCAAGAGTATAAGTATTCTACATTACAATCGGATGTACAAGAATATTTTAATAAAAAGAATGTGTACTGCAATAACTGTAAAAAAAGTTGTGCTCTTCTTCAAAAATCAATAGGACGATACTTGGCAATAGATACAGATGATGCCTATGTTCTATCACAAAAATCTAGTCAGATAGATGTAAAATCTAATTTACAAGAAATTCCCACAACAATTACATTAAATGGAAATGTTTTTGTTTTATTAGGGGTAATAGAATATATACCTCCTTATATTCCATCAGGAATAGGCCACTATGTTTGTTATTGCCGTAAATTAAACAATACATGGGAGTTACGAAATGATTTGCATAAAAATAAGACTAGTCTTACTACTAAACAATTATGCAATATAAAAATTAGCATTATATTCTATTGCAGAATGCAATAACACATAAAACAATTGTTATAGGTTAAGACTGATTACAAAGGGGAATGGCAAATAGGCCCACAGTAAAAGTATGTTTAGATAACAGTGGGTAATATCAGTATTTGATTGGTAAAAGAAAAAAAATGAAAAGAACTTGGTGTTTTTAAGTAATTTATTTTTTTCATAAATTCAAAAAATGTAGAAATGATAGGTATTGGTTTATTAACATACAGTAACTGACTATTATATATTAGGAAGGCATATAACATAACCAATACTAACCATGATAAGTATGTAACAGTTGACATGTTATCTTTTACAATAAAACAAATTCGAAAAATGAGGCACTGTTGTTTGCAATTGCAAATATCCTTTTAGGTATAACTTGAATGTTTTGTTGAAGAAAAAAGATATTTTTTCATTTACTACCTGCTCAAGCCAACCTTGTACAAGATTTCGGAATTCTGCTATTTCCTGTGAATGTCTTCGCAGAAACACTTTGTAGTCTCCTTCTTCCATCACCATAAACCAACATCATTTGTGCACTCACAATACTCACATACACTCTTTTCTTCCTTCACCTCATTTCATTTCTATGAAAGTTGGCGCTCTTATAACTTATTCCGCAATTGACACAACGTATATTTTGTCCACTCTCAATTAATGTAGATTGATGTGAAGAACTAGGGCCTGGGATAGTGCTGGGGTCATCTCACTCATCGGTCGTCGTCGGTATTATCAAATCAAGGTTATTTTGCTGGGGTCATCGAGCAAGGAAGAGTCGTTAGAGTCAGTATTCTTAAGCAATTCGTATTTGTTAAAATCTCTTGGAACACACAAACCGCAAAAACACAACAAAAGTCAGCGGAATGTAATGAATGAATGGATCATTGGATGTCAAATGTCAATCACAAATCAGATGTATATGTTGGTGTTGACATTTTACTTTATTATTAAATGCGATACACTTTTACAAGTTTCAACTATTATAATCAAGTAATGGTTTATTTTTTCACAAGTGTGTGATAATGTCAGTAATGACAATGATTCATTATTATATTTATAGATACAATCTCTTCTGAAGTGTTATCGATTATGAATCGAATAAATAATACGAGTGGTATGTGAGTTTAGTTTTTTTTGAACTGGCAAGCTTTGATTATTAATAAACATTACCAAGTTATAGCGATATCTAAATAGAACGAAAAATTAAATTAGAATTTTTAATATTTTTTTAATATATCCAACTTGTTGTGCATTCTAGGCCCTATATTGCCATTCCCCTTTAATTTGAATGTGTAATTAATCCTACTGTTGAAATAAAAATGTCTAGTTCTGCAATTTTAATATGGCTATTGATATTATTTATAAAATATTACATACCTACTATTGTCTGTAAATTAACGGAGTTCTCTAAAACAATTTTTGCACCCTACTCGAAACTAATTGCACTATCATTAGAATTTCATAAAATCCAATAGTTATTGCAACAATTAAATAAAACGTTATCAGTCAATTGCCGAAGGCGCGTGGGACGTTTGCGGATGCGCAGGCCATACATCTAGGGTTTTTATTTTCGAAGGTTCGAAGCAAGTTCCCCACCCCTAACCTTATCTACGCTTTCTTTTCTGCTGTGACTGTTGTTGCTCCAAAAAAACAATTTGTTTAGGTAGCTAAAAAGTCTCCTTGCATCTTGTACAGAGACGCAGATAAGAGTAAAAAATGTACTGCTACGTTTACCTCTTAGGCCCGTATTACACTGTAAAATATTTTATAAAAGTTATTTGACAAAGATCTTTGATAGTTTAATAGGCCATATTTTATAAAATATTTCTTTTATAAAATTTAATTTATCAAAGTTAACAGGTTGGCATTACATTTTAAAAAAGAATTTTGAAGAAGTTAACTACTAAATGGTGCTACCACCTTACAAAAAATAAAACTAAATTGTGCAATAATATGGTAGAATTAGGTAAGCTTAATTCTACCTAATTCTACCATATTATTTCACAATTTAGGATTATTTTATGTAAGGTGGCAACACCATTTAGTGGTTAATTCAAACTTAATTAAATATTTCAAACAACTTACACACAACGTACTCTAGTCTCAAACTAAGCAGAGCTTGTATTGCGGGTACTAAACAACTGATGTAAATACATATACATACTTTTTTTTGTAAATATATATGTACATAATACATGGATATACATATGTATAGGAAATATATATGTACTTAATATAATACATGAATAAAGCATTATAAAAATAATGTTGCTTATTGTGTATTGATTGTTTATAATTTATTATTTGTCTAATGATATTTTATTATTTATTAATTCCGGATCGACAGTTTCAATGACGTTTAATACTCAAGTGTAATAACCGAACTAAACCAATATTTGATCAACAATGACATTTTACGTGTATAATTTACGTAGACTCCATTTCACGAAAGAAGTCCCGCAGACGCAGCGCTGTATTCGCGCGATATAATATTGCCAGAGTTAAATGTGGGGAAATCAGGGGAAATAATTTATCGTTCATTTACTTTCATTTTATTATCTACTACTACTACTATTAAATTGTTTCTATTATAATGTATTTTTAAGGTACCTATTTGATAATCATACTACTAAGGTCTGATTAGTGAAAAATAAATCTTCCTTTAATTTCCAAAATATAAAATGGAGATGTTCGACCAACTTTAGATTAGAAAAATAAAATAATATTAGAAGTTTTATTCAAAGTTTTATTGAATAATATTATGATCGGTCATACTATGATCACTGTCAGAAGAGTAAATTAAAAAACAGTGAGACAAATTCTGATTCTATCACGATATGAATGGATCCATTTCTTCATATGACCATCATTTTTTAAATATTCTTCCTGTAGTTGTTTAAATAGTCTTCCGCTGTAACAATCTCAAAAAACTGTTAGGCGCACAATATCTTTTTTATCTTGGCCCACGTTTTTCTCCGTTATCCGTCTCTTTACAAGGCTCCACATTTTTTCTATCGAATTGAGATCGCAGTGGTAAGGCGGCAATTACTCGCCGCTGTTGCGCCTTCTTTTGTAACTCTCGTTACAGTTTTCTCTGACACACCTGCAATAAAATGAACAAGTATGAATGATTATTTTCGTATTTAATTACATTATTGTTGAATATAACTTTTCAATTTTTTGTTATGTTAATTCCTTTAAAAAAATCCTTAACAAAAATCATGCATTAAAAAAACAATTCAAATCTGTAAGAAATCAATCGGGGAAAAAATGTGTATATATGGCAGCCCAAAAATTCACCTGTCATGGTGGCGCCTCTCTTGCGAACATTGTTTATTGATATTAAAACACCGTGATCCTTGTGTTCCGCTTCACAGATCTCCTTAACCTTTAATATGATTTCTTGACCAGTACTTTTCACAACTTCTGGCATCGTAAATAAACCTTATAACGCACTAATCCAATAATAAACTCACAAAATATGTACCAAAACAAACGCACCATGATAACATTGACAAATGACAACATGGCCGATCTCCCCATTTGTCAAATTTAGTTCCACAATATCCCGCGGGACTTCTTTCATGAAATGGAGTATAGTGTAAACTCTAGCCACACATTTTTTATAAAAGAACCATTCGTCAAATATTTTATCGTATATTTTATAAAATATCTTTATAAAATATTTTACAGTGTAATACGGGCCTTAGTGAAAGTTTTTTTTATAGAATAATATTGAAAATAATTGTTTGCTTACTTATTCTTCATTCATTGGCTTACTTACACTGTCGTGTAAATTAATAAAGTAAAAAGTCGTGTAAAATCTTAAATACATAATGAATTTAGAATGTTCGTTAAATTAGAACAAAATAAATTTCTTTAGAATAAATATAGGCTTTCAATTTTCATAATAAATCATTTTAAATGTAATTCTTACTTGCCTAGTAGATGACGGTAGTTTTTGCACTAGTACGACTCTAGATGTATAGCCTGCGCATGCGCAAACGTACCACGCGCCTTCGGCAATTGACTGATAACGTTTTATTTAATTGTTGCAATAACTATTGGATTTTATGAAATTCTAATGATGGTGCAATTAGTTTCGAGTAGGGTGCAATTATTTCACTCTGCAAAAAGTACGAAATTTGAAGTATTTCAAGTGATATAGACGGTGTAGCATGTAGTAACTTTAGTAATTTTTTACTCGTAAACTAAGAGGGTGCTATTTTAATAACAAATAATTTTGAAAAGTGCTATTTAAGATACGTCGATTGGTATTTTTTTTTATTACATATCTCAAATTCACAGGCTGGGGTGGGGGGGGTGAAAAAGACAGACAAGTAACCTCATGGCAGTACTGGAATAATCTGACAGATGACAGTGTCTGTTTATTTCGAAGAATGTGACAAAGATGGATGGAATGCTGACAAAAAGTTGGGTATTTCTAATAAAAAAAAATACATCTTTTCTGTTTGGGTATTTTCTATGAAATGGAATGATTATTTTAATGGAACCTGTGTTCATCATCATTTTGTTTTTCATCATCAATACCGACTGGCAACACTTTTGTCATGGCGTTTGACAATCAGCTGTCTGAAAGTGGGGAGGAAAAGGCGAATGCTTGTACGCTGTGTATGTATGTTATGTAGTCCATATCGTCAAGCGTTTCGTTGCAGTTGTTGCTATGGCGTGTTTAAGTTCGAGTAGGCTCTGTGCTCGTGTTCAAGATAAGTTATTGTGTCAATTCGGACATAAAGTTCGAAAGCAAACTGTATTTGTGAAACTCAAACCTCCCGGACCATCTCCATTGCGAATATTTGGAAAGACATGTCAGGTCAGATATTTAATTCATGTTTTGCATTTATTTCAATATTATTTACAATAGTTACGAGATTAAAAAAAAAACAAAAACATTTTGTAATCATTTAAAATTTCTGTTATTGATAGTTACAGTAATCAGTGTTATGGTCATCTTTATATAACAGCATGACAGTAAATAACCTCTCTTTGTCAGCTGATCAATCATACAGTCAAATTGATTCTGAAATTCTGAATGAAGTTGCGATTGCAAATTTTTACAGAGAGTTTATTCTTCAGTGTTGTCTTAATGTTATGTAGGGCTTAGTAATTGGAAATGTTAAAAGTGAAATCTCAGGTTGGCGGCCAGTGGGTCGCTTCGTGCGCGCACAGGTTTCTTGGGTTTGTCGAATGATTTTCACCGTAAGCAAAGATATTCGTAACTTTTACTTTCTTCAAACAAAGCAATGTTCTGTTCTTTGCCTAAGCCAATAAGCCGATTTAAGATTATTATCCATCATATTAATTACTATTAGTCATTACCGCCATGAGCCGTCTATTATTGCCCCACTTTTCCGACCTCGATGACTTGTACTAACCCATTTTTTACAATTGGAGTTTGAAATTAACTGTACTAGTAGTGTTGTTCAATTAATAAATACAGTTTTATCCTTGACCGGGATATTCCTTTGATGAAATAAATTGAATAAATATGGAAACTGTAAGTAGGCAGTGCGCATCGTCTTGCTTTCTCGCGCACCGTGCGAGCATGCTATGTCCAATCGCGAATAGTAGTATAGAACTTTCTAAGCAACAATTATTATTCGCATTAATATTTCATTTAGTCTTTCGATCGTAATAAATACTGGGGTATTTCTTTATCTATACCATACCTCCTGATATATCAATTTGCGAAAAAGCGCAATTTTATTCCATATAGATCATTAGATCAGAAATCAGTTTCGTACCAGTCATCGACATATGCGATTTTTATTTTTCGTTTTAACTATGATGACAATCTAAAGTCGCATACACTGGCTCATTGTGAGTGAAAGTTTGTGACGATTCTTTGAATTTTTAATAGCGCGAAAACTGGGTAAGTAACCTGTAGAAGGAGTGCCATAGCCTTTCTTATTTTTATTCTAGTCCATTTGGCGAACATTGACCTCGTTTACGGCGAGACATCATCGTTCATCGCTATTTCTTCAATGTTGCGTGTCTTAAACTTAACATCTAGCGTAGGAAAGTAGACTGCGAACGTTTTTTAAATTCTATGTTAAGTGTATTCTGTGTTGTGTTTGTGGTTAGCCTTGTGTTTGGATTTATTCAAGCAGCTTGATATCTCGGCGCCTGTTGGCATATCGCCTCTGAAAGTGGCGGCCTCTTTAAACTGTAAATTACAATTGAAAGTTAATTAGCAAAAAAATAAGTATTGACTATACTTTTAATGACTTGGCGATGTTTTCTGTTTTTATTTATTTAGTAAAAAGTATTTGTGAGGTTGATGGGTGGACCGACTGACTCGTGCCGCACGTAACGTCCTGCGTAAATGAAGCTCAGTAGAAATGCGGAACACACACCTATTTGTTCAGTCGACATCATTGTATAAGAGTTTGTAGCAATACTCACGATGTAGCATATGTTATTTTCGACTTACAACATTTACTTCAATCCTAAATTACGTGATGACAATACAAAAGGGCATAGAAAGCTGAAGTGTTATATTGGTTCTTATATGCACAATTTTGTAACAGATTTTGTGAATGTTATCGTTAAATATCAACACCAGCTTTGATGGACCAGCATTATTTTTTGCAACTGCTCCTTCAATCTATCTCATTCGCTCATCTTTACATTTTTCTATAATTTACGAACTTGCGTAATATTTGAGAGGTTTGTAACCGTGAGCTATGATTGTGACATGTGAAGACCACGGCCTTGTGCCGATGTTTGTATACATTTCTATCAAACCAGCCGATTCATAATTAAAATTATATTAAACTGGAAATTAATGTCTCATTTATACTCAAGTGAGTAAAACTTACAACTGTTGAAGTGTTTGTTTTAAGTATTTTATATCTAAACATTCGAATTATACTTCACGATATTAGCTGCAGAAGCAGTTACCAGTTATCGTATGTCCTTGTTAATATTGCATGCACAGGCTGGTACAATTGAGCAAGAACGTTTCGGTCGGCTCTTGCAAACAATGAACTCATCAACGTTGTCTTTGGAAGCAATTTTAATTGCCGCCGCTTGCGCACGTGACGTTGATGTTTGATAAAAGAGATGTTTCATTTACCAGTATTTAAGATGCATTAGCATATACATGTATGTGCATATGTATTGTGTAATTTGCCATGTAAAGAACACTAGGTTTGTAGGGTTCTTCTTTTATTCAAACACTGATGTACAAAGACGATCACAATTTATCTCGTATCACAGCTCTATCAAGTTGTCGACCGTCAAATTATGATTTTTTCGTTTGATAATCCGATTTAAAGTTATGCCTTTATGAGTATTAAAATAATATCGAAATAGTAATGTCGAAACTAACGCAGGTAATTTTAATAATATCTATATGACTTAACTTTATAATTTTATTTAACTTTATGCAACTTTTTTTGAAATATGTTTAAATTAAAAAAAAGGAATGAAAAGGAATCCTAATATTATGTAAAATGTCAAAGTATTTTAAATAACTGTTGAAAGTAATTATGATCGCTCGCTTAAGTGCGTAAATATTGTTTTTATTCTTTGTCTAATTCACTATTGCATAAAAATAAATAACTGCTATAAAATACATTATAAGAACTTTTCTGACCAATATATCGTTAATTTCGCCTGAGCGCATGAGTCTCGATCATTACCAAATATCTATTTGATGCCAAAAGCTATTTCGATTGACTTGTTGCGATTCCTATCGTATCTATTCATAGATTTTGAAGATGATTCTTTATCTGAGGAGTTTTGATTACCCTGCTAGCATTTTCATGGATCCCATGATTACCAACCATTTAGTTGAAAATCATAATCTTTATATATATAATTCTTCTGTGAGTGTGTATGTCACTGAACTTCTCTCAAACGACTGGACCGATTTTGATGAAATTTTTTGTGTGTGTTCAAGGGGATCTGGGAATGGTTTAGATTCGCAATTGGACCCGGTAGGTGGCGCTGCGATCAAGTTATGGAATTTTAATGTTGGGCGGTACGAAGTTCGCTGGGTCATCTAGTATGTAATAAAAATAACTTGTGTAGTTATAAAGTGAACATGACTCAAATGATTTTACAAACGTCTATCTATATGATAAGAGCAAGGCCTCTTCTGTAGAGAATGTAGGTACTAATGTAAGGTTAATTTAGGGGCTATTTTTGAGAGCGTGACGAATTAATATTTTGAAATACAGTTATTGTACCTACCTACGAGTAAGCATAACGAAATAGAAGTAATTCACTAGGTCGATTAATTCTTCCTATATAAAAACCCGAGAAAAAAAATACTGAAATATTCTATCAAGTCCTTGTATGTACATACAACCTTTCGATTTTTTCATCTTAAATATTACTTTGAAAACCCTTTCTCGTTTCGTGAGGGTCTTATAAATAATTAATACCTCAATTTTTTTGACTTGTAATATAGGCACATATATGTCACTTGCTTGAACATTGATTTTATTCAAATCAACATATCACCGTCTACTGCTGAACGTCAGAAGATCTCATAAGGAGCGTCAATTTTCCCGCTCATGACCAATCCGCATTCATCCGTTGCAAATAAATATATAATTCTAAATACTAACGCTAACACTTTTTTAATGAATTTTAATGATTTATTGTTACATCACCCGCAAATACAGTCGCAAATTGTGCAGTTTCAGTTCTCATATTTAATTTCGTATATCTATTGTAAGTAGTTGTTTTCTGATTTGCTTATATAAAATCGTTAATAAACAGCTGTATATATAATTTCCTTCTTGGGATATAGAGTAATAATTAATTTTTATTCACTTAGTAACTGATAAATTGCGTTCAATGAAATGTTGAAAAGTTATTTCAAGATTTTAATGCTTTTAATGTGCTTAAAGTTACAGAACAGATAAAGGTACAGAATCTTAAACAAAAGAATTTTAACAATCTGAATGTGATGATGTTTCTTAGGGTGATTGACCCTGAGAATAATCATCACTGTCTGAACATGCCACAAACCCCAAAACTTGAAACAGTCCCCGATTTTATGCTGCGTGCATCCAAGAGTTTCCCGAAATAAACAGTTTAGTAATTTTTGTCGAAACTAGTCTAATATAAAACTAACTTACTTACTTAATTTATGTGAAAAAAAATTTTTGCTACCATTTTCGTAATTTTTACGTTTTTCTAAAAATCTTTTCCAAAAATTTTCCTTAACTAAAATATTTAAAAAAATATAACCGAATTGATTCTTCTCGGTTCTCGCGGTTTACGCTTAGCAACACATTTGGAAAGTTTATTTTATATATATATCTATAAAAAATATAGATGTAATAATATAACCAGCTGACCCGACAATTTGCGTACCGTCTTCTTGTCCGTTTATATGAAAATATTTCTTAATTTACATTCAATCGCGATTAACAAAATTTAAAACTTAAGGTTTTCTTTTCATTTTCTTCTACACAAATCTGACAGTAAATTCATAAGAAAGAATTATCCAATCTGGTGTAGTCAATTGGAAGTTATGCGCGTTTCGGTTATTCATTTTTATTTTTATATATACATATATAAACGAGAGAAAGTAGCATTGCAATGCTAACTACTTTTAACGAATACTTAGTGTGTATCATGCCCCGACTTATAAGTAAACCTCCATTTGCGATGCGTCAACCAAAAGTAATAAAATCAATCATTGAAAATAGTAAGAAATCAAGTTTTACTATTTTCAGTTAATGAATCAATTAACCTATTGCTGAATGTTAGCATAAAGCATCTCCTAACATACGATTTGGCTAATATAACTTTAGTGAGATTGTGCATTCTTTCATTTTTTATGTATTTAAAAGTTAAATATTGAAATTGAAGAAGGATATATATTTAAGGATGGCGTACTAGTCGAGTCATAGTTCGAGTCGAGCGTATCTACACAAAAGATGATTGTTTATTTCAATGAATTGAAACAGACATTACTATAAAAATATTCTATATTAAAGTTCTTATATTAAAGTTCTAAGATTTGTATAAGTCTTACTTTTAATAACCGGATTTCAAGGATATTTAAGTTTTTAGCAAAACCCTTCACGACCTGCGAATGCAAGGTCTGATTTATTAACTATGTATAATCACAAGATATAAAATAACTCTACAATATACTTCACTCATAGAATAGTATTTTTGTTGTACTTAATGTTATGCCCTTTATTTACATCACTAAAAACTTCACTGCGACTAGCAAAAGCGTATAGCAAAATCTTTTTTTTTACAAGATCGTGTCTAACGATAACATAGCTTTAATTTTTCAAGCCCACATAGCCTGTGGTTCCCAGTGCAGATGTCGATGGCAATCTCTGTGAAACTAGCTGTAATGACCGAAAGTCATCATTCCACCATTACTAGTTGCATTCAACTCAAGACTGTAAATAATCCTGTTGAGACTTTCTCAGCTTAAAAGTAAATCTATACTAATAATTAAACACATTATTTCTGAATGTCATAGGCTAACTAAAAACATCGAATAGAGATGTGCCCGACTCGTCTCGCAGCCTATTATTTTTTTAGTGGGCAGAGTCAAATCGCTTTTGCATAGCTAGTAAATAGAATTTTCTTTACTCTTTTTTTTCTTCGAGTTCTTCTTTCATCGTGAGCATTATTAAAGGCACTTGTATGCAAACATATGCACATTTTCATTATAGTGTCTTTATCTTATTTTTAAAGAATGGCATATTCTTTAAAAATATACTATAGTGCTTATTTCTTAGATGTTTTTATGTTCCACATGAATTTTGAGTAAAAATTATTGAAAGAAAAATATAGGTAATAAAAGGATCACTTTAGAGACCAAAACTTTGGTTTGATTCTGTTGTAAACATCATACACATTTTTAGTTTAGGTTAGTTACGTAAACTAAAAATTTTTTTTTTTTTAATAATATACTCTTCATTGGTATTGGTACTGTTCCTGTCAAAACGTGTAGACAAGTGTAGCGATAACGTCAAACTTGACGTATCTAAAATTAGACGTCATGAAAATACATGCCGACTAAACCAAACTAACCTTTTTTAATGTAGAAGTTCTTTCATTTCTGTGGATTTATCAATCAAAATCACAATTATGTAAATTATCATATCTTATGTGGTATACCTATAGCGAACGATGTTTTGTTAATAAGGTGCAATCTCCGATAGACGTTTGTTAAAGGTTTTTACTTGATAAATTAGCGTGTGTCTCCAAAGAACTTTTAGTTGGTTCTGAACTATAAATTTACGTCCAATTTGGTGATGTTGAGAAGAGAATCACTACCATTGCCTCATCCGATTTGGGTAATTTTGATTTTAAGATAGTTTTAGTAAAATAGTTTAATTTATTTAATCTTTTTTTATTTAGACACTTTTATTACACAGTATTATGTTAGACTATATTACTAGGTCAAAGCTTGTGATACGTAAATATTTCAAACAAGTCAAGTGCAACATTTTAAGGTTGGGTCTGCTAAATAGTAAAATAGTTCAGAGAAGGTTTAAACGTTGAGAGAAAAAATAATAATATAAAAAGTAAGTGACAGAAAACGCTAAAAAATACCGTTTAATTTTCCAATGCAAGCTGTTCCTATTTGTGAAATTTGATGCCTTTTGTCAAATATTTATAACGCGTTCAGAAATTTGTGTTTCGTAGCTGTAGTATGAGATTCTCTGGTCTATTTTATTGAAATAATGAAAGTGTCAGTTGGTCGCCGAAAAAAGCATGACGATTGCATTTAATTTAATTAATTTAATGTTGACAAAAATATTTAATTAAGTTTTGAACACATTTACCTGTGTAATATTAAGTTACCGGGCCATATATGTAGTTTTTAATATTGGAATCCTTGGAATTGCGTTACATCTAAGAGAGTTACATATCAGAGGTTCCATTAGATTACCAATTCAATAAGACCACCAAAGTACTGTTTTCTTTATTGTAAACAAACCATGTGTTTTATTGTTAATTGGTTATTAAAATTACTTAATAAATAACCTTTACTAACTTTATGTTGCTAAATTTTATAGACAATCTATTACCTAGTTGGGTAATATTACGATAATACAATGCTGTAACAAATTGGACAAATGAGTGTGTGTAAAATTTATTCCAAAAATGTTCTCACGTTTAAATTTGTGTCAGATATTTTCTTCAGTTTAACTTGTAGTACGTACGTACGTTAGAATGTTTCTAATAGAAATATTTATCCGTGACTTTTTCAAACAATTTGCAGTTTTGTCATTGGACAAATGATATTTATTTTTGCAAGTAAATTTTTTACAGATATATTTTTACTCGTCGGGAATTGGATATAAATTTGGGTCGTATTTTGTGTAACAATGAATTACTTAGAACATATTTTTATAAATATGTTCTATGTGACTACTTTAAGTGCAGTGAAAATCTCGTTTAGTTATCTAAATGAGATTTTCACTGCACTTAAAGTAGTCACATAAGTAGTCAAATATGTCTAGAGAATGCACCAGCTATTTCATAAAAAAGTTTTAATTATGATAATTAAAAAAATAACGTCGACTACTTCCATACTTATAAGGGCTCGCCTTAGAAGCGGAGAAGTCAATATAAAAAGGCGTTGAGAACTGTTGGGAACGGTTTAATGAGTAACACATAAAATATAACCTTCCAGTCCTATAAAAAAGAGAAAAAGGCATCAGATTTATTATTATACATGCATTTTTTCGTCTAAACAACTTACAACGAGGCCGTCCTTGAATCACGTACTGGTGGTGGGGCGTGGCACGTCTTCGACCGACTTGCCTCTCGCTACAGCCCGTTGAACCGTAATTACATCTATGATCATTAGCTGTGGTGCAGCGAGTGACCTCGGTGGGCTAGCTGCACTCATTGCTGACAACAAATCTAATGTCCCGCATGCATGTACACGAGGTCGCTCCAAATGAGTGTCCAATAAAGTAATAACTACACGTAATTTGAATGAGGTCACTCGAATTATGTTTTCATACAATAGTTCCATAGAGCTTTTGATAGTATATATTTAGATAGAGTATTGACTTCGTTAGCCATGACTGAAGTCATGGGCGAGTAACTATTTTGTTAGAAGTAATAAAATGATCATCAAACGTACTAGTAAAACATAAGCGTATATCGTATTGAATATGTCTAGGAACCAGTTTCTTTTTATTTTAACACTGGGAATACTTTACGCACCCTACTCTCCATAAGGAAGACGAAAAGCGTGTGTGGCCTCCTGAAAATTCAGTCTTCCCACTAACTATAGTGGCGGCCTATCTCGGCAGCCAGTAGCAACTCCAGAAACGGCTTCTGATGTCCTCTCTGCCGTACTCCCATTTCAGAGTGATCAAGAATCATCCTCGGGGCAGGACGATGTCGGGCCTCTCACCCTTGTACAAAGTAGAAGACAGAACACCGACCCGCTTTAGACGAAATCCCCTCGGCCGCACCCGTGTGTCTCCTAAGGTAGATTTGCAGCGATCACATTTCCCCAAGATGTGACCACAACGACCCTTTTTTTTTTTTTTTTTTTTACGTGTGGAAATCCCCGCGGACCGTCACCCCGTCGGGGGTTACGGCGGGGTGGTGTGTCGGACTCGAACCGACTAAAACCACACGGTGTGACCCTCTCTGCGCCTGTGTATTGGAAGGAGTCCAGGGATTTCCTTCTGGACTCCAGACCACAACGACCCTAAGGCAACGATTGTGAAACGAGCGGCTTCTACCGCGTTCCCTTCATAGTCCTCCAGCGTGTGTTGGGCGGGGTCCCTGGTCGGACCCGCAGTGGTGGCATTGTGCAGTAGCCTCACAAAGTACAAGTACATAATACATTATTTTTAACACACTTCTTTTTTTAGTATTTCACATACAACTCTCCTAATAATTAAAAAACAATTTAACGAACTAAAAATTCAGTTGAGAATGAGATCAAGAATCAGAGAATGACAACTTTAAGTTAAAGTATTAGAATTCAATAATAAACATTGCGACTCAACTACTAGGCACTCAAAACAAGACGCACCTCTAAAATATTGCGGTCATGTCATGCAATGTCGTCGCATGCACAAGAGTAATTTCGCTACGAGTAGTCATAGAAAATGATATTGACCCTTTTTGACCCAAGCGAAGGTAACGTATTAATCGTAGGCGATTGTTTAATTAAGTTTTGTGTCAGTTAGCCTGGGATTGTAAATGCATTTATACTTCCTAATAATATCAAAATTTTATAAAACGAAACTACCTACTTATATATTTGAATTAAACATTAGACATTTCGGATGTCAACATGTCATGGTCTGCACCTATGTTAAGTTTTGTTGCGTAGTGATGCAGTTTCTATCTAGGTTCTTTGTAATGTGTTATAAAGTTTGTCACAAAACTTCTACAGACAGAAAATATGATAAATTACCTGCGTGTA
Organism: Phragmatobia fuliginosa; assembly: GCA_932526445.1. Classification (NCBI taxonomy): domain Eukaryota; kingdom Metazoa; phylum Arthropoda; class Insecta; order Lepidoptera; family Erebidae; genus Phragmatobia; species Phragmatobia fuliginosa. Next base: position 9,432,812 of record OW052065.1, on the reverse strand, counting down.
GCGGTCGACTGCGCTTGCGCAGGTGACGCGTTGATGTCTTTTACTTGAGCCTGAATGTGTTGCAATCAATCTATGTACCTATTTAAAACTTTTACAGTAAATATATGTAATCTTATTTTGAATTATGTATTCATAAGTCATGTATAACTTTGAAACTAAAGTTTAAGGATGAAACGTCTCCAGTACTGAAAGAATATTTTCCATTTGAAGCACTGTGAGTGTAACAAAATGATCATCAGTATGCTAAAAAAAAGAAATTTTTATTCACACCGCTTTTGTGTTAAATAATAAGATTAATTTTGTAATTGTTTAAAATTATATTCATATTGTTTTAAAAACATAGTTTCTTTTAAAAATTCTTGCTACTTGCTTCTTATTAAGTTACGCAATTTTTATACATAATACAGTTAAATATACACATGTACGTTTAAATTGCTACTGACTTCTATTTTAAGCGCAGTATCGATCGGTAGGCAAGAGTGTTTGGAACGCTCACTTTCTATCGTGTTTTAATTATTATGTGCTACCAGTGCGAACACATGCAATTTTACGTGCGCTAATGTTGCTCATCATTTACATTGAACACGGATATGTTTTTTTGTTTATGCCATTAGTACCTAATTAAATGTATGTATTAATTAATCGTGTACTATAAGAAACAGTCAATACAAACAATTTATATTATAGTCTTAATTCAAAATTTGTTGACAAAAAATTAAAGCTATGCAAAACTGCAATTTTATGTGAAAAATTCTATATTTTTCTTTTGTACAAAGTATGTAATTAACAGTTCTGCCCGAAAATTATTGTTTGTAGACAGTAAAATTATGTCATCAGTACGCAGTTGCTTCTGCCGGCTGAGAGTCTGACGTTAACGTAACGTAGATCACGTAAATACTCATTATGCATCTTAATTTTATTATCTTACTAGCCGAGTCTCGGGGCGTTACTCGCAGTTATTGCTATGAATCGCGTGTAACGCCGCAGAATGAAGCTAGTTTGAAAAACTACCCTTAGTTACTTCTTATGTCATTAGCTTTCTGACAGTGAAAGTCCAGTAAAAATCGGTCCAGTACTTCAAGAGATTACCCGGAACAAACAGAAAATTTTAAAAACTTCATTTTTAATAGGTACCATACCTATAATATACGTTTATTTTCAAATGCAGTTAGTAAAAAACTGTTTATTTTTTTATCACAAATACACACTAAGATTTGAGTAAACATAAGGTTACTTAGGACTATGCAAAATGGTGAGACTAAGCCAGTGATTTTGTAATTAATCTTAATTTACACTGTGTTTGACTATTTGTTTCTTACGTTTGCAAGCATTAATTACTTGGTTGATCACTTGAAATTTTTTACACAAATTGCAGTAGGACAGAAACAGAAATAGATGTCAATGATATGCATAAATTTAGCAGCGAGTTTGAGCTTTTTAGATCTTAACCTTCATTTATCAAAAAAACATATGATTCAACATTTTTTAAGCCCAATCCCAGTTATTAGTTTAGTTTTTTTTTTTGCTTTAGTCACATTTGTATTTTCAACCCAAAAGGATGTTTGTTATGTTTTGGTACTTTTCCTAAGCATTTTACTTCTGTTTTTTATACTATTCGTATCGTTGTTTATGTCTTGCATCTAGATGCGAGTACCTGTAAATGGCTTTGTTGTTAGCTATGTTTAATGTTTATCTTATATTATTTAAGCTGTAGGTATTCTGAACAAAATAAAATAAATAGGTGAGTTACTTCACGATTAGCAAAAAAATATTACTTTCCTCCTAACGCAATACTGTTTTAAAAATAAGAAAAACAACTAATTCACGTACAAAAGTAGCAAGTATTGGTAATGAACACTAAGAGGTTAACCATTACAACACTTCATTTATCAAGAGCTTCTAAAAGTGATTATAAGAAGGCATCACTTAATAATAATATATAAATTAACAAAATAAAAATCGTCAGACTATTGTTACTTTACTCTTTCAAAACAAATGCCGAAATCTTATTTAGTTTTCTATTAGCCACTTACGATTTTTACTATCGATCGCCTAGATCCATCATCAGATCAATTCACCAGATTCAAATTCAAGTTATTGTCAGTTAAACCTTATGTACAAATTACCTAGATTGTTGTTGTTGTTGATTGATATTAAGTTCCAACATTAAATTTGATTGCATAGTAACAAATAGAATAGAGTTTTAATAAATTGCACGCATCGATGACGAAGTGACACTGCATCCACAGATAAACTGCGTACTCGAAAACCAACTTGACTTTTTGTCAAATTTACCTGCTTTAATGAATTAAATTGAAAATAATAAAATTATCATAATTAAACAATAGTGATTAATGAAAATTACTATCCTCAGTCTTTATGTTACAATGATAAGCAAGGCAACATTATATCGGTATATTTAATGTTGCCTATAGGTCACATGAACATTAACTTAAGTTTTCGCAGAATATTGATGAGCAATTATTGAGGACTAAAGGTTAAATATAGTTATCGTGTGTTCCGGGTTGTATATAAAATGGGATAGGGTAAGGACCTTATTATGACTTGCCAAGGTTTTGAAATTTCTTTATATCGTTAATGAGACGGAAGAGACGCACAAATTGAGGAAATAAAATCCAAAAGGTCTTCAATAACAAAAGAAATTAAAAGATTTCATCTCTCTCTATAGGTTGTTCAAAATTGAAAAATTTCTGTAGTTTGTTAATTAACTTTGTTAGTTGACCATATTATTCTTAAATTTTTCATCAATTGAGTTTTCTTCACGTGTTCACGACTATTGAAGGAAGTTGCCTTATTTTCAATTTATGAACGACATTGACTTAATTTCGTGCGCCATTATATCTTGTTCTGTTCTAAAAATTTTACTGTCAACTAACATTTCATATGCTTCTCTTAAAGGTATCCTCTTAAGGTCAAACACTAAAGAGGATACCCATTAAGGGCAACATTTATTATATGTACTTACAGTTTTGTTTATTCATTTAACACTGAATATTTATACATATTTTTATGCGGTAAAAACCTATGACCTTTAGCAACTATGGGAATAATAATACTGGGAAAATAATGTACGTTACCTTCTTAATAAATTGCAACATTTATGCCTATCTGACATTCATCAGGATGATTCATATAGATTCACCATCCCGTCCGAGTGTACTTATAATCGTGATTTCTTGTTTTTGTAAGCTTTGCATCTTCTTCCGCGATGTCCATTTTATATTTATCAACCTTATATGATGAAATATTGGGAAGGACTTTTTTGCAGTTTCATACAACAGCTTTGAAACTGACCATTGTTAAAAATATGTAGGTACTTTTATTAAAGTAAAGTAAAGAGAAATGTCTGTAATATTTGCTCACTCGGAAGAAATTTTATAATAATATACATTGGTTAATAAATTTAAATTCAAGTTAGTATCTAATAGCTATATACATATGTGGAGGGAAGTGAGTCGTCCATTTGACACATAGGGAGGCTTCTCCGATCAGGCTAAGTGACCATACCTGAAGGACCACGGCCCAACGGTTGATGTGAGGGTGTTGTATATATGCTAATCGACGCGAGAATTTCTATTTCGGAATTCAGAATTAGTAATTACTTCGTATAGTTCGTTCCTTAGTGGTTCAGTGTTTCTTCGGTAGATGGCGCTATTGTATGTTATTGCTTGCACTGTGTGTGAAAGTCATTACACATTAATATGTCTAATATATAACAAAGTTTTGACCACCCCCCATTCATTTATTTTCGGATTTTGTATTGTAACTTCTTCATACTAAAGTTAGGTAAGAACAGAGGTATTTTACAATTGTGGCCTTTGCTAGTCAATATACCTAACACACTCCAATAAACGTTACACCTTCAAATGTGAAACTATTTCCACTTTGCCTATATTATCCTGATCGGAAACTAATATAACTTATTTACGCTGAAATGAAAAGTATTTGTTGATTTTGTTCCTAATTCGCATCGTCATAATGTTCTTCAGCCGAGTAATCTGAACTACTAGACATATAATAAAAACAATATTCATAACTTTCTTCTCGAAACAGCTTTCCGCTAACAGGTGCTTCAAGTCTTCATAGTTGCCATCCAATTACAAATTGCAGAGTAATTTTATGAAATGTAGAAATATCTACTGATATCGTGGTAATCCAATGATTATACGATCCGACCCAGTTGTAAAATTTAATCATTTTAGTGTCACTGATATATCGTTGTAATCAGTAACGTTATCACCCAGGTATGTGATAATAGTCAATTACATCAATACATACAACTCTCATTTATGTTCGGTAAATTAATATTGATTGTTGAATGGTTATACATTATATCAATTTACAAACTCAACTTAGCCTTAGTTGTAATTATACTGTCCCACTTATAATATGAAGGGGATAGCTTGAGAGGATGTATTTTCACACAAAAACGACTAAATTACGATTTTATATTTTACGATAAATTACGATTAAATAACACATAGGCTACTGTTTACTACCATAATAGACATACCCGCGGCTGGTATGTCTATTAAGGTAGTAAACTAGTTTTAAAATAAAAAAATCACCTCCATACCTACTATGTTAGAAATTCACCATTCTCGTAGGGTTTTTGAAAGTTTCTTAGATATTTTAGACTTTTCTATTTGTAATACAGGGTGGACCAAAAGTTCGTTTACATTTCAAATGATGATTTAAAAAAAGTTGTTATGTGAGATAAAAACTGTTTATTTATTATTAAAGTACACAGATGGGGTTTTGTTTTAGGGTTCCGAAGTTTATGACTCGGAACCCTTATGGATTCGTCATGTCCGTTTGTCCGTCCGTCCGTCCTTGACTTACCGTCCAAACGGTAAGTGCTAGAAAGATGAAACTTTATGAATATGTGTTGTAATTACGTCGACAAAGTGCTACAATAAAATTATGAAAAATATTTTTATTTGGGGTACCTCCCCTACACGTAAAGTGGGGATGATATTTTTTTCTCGCGGCTACCCCATCACGTGGGGTATCAATTGATAGGTCTTTTAAAAACAATAAAGGGTTATAAGACGATTTTTTAATTTAGGTATCCGTTTGCGAGAATTTCCACTTCACAGAGCACTTTTTTGTAAAAAAAGGGCGTCCCCCCCCCTCTAAAAGCTAAAATGCGTGCTCAAAAATCTGGGAAAATTAGTGATGGTGGTTCTTATAATGAACTTTAAAGGAAAATTAAAACAGATTATATGACTGTTAGTTCAGGAGTTATAGAGGCTTAACTTGTAAAATGCGCTTACTTGGAAAACGTCAAACAATATTAACGAATTAATACTTATTAATGCGTCAAGGTCAAGTCAAAGATTACATAATATGGATGATGTAATTTAAAAAAGCGGCCAAGTACGTGTCAAGCCACATACAGGAAAGGGTTCCTCAGTCACCCATAATGGTAAGATTTGAAATCGTATCCAATAGATAATGGTTATGTTTACTTATTAATGCGTTAATTTTGTATCACGTTTTCCAAGGAAGCGCATTTTACAAGTTAAGCCTCTATAACTCCTGGGCTAACAAAGTGATCTAATCGGTTATAGTATTCCTGTTCAAAAAATCTGAAAAAAATCCTGATGCTGTTCCATATAATGAACTTGACAGAACGCACGTTGTTAGTCACTAAACCATGGTACTGAATTCCCATTGGCCGCTTTTGCGCTTCGTAGTCCCTCCGCCCCAACCCGCGTCGCTGTTCGTCGCAGCTACCGATTCAAATTTAAACCAACTTTTGGTCCACCCTGTATTTGGTATACCATGCTTTGCCACAAAGTATTCGGCTTGACCGGTGTGATATCACGGTCTAAAAAAAAGTTGAGTAGGGTTTACTGGAGGCTCAACAAAACCATATAACTTTTGAGTTGTAGGTGTTCGTAAGTGGTAGAAATCCCTTACCATTCGGTGACCTCCTCTTCTTAGACTAACCATAAAACAAATTCTATTAAAGGTAAACTAAATCACCAGTTTAGTCTTAAACCATTACATAAGAAAATTATTTTCCCCAGCCCTAGAATGTTAACAACAGTTATATTAACGACGCTGTAAATAATGTATATGGCTCCAAATATGTATAAATGTTAAAATTAAAAGCTGTGCGAGATCACATGCAAAATTCTTTGGCAAAAATACCAGTTCGTATATGTAGTATGCCAAAAAGAGATGAAACAGAATACACGTCGTCATCACTTTGGTGCATACCATATTATACCAATCTAAACTGAACACAATATTACTGAAGATTTTTTTTTACATATTCATCTATCTAATTTATTATCTTTAAACGAGTAATTCTTCTAATATATATTTATCTAATATATAAAATTCTCGTGTCACAGTTTTCGTTGCCATACTCCTCCGAAACGGCTTGACCGATCTTTATGAAACTTTATATGCATATTCAGTAGGTCTGAGAATCGGCCAACATCTATTTTTGGTACCTCTAAAACGCGAGCGGAGCCGCGGGCATCAGCTAGTTTATTTATATAAATGTATATATTATATAGTTATGATCACGAAAACGGCTCTAATGGTATCACTAAAATTTGATATTTAGGCGTTTTCGGGGTGAAAATTGGATCTAGATTAGTGTTATGTTATGAAAACGCGATATGATGAAGCGCTCATAGCCGAGTGGCCTTAGGTGATTGGAAACAATCACCAAGGGTAAGCAACAACGGCGCGGTCGGACCTAGATGGGTGACCGTTTGTGGCATTATATGTAATGAGCGTTTCCGTGATTCGGAGGTCACGTTAAGCAGTCGGTCCCGGTTGTTATCGTAAGATAGCAGTCGTGAAGCTTAGTTGGAGGCCTTCGGGCGGCTTAAAAACATCCAACAGCAAGATTACGTAGCCACAACGTGTCTTGCCAGTCCCCAACCCGCACTCGGCCAGCGTGGGGACGTATGGCCTTAGCCCTCTCTTGAGAGGAGACCCGAGCCCAGCAGTGGGACGTTATGGGTTGTTGTTGTTGTATGAAAACGCGAGTTTCCTTGTTTTCGTGTTTTTTATTAACCTTATCATTGCTTACGACATCTGTACATCAATAATCTATACTACTCTTTCAGCAACACTTCAGCTACCTGAAAGAATAGATGGCTTTGTTAAATAATAAATATGAAAACCGAGCAAAGCTCGCTCACCTAGGTATTATGCATTTATCAGTGATCTGACAAGAAATGTTTATTTTCTAGTTGATAGAATATAGTCTATTAATATTCGCCAGTCTCTCAAAATCTCAACTTGCGTGAAATCGAATGGAAGTAATTGTTATGCTACGCATCAGACGTCACATCGAATTAACGATGTTGTCGAAATGGCTACGTTTATGTGTATAATTTTTAATTCCATGTTACGTACCTAATACGTTATATAAGTAGTTTTAAAAGCAAACAATGGTAGGAAATAAGTACTAAGGATTCATTATTATACCCGCACTCGGCCAGCGTGGGGACTTATGGCCTTAACCCTCTTCTGAGAGCAGACCTAAGCCCAGTTCATTATGGGTTTTTAATGATTCATTATAAATTGCCATCAGCTATGTCAATGATAATTTTCATTTGGACGGATGCATGTCTACAAATACTTAAATACATCCCGCTACTAACTTCCTTCTTAGTAACTTACACAAATAAATCAAATTTAAGTATTTGTTTGTAATTTCAAATTTACTATACATTTACGGTTCTTACAACAGAAAAACAATATTTAAACATTGTCTGTTTATATCGCCTAATCTTTGGAACGGATAGACCAATTTTCATGTTTCATTGTCCTCTATGAAGGCATAGCTGAAGACATTCGACAAAAGCAAAATATCTAATGCGGGTCATAAAATCACACAACATTGCCTTGTCCGTCCCCAACCCGCACTCGGCCAGCGTGAGGATGTATGGCCCCTTGCCCGAGAAAAGACCCTAGCTCAACAGTGGCAAGTTATGGGTTGTTGATGACGTCATAAAATTATTAACTTTAAAAAACCTATATATACCATGATATATATAGGATAGTTAACGTCACGCTTATGCCGACATTACTCGTATGTTCGAGACGCAGACAAAGTAGCGTGGGTCAGGTAGTTATATATTTTTGTTAAAAGTGATTATGAAAATATGTACATTATACATGACACTATAAAATAAATATATAAATATTTCGGATAACTTACACACAACGTCATCTAGTTTCAAACTAAGCAGAGCTTGTATTATGGGTACTAAACAACTGATATAAATACATAAACATTTTTTTTGTAAATACATACATAATAAATATTTGTGGATCACACAAATATTTAGTCCGACCCGGGAATCGAACCATATACCCTATTGAACTATACTAAATTGTTATTTATTTGGTCTAAAGCAATTTAAGACTTGAGCATTTGTTGAAAGTTTTAAACTATATTCACTTAGAATGTTAGATTAGAAGTTTGCAACATTGTTAGAGCTTATTCATCACGACTTCCACGGGCGAGCTATTACTGGACCTATAATTGCGAGATTCAAAAGGATCGTCAATACACGTTGAGTATTACTTTAACTGGATTCCAGTAAGGTATACATAGTTTTCACAATGCTAAACTAAGGTGTTGAATCTTTGATTTTCATTAAACACGGGTGAAGCTCAATAGTTATAAGCCACACATCTTATAGTTCAATACATTTGTAATTAATTAACAGAGTGCCAGTACATGTTAAGCCATCTTTTCTCTAGTCTAATAATACCTGCCCCCAAGCTAAGTTGCAAACGTTTTTCATTTTTAACTTACTTCAAAAAAAAGGAGGAGGTTCTCAATCCGTCAGAATCTTTTTTTTTTTATGTATGTTCAGCGATAATTTCGTCCTTTTTGAACCGATTTCAAAAATTATTTTTGCATTGGAATGGGCGTAGCTTACAGGTGGTCTCATCGTCACCATATCGAGATCGGATGATGGGATCCCAAGAAAATCGAGGGAACTCCTCAAATATCATAGGCACAATTGTCGCGATTTAGGTACTCGGAATAGTTTTTCATTGAAGTCGGTTCCTTTTTGTTAAAATTATCTATTCTATTCTCTATTCTATTTCTCTATTCCCTTGTTTCATTAGCTAATATTTTGTTTCTATCACGTGACTGAGTTACATAGTCAATGAAAAAAGAGATTAGAGATATAGAATAGAAAACGAAATACGATTGCAACTTGGCTAAGGCGCAGCTGATATGTCGAAAGATAGATTCCCAACCACGATAAATGTTGTGTGATAAGTACAATAATTCGTTCTATATCTAAATGTAGTTTTTCTATAATCATCATTATCTCAGGCAAAAGACGTCCACTGTTTGACATAGGCATCGCTCGCATCCAAAGGGTTTCTGCGACCTTCAGTGGGTCATTGGACCACCTTGTGTATCTAATATATAAAATTCTCGTGTCACAGTTTTCGTTGCCATACTCCTCCGAAACGGCTTGACCGATCTTTATGAAACTTCATATGCATATTCAGTAGGTCTGAGAATCGGCCAACATCTATTTTTGGTACCTCTAAAACGCGAGCGGAGCCGCGGGCATCAACTAGTTTACAATAAAAATGTTCAGGCTACACTTATCACTTATAAGTGGAACTAAAAGTATAGTCGACAAAGCGTTTGATCTACTTCTTCAGGAATAAAGCTGTGAATGTAGTCTAGACGATAAATTATCTCAAATTCTTGACTGGGAAAATTGAGATGTTCCATTCAATATTGGTATTAGTTTCGATAGTGTTTCTTTCCTTTTGTAAGTTATGTTTTATACTTTACCGCCGAACGTTGATAATGTTAATCTACAAGTGCTCGTTTGTATAGGTGGGCACGAGTCGACAATATCGGAAGAACATTTTGAATGATAACGAATATTAAAAAGCTTTTATCTTATCGATCTGTACTTCTGAAATTGATAATTAATAGATCTTGTGTCTTTTAGCATATATTTTATTTCGTATAAATGATACTGACTCGAGTTGAAAAAGTATTTTTGTCTAAAAAAATAAGTAAAAGAGACGGATCTTCAATTTATTTCTTCTTATATTTACGCTCTGTTACTCTTTATTTATTCACACTCGTACGAGTAAATGCACTACAAATAATAAATAAATGAAAGTGGCATTAAAGGCTCATAGATCATATAGATAGATGGTAAGCCATGATGAATAAATGCTGACTCTAATGTGGAATCGTCACATGAATATTAATTATTAGGTACTTAGTAGTTATGTCATTGAGTATATGTCAAGATTTATGTGTTCAGCTAATTGTTTTCTCTTAATTTATAACCACAAATGCGTCCATCTATGGTTTCGTGTTTGCAAACATACGTGTGTCGAAGAACGTGTCGCTGTTTTGCAACCTGCGGCCGTTCGAAGCCCATCGGGCGCGGACTGCACTCGCTTGCAGTTGCATAAACGGGATTGCGAAACCCCGTATCGCGGTCACTGCCGACGTCGATTCCGCCGCCGTAGTTGCCGTCACTTAGTTAAGGGCACCTGCCGCACCCTTCGCGCCATGTAGGACGCTCACCCGCACATGAAATGCTGTACATACTCACAAACTGCTGATAAATATCATTGGAATGCATGTAATGAAATCACATATCCTTTTATTACTTGACGATTTAGGCAACTAGGTAATAAAATTATCGTCCGTAAGAAGATAGTGAACGTTTTCATTGTCTTGTCTGTTTTAAGATGCAGGTAATACAGGTAGGCTCTTTTATACAATTGAAGTAATTAAAAGGCACACAACTTTCCGATTTAGAGCTGGTGAACATAAAATTATATATACAGTAATAAGAAGTAATATTAGTTTGCGAATAATAATACGTACTTCATAAAGTGCAAATAGAGATTCTAACAAGGAAGAAGTTAGTATTTGCCAATGCTATAAAACGCTCCTATAATTCTCCAGCTTGTCGGCTATATCAGACCCTTACTCATTTAAGGACATATTTGTTTTACAATCTAACTGTACCTGTTTCTATTACAGAGAGTAACTACCTGTGGGCCATCATGCGGAACAGGTGGAATCAGTCCCGCTGCAACCAACGGTCTGGTCCGTCGTCTAGCCTCCAGTCTTCAAAGCACAAGTACTGGCTCACTGCCAGACTATGGCACACAATTGGTCGACCCTTATCGCTTACTTGAAGACGACCTCAATGGGATATATGAAGACATCAGATCGGTAAGAAAAAATCTACCAACTTAGATAATTTAATATCCGCTTGCATCCATCCAAAAACATATTATTTCTTGGTTTCTTTGATATGTCTCAGGTTTTCGGAAGGTCCATAAAAGTGTCAGTCATTGTTTTATCATCACTTATATAAGGGAATGTTTACGAGCCTATGTGACTATACAGTGTCCATTGATCAACAATTGTGTCAAAGTCACGACGTGTTAGCACGTTGGTCAGCTCGGCTTGTGTAATTCGCGCATCGGCGGTAATTGAGATCTATAGTACTCAACACTGTTAACCGTAATGCGAATTACGCGCTGAATTTCACAGTTAGTTGGATTCCACGGCATTTTAAACAGTTGTTGTTACAGCTTATAAGTATTGACGAGGACAGGGCGGGTTCTCTAACATAAATTGTTTAGAACATTCGATTGATTATACAGGTCTATACATAAAGTTAATATACGTATTTCATCAATAAGTTTTAAAGTAAACCAAAACCTCTTTTCTATGGAGAGACCTATGTACATCAGTGAGGACTGCAGCATGGACTCTTAAAAGGCTGTTTACTATTTATATCTTAAATTTGAATAATGGCATATATAAGTTCTGACTATTATTAATCCACTACTGGACATAGGCCTGTCTTAAAGCACGCCTCAGAGCCCGCTTTGTTACTTTTTCAGCCAGTTACCGCCAGACCTATTACCCACTAGTCCCGCTGTCTGGTCAGAGGGATACGCACTAGGATAGGCTCACTGTGACTAGTTAAAAAGTCAATGGAAAGTGTATATGGTTGATACATTGTAGATTTCAAGGTGACATTTTAATGATAAAAATTAGGTATGTAGCTTAATAACATCCTCCCCATTGTGGTTTGTGTTAATTTGTTCGATATTACCCTATTGCGTTCACTCACGGAGTGCAACTGAACTTTTGACGACATTGCAAAACATTAAAATTAATGGCAGCACACCTACCTCCACAAAGAGTTTTGCAATATAATTTTCTTAAAATCAAAACATATATTTTCTTATGAAATTATTTTGTGCTCTGTAAATATGCTTATTGCATACATTCAATTGTAACAAACGTCTTTAAATAACAAAACACATATTTGCACGCTAGTATCGAAAGTAAATAGGTTATTCTTTGAAATCTTATTTATAACAAGAAATATATATATATAATTAGTTTAGTATTACTTGTCAGTTAGTTACTTGTTGTACAGTTTTGTCGTTGCCGAATTGAAAAAAAAGTAACTGAACTGATATATTGGTGATGAACTAAGTGCCATAAGACCTATATTTGATTTTGTATTAAGCGCATTAGGCGCTTCTTGATGTATTTTATATGGTATAGAATAAAGAGTCTTATTATCCATATTAAATGTGCGCTTGATCGTATTGAGAATAAAGTGTAATTATTTTATTTTAGCATAAGAAAATCTCGTATGAAAAATGTGACATCGAGTGTAGTGCGTGATCAGATCTTCTGGTTACACATATATCATTACAAACATTAGTATGTATCAAGTATAGTTCGACTAACAATTCGTCCTTCATAAATCTTCTTGATCGTTACGGTACGGTTCTTCGAATCTAGATTTGCCGCAATATGGTTTTGAAATACGCGCTATTACAAATGAAATGTTCTGTTATAAACACACCGTTTAGCTGTGGTGCACTCTACATATACGATGATATTGCATGCCGCGTTTGTGCTACGCTTGTATTAATACGCGTGTACTTAAAAACATACACAAGTTCTTTCAATGGCTCGATAACGATATCGGTAAACAGCGGTATCGATCAAAATATCGACCTTCATGTAGAATTTCGTATATCTAACTATTTGTACTAAATTATATTAAAATATAATTTCATTGAAGTTACGTCGTTAAAAGTTATTGTAAAAGTCTGTTGACTGAATTCGTCGAGTTTGCGTCCTAACGTAGAAATGACGTCGATCTTGCGATTTTGTGGAATTTTGTAGGCGGCCGTTATTCGTTCAAGGTCATTCATTGCCGTGTAACTCTATTTTATTTCAAAATATTTTTTTAATGTGCGTGTCCATGTTGCATTGGTTTCGGTAACTTTCAATTTAGAACTTTTTACACTTAAATCTGTACTTCCAGAATTATTGTTAACCAAATAGAGACCCTAACATATATGTATTAAAAATCGAAATGCAGATTCTACATATCTGACAGTTGGAATTTTTAATCACTATTAATTTGGTACAAGAAAGAATATAGATAGGGGTTACTAACAACAGCTTTGGCGTATCAGCGCTGTTTATGATGCCAGTTGTTTGCCTACTTTCTGCTTGGAAAACTTGTCTGTAACTAGGGCCTTTATGTGAATGCTGCACTGACTAGTCGTGTGTTTCTAAACGATCATTTCATTCACCTCTCTGTCACTCTTATTAGTTTGTTTCTACTTTTAAATGAATCTTTACCGAACCGATCCCATTGAAAAGCTGTATTAACTGAACTTTACCTTCATTATATTTTTCTTTCTATTTTAATAAGCATTAGTAATATAAATCCTGTGTCGCGGGGGACCTTACAAATACATATGAAACGGACACAAAGAACACCCTGACTCAGAACATTTACGTTAAACAAAAAGTGCATGTCGCTTAGAACATCATCCAATTTCAATGTTTGCTTACAGTTTTATTTATTTATCGATTTTAAGTACTGACTAGTCAATTTACTACGAAATTAGTCATAAGAGTGACGGTAACAGATAATATTTACAGACTTTCGATGCTAACAACATATACCCATATGAAGGTTTATTAGTGTGTTGGTCTTAGTGTGCATGCCTACGTATGTATGTAGATAGTTATTATTTGTTAATTCTAAAAAGTTCAAGCGATTCAACCGTGAAAATTTTTATATGCATATATCATCATCATCAACAACCCATAACGTCCCACTGCTGGGCTTGAATCTCCTCTCAGGAGAGGGTTTAAGGTCGTACAGTTAACCAAAAATTTTGCTTTTAATAAGTCGTGGACAAAATAAAAGATTTGTAGAAAATATACCGTTTTATAAGTGGTGTATAAGTGATATAACGAAGTTCGAATTTCTTTTTTCTTAAATAAAGACAACTCCCGCATTAGGAATACTATTTTCCTGTGACGCGGGGACTTTATAAACTTACATGAAACTAACACAAAGAAACACCCAGACTCAGAACAACAAAGTGATAGGGATTTGAACCCACGACACTTGGCGCAGTAGGAAGCGGTGTAGCAACCGCACAAACTATTAGTCCAACCTTGCAGTCAAATAACACCTAAAAGTTTATATCTTCTCAAATTTTACAAGCAGGATATAATTTTGTTTATTCACTGACTAGTTAAAAAAACCAGAAGAACTAAAATGCCATTGAGTTGCAGGAATTGCAAGCAAGTGTTAAAAATAACAACTCCTTCTAAGCGTCTGTTATGGGAAACCCAATAATAACGCACCGTCATACTTCTTGATTAGCTCTAATTTAGTATTTTAATACGAAGTTATAATTTTTATTGGCCAACAAATATTCTAGTATTCTTATGTTGTTTCTTTGATTGTAATTCACAGCACAAATCTACCGATATACACGCGAGCGGGGCCGTAGGCGAAAGCTAGCAATATATAAAAAAAACATAACGGATCGTTTTGAGTAATAAGAAGTTTTACAAACGCACTTCTAGTTTACACATTTGTAAGTAAGACAATAGTTATCTGTTTGTTGTCTTATCTTCGTAATCAAAGCCTGTCTCAATGTAATAGCGAATGGAAAGTGCGGCGTGGAACGCTAAACTTCAACATTGACCTTGTTTTCCACTCAGTGTGCAAAAACAACCGAGAAATATTCTCATTATTTTATTTCCGCTATAGTGACTTTGTACTTGCTCAATTAAGTACATCCTGTAAAGAAATTGATTTTGAAATTGCAAAAAAGTGATCCCCGTAGATCGCTGATCTTTTCTATGAATCCCCTTATATATAAAATCGAAAGTGTCGTGTCGAAAGCCTTGGACAAATCCAAAAACACTGCCAAGGACTTCTACTTACCCTTCAGATCGGTTACGATTGAATGAAGAAGTTCATGAACTAAATCGTTTGACTTACGGGGTCGAAATCCATATTGAGCCCGAAATAGAAGATTACAGCCATAGTAAGATGGTTGTTTATTAACCGTTCCTAGATTTTGGATAGAGTAGGCCAAATGGAGATAGATAGGTATTTATCAACACTGCTTCTGTCGCCACTCTTGGGAATCAGCTTGACCAACGCTATTTTGAAAGCCATTGGGAAGGTACTAGTAGATAAAGTCAAAGTACAAATGTGAGTAATATGCGAAATTAGTGCATTTACGAGTATGATACAAAATTATTTTTCTTGATATTTTGTCAAAACCCACACCAATCTAAGGACTTGTAACAGGGAGCGTAGCAAGACTACTTTTTGATGATATTTGTTTAACACAAGGTTAGGAAAGCCTAAGCGGACCTCTGGGACCTCTGCCCAAAACCAGCCCCCTAGCCAAGTTCTTAGTCTATTCTATGTGTATCTATGTCACTCAGTCACGTAATCAAAACAAAATATTAGCTAATGAGTCAAGAGAATAGAGAAATACAATAGAAAACGGTAACGTTTGCAACTTGGCTAGGCGGGATAATTGATGCTCTATAGGAGAGTAATTCGTTCAGCAGTGAACGGTGATAGGTTTCTCGAGAAATATAGGACGTTTATTCCGGTTTACTGACATTACCACCTTAGTTAGTGATATTTACATTAGATTGCTCTATAGCTCCAACTTGCTGAATCTGTTGATCCGTCTTCTAGTACCTTTGTGATTAATGTAATTGTAGATTTGTGCCATAAAGTTTATGTCTGTTTTATTATATTTGAAACTGCTTTTCATTTCGTTGGCGCACCTAGTATATCGTGAATGTATGTCAAATTCCAACCTTTCTCAGGTAATATTACGCGATGTCGGTTCATAAATGTCTTGGTGTGGTATGTTCTTTTTCGAGAATCAAAGGATATCCATTGTAAATTTCATTCTAATCGCTTCAGCGGTTTAGCGGTGAAAGCTTAACATACAGATAGATATACTATATAATATTAGGATATTAGGATTTTTACTTTAAATATAAACGGAAACATATTGTACATATTTATGTGTTTAAATATTTTATCAATAGAAACTTTAACAAAAAAATTATTAAAATAGTAGTGAGCAAAAAAACATTCATTTTCCATTGCGTAATTAATACATGAGACGAATTGGAAATTAACAAACATCAGTACATTCATTCATGTCACTATAACTGCTTCAGAAACATAAATAAATCAGCAGCAACAGCAAAGTAGCAACAGCACTCAGGACTTACTAACAGATTAACACTCAATACTCAAGAACAAATGATACTGATAATAGCACAAAACAGCAAGTAGAACAGGCAGGTGGCAATAACAGACTCACACAAATAATAAAAGTATTTAGCGTAGGTAGAAATATGCAACTGTTACCAGGGCCGGATCATAGATTGTATTAAAAATAAATTGCTTAAATTTTTTCTTAAAAATATTAATCTTTTCAGTAATTTTGTTCAATGTAACATGAAGAATAGCTAGTCTTACTCTCGTAAGACTAACTCTTCATATATACTCTTGGGTTCCTCAGAATAGATAATGGTGACAAAACTAGATTACTTAGTTCCGTTTCGACGCTGTGAATGCCATTTCCCGTGTTTATAAGTCTTGTAACTCTATTCTGTATTGTTAAAAGTAGAAGGTTACTGCTACTAAATTATGTTTGAGTATTAAAAGCTAAACAAGACCATATGTACGAATCGATCTACAGCTTCGCAAATCCTTATATACCTTAAATCAGTTTAAAACTGTTTTCAATCAGAACTTTTATTTCAGTATCATATAATGTTATCTATTACTAGAAATAAATGTCTGATTCTTGATGTCCTTGAGATCATAACTATTTGAATTATTGGTTATTTATTTGGTTTACAGAAGAAAAGGTTTAAAGGTGCGCGTCCATTGGCCAGCGCCGGAGGCACGGCACGCACCGCGCGCAACTGATTTTATTTTGCTTTGTATGATTTCACATAGTGCTGCGTCCACTATCCGCGTCACCCGCACCGTACGCCGGCATTTATGAGCAAAAAATGCGTTGCATGCCAGTGACGTCACACAAATCAGTTCGCTGCTAGCATCGCCTACTGCGCACGTGTTATTTGTTTTATTTAAATAAGGAGCGAACGACAAAAAATAAAATGGATGACGCACTTTGATAGTATTAGTAGAAATATATGAAGAATTATATAATTTAAAACATCCACATTATTCTAATGTCCAAAGAAGAGGCAATATTTGGGAGGAGATAGGGTCGATTTGTTTCGTCAAATGGGGTTTGAGTAAACCATATAGATTCATGAATTTAGCTCTTGACATGTGAATGTAATTAAAAAATCTTTCTTCATCTTGAAGTAAATCCGGAACAAATAATGAATGATACTCTCCAAACATTGGTCGCTTCAAATTTATTTCATGAACCCACATTCTACGTTTAGTTTTACATTTTTCTTCATCTTCCAATAAGCAACTAATAACAACGATATCTTCATCAATCTCCATGACCGAATACGTCAACTCACGACAAGCAAACACTCGAAACTAAATAAAAAAATCCGGATACAGTGGACGCATGTTACGCATGCCGTCGGCAAATCCTTTTAATCCGTTGCGTGCGGTGCGTCCGGCGCGGGCCAATGAACGCGCACCTTAAGAGTGAGGATTTGTTAATTCGTTTATAGTTTCCGTTCATTGGTTCATCGTATTTGATAATTGGTTTTCGTAGTCGATAATTGGTTTTCGCATTCGATAATTACTTTTCGTATTCGATAAATGGGTTTCGTTTCATATAATTGACCCTCTCGTAATATAATCGGTAATAAACTGATGTTAGTGCGATCCTATGCTGTTTAGGTATTAAGTATGCGTGCGATACTGCTAACCATGGCCGTATAGTCAGTGAATTAGTGAGTACCTCGAATTTCTCAACCTGACTGCGTGATAATTTGAATGGGTACAGTCAAGTACAATATTTGTTTCAATGTTTTCAATATAAACAACCTTTGACATAAGGTGTTCATGTTTGTAAAGGACTTACCTAAAAGTATATAAAATATTTGTATTTATTGCTGTAGCAATACATTAAAACCTTTGATTTTTCTTGATGAATATTTTAGATTGCCATGTTCTCTTTTAAAATAGATGTTAAAAGTGAACAGGGCTATCTTTAGTTTGAGATATTAACACAATCTTTCAAAAGTTATCTAGATAAATTAAGCTGTATATATATACTCCAAATGTACTCCTAAAAATTTCATCAATACCAACCAGATTTGGCCAAATTTATCTCGAAATTACCTGGCCTATTTTTTGACATTTAATTTAGTCCTTAGGTATTGAATTACGTGTAATGAGCATCTGATTTAACCGTACAGACAAACAAGAAATACTAAAGGTTATAGTTACTATATCATAAATTATAATTACATGTTAAAATTTGATTTTCCTCCATTTCTAATGCTCATTTAATGTGTTTGTAGGCAAACAATACAATTGATGTACAGCAATCATAATTGAATTGTAATGCCGAAATTTACATTGTCCGCCACCGCAAGAGGACACTTGCGTCAAGCTTGCGTCAACTTGACGATGGTGGTTACCACACCGACACGCTGAAAACACCAACCTTCCTTCAGGTAGTTACAAATTATCTCTTTCGTAAAATTGGCTTAGGTATTTTATTTAACAAAATTTGTAACATTATGCCCATTTATATATACTGATATAATAGCTAGGTTCTTAAAATTAACCTTCAGACAAAATGAAAAGAATATGCTGTAGGTGACGTTTATACTGAAATCAATAAAATCGACGGTATATAAAAAGAATAAGGCGAAGTCTTGGTGTAATTAAGCTAAGTCGCTAACTCCCTAATCGTCACCTAAGGGACGCTGCGGCCACAACTTGAGGAAATTTGACCTCTGCAAATGACCAGAAATAGGTGACACCCCGGTGCTTTCGGGGATGTCGTCTAAGGGCAGGCGGTTCAGTGTTGCCATTTGCGAAAGCGTCCTGCCCCCGGGGGTTACTCCAGTCACCCCGGTATGTACCTCAAAGATGCTTCCCTGCAGGGGAACTCCAAAAGCCGATGGTACGTTCTTGATGATCTCCCCAACTGCTGAGGTAGAACGCCGTGTAGTTTAGTGTTCAAATAGGTTCTTGCATGCCCTTCATTTACCCCAAAAATATATTTTGCGAACAGCATTCCGCACAAAAAAGGTATAATAAAGCTACGGAAGTGTTAAAAGTAGTCACTTTGGCAGACTAAAAAAATAAAATTGTGAATATCTACAAAACGTATATTTGAATGGGAAAGGAATGTTGAGTTAAAATAATTTTAAGGCTATTATTGCCCAGATAAATTCCACCCTAAACCAAAATTTATTATGATTGTGTGTAGTCGGCTGCAATTACCTACTGATAACAATATATGGAGTGTATAATTAATATTAATGTTTATAATTAGGTATCCAATATTGTATATTAAAACTTTAATTGCATAATATCAATAATGCAATTATCTTTCATTAACATAATTATTTTAAATCATTTGAATACAAGTATTCAAATGATTTTGAATCATGAAAACAAGTAACGCAATAAGTATTAAACTATACCCCTGTTTAGGCGACACCTCTATCTACTCTTTTATTTACGCATTTCGTAGCAGCTTCTACGATGGCGTAGCACGTGTGGTTCTACATGTACGTCTTGTACGTACAACGTTGTAAATTAATGTATGACAAGATTAGCTATACATGTAGCAACTCCCAAAACACTTGTTCAAAGAGAGATTATCTAATTTTATTAGATGACTCTTAATCCGTATAGTGGAAATTATACGATTTCTTGAAATCTAATATTATGCTTAGTAACATGAAAGTATGATTTATATAACATTTTATCTTAATATTTATAATACCTTATACATGTGAAATTTAATGCTTTTCGTCTACTTGCATGCATTATTAAATGTTTGTCATAACTCTTAATCGGTTAAATTATTCGATAGACACCCCTAACCGACGCACTTTCAGTTTTTTTATCTTTACATATTTTATCATTAATACGTGTTTATTATAGAAACATTTGGCGGTTTTTGTTAAGAATAAAGACAAACTTTGTCATCTATTTTTAATAACAGCTTCTCATTTTCTTAATTTGTAATTTTCTTAGTTTCTAATTAGTTGTTACCTTCATGATATTATAACCATATTTTAATTCTATGTTCCACCGTTTCCTCTAACTTTCGGTGTCTGTTTAAGCGCGTTAAATTCCAAAAGCACCAAAGGATAAACTGATAGCCTTAAATAGACCTTAATAATTGTTTGTCACGGTTTAACGCCAGTTGCTTAGGCTCTTCTATGGGAGATATGAGACACTATTGAGAGTCGGATCTTTAAAGTATCATCATGATCTTCGATTGTAACTAAATCATAATCTATCATCAATAACACACAATGTTCCTGCTATTTCGGGGTTACAAGAGAGGGTTAAGGACATATGTCCCCACGCTAAGCGAGTGCGGGTTTGGGACTCGCAATACAACGTTGTGGCTACGAAATCTTGCCGTGGGACGTTTTTAAACCGCCCGAAGGTCTCGTAACTAAACTTCAAGACTGTAATAACAACTCTCACGGTGACGGAGACACTTACGGTGTCATGCCGCTAACGGTCACCCATCCAGGTACTGAACGCGTCGTAGTTGCTTATCTTCGGTGACTATTTCTAATCACCTAGAGTAACTAGGCTATGAGTCCCTCAATAATAAGATATACCTCTTGTTTGTTCTTCTAAAAATATAATTTATATTACAAATAGAAATGAGATCCCAATTCGACTGTAGCTTCTCTGATCGACAGGAGTTGGAGCGAAACACAAATCAGCCAGAGCTGAACACCATAGCCACATATTACTTTGATGGACAGGGGAAGGCGCTAAGGCCAATGGTCGCCATACTAATGGCGAGAGCCGTCAACTACCACGTATATGGAGAAAACAGGTAAGATCTCTTTTATTCTTTTTTTTTTTGGTTCTTTCTGTCCTTTGAAGACAGAACTGAAACTAAATTGAAATGTTAATTTAGGGTAAGTCTTTCTTCACATGGAAGGCCAACCTAAAAATGACGTCATTCGTGCTGTCGTTGTTGAGTTTGAGACCGGAGGGCAAATCATTCAGCATCATTCTCCCGGAGGTCAGAAGAATGATAAAAATAAATAAATATATGAATATTTCCGGACATCTTACACACAAAGTCATCTAATCCCAAACTAAGCAGAGCTTGTACTATGGGTACTAGGCAACTGATACACATACTTTTTTTGGAAATGCATACATATTGTACATAGGAAACACCCAGACTCTCAAACACACAAATATTTGTGGATCACACAAACATTTGGACCGACCCAGGAATCGAACCCGAGACATCTTAATCAGCAGCCGCTTATGCTAACCACAAGACCAACAAGGCAGAAACATCTCGCATGGCTGTCATAGTGTGGGTCACCATGCTACATTGTCTGCCTTACAATGAGGATGGTGACTCCCTGCTCCTGGATTCTACTCATGTTTTCTAACAGAGTGAAATCATTTTGGTAGCCTTGAATATATAAAAATAATAGACGTTATTGATTAAACTGGTTCAAATGACTTCAGTGTTAGTTCATATAATAATAGGAACTTGACCTTGACTTGAGTGATCTCACACACGGCCGTCTGATCCTAATTTAGACAGATGCTATGATACATCAGACTGCTGGTAAACATACAAATGAGTACATATTATTAAATACATGTTAGACTGCCTCGTTGGTCTAGTGGTTAGCGTATGCGACTGCTGATCAAGAGGTCTCGGGTTCGATTCCCGGGTCGGTCCAAATATTTGTTTCGGAATTTGGATGTTTTCTATTTATAATATGTATGTATTTACAAAAAAAAGTATGTTAATGTATTTATATCAGTTGTCTAGTTACCCATAATACAAGCTCTGCTTAGTTTCGGGACTAGATGGCGTTGTGCGTAAAATGTCCGAAATATTTAAAAAATATAGACAAATTACACAGAAAAAATTGTCCTCGTTACATAATTATATATTCCGGGTGGTAATAGAATTACTGTTTTATACCATCTAGTGGACCAGCAGACAGGACTTACAAATTGATTACACTTGGTAGATTAAAAATATTTTTAAGGTTTCATATATAAACACCACTTTCATATTTATTGTGTTTTGTAAATGTTATAATTATTTGGGGATATTTCGTGTGATAATCGATCCCGTGCTGGCCGCATCCATCAGCTACCTTCCTCGCTTGTTGTGGGGAGCCCTTGAGAGGGTTTATGTCTGCAGTGGACGTCTTTCGGTTAAAATAAATGGTGATGATGAAATTGACAACTACCGAAAAGATCAATCAATATCTACCCTGAATATCACATAAAATTAGCAGAAAATACTATAATGTATTTAATACTATAAAATCATCTTATTTAACAATATAACATTTTATGGAATATGCGCTAGCCAAATCTTCTTACAAACATACTTTAAAAGATAAATATTTAATAATTTTGTTGTATTACGGCAAAAACAGTAAGACAAAATTGCTTAAACTGACAATAATACTTCCGGCCAAAAGGTAATTGAACTATTCATTTGTAAAGAACAAGCAAAAACCACTTTAAAGTTAGCTATGCTTTACGAATTTTCTGTCACTAGTTAGTGGTGCCATATTATACTAAATAATAATAAAGCTGAAGAGTTTGTTCGTTTGTCTGAACGTGCTAATCTCAGAAACTATAGGTCCGATTTAAAAAGACACTGTTAGACACTGAGAGAGACTGTCACTGTGAGATAGTCCATTTAACGAGAAAAGTAAAAGACTAAATAATCACGCTATAATAGGAGCTGGGCATCAGTGAAAATTGGCTTAAAAACGTGGGAAAATAATTTATTGTCATCAACAACCCATAATGTCCCACTGATAAGCTCGGGTATCCTCTCAGGAGAGGGTTAAGGCCATACGTCCCTATGCTGGCCGAGTGCGGGTTGTCAAGATACGTTGTGGCTACGTAATCTTGCCGCCCTAGCCCTGCCGAAATAATTCTAAAAAAGTCCACGATAGCCTATGTCCATCTTTTAAAATTCGCTCACTATAATCTTTTTTTTGCGGGAAACAAATTTGTTCCTACTCATAACATGTGAGATGTTACGGGCAATAGAAGACGTTTACGGGGGTAATTGTCTGAGCTAATCTACAATACGGAATATTGAGACGGGTAAATCTTTGTCGTTACCACAATATCACTCTACTTAGGCTAGTATTTAATAATGAGTACGGAATTCCTTACTTCGTGCTTTATCACGCAGACGTGTTGTGGTAAGAAAGCGAAGAAAGTTAGAAAAGACTCGGGTCAAGCCACAATGTTTCTATGTAATAATAACCACAAACATTGCTTTATCACGTCTAAGTTTCAAATTTAAATGTCCAACAAATTTAAGTTTCAAATTTAAAAACAAGATTACACAATCTAAACTACTCTTTGTATATATTGAGCTGTATATGTTTGTATAATGATGAAACTAGAAACAATAAATAATAATAGGTATACTCTTAAAAACATAAATATATCAATAAATTTCATAGGATTTAAGCTATAGATAATATATTGATAACAAACGTTACTTTAGTTTGTCGCTAAAACCAAAATAAGAAATGGCTTTTCAAATTTATAAGTAGAAGTGACTCAAGTTAAATATTATAAATATTTCCTAAGACTTTCGTTTAATTCATTGAACTTGTTGCCTAACAGTGTCACTTAGCCAACCATTTTTGATTGCGTTCGGTCATCAGACTGTACGCTTCATAGTTCAATGTCTCGGCGGAGGCCTTGAACAAATTATTTTTTAAGCTTTTAATGCCACGATCCGATTTGTTGCAATAAATCGAAGGTCGTAATGTTCACGTAGAATTTGGTTAAAGAAGATCAGGTACACTTTAATGGTTCATAAGTTATAAATCGTGACTATTTATTGCATCAAAATACAGTTACAAAAAATGACCTGAATAAGAACAACGAAATTAATATTTTTAATATCTTCAAATGTCTCAATTGTTTCTCTTCATCGTTAGAAGTTTTTGTGATACCTTAACTTGATCCTTTTCAATATCTGTGTTAATATGTTAATAATATGCCAAAGATATGACTACCATCACGATCCATTTAAGTGACTGCTGTAAGTACAATAAAACTGATCGATGTCTTCACATTTTGTTGGAGAATAATAAAGAAGAACGAGAATTATATGCCAAATGGAGCAATATATTCTGATATCTTAAGGAAAATCTGTATTTCTTGAAAGCACTACCATTCTTAGGCATTCAGTGCAAATAGTTTTAACAAAGGAATAGCAACTAAAATGTCTTGTCAATGCGCACGCATTGTTCAAATCGTACGTGTGATCTGCTTTGCCATGATAAGAATATTTAAATTCGCAACATTCAATGCGAATTGCTGTTGAATTAATTTTGTTTATGAATATTCTTTTGAGCTGACCATGACTTACCTTAAAATCGAGTGGCGAATGCCTTAAACACTTGTCTAATGGATACATTGTAGTTTTGTTACACGGTTTAAATAATTTAAGTTCTTTGAGAAAAATTGTAAAATAATTGCTTATATTTAATTTGTTAACATTATTGCTTCATTTAGTTGTATGCAATCTTGAAAAAATGCTTTAAAATTATCATAATCTTGAGTGTACCACGTGTACTCGTAGGACTGAACTTTATGATATGATTTATGGGGATTCAATTATAAACTGTATTGGCTCACTTTTCTAAAAATTCTAAGGAATTTCAAAGTGAGCTATGATCACGCCGAGTAAGGCTTAAAATGTTCAACACAAAATGATGGTTCCCAAAAATTAAATAAATAAATGAAAATAAATATTAAAAATATTAAAAACGACTTTTCGTGATTGCTAAAATCACAAGGAATTAAGACACACGTACATTCATATAAATACAAGCGGTAATGTATAAGCATCATCTTCGACCTTCAGATTAGACTATCTCGTACATCGAGAGGTATTGCGCATACCTCCACCACATCGCTGTCCAAGGCTGTTCTAATCTCTTGGGGCAATAAGCGTTGGGTGCTTTCTGAAAATATTTAAATAACGTCGCCCCACGCTTTGTTACATTAAAATTATTTTCTACATTTAGTTTAACAGCGTGTTTGTTTAGTTTTTAACTATTTTTTATGACGCGGAACGAATAGCAAATTGGTATTTACTCCTCAACCAACGTACTAGTCAATATCGTAGAAAGAGTGTTTGACTTATAGGCCACTTAAACTCGGATCTGATCAATGTGAACATACGTCTTATTAGGTAGTTACTTCTCATATTCATACGGATAAAAAAAGATTTACAGTGAATAAAAAAGTTTATGTTAAGCAGTTTAGAGATCTAGGAGAAATCTAGGTATTTATAAAATAGGAGTTGCTTAAAGATCTGCTCTCTCTTCAGAAATCGGTTAAAGACATATATAAAGTGAGACCATCTAACTTTTTTCATAAGACATGTTGAGTATACTAAAGTATTTGCTGTAGTTTTAAATACTTGACGTATTATTATGTTAATGGTTTGGCATTTACAATAATGCTACAAGACTTTATGGCTTGGCATTAATATGTAAAAATTATATGTAAAGTCGTCACTGACATTCAATCACGAAACATAAGCTTATTGTGTTATTTAATGAATAGCTTATTGTTGTTTGTTTCATTTTGTTGTGTATAGTGTTACATATTTCATAGCTAGAGAGACGTTTTACAAGTAAGTTTCATGATCGGTACTTTTTATTGATGTCTAGAGTGGAAGGTCAGACTGGCTGTTGGCGAGACGTCGAATCGTCACAGCATACGTATATTTTCATACTATAAACCGCGGAACAGATTTGGAGGAATTTTAACAGAACCTTTAGAACCTTGAAGAAAGACAGGCTACTCTTTGACGCGATAACCAACATATAGGTGGGTGGATGAGCTGCGGGCAAACGCTAGTAAACTTTAGTATTAAACTCATTATTGATACAAAAAAATTGGGTGTTTTAAATCTGCAAGACGTTCCACAACGACTGATTTGTGGTATGTGATTTTATTTAGTCCTTTAGATTTAAATTTCTTTAAGTCTTTGTGATGATTAATTCACCTAGAATGTTAGTTATCAAGTCTAATCAATGTTGATTCTGTCGATGATACTATACATACATTATTTAAGCCGTTACGGTCGCATGTACATATTAAACAACTGTTTATTTCAGTACACAGTGTGCCTTTAATTTGTTCCTTATCTGTTCCGTATTCTTGATTGCATTATCATATAGTCTAGTGAAACATGTTTCAATCAAAAGACGTATTATCCAGTAGCAAATAAATGTAGACTTAATAAGGGACTAAAATGCGGAGTAAACTTTTTATTGATTCGTTCTGATTCATATCTGGAAAATATTTAATAAAATCGTTGAGATTCTTTGTTGACTTTTCATTTATTTGTTTTTTAAAATTAACACGGTCAGACGCTACAGCAGTGCCTATTTCAGAACCTCACAACGGATAAAACTTAACCAAAGAAACAAACAAATAATGTTAAAAATAAACGTAACGTTCGTGTAGTACCTGTACAATTACAACATCAAAAAAACTTAACAAGCAACATTAATCATGAAATCAATCACTTTGCATCTGATTCTGAAATGCATTTAATCAACTGTGAACAACAAAGAAAGTACAATAATGCATTCATTACCACCACCATTTAATTTTGATAAGTAACCATTTGATTAACCATGATTGATGAACCAAACTACGCAAGACAACATCAATGCAAAGAGAAGGAAAACTTGAAATCAACCCTATACCAACCCGTCTGGCCAGCGTGGTATAGTAGGCCAAAACCTCCTTTCTAAGGAGAGGCCTATGTCCAGCAGTGGACTGTTGAAGGCTGTTGATGATGATGAACCATTTGATTTACTAGACACATGTATCGTGGAATTGATATCTCCTTCTTACTGAAATTGGGAATGAACATGATAATGTTACTTCTAAGTAGCCTCCCCAAATTCACGGTAGTAAAGCAAACGCAGATTGCACCACGAACAAGCCGGCTCGACCGGGGCGACACTACTCTCTTACACTACCAACCTAAATGCTGAATTATTGTTTGAAATCGATGAAATGTTATTTTCTGGTCGTGGTCGTTTTCAAGATTATAAAAAAGAGTATAAGTTTTTTTTTTTAATATATACAAAGGGAAACTTATTCTCAACAAATAACGTGTCCGAGTTTCAACATCTAAAACCTGGTGAATTTGCACTTTTTGTCCAGGTTTCCAAATTTTAGCGATAGGCCGCTCTAGTATAGACTATTATAATATGAAATTATTTGAACGCACACTCGTAGCTGACTATATGACTACCTTTTGTTTTCTTATTAGATTTACATGTACTAGATTATACTGCTTAAAACAGGTAAAAGAAGATAACCTCTTTCATCGGTTCTTAAATGTTTCACGTTTTCTAGGTCTAGTCTTAACCAAACATAGCAATAGTAGGGAGATTTAACACCATCAATTAGTTCTTTTTAATTTGAATAAAGCTATTGCAGGCAGCGGCTAACAGATGATTAATAAGGAAGCAACTTGTATATTCTTGTACCGTTTATTGATAAATATAGATTTAATGAACATTACTGTAAGTTTCTATAATTCTGATGACGTAATATTGTGCTGCAGTGCATTGATGCCATCTCAGCGACAAGTGGCGATGATCAGCGAGATGATACACTCGGCATCACTGATACACGACGACGTCATCGACCAAAGTGATTTTCGTCGCGGCAAACCCTCCGTCAACGTGCTCTGGAACCACAAGAAGGTAAGATTATTATTGTTTTAAGTTTACAGTGTCTCTAGTCATTATGTATGTATTTTTTGCTAAGGGCTTATTATATTTATAAAACATTTTTATTATATAAATGACAAAAATGGTTCCCATGAATGGTTCCGAACAGCCAATAACATCATATTAAAGTTCTTGTAGTTCGTTGTAACTTTGATCCATGTTTTAATAATAGTGTATTGATTGAATTTAAGGGAAATTGTGGTTTACGATTTATGACGTATTAAAAAAAGCTACTTACTAGATCTCGTTCAAACCCTTAGTTTGTTTGTATGTACATCATATTTTTTTTTTGGATTTATCATTCTCTTATTTTAGAAGTTTGGTTCGATGAAATAAAATTTCTCGAGTTTCAGTTCTAAGTAAGGGGAACCCTCTAAATTATATTTTTTTTTCTATTTTTGTGTGACAATATTAATGCGGTTCAAAGAATACATCTGCTCACCTAATTACAACAGTATAGTTCTAATAGTTTCGGAAAAAAGTGGCTGTGACATACGTACCGACGGAAAGACAGACAGATGACAAATCTATAAGGGTTCCGTTTTTTGACATTTGGGTACGGAACCCTAAAAATTGGATAAATAAAATACATCAACAAGAATCTCCTTATTCTGTAACTATTATAATCTTAGTAGTAAGTATATCGTTGTTTCGATAAGTTGTCGTTATAAGTCACAGAAAATATATTAGTTTACATTACACGTTTCTGTTGCTTTTATTATCATCAACAATTTTTATGTAATGAATGCGTAAGCTTATAAAAATACTACGTTGATATGTATTTATTCTGCGGTTTTGTCTTGTAGCATACGAATAGATTGACATATTATGTATGCGATCAATCTTTTCAAACATGAACTTAGTCAGTACAACAAAGTTTACATAATAAGTATTGACTTATATTACACCATTATGTTAACGTATCGACAATTCTGAAATACAATAAATATGTGGTTTATCAGATGATCAAATGTCTTATGTTATAATAAGGTGACAAATAAAAGTAAAAATAGTAATTAAAATTACGTCACATAGTAAAACTTTTGATAATTAACAAACTGACGCCGGTTTTGTTGTATCTAATTTGTTTCGGCTTTACTGTTGTTTAGTGGGCGAGTGCCGTCGCTATTCATTCAAATACACATAAGTTTCATGAATTTTAAATTCTTCGCGTACACTAAACTTGGCTCTAACAAATTGTGAAAACGTCATAGGCTAATATTTGATAATATTACCTAATATGTGAAGTTGTTGCTACCTCAACAACCGTCAAGGTTTATTTATTAAAGATTCCTAATAAATATTCTACATGCAATTCTTTAAGTAACTATATCTCACATTAATCGAATTCCTCGGGGAATATCCACACATGATGTGCATATTGACTATGTCGATGGACAGATACTTCGGGAATTTCTGAATGAGAATTTATATGCTATAATCTCTAGTCATATTATACTAAAGTGACACTAAATAGAGCGATGTTACTTCTACAGTGTGTTAGTGGGTACGCTATTGTATTAGGATAAACCTAACAGCTTATTAATATGTGTACCGTGTCTTCTCGATCACGAGTAGAATGGAAAGTGCAAATAGGCTATATAAATAAGGTGCGGTTATGTTTCAACAGCTATAATGGCTGTTGCTAAGGTGGTACCGAATTTGCGTCAATTGATTTGCTTAGACTCACGTAGGAATGTATATACTAGATGATGTTGTGTGTCAGATGTCCAAAATATTTATTTATTTATTATTATTATTTATAATAGGTCTTTACCTATGAAATTGCCGTTTTGTACGCAATAAGTGAAAGTACTTATTTTTTCAAACTTTTTTATTTCTGTTATTCGAAGTAGTCTCCCATGCAATCGACGCATCTTTGCCAACGCATTGGCAGTTTATTGATACCCTTCTTGTAAAAATCAGCTGAACGGGAGGCAACAAACTCTTCAAAGACATTTTGTACTGCCTCTCGAGAATTGAATTTTTACCCACTAAAAAGTTGTCTATATTTTGGAAAAAGTAATAGTCGGTAGGTACAAGGTCTGGTGAGTGTGGTGGATGAGGGAGAGCTCCAATCCCAGCTCTTGCAGCTTGGAGACTGTCTGTTGCGTAGTATGGGGTCGCGCGTTGTCGTGAAGGAGCAGTGGGGACGACCGATTGACCAAAGCTGGTTGCAGATGGGTAAGCTTCTCCATCATTCTCTCCAGTTCTTCACAGCTGTGGTGAATCACACCCGTAGTAGACCACCAAACAGTGACCATCACCTTTTTTGGGGTCATTTTTGGTTTAGGGCATTGCTTTGGTGCTGAACCAGGGTCTAACCAACTTGCTGAGCGCTTTCGATTGTCGAACAGAATCCATTTTTCGTCGCACGTAACAATTTGTTTCAAAATTCCTTCATTTCTTTGCCTGTTGAACAGCACAAGGCAGGTCTCGACGCATACGTTTCGCTGGCGATCGTTAAGGTCGGTCATGAGGCACCCATCTATCAAGCTTTTTCACCTTGCCGTCTGCCGCCTGCCTTAAAAAAACGTCGATGAAAGTTACAACGAACTACAAGAACTTTTATATGATTTTACTTGCTGATACGGAACCCTTCATGGGCGAGTCCGACTCGTGATTGATGTAAGTGCCGTTTGTGTCGCGTTGGTGCCACGACGGAACTTATATTCCGAGATTACGCGATTTTTTTAAGTATCCATTATGACGAAAAATGTTCAAATGTAATGAAAATACAACGCTAATCAAAAAACAAAAAACTGAGTTTGTAAATAGAATGTCATGGACAAAATTAATTTGAATTTAGAATACAGAGCCATTACAAACTTTTTTTTATTTGAAACGACTAGTACTGAAGAAAGGAATTTCATAGGTAAAGACCTAATATTAACAGCAGTCACTGTACTGGCTATCATATAAGATATATGTCAGATAGTTAAGATATAGTTATATCAAATTTGCGTTAAAGTTTTAATTAAATGTCCATTAAAGTGCAAGTTTTAAACTTATTAAGATTAACGTCTCCGAACGGTGGCTCATTGTAAGTATTTTTTATACATCGTCGACTACTGGTAACATTTCTAGAATGTTAGCAACATGGCAATGTTGCAAGGTAATATTAATACCTACTCTGTGAACGAAAAAGATCCATTTTTTGCATACGAGAAGTCTCGATTAGTGACTTAGTACGATACGTATAAAATATACGAGTATATTATATCTCTCAGATATCGTTTTTCAGTTCGATCCCCAAACATTATTTTTAAAATGATGACAATTCATTCAGTTGTGAACGTGTGATTGAAATCATTCATATTTTATCCGATCGAAATAAGAATCAAATACATATTCTACAAGTGAATCAGTGTAAGAGATTTTTTTCGAAATAATTACATTAGGTATCAATAAATATGACACGTATGATTGGCCAATGTTAGTGTAAAAACGTAAAAATCAGATAAAGTCTGTTGAACCAGTAAGCTGACCCTAAATAATATTGGAAATAAAGGCTAGGGAGAAGTATGAGTTAGCCACTATTATTTAAGCGCTTTTTCGAAAGAACCAATGCCGCAAAGCCCTAGCAACTTTCATGGAAGTAGTCAGACGGACAGTGACAATATGTAAAAAAAAAAAATATTTGTTGTCTTTGGCAATATTAGTATAAGCGTTAAGTCGCCATTTATTGTTTACCCATTTGTATTTCAAATATTAGCCTTTGTAGATACATGTCTGTTATTTTTGAATTCCATTTTATCTTGAGTAGAAAGCTGATTAGTAACAAGTTGATACGTTTTTAAATCTAAATAAAAACGTTACAATTTTACTTTTACAAACTTTCTCATGAGTTTTATTTTATGTTTAAAGCCTTAGTTTATCATACACATTATAATTAAAGTATACTTTTTAGACTCAATTTTTTAAAGTAATAGGCACAGCATATAAGTACGACATAACTGACATAACGTATTCTCTTGACGTAAGAGGTGTTATGACTATTGAACATTATATTAGTAGTTTTTAGAACTTGAAAGCTTGAGTACATAATAAATAAAAAGCGGCCAAGTGCGAGTCGGACTCGCCCATGAAGGGTTCCGTACCAGCAAGTAACATCATATAAAAGTTCTTGTAGTTCGTTGTAACTTTCATCGATATTTTTATACTAGTGTATTGATTGGATGAAAGGTATATTGCGTGTTACGATTTTTGACGTATTAAAAAAAAACTACTCGCTAGATCTCGTTCAAACCAATTTTCGTTGGTAGTTTACATGGTAATGTACAACATATATTTTTTTTAGTATTATTACTCTCTTATTTTAGAAGTTAGAGGGGGGGGGACACACATTTTTCCACTTTCGAAGTGTCTCTCGCGCAAACTATTCAGTTTAGAAAAAAATGATATTAGAAACCTCAACATCATTTTTGAAGACCTATCCATAGATACCCCACACGTATAGATTTGATGAAAAAAAAAATTTTGAGTTTCAGTTCCAAGTATGGGGACCCCCAAAATGTATTGTTTTTTTTCTGTTTTTATGTAAAAATCTTAATGCGGTTCACAGAATACATCGACTGACCAAATTTCAACAGTATAGCTCTTATAGTTTCGGAAATAATTGGCTGTGACATACGGACGGACAGACAGACAGACAGACAGACAGACTTGACGAATCTATAAGGGTTCCGTTTTTTGCCATTTGGCTACGGAACCCTAAAAAGCGGCCAAGTGCGAGTCGGACTCGCCCATGAAGGGTTCCGTATCAGCAAGTAACATAATATAAAAGTTCTTGTAGTTCGTTGTAACTTTCATCGATGTTTTTATACCAGTGTACCTATTGATTAGATGAAAGGTAAATTGCGTGTTATGATTTATGACGTATTAAAAAAAAACTACTCGCTAGATTTCGTTCAAACTAATTTTCGTTGGTAGTTTGCATGGTAATGTACAACATATTTTTTTTTTAGTTTTATCACTCTCTTATTTTAGAAGTTAGAGGGGGGGGGACACACAATTTTCCACTTTGGAAGTGTCTCTCGCGCAAACTATTCAGTTTAGAAAAAAATGATATTAGAAACCTCAATATCATTTTTGAAGACCTATCCATAGTTAACACGTATAGGTTTGATGAAAAAAAAAATTTGAGTTTTAGTTCCAAGTATGGGGACCCCCAAAATGTATTGTCTTTTTACTATTTTTATGTAAAAATCTTAATGCGGTTCACAGAATACATCGACTGACCAAATTTCAACAGTACAGCTGTTATAGTTTCGGAAATAATTGGCTGTGACATACGGACGGACAGACAGACAGACAGACAGACAGACAGACAGACAGACAGACAGACTTGACGAATCTATAAGGGTTCCGTTTTTTGCCATTTGGCTACGGAACCCTAAAAACTGTCAACATTATCGTTCAAACGGTTGAATGAACTGATAATGTTATTAGCATTATAGCATAGTACAAATCAACAACTTTAAGTATGTCAATTTGTGCACCTAAATGCGACATTTAAATATTTACCTATAAATATCTTAAATTGACCCACATCTTCAAAAATGTTCATGTTATTGCCCTAAACATTGTTTTGTGAAAAGTAGCCCGAGACATCGGTGCGACGACCGTTGAGGTAATTTTTTATAAAAAAAAATTACT
Source organism: Phragmatobia fuliginosa (assembly GCA_932526445.1). NCBI lineage: Eukaryota > Metazoa > Arthropoda > Insecta > Lepidoptera > Erebidae > Phragmatobia > Phragmatobia fuliginosa. The sequence goes on along the minus strand of OW052065.1, from coordinate 9,398,794 downwards.
CGGTTACTCTTTTCTTTCACTTTATGAATGAATGAGATGTAGCTATACATCTGATTCAATATTTAATAAACGTAGTATTTAGTCGAATAGTTGCGCCAGACAACACACTCAAATGTCCACAGTGGGACAGCCGCGCGGCCCTCGGTGAAAGTACTTCGCGACCTCGTCACTTTATTAGTTTTTTATATGTTTTTAGTGGTCTTAATAGGTGTGGTTTGTTTATTATTTTGTCTTTTTCTCATTCGAATTTTCTTTTTTCTTTATTTACAAACACAAACTTATGAATTTACGGTATTATTACTCGTTCTTTTTCCGATTTGTAAGAGTATCTGTAAAATATTTATTTTCAAAAATAAATGTTGTTCTCACATGAACTTTATTACGGATACTGTGAAATAAATTACATGTTTATTTATTATCCTTGAAATATTTTAATGTACCTAGAGCATAAAGGTCTTTCATATTTCTGAAATATTTACGTTTATATAATGCCACGTGCTATTATCACGATTTTACAATTGTCACTTGTGCTGAAAAGTCATTATATATCTGTTTACGTAAATACCGGCTATAAAGGCATAGGTTAAACTTTTGAATCAAATCTATTATATTATAATCTTTAGGTACGTCTAATGAAGAGTAGATAAACAAATAATTTGCATATGTAGGTCAGGATAATTGCCGAAGGTTTTGATGTACTTGTAGTACGTTTTGAGTCTTCTCAAATACTTTGTGTATGTAAGCTTGTGTTATGTGTGACGTTTGTGACATATTGTGTAATATTTTCCTCTTTGAATGGATATATTTGTTCAAGCCATTATGGTTGTTAGATTGGTCAAGGCGGTTTTCGTAAATATTATCAGACAACAGACCGATAATTGACTTTCGGTTTCATCCCAAATATTAAAAATGTAAAACACCAAAAAAATCTGTTAAAAGCGTGTCTGTTCAAACAAAGAACAAATGTGATTGGAATAGAGATTAGGGAATAACAAAAAAGGTTTTCAACTATTTGAATGTCACGCGTTTAGATTTACTTGTGGATGCTGATTGTTTTTTTATGGCGTTATATATTGCCATATATCTTATTATATCTACTTGTAGGCAAGTTGCGTTTACAGACGTCCTTCAAGAGCAAAATACCTACATTATGGCATGTGATTACATCTTCCGGCGCGAGTACGAGGGCGTATATTTCGGTGTGAAACGTTTAGTGAATTGACAATTTGTTTGACTCAATGCTCTTCATCTAATCGCTCAAGACTTCATTATTTATGAATATTTGTCCCATAAACACACATATTTGTGCAAACTTAAACGGTTCACGTATCAACGTTGAGAAATTAATGTTCAAATAACCTTTGCTTATACGGGTATTCTATAATCAAAATAATATGTTTATATAATAGTTTATGAAATATGGTACTAATTCACATAATTTACATTTATGAAAAATCGTAAGAACGTAATTTATTAGCATTGGTTAATAGTTTACGAAAGGTCAATATGGGCATTTACAATTATCATTTCAAGATGTTACGTGGCTTAATAGAGTTTCACATGGAGGCCTTTACTTAAACGGAACCCTAAAAATGAAGTTTTGGCCTTCTATATGACACGCAAGGCCAGATAGGTTTATATAGGATTTGTTATAATTTTTTCTTATTTTTGCAGGGAGGTCCTGCGTAGTTTGCCCTCATAGTCGCCGTAGTGCAGTTGTGTAGTCGTGAGACATAGGCGTGGTTACACTACGTATTCTTAAACCATCACCACACGGATGTAATACGTGTAGTTTAATTAATGTAAAAGGTAAAGCATGAGTCGAAAAGCTATATTTATAGCTAACAAATAACTAATGGTTCATTAAACTCATTAAAGTAGCAGAAAAATGAATAAAAACGGATGTTGTCACAGTACTCTAGTGTGAGATCTGAAAACCCGTATTTAAGTTATATAATGCAAACATTCAAACTTCGGCCTTGCTGGTCGCTAGACCTACGTCCTACCCATATACGCAGCATATGAACATACATTTTGAGTAAACATCAATTCATGGTAACAGGGTGTGCCTATTTACATTTCATTCATTTACGACCATGTTACTGACGGATATTTAAATTTCAGCTACGTGGTCAAAATCTCTGATATAATTTGTTTGACATCACTGTCTTCACCCACGGATCCATCTCGTATAAGTTATATCTGAGATAGAGACGGTAAAATTATTATGTAACGGAATATATCTATGACAAAGCTCCTTATTCAGTCAATGACCGCAGCTGCGGCTTTTTTTTAAATATTTATGTATTCTTACTCTATAAAGCTTTGTATTGTATAGTATTGTGCGACAATAGGCAGAGTCTACAACAACGTCAGTGGCGAATTTCCGATTCCTATCGTATCTGTAACCATTGTTCAAAATATGTCCCGGGCCTCATTGTTCACCTTGTCTGAGCTATGCTAAGGTATGACGAGTTTAAATGCGGAGCGTACGCGATCAGAATTCATGTAAAAATATTGTTAAATATTGCATAAATAATAACGTCCGACTTATAAGTTACCCGACTGTGGTTGTGTGACATTTATGATATACAAATATGTAGGTTGCTGGGGCCCTTGTGTGATGATGACATCTGACCGAATCACCCAGACACCTGTTTTTCTGTATTATCGAACCAGTTCGAGTTGATGCAACAACAGTTCGCGGTTAACTGTATTTCAATGTTACACAGTAGATATTCTCGCAAAAGTTTCTAGTGAAAGTAAATAATAAAATAATTTATTTTTAACCGAATTAGCAAGGTTTTTATCTCTTTAATACTTTTACATAATAGGAAACCAATCTAAAGAAAATATCTGTATAATACGGCTAAAATTATAAAGGGAAGGTAAAAATTCTTTTTGGGTGTAATGTTACCCATTTTCTGACTATTGTTTAGGCTAACTTCATCCCACAATATATACCTGTAAAACATCGTCATAGTTTAACTAAGCAGATTTTGCAAGGCACTGCTAGTTTATAAATATAGAAACATCTTGACATATATGTATTTTTGCTTTCGCGAAGATGTACGAGTATACTATGCTGTTCACAGGATTTAATAAAAATAAAATCTTTTGTGCCGTAGCATTTACGAAAACAATTTACATTTTTGTCCAACGAAAATAGTATTTTATTATTTCTGTACTCTAACATACTTGTAAACACCGATTACACTTCTTTTTTATAAGCCCCACAAAGATAGTGTCCGATAGTTACTTAAACCCAACAATAACAACCAAGGTTAAAGTTCAGTTGAACCGATTGTCGAATGCTTTCTAATATACATCTATTAATTGGTGGGAGATGGAAGGCAGGACACCTGTAGTGCCGGTGGTAGCTTTCACATGCAAGACGCGCGGGGGACGCTGGCCACGGCACTATCATCTGTCAGCGGCTGTGCTCTCAGATGCAATCGGATGTTTCATACATCCGTAGCTCACGTAACACTCGCTCTAGACGGCGTGGCATGATCCACTATATAGATTTCGTTATTTAATCTGTCAAACAAGTTTATGATTGTATACCATCGCAATTATTGGAAGTCATAAAATTTTCTCCATGTAACATTAGCCCAATAAATCAGTGTTGCTGTCGTATACAACATTATTTTTTTATAAATATAAACCTCAAACTTGTTTGTTACGAATCAATTACTATAATGTTTATTATTTTAAGAGAAATCGCATCAATAAATAATTAGGTTCGTAATAAAAATTTGTAGAATGATGACTGGAGATGTTATTATAAAAAATCTATAAATTTCTTTTGCGATACCACTGACTCAACAATCCAATTTTTTAATTCAAATTATACGTGCATTGGTTAAAATAAAACTTAATTTGCGAGGATTCATTAAAATATTCTGCAGACGTCGTCTATATGTCTGTATGACGTAAAAGGGGTTATTTTTTTATTTTGTTTGTCACTAAATTATATGCTCTTCTCGCCACTGGTGAAAGCTACATTGTAATATATGTTTTTTTCTTATGATAACTTAGTAATTGTTTCTTTTGCATGGTAAATGTTTCATTTGTCTCTAAAACTAATTTTGTGCTACTCGACTATTATGTTTTCAGACTTATAGGGGTCAAAAATGTTTTATTGTGGATTTTCCTAGTACTTTCGGTTACAGTGCAAAACAAGCTAATAAAAGTTGGCGACCTTGTCGCATGTGAAAAACTTTCACTTAATTTAAGAACAGAGCACTGCGAGCATTACAGTCAATTTAATTTAATTTTTATCGTAGAGTTTAACATTTCTTTTAAATGGATGACACTTTTCATGACAGATTTACCTAAACAGTTTAGGACCTGATTCTTACTTCTTAAAGTTTTTCTTCCATGCCCTTAACTTTCCGATCATACTTTGGACTGAATAAAACTCAGCATGTACATGTTGACTATTTTTCAAAGCCAGAGTTAACGAATGCCTTTTCTTTTGTACGAATGGAACGTCGTCTATTAATTTAGAATTTAAATACTATATAACGAGAAGCAATACCACAACTCTGAGGTAAAAATATTAAATGAACGTTGTTGCGTGCTTTTAGTCACATTTAACAAGTTTTGCGGTGGCTTAAGAGGTCGCGTGTCCATTGCTGCGGCACTTAGTTTTATTAAAATAATTCACTAAGTTGTATCCCATAACTTTACGTCTTTTACAAAAACAAAATGTTCATTTGTTTGGTTAAACGCGCTAATCAGACACAATTAAAATTGATAAATTATTTTAGTGTTGGATAGATCAGATTGAGAAATTATTTTAGACCCATTATTTTAACAAAAACTTAGAAGAAGAACTATTATATATCAAATAACATCGCCTTAGTTGGTACCTACAAATATTTAACACAATGAATAAAGATACAAAATGGATAAAATTTATTCCTTTTGATTGCCTTGTTTAGCGAATGCGGCTTCTGATATAGTGGTCTCGGGATCGATTCTAGGGTCGGACCAAATGTTTGCAGGATCTGCAAATATTTGTTTCGGAGTTTGGGTAATGTGTGTATTTATAAAATAAAGGATTTATGTGTTCATAAATATGTATTTATTTATATCAGTTGTCTAGTACCCACAGTACAAGCTCTGCTTAGTTTGGGACAAGATTATGTTAAGATAACGTCTGAAATCGAAATATTTATAGATATATTTTGAGTGAAATAGACTTAGTTATCGGGGCAATTAGTTGATAAATAAATAAAATCTGTCATCCTTCAGGCTTCGGACTACTTCTTTTAATAATTCTGAAGGAAATTTAAAAGGTTTGAAAATGTAACGGTTTTTAGGGTTCCGTAGCCAAATGGCAAAAAACGGAACCCTAATAGATTCGTCAAGTCTGTCTGTCTGTCTGTCCGCCCGTATGTCATAGCCAATTATTTCCGAAACTATGAGAGCTATAACTGTTGAAATTTGGTCAGTCGATGTATTCTGTGAACCGCATTAAGATTTTTACATAAAAATAAAAAAAAAGCAATACATTTTGGGGGTCCCCATACTTGGAACTGAAACTCGAAATTTTTTTTTTCATCAAATCTATAGGTGTGGTATATGGATAGGTGTTCAAAAATGATGTTGAGGTTTTTAATTTCATTTTTTACTAAACTGAATAGTTTGCGCGAGAGACACTTCCAAAGTGGAAAAATGTGTGTCCCCCCTGTAACTTCTAAAATAAGAGAGTGATAAAACTAAAAAAAATATATGTTGTTCATTACCATGCAAACTACCAACGAAAATTGGTTTGAACGAGATCTAGTGAGTAGTTTTTTTTTAATACGTCATAAATCGTAACACGCATTTTACCTTTCATCCAATCAATACACTAGTATAAAAACATCGATGAAAGTTACAACGCACTACAAGAACTTTTATATGATGTTACTTGCTGATACGGAACCCTTCATGGGCGAGTCCGACTCGCACTTGGAAGCTTTTTTTTTCTAAATTTCTATACGTTTAAAATACACTTCAGTCCTGTGAGCTGTCATTACACCAATCCGTATGTATATATTATGTCAATTCAATTAAGATGCAATTGTAAAAAATCACTTGATTTCTTAACTTACTTCGGTCTTGAACGCGACGTTTTAACAAATTAAATATTTAACACAACCTTATTTTGTTGACATAATTACTTGTTTTTTTTGTGCCACGCTTCTTATGGTAGGTATATCTTTACTGTCTACGAGGGCGTCTCCCCCCCGGGCTGGGTGTAATCTGCTACGCGGATGACACCTTAGTCACGGCCCGGGGGGCTAACTTCCAGGAGGCGGCGCGCCTGGCCACCACAGGAGTGTCCATGGTGGTCGGGCGCATCGAGGCGCTGGGTCTGCGGGTGGCCCTGGATAAGACGGAGGCCCTACTCTTCCATGGGCCCCGTCGTGCTCCACCCGCCGGCGCCTCGATCGAGGTCAACTCGGTCCTCGTACCGGTCCGGGCCCAGATGAGGTACCTGGGTCTGGTCCTAGACGGAAGGTGGCTCTTCGACGAGCACTTCAGACAGCTGGCTCCAAAGTTGGTGGACACTGCCTCCGCCCTCGGGCGACTTTTGCCCAATTTGGGCGGGGCCAGTGTTCCCACTAGGCGGCTGTACACGGGGGTGGTCCGGTCGATGGCACTGTACGGTGCACCGGTGTGGGCGGCGGCTCTGTCCGCCCAGAATAGGGCGCGCCTCTGGCGCCCCCAGAGGATATTGGCGGTCAGAGCCATACGTGGATACCGCACGGTGTCAACCGAAGCGGCCTGCGCTTTGGCCGGAACACCCCCGTGGGATTTGGAGGCGGAAGTGCTCGCCGAAGTTTATCGACGAGTGGCTGAATTCCGGGCGGAGAGGGGCATTCGCCCTCCGCCCGAGGACGTACGCGAGTGGCGTGAAGCCGCTCGTCGAGCCACCTTGGCTAGATGGTCTTTCCGGCTGGAGACTCCACGCGCTGGCTTCGCCACCGTGGAGGCTCTCCAGCCGGTCATCGCCGAGTGGGCAGGGCGGCAGCACGGGACCCTTTCCTTCCGGCTGACGCAGGTGCTTTCCGGGCACGGTTGCTTCGGAAAGTATCTGCACTCGGTCGCAAGGAGGGAATCGAGTCCCGCCTGCCACCACTGCGACTGCAGTGAGGACACGGCCCAGCACACGTTGGCGGTCTGCCCCGCATGGGCGGCGCAGCGCCGGGCCCTCACTGCAGTCATCGGAGAGGAACTCTCGCTGCCGGTAGTAGTCAGCTCTATAGCCGGTAGCGACAGTTGTTTTACCGCGGTCGCAACCTTCTGCGAGGACGTAATCTCGCAGAAGGAGGCGGCGGAGAAGGCCCGGGAGGATGACCTCCACTCGGACCCGATCCGCCGCCGGCGCCCTGGGCGGCGGAGGCGCGCATATCTGCGTCTCATGCCGCCCTGAGAGTGGCCGCGGGTGGACGGGACGGGTTTCCCCGTCCATCCGCTATAGTGGCCAGCCGCGAGGGGGTGGCGTCCGTGTGTGACCGGACGTCGCCCAATTTGGAGAGGATATAGAGATGGCGCCCGCAACAGTGCGGGCAGGCGCCGGGAGGGATCCAGAAGGAAAACAGTTACCCGGAATCCTTTCCAAGTACAGGCGCAGAGAGGTCACACCGTGTGGTTTTAGTCGGTTCGAGTCCGACACACCGCCCCGCCGAGAGCCCCGGTGGGGTGACGGTCCGTGGGGATTTCCACACGTTAAAAAAAAAATCTTTACTGTATCCATAATAGCTCAAAATATGTGACATGATTGATGATCAGTGCAACAGGAAAAATCTTTGTTGTTTACTAGTCAATTGTAGCTTTTGAAAGAAAGGAGGCTAATGATATATGTATTATAAAATTAAGACGACCAAGTTTCATATTTTTAATTGTATTCAAACAAGAGTTCACTGTTCTTGACAAATTCTCTTAATAGTTGAACCTTTGTATGCGTTTCTTTTCAACCACGTACTTACTCGTAAATATTAAAAAATAATAAAAATAGTAAAAATAATAAAAATAATAATATAGTTTTGGAGTTGATCGCGAACATCAACCTAACATGATAATTATATACATAATAGATTGATAAAAAGTATCCTTGAAATTCTTGACTATATGTGGGCTGTCTACGTCTGTGTTTCAAAACTTAGCAATTTTAATATTTCGGTTATTAAGTTGTAAGGTTTTGTTTACGATATTTCGCAAAACAACTAAATTTTAAGAACTTTTAGTACCATCATAATCATCCTCCGACCTTCGTTTGAATGATCAAAGGTCGTTTATAAAAAAAAAATACTTTCCGTTCCCTTATGTTTTCAAGTGATTTTTGAGGATATTTTTTGTTCCCATAAACTAATGTAGTTGGTTATTTTACCTAATAATAATGCATTGTGCAGGATATACTAGCTGTCAAAAATTGATTAAACCAAAACCCACATTTTTGCACAATTACATGAAACAAATAGTATATTTATTTTCCTTTTCTCCAAGTTTAAAGAAAACCCTTCTTTAGAATATATAACAATATATAAATATATATGTTATCTTGCGCTGCTTTTTCGTTGCGATCGTGTACATATCTTCTCATCTGATGTTTATAAATATATCTCACGTTAAGATATAAAGATACCATCAACTAACTCATAACCAGCATCAATATTGCTGAGAGTATCGTAAATCTCTATCTCCTAGGCCGATGTATAAGCCAATAAGTAATCCATTTATTACCAAATTAAAATAATCAATCTTACTGGCATTCATAAAGGATGATTATTCATTAATTGTACGGTCTTTAAGATATCAATATCGTCTAAGATTAATACATGTAATTTATTTCTTGAATCTCCGGCAGACGAAAGGTCAGTCACCTCCGCTTTGTGTATTATTCTTTCACTGTGTATTCCATTTTACTTCATCTGAATTTTTAAGCCAAAGGTCTTCTTTTTGGTCAGCTTTCTTGTGTTTAATACCAAAATATATATCTGTATACGGTGTGTGGTCAATAGGTAACTCTTGTTTTTGTTTAAAATTTCATCAGAAAGGATGACGTAACATTGGTAATGGTCCTTTGTATTGCTATTTAATAGGCTGCTGATGATGAAGATGATGATGAACTGTGAATATGGCATAAAATACGACAATCCTTGTAACACCCTAAAAATTTATCGACGGTATTTTAAGCATTTTTGTGGTAGTTAAATGTTATTTTAATATACGGTATGGTTATATTATAATATGGTGTACATTTTTAAAGTAAATTATGGGTAAAAATACATACCGCGTATCGTAAAATTATCCAAACCGTCAACAACAGACTTATAAATGACATTGGTTTACAATGGAATACAAATGGAATTACTAAAAGATGATTTTGACCCTCACTCTATGTTCAAAACATAATCGTTGTAGTCATTATACAAGAGTATACATAAAAAAGATCCCTTCGAGATTACAACAAACAAACTAAACTATTTCGACTAATTTTTATATAAAGTATGAATAATCGACATTAGAAATACTTTCCATCTTGGTATTAAAATGTGTGTTTGTAAATTTCAAGATTATAATTTATGGTATTAAAATGTGTATAATCGAATTTCATGATCATGATGTGAAATGTGTCTTTAATATACTGATGTATGTGACTGCCTTGTTCGTCTAGTGGTTAGCGTATGTGGCTGATGAATAAAGGCTCGGGTTCGATTCCCAGACCAAATATTTGTGTCATTCACAAGTATTTGTCCGGAGTCTGGGTGTTTTTCTATGTATACTATGTATGTATTTCAAAAATAAAGTATGTTTATGTATTTATATCAGTTGTTTAGTACTCTTATTACAAGCTCTGCTTAGTTTGGGACTAGATGACGTTGTGTGTAAGATGTCCGAAATATTTATTTATTATTTATTAAATGTCCATTGCTTTATATGATTGTCAAGTAATTTGTGAAACATGACAAGTTCGACGATAAATTATTACGATTACAGTAAAATTATCCGATTGATTTCAAATACACTCACAGACACACACACTAATTCGTATAAATATTTGACTGTAGTCTAGACGTTGCTGTTTTAGAGTTCTTGCAAATTATATTCAAATCAATTAATTTGCACACATGGTCCAGCATCATCGACTATTACTTTCTATTAGTTCATCACTCATCACAGAATGACCGAATGATCCGTTGAAAGCAAAATTCGTCCAACACTTTCCTCGAGTGACCTACCGCGATGTTTATTAAAGAGAGTAAAGTAAAAACTGGTCTTGGTAACTGTTCTTTGCGGGGAGGTGCCGTGTAGGCGCGAGGGGAGGGAAGTAGGTCGAACGCGCGACCATGCCGCCACGCCACGCCGCCCCGAGCTACTGCCTCTTCGTGGCCAGTATTTAGATATTAGACCTTAATTTCAATTTGTTTACAGATTTTACTAACTTAAAAAACGTGTATAATCCGTGATCAAAATTGTGTAACGCTCAGTAAAACGATTATTATTTGTGTAAGTAAAACGTTACAGATGAACAAACAGCCTTGATGGCACCGAGTCAAGGTCGCAGCATTTGTCCCCATAGCTGTGTGTTCAAAGTTTGTTTTGGTTTTGCTTATTGTGTTTATCTGTAGGTATAGAATTGTTCTACAAGCATGGGTTTAGAACATCCAAAAGTTTAATTTAAATAAGTGAACATATTATGCAGAAACATCTGAGCAGGCCACCATGGTATGGGTCTCCATGCTGCATTTCCTACTCTCACAGTGAGGATGGTGATACTTACTCCTGAATTTTACTCATGCTTTCCATCAGGCAGAGTAGATTCACTTTGGTAGGCTTAAAGATATATTATAAAAAAAAAATTGAAGACAGAGTGACAGTTAAAAAACTTGAATGATATCTGAAAGGCGACTGAATTTCGATTAAAATGGACATTCCAATTAAGGAATAATGCATGGATATGTCGATCTCTCGTTTGTAGCTAGTTTATTTCGATATATTCTTCGTATGTGTAATATCACTACACTGTTGCAATTGACACGTTTCCTTACGCGTAAATTATTACGAAGAATTGCAAAAATAGTAAATTACACAATCTAATGGACGAGGTTTTAACTACAGATAATTCGTAAGTAAATAGGTGTCTTATTTTCTAAGGAAAAATAATATTGGTGAAGGTAAATTTGAGTTTTCAAAAAGACTTGGCACCGCCGTACATACGACGGCGACGTGACGTCTTATTTTGGTCAATGTTATTAGAACTTTTGAACGTGCAATAGAAAAATAGCTAATGAAATAATTTGGTCTAAGTTGAGTATATTTACTAATTTTAGTTGTGTCAAACTAAATAAATTTACGTCTAGATTTTAGAATACATTATGTAATTTGAGAGAAGAATATTAAATTTCAGCCATTTTAGTTTAGTTTAGAGAATTACGCACAAAAGAATTAGTACCATGGCACCGAGTGTTATATCGAACAAACTGATTTCTATATTGTCTAGGGATCTCGAAAAAAAAATTCAAACAAAGCTTGCTAAAACGAAAATTCTTGACATTCCATAGAAGTAAAACGATTACATATTGTCCCTTATTACATAAACCGGTTTTTTACGGGCGTGTTTACTATTCGGTCAGGTGTGTTGAAACGATGGCCCACTCGTCGACCGCTAATCGCCACTAGATGCCTGTTGGTTTCGCAATCTCACCGGACCTTCCACTCACTAGATACGAAATATTCTGATCAATGATCAAATGTGACTAGAACGAAATGTATCGATCATTTTGCTTTAGTATTAAATATTATTTACTAGATTTTAATGTAGAAATAGCAGTTATAATTATTTTTATAATTTCATTCTAGTTTTAGTACTGTTATACTTTTAAATGTGGCACTTACTAATTTTACTAGCACATTTAGTTATACATTGTTTTGTGTAATTAATTTTATACCCACTTAACTAACAACTTTAAATAAAATCTTATTAAATTTCAAAAGATTAACGAAAATTAAAAGTAAGTAAATTTCAAAAGATTAACGTTGTCGTTTCGTTTGAAACAAACAAGCAAATTTATTTATGTGCAAAACGTAAATACTCGTAGCGAAATACGTAAAGACAACGGAACCTATGAAACTGTAAAGGGGTCCGAAAAGCCACATTACTTTTATTGACTACATTATTCACGATATTGGCAATAATTCCGATGAGACAAAATTGCAAATGATTAGATGCTCCGATAGAATTATACGCATGTCATATTTCTTTCGGCAGCTGTTACCTAAATGGTTGGTTTGCAAAGAGGATAAGGGGGGAGTCAAGGCCGGCCGCGTGACATAGATCCCGCCACATTCACCTTCCGTCCGACGCCGTCGCCGCCACCACTACCTGCCTACCACCACTGTCAAGGCTACCTTGCGAAACCAAACGACTGCATGCATCGAGTTATACGAGATCCGCTTGAAGAAATAATGTCGCAATTATGTCCAACACCGACTTGATAGCGACCTTCGGTTCCTTCGCAGGACATTTACTCCTCTGAATAAATACTTATTTATTCAGTAATTCACTATAGGGTGAAGTTCCGTGTATTAAAATATAATTATAAATAACTTTTACCATGTCGGCTATGGTATTCCCCGGTGATGATACGTTTCCATAAATGGAGCTTCGCTTATAAGTTGCGACGATGCGGAAATATTTCATTATTAAGATTAAAATCGTTTTTACTTACGACAATACGGAAAAGTTCTCGGTTACCGGGGTTATTGACAGTACCTTGAAAAGGGGACTATAGAATTATTATTTAACTCTCAATTATTTTAACGGTCATTAGTTTTAAATATTATATGGCACATATTGGTAACGGTTAAAAGGTGAGTTTAATGATTCAAAAAAAGTTCGAACTTGCATTACAATGTATAGGTGTAAATGAATTACAGAATAGAAACTACGACGCATTCGGAATTAAGTTGGCGTGAAATCGTAGAGATTTTTCTGGTAAATTATTCATGTGGCTCACGTTGGGCAGACTTTCAACGAGTTCTTGTGAAAGCCTTTCACTCTTATCATGGGAGTTACATATATTACTTATAAACAAATGTTTTAAATCTTAAATATGCTATCATCTATTTGCATACATGTTATAAATGAATTGCTTAGCCAAGTTTTAGTTGTCTAACCAAAAATATTGTACTTCTATGTTCTATGTTATGTGGGTGGTTTCCGCACTTAGTCCTTTAAGTGGACCATTGTACGTGAGGGCGGCCATCACTCCAGCCAGCCCACCTCCCTCCAGAAGCGGATAAGGTCTCCGAGTCTGTCCAGACATTCTGCAACAGATTTAGGAGATCCAAGTGTGTTTTTCCGTGTTTCGGTGACACCTGTGCACTCAATGAGTACATGTGACACCGTTTCCTCTGCCCCTAAGCATGCTCTGCATAGGGGACTGTCAGTTATGCCTATGGTGTGGAAGTGTTTGTTTAGTGAGCAGTGTCCGGTGATAGTTCCTACCACCAGCCGCAGACTGTCCCTGTCCAAACGCAATAGGCGTTTGGTTAGTTTATCATTAGGAAGTGGCATGGCTTCCTTTGATTGTCTGCAGCCTGGGACAGATAGCCAGTGGTGTTGTGCTTGTGTGCGGGTAAATTCTTGCAGCCAACCACGGAGCTGGCTGAATGGGACAGGCACCACGGGTTCGGGTCCGAAAACCGCTGCGCCCGACCCTCTCCTAGCCAGCTCATCGGCCGCATCGTTACCTAGCGATCCGCTGTGTCCTTTTATCCATTGTATTGTCACTGAATTCCGGCCGGAGGTCGCAACGCGTTCTAACGCGTTGTGACAGTCCATTATGAGTTTCGAAGTGACATGGGTTTTATTCAGGGATTTAAGTACCGATGCACTATCAGAGACTATACGGATGTGTGAGTCCGTAATTTTCCTTGTCTCTATAGCGTGGGCCGCCAGGATAATACCCACGCATTCCGCTTGGAATACAGTGTTAAATCTACCTAGCGGCTTCGATACCCTGATGTTAAGTTCGTCTGAGAATACACCTGCTCCGGTTCCTGAGTTGGTTTTGGAGCCATCGGTGTATATTCTGAGTTCTTTTGTATCTGATTTGTCGTGTGGTTCTTCTTCTAGGTGTATATTATAGTGCTTCTGAAAATTAAATTTCTTCAGCATCCTATCATTGGGTGATGTCAACATGGGTTGATGTGTGATCGCTCGTTCTCTTATGCGTGTGTGTTTGATTCTGGAGTCATTTCCCAGTGTGCCGGCATTATGGAGTCTAAACGCTGCTAGTGCTGCTTCCTCTTTAACAACTAAGTGCAAGGGTGGCAGCCCCAGCATTGTTTGCAGTGCGGCTGTTGGTGTGGTTCTCATGCTACTAGTGATAGCCACGCAGGCGTATCGCTGTAGTTTTTCAAGGGTTTTTTGGCAAGTAACCGAGTCTGTCCTGGGCCACCAGACTAGGGAGCCATATGTTATAGTTGGTCGAATAACTGTAGTGTATAGCCAGTAAGTGGCCTTGGGACTGATGCCCCAATTTCTGCCAAGCAGTTGCTTGCATTGCCACAGTGATATACTGGCTTTTGTGGTAATGTATTCAGTATGTTTAGCCCAATTCAGTTGTTTGTCCAAATAGACGCCCAGGTATTTGGTCTCTGATGTCAGGTTTAGGGTAGATCCGTAAAAGCGTGGCAGTTGCAATTTTGCCAGCTTCCTTTTTTTGGTAAAGAGGACCAGTTCTGTTTTTGTGGGGTTGACTGTTAGTTTATGCTCTTTGCACCAGTCCTCTACAATTTTCAAGGCTTGACGCATGAGGTTACACAGTGTGTTTTCGTGAGTGCCATTTATTATGATTGTTATGTCATCGGCATATCCTACGGTGAAGTAGCCTTTGTCGTTTAAACCACTTAGGAGGCTGTTCACGACGAGGTTCCATAATAGGGGCGAGAGGACACCTCCTTGTGGGCATCCCTTCGCCACAATGGCTCTCGTGGTGTCATTCACCGTGACTTGTATGGCCCTTTGCCTGAGCATGTTGGTTATCCAACTGCATAAGGTTGGGGTCACACTATGCCTTTTAAGGGCTATGTCGATGCTGTGGAACATTGTTTTATCAAAGGCGCCTTCTATATCTATGAAGGCAGCCAGTGCTGAACCTTTGTGGTCTACAGCGCATTCAATCTTGGAAATCACGCTATGCAAAGCGGATTCTGTTGATTTCCCTATTGAGTATGCATGCTGTTGTTTGTGTAGCGGTACCATGCGTAGAGGTCCATCTCTAATGTATCTGTCGCATAGTCTTTCTAGGGTCTTCAATAGGAATGATGTCAGGCTTATAGGTCTATAAGCTTTGGGTTGTGTGTAGTCGGTTTTTCCGGGTTTCGGTATGAAGATAACCTTCACCTCCCGCCAAGCGAGAGGGATGTATCCATGTGCAATGCAGGCTCTGTAGACTTCCACCAGCCATGGTTTTAGGGATTCAATACCCCATTGCAAAAGGGCCGGTAGAATGCCATCCAGGCCTGCGGATTTATACGGTTGGAAAGACTTGATAGCCCACGAAATCCTGTCCTCTGTCACTATTTCGCGGGCTACAGTCCAGTCATTGTTGGTTGGTTCCATTCCTGTATTTTCCTTCCAGATCTTTTCCTCTGAGAGGCTACAGTCTGGGAAGTGTGTTTCAAGAAGGACCTTACAGATTTCGTGGTCTGTTTGTGTGAATGTGTTATCGGGCTTTTTTAGCGCACCGAGGTTGCGATCTTGGTCGCTGGATAAGATTTTCCTCACTCGGGCAGCTTCATTGTTTGATTCGATTGATTCGCAGAACTTCCTCCAGGCTAGTCTCCTGGCGTGTCTGATTTGTTTTTTGAAGGTATATTGGGTTTCCTTGTAGAGTTCCCAATCATCCGGATGTCTCGAGTTTTTGGCTCGATTGAATTGTTTACGTAGTGTATTTCTGAGTTTTTCGAGTTCAGCGTTCCACCATCGGTTGGTTTTACACTTGGTGTACGGAACTCTTAATTTGCAGCATTCGTGATATGCCTCTTTGATGTAAAGTGTTAGCTTAGTCACTGTATGCTCTATCTGTGTGGTGTCTGTGATTGATGTCGGTGGTAGATTACTAGCTATTAATGAAGCGAGAAGACGCTTGTAGCCAGGTATATCTGTCCGACGCGGATTTCTTTTCGGGGTTGGCTCTATTGTGTTTACTGTTATTGTGAAACGAATTCTCCTGTGATCTGAGCAAGAGACTTCGTTGGATACACGCCAGTTTGATATACGATTTGTTGCGTTATCTGTTCCTAGCGTTAGGTCAATGATGGATTGTCCCCGGGCTGTGACCCAGGTGGGCTCTGAGCCCCGGTTTACTATATTAAGATTAGTTGAAAATAAGTAAGTGGACAATACCTCTCCTCTGGTGTTTGAAGTGTCGCATCCCCATAGCTGGTGATGGGCGTTTGAATCAGTGCAGATAATGAGATCCAGCTTGGCGCCCTCGCAGTAATCCACAAGGTCGACCATCTCTTTCGGTGGGCAGTTTTCGTTGTCGCCTGGCATGTACACTGATGCTAGTACCATGTCAGGATTTTTATCGGCATTCTGAAGCCTGACAGCCGTCAGGTCCCTGGAGCAGAATTGCGTGAGTGTTGTGGTCGGGATGTCATTTGGTATGTACGCACAGGTTCTTGGTTTGTCTGTACTGTGTGTGTTTAGAATTAGCTTACCTCCGATGTTACTGAGGCCGCATACTCTGTTGTTCCTGATCCATGGCTCTTGGATCAGTGCGATGGTTCGGGGATGTGTCTCCAGCGCCCTGCGCAAGTTGGCCGTGGCAGTCTGGCTATGCTGGAGATTTGCTTGTATGACTTCGAGGGGGCTGGTTTTAGGCGATGGCGCCACGGGAGAGGAGTCAGTCCTGGTCCGATCCATCGGATCCGTCCTCCACTCCAATCTCGCGCCTGCCATCGCTCGGCGAGGACGAGAGAAGCCGGTCCGTCCACCCTGGTGACGTGGGTGTTAGGGTGTCGGTCTCAGCATCCTCCATCGCCGCCTTCGCCATTTCCTCCTCCAGTCGGGTCATGTCGTCATTGGTGTCAGTCGGTGTCGGTGTCGGTGTCGTCGTCTGTGTCGTGGTCTGGGCTACAGAGGGAAGGCTCTTGGGGTAGAAGCGGACGTATATCGAACCAAGAAGGTACGATACTCGACGCTCCCGCGCCAAGACCCTCTCTGCCTCCTCCGGTGGGATCCCCAGGGTCAAGTATGTCCCCGGGTTTTCACCACCGATGGATGTTGCTCTGTAAAGCGACCACCGACCGATGTCGTACCAAGTGTTCTGACGGGTCAGAACACTCTGGAGCCGCGCTATATCCCCCCGATACCTCGGTACGAAAAGCGCCGCTCTAACACGTGTCGGTATGTCTGCTTGCCGCATGACCGTTAGTTTTAAGTCGGTGTTGGGAAGCTGGATCCTCAGGACGCTCTCAGTCAACCAGGCCAGAGCACCGTCATCCTCGCACCACATCTGTACCGTGCCATCCGCTACCCGTGGGTAGCCACGGAAAGCCGGGAGGGGCGCGCCGGGATCAGTGTCCATGACCAGGTCTTCGAGCGCTGTCTTGATGAATTCAGCCTCGTCGGTTGTCATGTCTCGGGTTGGGGGGGAGAGGCAAATAGCTACAGCAAGCCGCGCAGGAATGTCCTTTGTGGCGAGCGCATAGGTTCTTTGCCCCCCTTGAGGCGGTTGGGTCCTCACGCGCTTGGCGTCGCCCTGGAGAGTGCTCGGCGAAGCCGTCTCATCCGGGCGCACCCTCTTTACCGCTCCCATGCCGCTAGGGCCCGGTTGCGGATCAGAGGTGTCTGGCCTTGGTGTTGTGGCCAGAGACGCCTTGTACGTGGCCCCAGACCGCTTTCCCCTTTTTCGTCTGGGTGGGTTGCCACCACTGGGTAGTTCCTGCTTTTGCAAGGGTTTTTCGCGCTGGGTTTCCCCTTCGCGTACTTCCCCTCGCGCGAGCTTTTCTGCGTCCGGTCGCTTTTCGCGCTGGGTTGCCCCTTCGCGGACTTGCAACTGGTCGCATACTTCTCTTTCAACGGCCCTTCGAGCATCGCGCTGGCTTACGCCTTCGCGGGTATTGCTCGTCGGGTCGCCTACTTTACTGCTTTTGGTAGCTTTTCCACGCTCGCGTACTTTGCTACCAGGTGCAGGGTTGGAACTACCTGGGCCGGCTTCCTTACCCCTAGTCAAGTCAGTGTCTTTGGCACTCTTCCGTACGAGGCTCTGTTGCCAGACACTCGCGGAAGACGTACCTGGTCTCTGTCCGGGTTTTTGTGGCGCGTGTGTCGCAGCCGGGTCGGTGGTTTTTGGCGCATGTGTTGCAGCCGGTTGTGTGTCGGTAGGCGCGTTTGTCGCAGCCGGTGTCGTGGGCGCTAGTGTGTCAGCTGCCGGTCGCGCTCTGAGCGCGGATGACGTCGATGACGTCGGGAGCAAAAAGGTGTCCCCCCCCAGATTACGATGGGGACTGACCTGAAAGGTGTGGGATTCCCCGGCCTGGCCGGGACCCACCTGGGGATTGGTTTGGTCTTTGTGCTTCATGTTTTTGGGGGTTTTGTGGGCTTTTAGGATTTGAGGTTACCCCTCCTCTTGGATCGAAGGGAATTTTGCTTTGTTCGGCCCCACTCCACTGCAATGCATAGTGGAATGAGACCGAACAAAACAAAATGTAGGGATGATAAGGAAGGAGGGAGTTTATTGGAATTTGGATCATGGAAATAAAGGTAAGGGTCACCCCTGGTCTGGGATTTGACTTCAGGGAGCTTCTCTTGTCCGGGTCCGGCTGCGGGGTCGACCGCCAGGGAAAAGACTGTCGGTCCCGCAGCCGGAAACTGGCTATCCGCAACCTGCCAACCCGCTCGGTCGCATGAGAAGAAGTGCGTACCCGCTCGGTTTGATTCGTCGTAGAAGCACGTGTGCCGCTATGCATCCTCAAACCCAGCACGTCCGAGACTACTATAATATTGTACTTTGAAAAGTACTTAAAAAAATTTGCAATGATTGTTTTGGATTACATGTTTTTAATTGAAGTTTCCATGTGGTGGTGACGGATTAAGAATACAGAGTGTCTCCACCCCTATTCATCCCGCGGGTGTCGTAAAAGGCGACTAAGTGATAAACTACGCAAGACAACATTAATGCAAAGAGAAGGAAAACTTGAAACCAACCCTATACCAACCCGTCTGGCCAGCGCGGTATAGTAGGCCAAAACCTCCTTCTAAGGAGAGGCCTATGTCCAGCAGTGGACTGTTAAAGGCTGTTGGTGATGAATTGAAGTTTTAGTAAATTTCTTACTTCTTCGTATTTTAATGTTCCATATTATTTTACGGTGCAAGATAGACCGTGTTCTCCTAACGAATGCGTTTGTAGCCTAGTTAGTAGATGGCAGAAAGTGTGTTAAGTCGTGCACCGGTCTACTCAGTAGAGCGCGTACGATACGCACTAGCACACAATTCCCGTATGAGATCCCGTTTCTAAATCTATTAACAAAATTTTACTAACAGTAATCATTCCTATCTGCTATATTATATAACAATAGTTTTATTAAATGGTTTTGTCATTTGACGAAATTATCAGCTTACTCTGAATTTTTTGGTCAGTTATTAAGGCCGTCTCGTTGTATAATTTGGTGAGAGATTTTGGCTGGTGTCATTAATAGTCGACCGCCTGACTGATGCTGCTTGATTGACTGATAAGTACTCATATAATTTTATTAGGGTTCCGTAGCCAAATGGCAAAACACGGAACCCTTATAGATTCGTCAAGTCTGTCTGTCTGTCTGTCTGTCTGTCCGTCCGTCCGTATGTCACAGCCAATTATTTTCGAAACTATAAGAGCTATATTGTTGAAATTTGGTCAGTCGATGTATTCTGTGAACCGCATTAGGATTTTTACATAAAAATAGAAAAAAAACAACACATTTTGGGGGTCCCCATACTTGGAACTGAAACTCAAAAAATTTTCTTTTATCAAACCTATACGTGTGGGGTATCAATGGATAGGTGTTTAAAAATGATGTTGAGGTTTCTAATATCATTTTTTTCTAAACTGAATAGTTTGCGCGAGAGACACTTCCAAAGTGGAAAAATGTTGGTCCCCCCCCCCTGTAACTTCTAAAATAAGAGAGTGATAAAAATAAAAAAAATATTTGTTGTACATTACCATGCAAACTACCAACTAAAATTGGTTTGAACGAGATCTAATTAGTAGTTTTTTTTTAATACGTCATAAATGGTAAACCGCAATTTACCTTTCATTCAATCAATACACTATTATAAAAACATCGATCAAAGTTACAACGAACTACAAGAATTTTTATATGGTGTTACTTGCTGATACGGAACCCTTCATGGGCGAGTCCGACTCGCACTTGGCCGCTTTTTTTCCTCTGGTTGACCGTCGAATTTGACACTGCAACATCACTTTAGTTATAGTAAACAATTACCACCGTTGGTAAGTATTCATCAGTTCATCACATATCTGCAGGTATTAATTTTTAGCTCACAATTGATTTTATGTTACTGTGTAATATTAAAAGTAATTTTCCAATTTCCTCTCAATATCCGTTTCATAGTATCGTTTTAAATCTTGCAATCTTTACCTATACTGACATCACCTGTTCAAACTTAGTTTTTTCCCAGATACAAAAGTCGTTGTCACGCCTAAACCTTTATATAACACACGCCAACATTCAATGGATGTATGTAACTACTGTATGAAAATCGAGGTTAATGTGTGTTATGGTCACTAATCATATTAGACGATACTGTATGTAATCCTATCACAGACTTACAAAGCGTAATGAAATTTTTAAATTTGATTTTGTGTACATCAAATAAGAATAGTCGTAAACTACGCCTGACTTTAATTGTGACTAGCTTTCGCCTGCGGCTGCGCCCGCGTCTATGTCAGTAATCCCGGTAAAAATAGCCTATGTCCTTTCTCAGGCTTTAGAATATCTGGGTACAATTCATTTAAATCGGTGACGCGGCGGAGGGTTTTACTTGATGATATGTAGTGATAATATATAGATAGTATAGGATAATATATCTACATTTTTTTTCATTGTCTAATTAAGATCTCCAACTCATTCAATTCATTCACTCATTCGATAAAAATATTAAATAAAAATAAATAAATATTTCGGACAATTACACCAGAAAACACCCAGACTCCGAAACAAATATTTGTGGATCACACAAATAATATATTGACTATATATTATTTGTGTGATCCACAAAATTTCTAATCTACTAGTTCAATCTTCGAATTTCAGTTCTTCCTTAGGGTTGCGGAGGTTCGATGCCACTCGCTCCGTGGAAAAACTGAAATTCAGGTAAAACCGGTTGAACTAGTAGCCGACCCCAAATAAAATTGGGAATAAGGCTAGGAAGACACAAATATATAGTCCGACCCGGAACCCGAGACCTCTTGATCAGCAGCCGCATACGCTAACCACTAGACCAACAAGGCAGTCAATGCTTCAGGCATGTAATATTTTTTATCGAATGAGTAATATAGTGCTTATCTTAACTAATTGTTACACGTAAATTGTATCTTGTATCTATAATGTGTATCTTATATCACTATACGGTGTAACAACTACGTTTTAGAGATAAAAAGGTAATGCTGAATTTATCTTTATGCTCTGAAAAACGTTTGGTAGCCTTATCTATTAATAACTGCAACTATCACGTGTTATTAAATATCACAGGAAAAAAGGTAAATTTTACCATAGAAAAATATAAGTCATAATATGATTTACTTTATATCCCACGTAGCCTGTTAAATTAGAATTGATCTAATAAGTATATCAGCAGAATACCCAACTAGAATTATTGATATTCAAAGCCATACACAAATCTACAAACAATGCCACCCTACAAATTAATAAAGACTAGTCACGTTCCTCTGTAGTTTTAATTGTACAAATAGTGGTATCTAATTATATAGCTGTTTAATGTTTGTAATTAACAAACATATCATTGTAATATTTGTGTGTCATCGACTGCAAACCGGACCCGAGGCCGGATGCCTTCATTCATACTACCTTATGAAAATACGCATCGCGTCATCAGTGAACACTTTCACATTTTTAATTTCCACTGCTGAGATGGCATAGCGGGTTCTTTGGTGACAAATTACGCCGTAGATTTTTGAAATGGTCAAAAATAGTTACTATGACTTAATGGAAATTAAAATGCCTTCGAAACTTATAACTTCATGTCAAAATGCTGATTAATATAATAATAAACTAGAATTAAAGATTTTAGAGCAGTATTTACTGCATACGTATTAACATTATAAATCCGTTTTGGTTACACAATACATTTCAAAAAAAATGTGTTTTTAGTTAGTGACCATTTTTAAATTTTATAATTGATTTCTATTCAGTTTGTAAATAGTTTCAAAGCCTAATCAGTTGCTAATGATTACAAGAGAAAATAATACAATAATTCTATTCAGAAATTAATAAACCGTCTTATGATATGCAATCGCAATTGATTGAACAAAGTTATAGAACTCTTGCCAGCTCTGCTCTTAGTTTTTTATTTGATATTGAGGAAAACCCTCTCAGTAATTTCTAATACGACTAGACCTATTTTCGAAGGGTAATGCATCTACACAGGTACTTGAAATAGACACGAATAACTCTACATAAGGACAAACTCTTCTTTTTTAAATAGGTATGATAGGGCGTTAAACCCGGCCACTGGATGTAGGTTAACAAGTGTCCAGTGCGTTAATGAGAAGTGGCTTGTGGTTAGTCCCAGTCCCACACTCGGAAGCGGCCGCTGGCGAAACGTCCGCACCGACATTAGTATGCGACCGAACACCGCATCACAACTTTCTCGACATTCTTGCCAACAACTGGAGAAATGAGCGCCATCGATACATTTATTTATAGTATCTGTTATTTATCAAAACATTTGTTGCAGTGTATTACCTTATTTTGAGTTGATGAAACAAGAAAATAAGTAATATTAATGTTAAACTACTTGTTGATGTATATTTGTATAATATGTTTTGAAAATTCTGTTTTTACAGAGACCACTATAAACTCCAACTTTTATTTTTATCTTATTGTCTGTCTGCTATTCGAAAGGTATTTTAAAAGTAATATGTTTTTTTCCAAAATTCGTAATGACAAAGATCGATCTCGTTAAAGGATTACTTCTATTGCCTGAAAAGATGCGACCAAGCGACTAAATACAATAACAACAATTTTTCTATGACCTTTAAATTAATACAAAACCCATTATTTGACGTATATATTCAATCAGGGTCTGCATCTGTCTGCCTCTGTTTGACTATTATTGCTTTCTTATACGCCCACCATTTATTGTTAGCGTACAAATTATTTATAAAACTGATATTTATAAACGTATTACATGATTATTCCAGGTGGCGATGGCCGGCGACTTCATCCTCGCCGTGGCGTCGATGATGATAGCTCGCTTGCGCAGCGATGAAGTCACACTTGTGCTCAGCCAGGTATTATTATATTTTGATACGGATTAACAAATTAAGTACCACATTACTATGTCTTAATCAAGTCAGTCAGTCAGAGTTTCATCGATGCAAATCCTTTAGATGTCAGTGTTCACCTAGTACTGTAAGGTTCTAAAAAAATTCACACTCATTGTGTTAGTAAAACCCAAAATACGAGCTAGATCACTGTTAGCTATAGAGTATACAACTTTCTTTTTCCTCAAGTTGATTTTTATTTAAAAGTACTACTTACAAATATAAATTTCATAAAAGTAGCTATTTTATTTTGTACTGCATTTATGTAAAAATTGGTTGTGCTACATTAGCTTCAAAATTGTGTCATATCGTACCAATCTTGACTGTATATTATATACTATTTGGATTATATTTGTTTTCATAATAATTTTAAGGTTCTGTGTTATGCTTTCCGCCCTTTAGTAATTTCCTGTAGCAAAGTTAATTCAGAATTTTGTAAATTTAAGATACTTATTTGCTAAAAATATACCTCAATATGTTCTTCATATGTGTTTAAATCAAAATACTTACGTGGTACCAATTTCGATGTTGGTGAAGATATGATAAAATTTAATTAAATGAAGAACAAGCAGAGTTGTAAACGTTGGCTCAGAATATTTTAATAAATATGTATTTCAAAAAAAATTACGCGTAAGTAGACATGTGTCTACTTACGCGTAATTGTTTCACTATTTCTTAATTCTAAGCATGACGATCTTGAAACTGTAACGCGTAACTATCTATTCCATTGCCTTTTGTAATGCGTTGTATATAGTGTATATATATAGGTATAAAGGAAATCAATTACCAGTTCTTTAATTTATTCTATTACTTGGAATGTTAATATGTAGTGCACATATGTATGTGCACTATAGCAAGTAGTTGAGACCAATGCAGTAATCTATACATATGAAGAAAAAACTTTGTGGCCCTTTTTACGAAAATTGCAAGGACCGAGGAGTACGAAATTTCGCACTCTTATTATTATGTGGAGGAGGAGTTCAGCAAGCTTATGTTTTTTAAATATGCATAAATCAATAAATAAAACGTCACACACTACCATATATTTGACACAAACACGCTTATATACTCTTTTGTCAAATTAACACTGTAGACCTTGTCGAAATCCGTGATTATAGAAGTTATAGTCTTTGACAATATAATCATAATAATGTTTCCACTTATAATTTAAATTAATTATGGTCGAATTTTGATCACTTGGCGACCACTAGTATTAATAAATATGGAGGGCTAATGTTTTGGGATGCCAATATACCAAATTTGTGAAGAGTCTGAAATAGTATTTTGTAATACTTAATATCATTTTAACGCGTTTGACAAGTTAAATGTTACTTTTAAATGTCGTCACTTCGAACATTGAGGTACTTGCATTCAGAGTTGCTTTAACAGAAGCAAAGCAGTCATTAACTCTAGCAAGTCTTTTCAGAATCTTGTGAGTTAGTATGTAATTTGGGGCGCACGTTAACTTAGAAGATTATTATTTAATAAGTAGGACAATAGCTAAACCTCTAATTTATGTACTCTCTTTTAAAATGTAACGTAATTAACAATTTACAACTCAAACGTACTTACGTTTGAGTTGTATATTGTAAATTACGTGCAATTATTAACCTACTAAGTTGGCTGAATATATTGTACCACGAGATTTCAAGGTTTATAACAAAGTTTTGCAGCTAAACATGAGAAAAATACTAAACTTCTTACACTACTTTCTGTTACCTTTTATTACTGAGAAATACTACATAGAAACATCAAATAACGATGCCAGTGACTCAATTTACGTCTCTCGCTCTTACTTTGTCTGTCACAGAGATCAAGCTAAATTTTAATGACTATGGATGTAAGAGGTGACAGCGGTCGTAGCGCGACTGTCATGCTGTCAAGCGGCAATTTTGATCGCGGAAAGTTTGTCTTCAGAGAGCCCGTAATAACTAAGCTCATATGGAGCTGTGTTTATTGACTTAGATGTCGGCCTGAATTGACAACAACAGCAGTGGCTTTTAACTTTATGTAATGTTGTCAACTGAGATAGTCCGTTTAGTTATCTTCATTTGCCATCTTTGGCCTTTGGAAGTCAATAGAAGTCTCTCTACTAACTAAGAGTGATATGTACTATAAAAAACAAAATTAACGAAGTTTGAATTGGTTACTGAGACATTGTAACGTAGTCAACTATAAATATTTTCTATCAACTATGTCATATCTTCATATCTAAAAAAATTTACAAATTCTGTCATATTAATACCACTTGACTATCAAGTCAAACAAAGTTCGTTTCTCTCTAGGAATATTAAATTTTAAATTAAGTTATGAATTTAAATATGAATAAAAAAAGAAATTTGTAATAATCAACATTACATCATATCTGAATGTTACGTGTATTACATTTAAAAAGTTATTATATAACAAACACTGTTGTTTAAAGTTTCTGTGATGTATTCATTTATTAAAATGATGTCGTGCGAGAACAGCCGTACAGCAGACCAACAACCCATAATGTCCCACTGCTGGAATCGGGCCTGTTCTCTGGAGAGGGTTAAGGCTATACGTCCCCACATGTCCCCGAGTGCGGGTTCAAAACTGGCAAGACACGTTTAGCTGTTTTTAAGGCGCCTGAGGGGCTCCTACTAAATTTCACGACTGTTATCTTTTAACCGGGACCGATTGCTTAACATGACCTCGAATCACGGAAACGCTCATAACATGTCATGCCACAATAGGTCACCCATCTAGGTGATGACCACGCCATCGTTGCTTACCTTCAGTGATTGTTTCCGATCACTTAAGGCAACTTGGGTATGAGCGCTTGAGTGGTTTTGTCGTAATTCTATAATACTCGTAGTGCTGTCATGCTATGCTATAATACATGCATTTATAGATTATATCATACATCGATTACAATTAATTAAACTTTACTACTTGGGAGTTGAACTAAGTTGTCATGGTCCGAATGTCGTAATAACAGTTATTCTTGAATCCCTCCCATTTCGGGCGCAGATTTGTACTTCGGAGATGCCTTCCTCCTTTGGGAAAATAGCGTATATTTACTGTAAATAACTTTTAGTATGGATAAAATCTGTGTTCAACTATACAAGTAACTTAGGTTAAGTTGTAAATATTGTATAATACATTGAATCTACTGTGAGTTCTGTTTTTTGCACTTAAAATGTACAGATAAAGAATTCAATGCCGTTTTTCAGCTCAACAATTGTAAAGAATGTAAGTCTAAACTCTTGGTTTCTTCATTCCAGGTGGTGACAGACCTTGTACAAGGGGAATTTATGCAGCTGGGCAGCAAAGAGACAGAAAACGAACGTTTTGCACATTACCTCACAAAAACATACAGAAAAACAGCTTCACTCATTGCCAATTCTGTCAAAGCGGTAATTATCCTAACTCATACAACTTATTCTGAATAATCTATATGTAATTACAATTTTTTATTCATGTACTTAATATCATGGTAATATCTTTGTTTAAATGTATATTTTAAAGTAAATAGTCAGTTTTAAGTAGCATTAGAAAATACAGAAGTCAGAGTAATGGTCGAAACAAGTGGCGTGCAATTGGAGATGCCTATGTCCAGCAGTGGACTGCGATGCGATAAGCTTATTAATGAAATGCAAGTTTTGAACGCGGATAATCGCTATAAAAATATGTAATCCTCATCATCAGCCAATTGCAGACCACTGTTGAACATAAATCTATATACGACAAGTTATTCTTAATAAATTAGATTCTTTTTGTTTCTTATATCTTGTTTTCTTTTTTCAGGTGGCCTTACTAAGCGGGGCTGATGAAAGCACAAGCGAATTGTGTTTCCAATATGGGCGCAATCTGGGTCTATCATTCCAGCTAGTGGATGACCTTCTAGATTTTGTATCTTCGGCGCAGGCTATGGGCAAGCCCACGGCCGCCGACCTTAAACTGGGACTCGCAACGGCACCAGTGCTCTTTGCTTGCGAAAAGGTGATATATTTTTTAAATAACTAGCTTCTAATTTTTGCTGGTGGCGCTACTTACGTATTTCTTGGTTATTGCTGAAAATAGTTATGAAGAATTAAAGTATCGACGTGCAAAATTAAATCGGTTTGGGTAACATAGCATAGGCTGTTAGTATTAGTGTTCTTATTATCCAGTAAATTTGCTGGTTGGAGTGATGTATTAAATACGAATAAAGGAATTGGTTAGATTATATTTTCTGTAAGATACAGTGATATGATAAAAGCGGCCAAGTGCGGCGTTTATTGTTTTTAAAACTCGCCAATGAAGGGTTCCGTAGCAGCAAGTAACGTCATATAAAAGCTCTTGTAGTTCTTGTAACTTTGATCGATGTTTTAATAATAGTGTATTGATTGAATGACAGGTAAATTGTGGTTTCGGTGGAAGTTTGCATGGTAATGTACATCCTATATTTATTTTAGTTTTATCATTCTCTTATGTTAGAAGTTATAGGGGGGGAGGGGGGGGACATTTTACCACTTTGGGGAAACCCAAATTTATTGTATTTTTTTTCTATATTTGTGTGATAATATTAATGCGGGTCACAGAATACATTTACTTACCAAGTTTCAACAGTCTATACAGTCTATGTGTCTTATAGTTTCTAACTTATTGCTCACTATACTAAAACCTTACTTGCATTTTGCGTTCATCACATTTTATATTTACATGTGTCATGTACTTATGAATCCTCATCTAATATAAGAACGTATAACACAGTACTCTCAAAACAATACTTCTTAATAGTATAAGTTATCTTGAGCTATGCACAGAACTTACAATTCGTGAGCTTAGATTTATAATTTTACAAATGCATGTTTCCAGTATCTGTTAACATTACAATGTAAAAACTTTTTTTAAAATAAATTATGTTGTTGCATAGGATATACATGTTTATATGCTTGAATAAGTCCCATTTACAGTAAAAAACATAAGTATGTGTAAAAGTCGACGAAAGTCTAAAAATAAAAAGTTGTGTGGCACTCGGGGACTGCCGCGGCAAAGCTATTGCATAGCATTTTTTATCAACTTATGCAATTTAATTATTTATTTAGTTTTTATTTATATAGATTTTTTTTCTTTGATATTAATTCAAGTTTACAAAACTTTTTCTTTTTCTTTTTACTAACATACATTCTAACAATATTATTGCCAAACTATATAATCATCCTATTAACCGAAAGACAATGACAACTAAACAGAGAACATAGTAAATAGTAATATGAACATATCTATGGAATGAAAAACGAAATAAATAAAAAAAACTTGAGAGGTGTCAAGGGACACCCGGATGGAACGAAGTTACACGCACAGCTTGCTAAAATGTGTCGGTATACAGACGAAACCTCATACTCTACTAACATCATTAAAACTTGTCTAAACACGCTACAATTAAACTGTACTCTAGTACTCGTAACTTAATATTTTGCTTTGTTGGAAATACTTTCATACCATATAGTATCAAAGTACTCTTTAAGACGAATTAAATGAGCCCAATCTCGATGGGGTTTCTATCGCCCCCTTCCAGCTCCATCATCAGACCCTGGTTACCATATAGTGTCAACGTACTCGTCAAGACGAATCAAATGAGCCCAAACGCGATAGGGTTCCTATGGCCACCTCCCAGCTCCAGCATCAGACCCTGGTTACCATATAGTGTCAAGCTACTCGTCAAGACGAATCAAACGAGCCCACACTCGATGGGGTTCCTATGAATAAATAAATAAATATTTTGGACATCTTACACACAACATCATCTAGTCCCAAACTAAGCAGAGCTTGTATTATGGGTACTAAACAACTGATATAACTACATAAACATACTTTTTTTTTGTAAATACATACATATTATACATAGAAAACACCCAGACTCCGAAACAAATATTTATTGTAATAATCTAGAATGACTGTGTTGTCAAGGCAACGGAAACGGCACGTGGCGGCGGTCCTTGTCGTACTGCAGTGACAATCATATCTCTATCCGTTTTCATGGTGTCAGATTTTTTCGTTACTTTCTTGATTGAAATTTCTGGATTCGGTCCTCGCTCTCAAATCCCGCGAAAAAATCTATGCAATAGCTTAAAAATGATTTATTTTTCATTATAGCATCGTTTCTACATGTTTCACACAGTTTAGGTATAAAAAACTGTCAAAAATACAATTGACAAGTATTTATTTATACTTCGTAATGAAAAAGCTCATCAACTTATTTAAATGTCACTAAATTTTAAAATTGTGAAGTGTTTGACAAATTTCAAATGCAAAATACTGTCCACATATAACGATTTTTTTTAATGTTGTCATATTTTTTAATCTGGTTGTTTAGCGCCGACTACGAAACGACATTTTTTATATTTGACTACCTGACCCACGCAGCACTACTTGCGTCCTCAATTGCCCGTATCGTAGTGTTAGCCAACTACAAAAGATAAGACCTGCTGTTGTGAACTTTTTTTTTAAAGTTGTCATGAGGGAACCACTCTTTCATACATTATTTTCACGAATCTAATAATTTACTCTCTCTCTTAGAAGCTCTCAAAAGACATAACATGACCCCGCGTTTTTATAGTACTGATTGATACTCCGCTCCTATTGATCGTATCGTTATGATATATAGTCTATAGCCGTCCTCGATAAATGAGCTATATAACATTGAAATAATTTTTCAAATCTCATGAAGAAATTCAAAGAAACAAACTCTTAATCGTTAAGAATATTAGTATTTTATTTAGAACTAATTTGCAGCTAATGTATTCTATATTAAAAGAATTAAACCGGTTGCCTTACCTCAAGTCACTGAGCTCGAACCATAACGAGTGTTTACACACATTTGCGTAAAACTACTGACGCAATACGCATGTTGGTCCACACAGGGTCATTTGCACAGTATTGCAAAAAATATCTACATTTTAGTGTGTGCGGCATCTGTGGTCTCGATTTCGCAGGAAAAGGGGGACGACATTCCGCATACAAAAGATTAATTCAGTGAAAGTGATACGATACTAGTACCGTCCCGTCTGTTTAAATTATTGTTGATACGTTCGAGGTCTAGATTGTTTGTGGTTTATAGCACGTTTATTACATTCCACAGGCTGATTAAGGCCTGATTTATGTATAAAATTAGTTTTGGCTGTCGCGGTTGTCGTGATTAAAAGTTTAAAATAAAATTTACAATCTAAGTATGGATATAATTAAAATTTGGGTTAAGATGTAACAAAAGTTTGCGTAAAATGTATAATAATTGTTTTGATGTAATAAAAACACAAATATTTTTTTTTATAAATATTTCGGTCATTTTACATATTACGTCATCTAGGCCCAAACTAGGCAGATCTTGTATTATGGGTGCTAGACAACTGAAATAAATACATAAACATATTTTATTTCAAAAATAACATACATTTTTCATACACTTAGTTAAATAAAAGAAATTTCCTTTAGCAATGAAGTAAGCTGAAATGACCGGTAACATGTAAAATTGTTGTTGCAGTATCCAGAGCTGAACCCCATGATAATGAGGCGGTTCCAGGAGGCCGGCGACGTGGAGAAGGCTTACGAGCTGGTGCACAAGTCACGCGGCCTCGAGCAGACGCGCTTCTTGGCGCGCAAGCACGGCGCCGAGGCCGCGCGCCTTGCTGCCGAGCTCGCCGACTCGCCCTACCAGAAGGGACTCGTCGTCACCACCGACCTTGTGCTCAACAGGATCAAATAGCCTGCCAGCCTTACACTGCCCCTACTCTAACTCCAAGAAAGGCATCCACAGTTCTGTCGTACCGAGACCGCCAACCCCGCGAGCGGCAGTGTCCGGACTGAGATTCTCAAAGTAGGTTCCGTTATTGTACTATATCTTACGATCGTTGTAAGAGTACCGACTTTGACGGGTCTACGGAGACCCGAGAATTCTGGATACCTTTTCTCAAAGGCGACGGACGTCATATATGTTTAATGTTGTGCGTGTTCGGTGCGCGGGCCCGTCAGTGTGAGTGTGTGAGTGCGAGACGTCTGCGGCGTACACAATACGCGAAGCTGTGTGCGCGGATAAATTATGCTAAAATCGTCTACGTGAAACAGTAAACTATGTAGCTCATCGTTATATTATTGTAATCAGTCGAACTGATTTTCAAATAATTATATGTTACATAATTTTAAAGTATATATTTATATTATTATTTATATAAGTATTTGTACTTGTGTCCTTCACTTGTGTGACCTGATTTATTTTAAGAGGTTTGCGTGGCCAACTGACGAGACGAGCTGTCGCCGAGGTGCGTGTGTGTGACTACTCGTTACCAAATACCTGTACATACGTGTACTATATTGTTATGCTCAACTGATTAACGAAATATTGACGATTACGTTCTTTTTACTAAGTTTGTGACTTTGATATTATTGTATATAACTTCGTAAGGTTTTGTGCGAATTTGTTTTATTCATTCTTTTATTTTTGTATCGTGCAATGTTTTTTTTAGTTGTAGAGATATAAAGTACCTGTGTTTTTTTGCACATATACGGTATAGAAGATGCATCACAAAATTGCTAACGGTCTGTTCTACGAGTTGTTTGCTTCTTTTTTTCGTATGTTATTATATGGTGTGTAAATACTGAGAGTCATTGGATAAGTTACCCGCGTTTTGTCTTCGAAACCAATTACCTCAATTTCCTTAGAGTACACGTTACATACTAGAGGTATGCGTTATATTCTGAAGTAGTATTAAATTTAAGTATTTTACGTGGCCGCACAACTTTAGAAAAAAATGTTTAACGCCCTCTGGGAGATTTCGAGAATTTTGTTAGCCAATTAGTACATATTACATTTGTAAATAATACTAACAATTATAATATATTCAGTGTAACTGAGATTTATTTAGAGAAATGGGATGTCAGAAAACATATAGGAATGCACTAGTGCAGTATACTTAAAACTTTCTTGGTTATATTTAACAAAATATCAGTCAATAATAGGTTAAATAGTATAAGGCTGTCACAACGATTGATGCTGAATATGTATGAATAAAGAATATTAAAATATAATAAACTCAAATTATTTTATGATCCAAATTAATTCAGAGTAAATAAAATTATATTTGTTAAACATTTATTCTATTATATTGTAAAGAAGTTTACTTTTAATGGCCGTATGATCAGGCGTACCGTATCTACAACGATTACAACGATTAAATTAAAAACTAAAACAATCCCATAAAAGGCATCAGAATCCATGAACAGAGCTTACTTCACTTATAAAAGTTCGATTTTTATTTACGAAAGGTGTTTGAGCTATTAAAATAATTATAAATGTGAGTTGTACTGAAAAGTCTACGATTCAACGTTAATACGAGACACAATTTTTATTTCTTTCTAAATGGTTTTCTTTTTACTCTACACTCTTCTCCTCGAGATGCAAATGCAAAAATGCAAAACTCTATTTAATAGTTTTAGTAACTAATGCTGGTATCTTCACGTTGAGGTCGGAAAGTTTTCAGATCACCCTAGTTTAATATGAAATCCCTTGTTGAGGTTACACCTTGTACCCTGAAGTTATCAAACCTTAAGTACTTGCTAACAGTAAAATACAAACGTCTTGAATTAAGTTCTAAGACGTAACTTAAGCGGTGTATCGGTAACTACTAATCAAAAAAGCAATCTGACTATTACAATTTTGTTTGATATCAGTTTTTGATTTTTATGAATTATTTGTATATGTCCGTACGATTCATGAGTAACATTTAGGAAGCAATGTGTAAGTAACGCACACATGCTTAAACAGTGTTTTATTACACAGTTTCACTCATTCCTCAATTAAAACAGTTACATATGCAATGCATTTCCTTTGTTACTTTTGTTCCGTCCGCAGTACTAACGAGTTTTAATCACCGCAAATGATCGATCCGTCCGCGAAAACTGATATTAAATTTAATTTCTAACAGCTTTTAATTGACGTTAGTATGCTTTAAGCGGAAAATTATTCATTACAACATGTGCTAGTTCAGGTAAACTACACTATTCATTGTGTATAGAAGGACTATGATGTCTTAGTCGTTGTGTCAGCCAATACAGTATAATGGAGACGAAGATGTATGTACATTAAAAATGTAATCAATGGGAGTCAATGAATTTTATTTATATGTATGTATGTAGACATACTGTCATAGATCATATGTTTGTAAATATTATTACTCTGTAAAATGGTAAATCATGAATAATTTTTAATATAAACATTAGTTACAAAATATTGTTTTATTTCATTTATACATCATCGTAATTGTAACAGTCAATATTATTGAGATAGTTGAAGTAGGTATATTTACTTCAATGATTCATGAATATAGTTAAATCATGAGATTGATTGGACGGGTATTAAGGTGACGCGTTGTCCCATTCCCTTTACTACATGTGCCTGGACATCGTCTAAACAAGGATTATCACCCAAAGTCGTGTCTGCGTCTTAATAAAACCTATCATTGCTTCGAAACAAAAATATAAGATTACGTATGAGATACGCCTAAACGTAGCTGAAATGTGAATGCTGAGATGAAGTGCATGGGAATGCAGGAATGAGTAAACAATACATGAGAGTCTGTAAAGTTATAGTAAAGTATATGTTATCTTAGTCTGGACTAGTTATGTCTGGGATAAGGATAATATCTCGAAGTGCTAGGGATGGGAGTACAAGAGAAGAGTGAAGGTGCAAGAGAAGAGGAATACTAAAAATTGAATTGGTGAATGGATTGTGTGATATGTAATTCATTCTCTATCACTCGTCATTTCACTGTTAGCTCCTTTCCTAACCATGTCCTCTTTCAGACAATCCATCTATTTTTTCTTTGGTCTTCCTATTTTCTTGTTCAACTCCCATACCTAACGCTTTTTTCGCGACTTCATCCCTCCGCATAACATGTCCAGACCAAGATAACCTATTACTTCCTAGTTTTTATCCAATACCGCCACTGTGAGAGACTGTCTCGTATATACTCATTCCTGATCTTGTCCATCCGAGTCACACCACACATCCATCTCAACATTTGCATTTCAGCTACGTTCAGGCGTCTCTCATCCGTTAGCTTATACTTCTTTTGAAACAATAACAGCTATTAATTTGATAGTAACAGTCTTAATTGATCCGGGGACGGCTTTCTTGAATTTTTTATTGCATGAGGTGGACTGAATGCGCCTTAGCCTTAGCCTTAGAAGGGTGTTCTTTGTGTCCGTTTCATGTATGTTTGTAAAGTCCTTTTTTTTTTAGAATTTATATTCCTAATGCGGGAGTTGTCTTTTTTTTTTAAAAAAAAAAGCATTATCTACCGGTAAAAATTTTGGTATTGAGTGAGGAGCATCGGCAGTTGAAAGCACTGGTGTTCCGGAGAAATAATGGTAAAAAGTAACACTTGGCTTATATTATAATTATAACACGATATTTATAAACAGAAAATACGGATAATTGTATGCATATTTGAAGTCATATATAATATATACATTGGCAGCAAATATTTTATTAACTGTTTTTGGAAATTGCTTTGTATACCATATAGTCACCACATTGTCAAGGAAAAATTATGTAATATTTTAGTTTACATGAAACATATCAAATAAATCAATATTCATCGTGAAATCATAACCCAATTACCGACAAGTTAGTGGGATTACCAAAATATTTGAATACCTTTAACGGAACTAATTTCCGACACACTTACCATAAGTCATTCGTTGCATGACAATGATATTGACAAGGACGATCGTGACAGATTATAATATAAACCCTGTCCTTGACAAAACAGTAAAAATATAATCAAGGAAACGATTGGTGACCCATTTCCACGGTATCCACACTACATGCAATATATATATATATGTATATATGAATGAATGCAATGGGAAAAGGAGTCGTTTAAACTGCGTGATTGCGGCAATCGATCGCTCCGCGCCCGGCACGGCCAGGACGAGCCGAATGCCAACTGAAAAATGACATGAAAAATGTATACGACCTACTACACTAAAGGTACTATTATCGTACCATAGGTGAAACAAACTGTTGCTATAGTTAAAATAAACCTTATTGCTACTGTTATAAAGCATTCATTACGAAACAAAGTTTCAGTGAGTCTTCGTTATTACACTAAGTACAATTTTAACAGCACAATTAGAACACGTGAAAATTACACTTTCTGACAGGTGTGGTGTTAAAATTTTATTCTGTTCCTTTTAAAATACCTCAGTAACGATTAGGCCAACAGATAAAACCAGAAAGATAATAAACACTATTAAACAAGAATCATATTGGCATTGTTGATCTCGTCTTATTCCTGTGGTTTCACCGTCTGCTCTTTCTGCTTAAAACTGCATGGAAAACACTCTTGACGATCCACGACTTCAAGTTTAATTTAGCAATTGCAAATGTTTCTTATTTTTTCAAGACCAAGCCAATTTTTATTAAGCTAAACAGAGGTTCAAGAGCTCGATTGCCATCGTTTTTTGCTCGTGTACATCAAGTATACGATCAAAAAGGGGCAAAACGTGATATCGCCTTATGTAAATTTTTCCAAATACGATTAGGTTTTCTTATTGATTGAAGATGGATTTACTTTTTATTACACTTAGCTTCTATCAGACCACAGATTTCCTTGAGAGACAAACGTTCGTTGTTTCGGTTTTGACTTGATTTCTTTGAACCTTTTTAAATTTTTACTAAACAATATTATATCCGTCTTGTGAGAAATAAGGAGAAAAGTTTCGCAAAATATTGTAGGTTTAATATAACTAAGTAAAGGTAACCTTTGACCTACTCAAACCTATTAATCCAACCATAGAAAGATACACAAAGAAGGCACAGGAACCGATGATTTGCAAAAAAACTGTTAAAGAACTGTAATTTAGAAGTAACCGAATGTTGTTCAAGTGTAAACGTGTTCAATGGTACTATTTGCTCGACATACGAATTTAATAAAAACAAGGTAAGATATTTGTGAAACAATCATCATACTTATATCGCGAGGTGAGATGTGAGAGTTCTAATTGATAACGCACCCGATTTTAGACGTATACATTCTAGCCATAGATAATATTATTCTTTGTCAATCTTATTAAAATAGAGTGGAACCTACGAGTCATTTTGTCAATCCTTATAATACTTTTATGCCCTACGTCACTGAATATTTAGTCAATTACTGTTTATAAATGAATGAATGCAAATTTAAGAATACCAAAGTTGTATTGTAATACAACTTCGGTATTCTTAAATTTGCTTTATAAAAAAATTGCCCGAGGCTCCATCTGCGTCTACATAATGTTAGATATCATAGTGATTCCATAAATAGATATACCTATTTTACTTATCCAACAATCAAACAAAACAAATGTTAATGTTGAACTAAATGTTATGTGGAGCTTAATTCAAATCAGTTTAGCCGCTTCCGAGACAATAGCGCGTACAAATCAACAGGCAAAGAGACAAATTCTAAAAACTTTTAGTATTGTAAGTTTGAATAAATTCCACTTGCGTACAATTTTATTAAATGTCCGTACAGATTACTTGTAACCTGCTATGCTTCGTTAAGGTATATTTCGGCTGTTTGTTGGTGTACATGTAACAAAGCTCAATTGTTGGAGAACTTTTTGGGTTTCTAGCCGGGACCAGACACAAAAAGAACTCAACACGTTAAATACTTGGATTTATTTTCTGATTACAATACCATTTAAAAGATACACAGTTAAAGGTACTCAGAATTTCAGCCATTCCAATCCTCGTCAGTTTATTTTGTTGTTTTCTGTATGTAGAACACAATACTCGTACAAAGCATTCAGTTACAAAGCGCCTGACGGTTCAGTGACATTTTAGCTATTGTTACTAGGGCACACTTGGCTATGAATTATAAAATATTGTACAAGTTATGGATTTATCAGTATCTGTGGCTATGATAGCTATGATTATTCGTTTTCGGAGTAATAAACATTATTATTTCAAATTAGGGAACTACAACTTTCGTAAACTTAAGTGTAAAAATCATACGTTAGGTATATGTTATAAATAATAAATACGATCTTAGATCGACAATAAGGTACACATACGCATTGTGACGGATTAAAAATACGCGGTGCCTCCTGCCCAGCATTCTAAGACCCGTATATGGACGCAGGCCAACAGTACTGCAAAGAAAAGGAAAACTTTAAACAAAACCAATACCTACTTAATAATCATCCTGACAAAAACACGTCTGAACAGGCCTAAAATTTAACTCGCCTAAAATTTAGGGTTAAGGCCATACATCCCAAGATCGACCGCTGAACCTGACCTCAGAATCACGACGACTTTCATAATTATTATGCCACAAACGGTCACCCATCTATGTACTGCCCGCGGGCCGTGCCGTCGTTGCTTACCCGCGATGGTTGTTTCCAATCACCTAAGGCTAAGTAGCCAAGTGGCTATGAGCGTATCAATAGTCTGCCTCTATAGTCATGGCAAACCTATTTGTAACTAAATGTTTTACTCGATTGCACTAGGAGGAATTTATGCGTGTACCTTAACGAGGTCTCTAGCCTAAACAGCTTGATGAATTTTAGCGTTTAAGAAATCCTTAGATTCGACTTCATTGTGAGAGTTGTACTGTGTGAATAAAAATTATAATCTACGGTTTTTAAATGGTCGCAATTTTTTTTGTTGGTAATTATAATTAGTATAACGGTTTCATTTTGCCTTCGAGTTTGTAAATTTCAAAAAAACTTTATAAATGGCCAGTAGGCATCGTTGTAAAGAAATTTTAATAAACATTAGTAGATAGAAATATAATGTAGATTCATTAGATATTTGTTTTGATGCTACTATTATAATATTTTCTTATGACAATACATGACGTTGTCCAACGGAAACAGTTACGAGAGTACAACTATTTGAGTTCAGCAGGAACGCTCGCGATTTTCAAAACACGCTTTCAGTTGCAGGCGAAAAGCCTCCCTCGACAGTATAGAATTGAACATGGCCGATATGATTTTATATAGTGTTTTGACTTTATTCCCTGCGTTTATGTTGGTTAGAATTTGTTACGTATTCGGTTATGTGATATGAGGTTCTTTTGTTGAGTTAAGTGAAACCATAGTTTAAATGTTTGCTTTGCACTCAGCACGATTGCGTAGGTAAGATGCCGTTATAAAATGTTCGGTAAAACTTGTACTTTCTTTATAAGTAAATAGGATTTTAAACATACAGTTGAGACGTGTTTTACATACACAATGAGCATTGATTCTAAGGATTAGTTATGTAATGTCGTTTTCGTGTGTACTTCAACTTATAAGTGAAGAATAAATTATAGAAATAAATGGAAATTAAAAAAGGGTAACGATTAATGGTACATGTACATAAGTTGTCGTTTAAGTATTGAAAACAAGTATGTTCATACTTGTTTTAAATGTTATCAAAAAATAATTGTTTTATACTTACTTGATATTTACTGATAATATTTAAAACAATTCTAGATTGCAATATGATTATTCTCTAAAAAATTATATTGTTTTTACATTATCGGGCCAGAAAGTGTTTTTGGGATTTTCTTAGGAAATTGCTAATATTAATTGCCCGGAGTTTGAAAGTTTGGCATTGATTCACGCCCGTGCCCCGGAGAGCACGTAAAGCCGTCGGTCCCGGTTGTCATGAACATCTATGGCAATCGTTATTGGGAAGTCAGTGCCCTCAAATTTATAGGAGGATAGATTATCGACAGCTAACTTTGAATATGCATTTAATTATTATAATCCATTTTGAATTTCACTATGATCTGACTGACGTGCCTAGGTTTGGCTGTAAACGAAGCATCCCTTAATTCGTAAATAATACAGACTAGTCAAGGATACCAAGCCTGCCTATATAAACAGAAGTGTGATTCTCAAATAGACTCTCATGATTACAATAAATATGAATTTAGAACTTATCCCGTTAATTATATGCAACACAGGAGGCTGACTGCACCGACGTCAGGCTCATTACGACGTCGAGCGCGGGAACGAAAGCGCGCGGAACAGACGCGGGCTGACGGAGAGCGTATAGCTCGAGAGAAGCGTGAGCTCCTGGCTAAGGAGAAACTTGAACAGCAACGAAAGGTAATTCTTAAATTAGTAAAAATCTGGGCTAGGTAAGGTTAAACGAACATTTAACTGGTCCAAGAAGTACATAACAAAAGTTTGATGTATTATTTATTGTTTCTATTGAGGGCAAACTTGCAGTTTTTTAACGGGACCTGAAATAAGTCCGGGTCCAGGGTAGAACGCCAGCCATGGGTTAATTTTAGTGGAAACGCCACATTCTCCTTATGTCATGTATTCTGGACTTTTTCCTCCACAATAAAATTAAGTAAATTCAAATGTTTTCAGTATTAATATTTTTTTATTGATTAATTTGTATTGTCTAGTAAAATAACTTTTACCAAAATAACTTCAAAACCATTTTATATTGGGATAGGTATTATGAACAAACTACTACATTATTACTATTTAACGTGTCCCAAATCTATCAGACTGTAATGATGTATGCATACCTGTAGCAAAGTTTCTTTGTTTATATTTTGTTTTTCAATCAATTCAAATCACTGTAAAATTTTATATCTCCTGTAATGATTGATCTCATAGCAAGCTTACATTATACTACAGCTTATAACTTTTATTGATGATAATTTCCTAGTGGATTTCGGTATCGATGTTACATCTCAACGGACACCATCTATGTACTTACACAAGAGTTATTAAGTGCCCAAGTGTTTCCGCAAACTGAGGTTCACTCTCTGTTACCTCACGCTCATAGTCTATAGGAACGGTTATCCAATAAGTCTGGACATAGGAGACAGACTTTCAAACTCTGGGCTGTTATAAAGCAGTTTTAAAATCAAAAAACTTAATAACACTTTTCTAACCCGAGAATGAGCCCGGGGCAGTTGCAGAAATTACCACCGCAAAGTTCGTGGATACAATAGGTAAGCTTATATTTGTAACGTGGCATGTGTTTCTTTGGTCATCTATAGCTGTCCTCGTGAAACATTAGACGTAATCTTATTGTCACTTTCTTGACTTGTTTTATTGTAGACAATAGGGCAAATCATACTTCTTTGAGTTTTGCAGTTTTTTATCAATACTTTTATCATGCTTAAGGAAAGTATGATAATATAGAAAGATCCTACTGTGCCCTTGGTTACTTCTTCTTGAAATCTTGAAAGAACAGCCTTAGTTACTATTTATGTCATTAGCTATCTGCCAATGAAATTTCCGTCAAAATTGGTCAAGCCGTTCTAGAGATTACCCTGAAGAAACAGACAGACAGACATACGAAAAGCCAGAAAAAAACATTTAAAATTATTTTTGTTGTAAGTACTTTTCGAACATATATATACTTTCGATATCGATAAATTATTTAATTTTCATTCAAAATATATTTACTGTATTTAATCTCCATCTTTTACGCAAAAGCGTGTCTTCATGCCATTTGTACTAAAAGGGTTTCGCTATAATCCTAATATATTTTATTTCAATTTCAAAAGTTATTATTATTCGTGATTTCCGTTCCGTACAACGATTAACTTAGCATGTACTAGCTTATGCCCGCGGACTTATCTGCGTATATCTCGGTTATGGCGGCGATTCTGAACTGATTTACAACTTTTTATTTGTCAATAAATTGAAATATGATATTTTAAGTGAAGTTTACCACAATACATAAGAGAAAATAGCATCGAAATCGGTTATAGCACTTCTGAGATTAGTGCGCACAAACACACGGATAAACAGACAAAAAAATTAAAAACTATTGCTTTGAGTTTTGTTACTTTATATAGATGCCTTTTGTTTTTTTTTTAAAGTTCAGATAACGAATATCGTGCGTTTTGAAACATTACCCTAATTAGTAATGGGTAACATTCTTTAATTTATTAGTTGTGTTATTTATGACATAATTAGATATACCAATAAATCTTATGATTTCTAAAATGTGTCGGAAAATTGAATATGCATAGTATTTGCAGAGTGCAGATCTCACTGATAGCAGAAATCATGAATGTGAAATATGTGTAACAATTTATTCAATACAAATGTCATGTGAAGTAGAGAGGCCGATCTGATTTTATTATACACTTTTGTTTAAATATCATCATCAACAAGCCATAACGTACCACTGCTAGGCTCCTTTCAAGACCCACGCTAGCCAAGTGCGGGTTTGGGACTGGCAAGAAACGTTGATTCTTGTCATTCAATATATTTAAGTCTCCAACTAAGCTAGACGACTCTTATCTTTGATAAAAACCGGGACCGATTGCTTAACGTGCCTTCTGTATCACGGAAACTCTCATAATATCATGCCACAAACGTCACCCAGGTGCAGGATTTGACCTCGTTGTTTTTCTGAGTCCCATGTGGAATGTGGAATTTGAACCCACAATACTTGGCGTAGTGGCAAGCGGTGTGACGACCGCTTATACCATTGGACCAATCGTGCAGTCTTGCAAATTGTGTTAAGTCCCTTGCGATACAGCATACTCTAATAATGCCCACGTAATCGTTAAAAAAAAATTTTGATCGACGTTTAGGAAAATAAACTAAAGTACATGTATACATTTCAGGCATTTACTTTATTGTTTTGTCTTTTACCAACATTTATCCTCTCGTCACAGTTTCTCATATGTAAGTTTAATAAAGATAATACTGTTTGACTGCTTTATGAGATTATCATCACATACCTCCCACGGATTATACTCATACTGATGAAATAGTAGGCGCGGTGCGATCCACCCAAGAATTAATGATGGTGTTTAAACTTTATATTAGCGATTAAGCAACAATAACCCTGCGGATATGGTGCTATATTGAAAGGTTATGGTATACGCCAAAATGCCGCATATGTTGAATTTTCGCAACTTATAAAACGAGGTCTAGGTGGTCGGCCGTCTGCCATGGGAAAAATCTGTTTTCTAAAGTATATAGATGATGTAAGGGCTATTCTTTAGGCTTGCGTAGCCAAAGGCCTAGTTCCTGTATGTTGTACTGTTATTTGAGAGACTCTCAGAAGCAATACATCATCTAGCCAGGTGCCTTGCTGCTAAATTGTCATCATTTTCTCAGCACCTTAACATACATCTATTGTATTTATTTATTAAAAGGAACATTATTATTCTAGCCTGTATTATTCTTAATATTGCTCTATGATAATATTAAGAATATAAAGGCTTACTATGAACATCTATATGTTCATAGTAACCGGGGCCGACGT
This sequence comes from Phragmatobia fuliginosa, assembly GCA_932526445.1. Taxonomy (NCBI): domain Eukaryota; kingdom Metazoa; phylum Arthropoda; class Insecta; order Lepidoptera; family Erebidae; genus Phragmatobia; species Phragmatobia fuliginosa. Next base: position 9,355,972 of record OW052065.1, on the reverse strand, counting down.
TTTAACCTGCTATCCATGGCACGGGCGTTAATCACCGCCATTTTCCATATTCCGAGTTGCTATTAAGAGTTTATTGTAAGAAAAACCTAACAACAGCTTGACCCGCGATTCGAATCCGAGACCTCTTGATCGGTAGTCGCAAACGCTAATTTGTATCATGATAACAGTTGTTACCATTGGGCTTAGAAAAAAACAGAATGCATATATGTATATTATTTAGCGCTTCTTACATTGTTAGAGAAAAAGATTTATACGATATATGTATCACATTTCATTTTTTTCTACTCTTAATTTTTGTGCTTCTATATCTACAGACTCGTGAAGAGCTGGCGAAATACCAGCCGTGGGGCCGCGCTGGAGGTGGCGCGCCCAATGCTCAGGGTATACGTTTCACGAAGATCCGAGACAAAGGAATCTTTCCTGAAGACGAACTAAGGGTAAATACAATCTTAAAACTACAATCCATCAACCACTGGCTATAGCTCTATAATTTTAAAATTGACATTTGGAAAAGCACCAAACAGAAACGGCCTCACCGTGAAATTCATTTCACCAGTTAAACTGACAAAATATCATAGGTTTACAGTATGGTGTTCCTGTGATATTATAATATCACTAAAACCAGGCCGATAAATTGTAAAAATTTAAGTATACTAACAATCTACCTATAAATTATAATATCACTAGTGAAATTGTTATATCATGAGTCCATGACTTTGGCAAAAAACCTGTAACATATACGGCTGTAGGTTGAATATGTTTATTACGTTAATTTAAAATTGGGGGCTCTAGTTATAGCAAATTCTAAACCTGTTAGTATGATTTACGAAAAAGATAAATCACGATACGTATGGCAACTTTTAATAGGCATTTGTTTACTTCATTACTTTGTACCGAGAAAGCTTCAAACAAAAACAGCCTATAGCGGTAAAGTTACAACATCAGCCATTGTATTTGCACGCATCAATGATTAAAACAACCATGTAATCAAAATCTATTAACGATTATAAGATCTGTATTCAGAGATTGCATAATTTGTGTGTCACTCAATTAAAAACGTCATCTGTTGCGTGTTTGTGAACTATTAATTAAGGCAATAAATATGTCTTTGGAAAAATTAATAAGGTAATCATATTGAATATACCATATAATCATATTCAATTATATAATTTCATAGAAAGAATTCTTTTATACAGCGGCCGGCGGCGCGGCGTGTATACAATGTGTAACATCACAACATGCAATAATAAGTAAGGTCTCATTTTAAACGATTCCGTAAATCTTAGTGTGAGTTCTGCAACTGTCTAAACTAACTAATTTAAATAATACGATTCTGAGTGCAACTTCAGAAAAAAGTCGTTGCAAGCATGTGGCACACAAAACCGTGTGTATGCATACACACGGGTTTGGTAATAAAATGTAGGGCAAAAATGATTAAATCTTTAAAATTGTGAACCAAAACGAAATTCTTACTGAATATTATAAATGTAGTAAGTAACTCTCTATCTGACCGGCTTTCACGCCAAAACTACTGAACCGATTTGAATGAAATTCTGTACTCAGATAGTTTGAAGTCCGGGAAGGACTTTTTATTGTAATAACCGACATACACGAGGGCGAAAGCTAGCTATTTACATATTAATTAGCTACTCAAAAATAAAAATAAAATAAGGTGGGTGGACCATGGAAGGCCACTCTAACGAGTAAACGCTTTTTATTCGTTTATTAACTGGATAAATGAAAAGAACAAATTATCAAATAATAGTTTGTTTTATTGTGTACCATATAAATCACTTTTTTTTTAACCTAACTTTAATCAGTATTCATTAAACTTAAGTTTTGTTAAGCTCTTCCAAATGGCCTTGCAAGGAACACGGCTCCAAACAAGGCCAATATTATACATCAGTCGTTCAACTTAAAAATAGAGTTGTAACAATTAATATATTCGCTTTTACTAAAACTACATATTAAGCTCTTTCATTTAAGCAAAACATTAAATGCTCAATATATTTTTATCATTTATAAAAAACTCAACGAACATTACTTGAACACCATCGTATAACTAAGAATATATTAATGGAAATTATTTAAAAACAGTAGTAATGAGTATTACATTGACATCAAATAACTTGCCAACGCGTATTATAATGAAATTAAAAACTTTTATTTTTACCTCAAATGGCCTTCTTATGGGTCCGTTCTTTGTAAGGCCAAAATGTTCCAAAATGTTAAAAAAATTAATAACCCTTAGGTATAAATAAAAATATTATAAATACAAAATATTGTTTTAACTGTAACGGTACGTATTTATAACTAAAAAGTAACTGTTCATATGTTCATGGTTTGTACATGTTCTTTGTAAGGCCCACGTACCCTAGCAAGGCCAACTGTCAAATTTTTGATTGGCCTTATAAGGAACCACCGGCTTTCCTGGGAACACTACCAATATTTTAACTTAAATCGAGGCAAAACTATTTTTTTTTCTTTAATACCATAAACATATCCTTACACGACAATTCACAGTAAAAAAATATGAAATAATAATAGGTTATCTAACTAAAAATTTACGTTTTGCTATGGGCGCGAATAACAATTGTAACGTCGACGACCGAAGTCTACGAAGCGTGAGATCGCACTGCCACAATAGCGGCGCGAGCGACTCGCCGCCGCATCTGTGGCCTTGAGTTTGATGGATCTTGGTGTATAGCCGAAGGAATATGTGTTTACATGTCAATAACTACGACTTTTTGATAGTTGGCCTTCAAAGGAGTGTGGCCTTCCATGGTCCACCCACCTTACTAAGGACTAAGTCTTTCAAGATTCATATTTAACGAAACGGTCTTCCTATCTTATTTTTAATCTCCGATCAAAAGTGAGAATAAGTTCTTTCATTTAGATAATTTGTCTAATTGTATATGAATGTAAGCGTGTCAATTGAAATTAAACTTAATACCTACATATTTTCTAAATAAAACTGAATTGCATTTTACGAGTAGTTTGATTTGAAGTAATCGCTTCTCAAATATAGGCGCTTAAAAATAAAAATATAATACCTATTCAGATAATTGGCAACTGATATTGTCTCCAGAAACCTGTCAGCATTGACAAATTGAATGGCTTAGTAAGAATAATACAAAGAGAATCCAATCTTCGGTTCATACCATAAGAACTTAAATCGATCTTATTACACCAATATATCACTTACATTTTGAGGGTACTATCATGCTTTGAAATCTCAGTAAGAGCGCTTACACTCTGGTGACTTTTTAATTAATTGTTATATACAAGTAGTTGCGTACCGCGATTGACAGATGGTTATACATCTATATAAGGTAAAGGGTCAATCGTTATCTGAATGTCATTAAGGCGGGACTACACTGTGGAGTTACGAAACGACGTTGAATAAAAAATGTGTGAATGAACTACCTTTTGCCGTTTTGAGGATATGAAATTTGTTGACATACATTTAAAATATTTTGTATTTTCGTCATCGGTAATTTGCTCTTTTAAAAGTTGTCCATATTCCTTTAATGTAATTGCCATAATTATGTGACACCATTTTCTTACGAAATTTAAAGTTGACGCCATGAATATCATGGTATCAAGAATGTAAACTCTGTCGTAGTTTACATAAATTTTCTATGAGAAAATTGTTTTGATTACCTTTGTTCTCGGCGATTCGTTGTTAACTAATTGACATATAACCAATTCGGTGATAGGCAATTTTCATTAAGCTCCGACTTTTACGCAATACCACCTAGAACTATGTAAATTTAGACTCGTATCTCTATAGAATGATCAGTTAAAAATTAGGTAGGTATGCGACCCGGTTAACATTCTTATCTTTCTACGTCTTTTTTTGTACGAAGCTAAACAATTCGAAAAATAATTCTCGATCGATTAGAGACCTAGATTAATATAGCTTCTGTTATTTTGTTCGAGTTTATAAATCAATGGAACAAAAAAGTGTATTTTCATATGTAAGAAACATTATATTTGAATTTGAAGTGCTTTAATTTAAGAGCAGGTAATTAACTCTGTCTTTTAAATCTACTCAGACGTGGAAATCAAAGCGCTTATGTAAATCGTCCAAGCAATAGAATTTTATACTTAAAAATAGTAAGCCTTTCATAAGCAAACAATAAAAAGGTAAAAAGAAACTATAACCATACTACTTAAAAAAATATCTCTGGAATCGAAAAAAACTACAGCGCCCTTATAATTCACGAGTCATCTCTAATATGCACTGTAAGGCTCAATTTCTCAAGCTGTATCTATTTTCTTAGGCTAAAGAGTTCTGTAGTGCAAGAAAATTTAAACAAAGTCAACATAATATAAAACATAACAATGATGATGAAGACTACGCTGCGTGTTCCTTTGTCTTATAATTAAAATACAAATATTCTTGATTTTACCTAAGAGTATTATGAATTGTAATAATTTACTGCTGGACGCATGACTCTCCTCAGGAAGGAGGATTTGAGCTACAACACTACTGTGGCCAGACCGGTTGTTGAGGGATTTGCTTCAAGGTTTATTGTTCCTTGCAATACTATTATCCATTTCTTATTCTTTTGGTTACATATATATCTTTTTTTTATATCTACTGCGTAGGGTGTATCTTTACACGAAGCTTGCAAGCAGTGGGTGTCCACGCCACGTCGCCAACGCCAGACTCCGGTGAAGTTACGAGAAGATCCACAGATATGTTATGCTGATCCATTGAAACAGAGCGTTGACAACGATATACGGTACAGACAAACGCCTGACGAACAAAAAAATTATAAGCAAATATTAGGTATGTGAACACACACTTATGAGGCATAATATATATTTAACTAATATAACAGTAAAGTTCCAAAAAAATAAAGAAGAAAAAATATCAAAAAAGGTTTTTTTCTGATGACTGTATTTAATTAAGGAAAAAAATAATAATCTGAAGGTTGTACCTTATCATGTAACAGTACAAGATAATCCTGTATAGGATGGATGGACTGCAGTACCCCACGAATACACCGAGTTATGACACTCGTTAAGGCTCGTTAAGGAATAATTAAACTATCTTAGAACTAGCATCGAAATTAATCAGAAGGAGTTGGAAATATAACAAGTCCACTTTCCTCCTTAGCAAAACGAGAATATCCTGTAACTAGGTTGTAAATGTAAAACGTGGTCGCAAATCTTTTGAAGTGAAATCATATGTAGGCTGTACTTTGCATATCCCGTAATAACCGTTGCCCGTTGAGTTATTGCTATCATTTTATTAGGGACAAGCATCATTAGTGAAGAATTTTTAAGACAACCACATAAAACAGTGTGATATTTCACAGCGTTTATGGAGACAGGTTTCATACACGACATGTGTTATGCAATGGTTGTCCATCTCTATCGACTAGCTTATCTTAACATTTATAGGTATGAGCTTTGGGAGTGATAAACAATGTATAATTTATTTGTGTTAGGGTTTGCTCATCAAATATTTTATTCACATAGTTATGACTTTCTCTTATGTCTTTCTTTGTGGATATGATGATGAGCTATGAAATTACGAATGAGTATTAGTTAATATAATTTACTTCATTCAGTTAGGCAATACTAACGATAAAGTTACCAAATGGCTAAAATAGTACTGTATCTAATTTGAAAATCAATTTTCATTTTAGATGAAATGGTAATGAAAAAGAAAAGAGCAGCAAAAGCGGAGATGAAGCAAAACCTAGAGGACGAGCGAAAAATGGTAATGTTAAATCTATTAATCAATTGAAACCATAATATAATTACCATCATGAGTTTTAATATCTTTAGAACGCTATGGATGGACCTTGGGGCAAACCTGGACCTGGTGGTACTACATGGAGGAACCCTCGAGATATTGGGCTAAATTTCTCAAAGTCTATGGTTAGTAAAGCAACAAAACTGACTTTTTCTTTCTAAACTATATAAGGTTAAATTTAAATGTATATTTTTGACACAGGGTTGGACAGACAATGAAATTTTTACAAAATTAAAAGGGGACCCTGGCCGCTATAGAGAATCTTCGCTAGCTTTACCTAAAGTAAAGGGAGACGATGATAAAGGAGAGGATTCGCCGAATAAAGAAAACGTTAAACTATCTCGAGTTGATAAATTACCGCAAATTAACCATGTCAGCAGTCCAAAGGTAAAGATTGCAGAGTCAAGAAGATACAGCGTTGAAGTCAAACTGAAAAATGATAAAAAGGGTAATGGAGAGGTTAGGCGGAGTCCGAAGGGTACTACATTTGTGAAAAGATTGACTAATGGGGATAAAGTAAGAAGAGTTGTACTAGATGATGGCTATGAGAATGGAGAAGTTATAGTAGTGGAGAAGAAGCCAACGCCGGAGAGTGCCATTTTGCATGTCACAGGAGGTGTAGAGTTGGTGCCACTTCTGGCTAGACGGAGACGAGTTGGTGCTCGTACTCTTCCATCAAGTGATGTCACAAGACCACCGGACCAGTCGTGTCAGTACGTATTAATACTACTTTTGGGTGTATGATCGATATTATTAATTTGAACAGAACATACAGTCAGACAGACAACAATAGTTTTTTTGATGTAAGTACTGTATGTGCTTCCATATATCTTTAGTTAAAAGCTGTTATTTTGAAATTACAAAGAGCCATTTTTTTCTTTGTATAAATTATTTTAGGGAGGATGCGTGTCTAGTACAACATGTTGTATATGTTTAAGTATTAAATTAATGTTAAAAGTTGAACTATTAACTTCGAAGACACGTAAGAAATGTTACGCAAAACTCATTAATGTTATGAGCTCATACTAATTAATTTTATTATTGTTGATTAACCCACGTAGTCCATTATACTTCCGCTTTTCGCGAGCATTTGACCCAGTATACTGAAAAATTAACTATTTCCCTCTTAAATATTCATTTTTTTAAGTTTTTATATATCAACTGGATATACTAATTACATTTTAAGTACTTACGGGAGAAAAACTCGATTATAATACAATATTCTTTACTACACCATAAAAAATTAGCAAAAAAAAACATTTCTGATCGCGATCTGCGAGTTCTGGCAGACAAGTTTGTTAAATCTTTAGAATATCAAATTAGTTTTTATCATCCTAATGGATAATAATGACTAATGAATGGACTATATTTACTATATAGTTTACATAATAATCCAGAATAATGTACCGATTTGAAATTAGAGTGATAAGTCCAAGGCACTAAGAATATGCATCTGGTATCTCAAATTCTAACGGTGGGTAATGTTTGATCAGCAATCCGGTATGGTGAGGTATATTTGATTGCGTCACGGCTTTCTAGCGGTCGGCGGCAGTATGACACGACCCAGAATTAATGCTTTGCATTAAAACGTCGATACCCGCCCCATGACTAGCACTGGTCGGTATATCGGAGTGTGTGCAATTCTGATGAATAGTGATTTAGTCACTATTACCTTTATATCGTGACCTTCTATGACGACATTAACATAAATTATGACACCTCTTCTGTTAGAAAGATTGTATTGTGCAAGCAGAATAGGAGAAAAACAAAGGATCCCTGAGGATATATGGAAGCGATCGAGGATATTAATTAATATATCACGCTGAACCAATTTAGATGAAATACAATTCTTCAATACAAACAATCCATCCATGCAAAAATATATTATACCGTAATGAAGTAGAGTAACTATGGCAGGTAGAGTTCGCACAGAATATCAAATAAAAAAACATATTTGAGAAATTAAATATAATTGTAATTCAATCCTACAGGTTGATACAATTGAAACTATAACATAACTAATTTAAATAGTTTCAATAATAAACAGATTGTTACAGTTAACAAGTTTAATTGTTTTCTGACACATTTTTATCAGGTAAATATCTTAATGTGTCTTCCGTTATTTTATTTCGTACCTAATTATAATTTTATAACTCTACAGATGGAGGGAGATGCTGAACATGGATTATTTGAGTGAACTAAAACACCAAATGCAGGTGAAATGTATTCAAAAAGAGGTAAGAAGTTAACATAATTATTTATCTCTTGATAAGTAACTTTAAAAAATTAAAAGTAAAAAAACACTACCGTTTTTTAATACTTAATGAAGAAGGTATATATGCCAAAACGGTAGGTAAATATGTGAAGGCATTCAAAATTTTAATGCCTACATATATTTAATTTTGATGATGACAATATTTCTTCCAAGCGTTAGTTTGATAAAAAATTTACATTTTTTTAGAATTCTATTATCGAATGATTAATAATTTCCATTACCATTTTTTGTAAAATAAGAATAGAATGAACTTTATAGTCTACCAATTAATACAGTTTACAAATAATAAATTTAAAAAAAAACACTTTTTTTCTTATAGGCGACATAATGATGGAAAAATAGAATGTGAAAAAATTTAATAGTGAGCAACAATAAAATATATTTAAGTATCATTCGTTCCTTTAAAATCTCTGTCTCATTGTTACTATTTAGCTTAGTTTTTATTAATTTCTTTATATTCGACATTGGCATTTAGGTATGACGATAATTTATTTATTATCCATTTAAATTTACATAAAATATTAATCTCTTAAATTTATTTGTTTGTTGTTTTTCATTTCTTAGTAGATATAGTATTTTAGTGCTGGTTGTAACGCGTGAGACAGGCCGCACTTGATAACCAGGGTCAGGATACATACCGAACTAGGTCCCATTGTAACCAAAGATTAACACAGTAGGTACCTAAGGAGTAACCCAACGCAGGCATTTGCCTCTGTCACAGTACAAGCCCTAATGTACCTATATATTACACTGTTATGACATAGAATTTTGTGAATGTGTATGTGACATTGTGAATGTGTTGTTTTATACACGTTGTGGTAAACATTTTTTTAAGTTCCTTACTCAACCTTCACAAGGTTGTTATATCAATTTCAGATTATGTTCTATTCCATTTATAGGCCAAACGTCTAGATTCTGCGGAGAGTGTGAAACGTCATCATGAGACTTGGGAGTCCTTGTGGGGTAGACAGGGGCATGGTGCTCCACTTCGCGGCAAGTACGCAAGGAACAATCTCGCGCAACTACTCTACGTAGCGCCGCTGACCAATGCTCAAAAGATATAATGTAGTTCTCCTAGTAGTAGTTCATATCGATAATGTAGGTTAACATTTCTAGCTGTATTCATTTCCGATATAAATTGTAATTTTTTACTTTGCGCATGAATGAGATGTGATCACTTCATACAACACAGAAAACTCTTTTTTCAAACAATATTTTACTAGTATTATTTCGCCTATGACGAAAATGGTTTTGTACTACTCACTTCGTGGAAACCACTAACTTATTGAATATTCTATCCAATAAAAAAAAACAAAATTCCCACAGATACTTTCAAAAAGTACGACGTATAAATTAACAAACAAATGCTTGATTATATTAATACCAGCTGACCCGGCGAACTTCGTACCGCCCTAAAAAAATAGGCATTGATCGTAGAGGGTTGAAAATTTAGGGTTGTATGTATTTTTCAATGCCGCATAATAAAAAAATAAAATATAAAAATTTTGTCTAAAAAATAAAAAAAAAATTAGGGGTAGACTACCCCTAACATTTAGGGGGATGTTGGCCGATTCTCATAGATACCGGATAAGCACAAAAAATTTCATCAAAATCGGTCAAGCCGTTTCGGAGGAGTATGGCAACGAAAACTGTGACACGAGAATTTTTTATATTAGATAGTGTAGTGTTAACTCGAATCCTACAACATAATTATTCTTATTAATTGAAATAGACAGCTGCAAGCTTATCTGTACTTACTTTTAAGTAAAAATGATCATAAAGTTGGGTATCTTATAGCAACACGGTAGGAAGAAGCCGTATGCAGGCTTCCCCTTTGGTGATTGTTTTTGTATGTGTCTAAGATGTGTATATGTCTCAGACTGTGACTGTATGACAGACTGTTTTGTATCAAGAAAAGACGCTATGACTACACTCCGGTCCAGCGGCCTGTGTTGCTCCATGTAATGTACCCATATGCGACAGACGTAAATTATAGAAAGTATAATTTACCTCTGTCGTTTGACAACCTTATAACCTTTGCATTACAGGTCCTACCGATCCATCACACAAGAAATCATATCTTGATAAGTTTAGACACGTTAATTTTATTGTAAGACAATCACTTTTAATCGCTGTTTAATGAAAAATAATGTAAACCGTGCTGTTTGTCACTGTCATTAAGCAATGTAAAGTAGCATCGTTGCAGATTGAAAAGCGAAATAAGTATTTCTTAACCGTTGCTGAGAAAACAAATTCATATTTACTAAAAAATCAAACTAATCAAAAACTTATTAACAACTTCAAAAGTGGTTTTTGTTTCATTAGGTTCTTTTACTTTTGAGGGGTTTTACAGTAAAGACAAAAAATCTTTTATCGTAACTAAGCTATGGCTGATGATGAAAAATGAGGAATAATGATCAATTAATTATTTTCATGGTTCCACTAATGGTAACTCAGGTTGATGAGAGGAGGTATGTACACGTGTATGTTTTTAATTCATTGATCTAACCTTTTCAAACCAGTGTCAGAGTTTAGAGTGTTAGAGTTTAGTTAATACTAAAATATACATATTACAAACATTCATAAAACAAATGATGGTATCTTTCTACATTATCTGTCTACGGTTTACCAGATGATCGTTAATTGCGTCTCGGATTGAGACATTCAATGTTTTATCAGATTTTTTCTGATGGCACAGGCAATTTGGTTCATCATTAACGTCGGCTTTCTTTAATACTCAGATCTTTATTAGGTTTTACCATTTATTATACTTTTCATGCATGTATTTTAATGTATTGTATTTAAAATGTCTAATATAATAAGTAGGTACTGTAATTAGTTGAAGAAAGAGTTGCATAACAATTAGTTGAAGGTGTGTATTATTAAATAAAGTGATTGAGTGTGACAGGATTATTTCATTTCTTACTCAGTAATAATCCATCTACTAGTATCATTTTTTTCGAAAATAATCGACCTGTCTGTGTGTTACGCTTTCACGATTAAACTGGTGCACTGGAGATACCTGAAGAAGTAAATAAGCCACTCTTTACCGGGATATCCGACACACACGCCGGTGTAGCCGCAGGAAAAAGCTAGCTATTCATATTAAACACTTACTTTTAACGGTAGCTATTGTATTCCACCAGTAGGTAATATTGATGTTTCCCGGGGGTGAAAGTAATCACCCCGGGATGTACCTCAGAGGTTGAGGTCGGGTCGGGCCAAAAGCGTTGTTGATTTTTCTTACAGGAAATTCTTATTAACAACCCGAAGTATGGAAGTTTGGTGGTGGTTCACGCCCGTGCCTTGGAGAGCAGAGAGCACCTAAAGCCGTCGGTCCCGGTTATCATGAACATCTATGACAATCGTTATTGGGAAGTCAGTGCCCTCAAATATACTGCCAACTAGTTCATCTTTCGAATTTCAGTTCGCCCTCAGAGTTGCGGGGGTCCGATGCTAGTTGCTTCGTGTAAAAACTGATATTCAGGTAAAACCGGTTGAACGAAATCCAATCACAAATTATCTTGGGAATAAAGGCTAGCAAGAAGATGGGAGAGCTCGACCGTTGCTATACTACGGCTTTATAGAAAACTAGTACATATTAAGTTATTCTTTTCTTACTTATACTGAAAATGTAACGGTTACAATTGAATATCCACGGTGAGACTGTTATGAAAACTGAGTCTCGCCACCGTAATGTACTTGTAAAGGCGACTTCACACTTATAATAAATCATCAGACTTCTATTTTGCCCCGTATACCACAAAAAAGATGTCCTAAATCAGCTTTGACTAATTTCCTTTCCATAAACAATCCATGTATACGTAATAACTGTTAACTCGAGTATTAACTTAAGCACCTAAATTTCTTCGATCGTTGATTTACTAAGACCGTTACGATAATTAACTGTCAACATCCCACACGAAATTACATAAAATATGTTTAACGGCTTCACCAAAAGACCAAAGGCTATTAAAGCATCAAAGCACTTAATTTCATTTAAGAACTCCATAGCGTATCATGCCTGGCAGTGATTATATCAATTATATTATTATTTAAGGAAAGGTCAGTACACCTGGTGGCGAAATGAGCATCAGGTCAAAAATTGTTACATTAGGGTGATATACATAACGTGTAACAGATTAAGTAACAGTTCAGTTACATTATTGCGAGTAAATGAGACGAGAAAAAGAATTAACATCATTTTATTGTCAAACCTTTATACATCTAGTAGTAGATGTAATCGGATGGGGCTTGGCAAAGGCGGTACTAGATTACAAGGACAATGTTGTAATGCGTCTTTTATGGGATGGCTACTATATAATTTTTCAACAATGAATATCATTTGTTTCATTTATTCTCTCATGCCAATAGGTTGGTCAGAGAAGTATGTATTATATTAGGTAAAGTGTAGATTTGAAAGGCTACCGTGCTTCACATAGTCAGCTTTATATCAGGCAGTTATTATGGCAGCTATTAAATAATAAAAAAATTAACCCTCCTATCTAAAGACACGCCTATATCCCACAGTGAACTATTATATATATTTGATGATGATGATTTACGTATGTTCGTATACGTACGTATGTTCTCACGTACTGCTAATACTTACACTCTTTAATCTTATTCTCAAAAACAAATATTAGTTTCTGAAATCAATTGCTACTGCAATATACATCGAAACATACGTCCGATTACACTTCCTGGGTATTTGAGTGATCTGTTTACTAAGTGTACAGAAACTTCCAGTAAAACTGAGACTATTGTTGTTGTTTCAGTAAATATTTACTGGTTACATCCGCTGCAAAGATTTTTGAGAACCACGTTAGCTCCCACGTGATTCATAATTACCTACTTAGCTGTCATTTGTGCCGATCTACAGAGTCGAAATCAATATTGTTCACCTGTCATACTCATAACTTAATTAGCTTTTGTCCGTGGCTCTGCCCATGTGTATGTCCAGGGCCGGATTTAAAGGTGTGGAGGCCTCGGGGCAACAAAGGAGTGGAATCCCCTTGGTCCCAAATTATATTCCAAATAAAATGAAAAAAAAAATTCATTTGTTTTCATTCATCTAGTTTTCCAATTAATAATTTATTGTGAAACCAAGTATAGACTATTTTATTATTTAACGAACATATAAATATAATCGGAAGCAAGAATTATCTAAAATTAAAGTTGTTTACTAGTGTTTACTAGTCTGAATTAAAAAAAAAATCCGAAGTCTCCATTGTGGGGCCTCTCTTTTGTGAAGGCCCCGGGGCTTTTGCCCTGGTTGCCCTCCCCTAAATCCGGCCCTGTGTATGTCGCTTATCGTAGTAAAAATTAGCTTATGTTCTTTCACAAGAATCAAAAGTATATCCATACCATATTTCATTGAAGTTCATATAGCGATGTATACGTGAAAGTATACAGACAGACAGACAAACAGGCGCCCCGGCTTTGCAAGGGTAGATTAAGGTATTTAAAAACAAATTAAACGTGACAAAATTAAAACTTAAACCTTTCTCGAGAATCAATCTATCCATTGCTGAAAACAGCATGCAAGTTTGGTGCATTAGTTTTAAGTTTATCGCAAACAGACAGACAGACGGTGAAGAGAGAATTTCGTTTCATAATATGTAGTGAAGTATGCATAAGTAGAACTATGTAATTATGAATCACGTTACTGAGTGCAGCACTGCGATGTTACTGACATTGTTACAGGTAAAACATTTGAAACAATATTACAATATTAACAAAACACCTTTCTACGACGAGTTAAGTTATTCGCATGAGGCAATAGTGTTTAAACATTTGTCTTTGCTCTGAAGACGGAAATAAAACTTTAAAGTGTGCACTTTTCATTTTTATGATTATCATTTATTATCTTTACAAATAAATACAATTGAAGTATCTGTATGTGATTTAAAAATTTACAGTTTTTTTGCTAAATGCATTTCAAACTATATACGATGGTTACTGACATCAAAAAGGCAATTTTTATAAATTTTGTCTCTGTTTGTTTCGACCAGTATTTTAGAACGGCTGGACCGATTTTGATAGGACTTACACTGATAGAAAGCTGATGATCCGAGAGATAACTTAGGCTATTTTTTATAGACTAGCTTCGTTCCGCGGCGTTACTCGCGATGTAGAACGCGAAACTCGGCTTATCTTTATATATATAATTCTTCTGTGAGTGTGTATGTCACTGAACTTCTCTCAAACGACTGGACCGATTTTGATGAAATTTTTTGTGTGTGTTCAAGGGGATCTGGGAATGGTTTAGATTTGCAATTGGACCCGGTAGGCGCTGCGATCAAGTTCTGGAATTTTAAAGTTGGGCGGTACGAAGTTCGCTGGGTCAACTAGTATCATATATTGCTTTAATATCAATACCTACCTATATACAAAACTTATTTTACCAGTCCAATTATTATGTAAAAAAACAAATGCAAAATGTACACTTTGATAAATACCTAAATAATTTCTTGAAAATGACTAAATTCATTTGATACGGTTTAGTATTGTATTCACTTCGTCAAAACGGCTTCATCGAAGTATCGGATTACTCTCTAAGGTTACTGCTATGACAATGACATCTACGAGGTATGAATCTAGTCATAACTGGTTTTCCAACGTGGATCATACCTGGAATGTCACCCGTTTGACCTTCTAGCTTGGCACTTGTATTTTCGATATTCAGTACTCTCCTCACGAATTGTTTAATCCAACTCTTGGCTGCAGTTAAAATAGGTAAGTGATCATGTATTTTATCTAAAATAAAGAAGATTAATCTTCATGACATAGATTTTATTTTCAAATCGTCCTTGAACTGAGAGATTATAGTTCATTTAGATCTAAGCAAGCTACGGTATAAACATTACACAATGCATTTGACCACCCGTAGAGTAGAAGGTTGCGCAATACTAGCGTGAAGACGCATCGATTGTCTTCTAATGAACTTTCCACGAGGAACAGGTTCACCAAGAATTAGCTGGCATCTGTGTCGATATTTAAACAAACCATTATTTATTGTGATCTGACTAAGGTTAAAGTTTATATATTTTTGTAATCATCTCATATACGTATAGATGCCCGATACCCACTTCGTTGGGCGTTAGGCATTTTTTATTTACTATCTGAGTCCCGCATGTTACTATTTTATTATTATTACAGAGTAAAGCTGTCATCAGCTACCTGCCAAACGTTCCAGAGATTAGACGTAACAAACAGACAAATACACTGACATTCATTTGATATTACAAACAGGCACTTCAATTTTATTTATTTGTTTTGTACACTTTTTGGGTTCCGTATGGCAATAAACGAAACCCTTGTAGATTCGTCATGTTTGTTTGTCTGTCTGTCTATCTGTCCGTGCGTATGTCACAGCCTTTTTTCCGAAACTATAAGAAGTATACTGTTGAATCTTGGTAAGTAGACGTATTCTGTGAACCGCATTAATATTTTCACACAAAAATAGAAAAAAAACAATAAATTTTGGGGGTTCCCCATACTAAGAATTTTTTCATCAATCCCATCTATGGATAGGTCTTCAAAAATTATATTGATGTTTCTAATGCCATTTCTTTCTAAACTCAAAAGTTTGCGCGAGAGACACTTCCAAAGTGGTAAAATGTGTGTCCACCACCTCCCCTGTAACTTCTAAAATAAGAGAATGATAAAACTAAAAAATATATGATGTACTTTACCATGCAAACTTCCACCGAAAATTGGTTTGAACGAGATCTAGTAAGTAGTTTTTTAATACGTCATAAATCGTAAACCACAATTTACCTTTCATTCAATCAATACACTATTATTAAAACATCGGTCAAAGTTACAACGAACTACAAGAACTTTTATATGATGTTACTTGCTGCTATGGAACCCTTCATGGGCAAGTCCGACTCGCACTTGGCCGATTATTACATTATTAATATCACTACTTTTATGTCCAGTTCATTCTCTACCAGTCAAGTCAGTTCTTTGGGTGCTTGGTGTAGAAATCGTGTAAGGTATGCGCACAGACGTACCTATTATCCAACTAAACATCTAAAATAGACACTACTCATCAATATTATGCATAATCCGATTACCACGATAAAACCTTATCTTTTTTGGGTTAATATATTGCCTGTGCCCATAACACTCACAATTGATGTGGGTTTCTATAAGTTAAAGAATTTTTAAAATCGATTCAGTAGATTTAGAGATTACCCCCTACAAACTCACAAACTTTACCTCTTCATATATCATATTACTATAAACTATAGATATTAATACTGTATGTTCCAATTTATTGTTATCATGTGGTTTTTATTAACTTGTGATTAGTTGATCGACATGATCACACACTAATCACATTTAAGCTCATGTCATAACAATGAACCACTTAAAGATATAAGTATCTAGATTACGTCACGGACCAGACTTACAGGAGCCAATTTAAATTACAGGTATACAACCCTGACATACTCTCTCTATCCATTATCTTTTCCTTTAACTGCCTGCCTTTCTTACAAAACTTCCCCTTGAATTTATCGTTGGATTTGCCAATAAAGGCACTACGTATACCCAAAAAGTTATTTTAAGAAGTTAAATTAACTTGAATAGGTACTATTATACAAACAATACATAATTATATATTACAGTGCAGTTGCAGATTGACACATCTGATGTATTTTTCCAACGAAACTGTTTATTCCGTTGTGATTCCATTCTCCAGCATCTCTTGTTTTATCACTTTACGTATGTAGGTGAATTGTTATTGCACACTTAATTCCTAATATTGTTACAGCTTCACGCATAATTTAAATAAGTAGGTAAATTACTCAAGAATGCTGTAATAGATTATTATTACAAGCATGAAGTAGTAAAACCATCAACAATGAGAGTGAAAAATGTGTTCTAATTTTCTCTAATACTTGAGTAAATCATCGATTTTATTTTTTCCACCTTTACAAAGGGAAAGTTTTTTTTCATTGATTTAGTTCTGTTTAATTATTTGATCCGTTAGGGCTGTAAGTTGTCACAAGTGTCATTTTATAATTGACGAGGTAGGTAGCTATGTTTTAGGTGTGTATGTGTACATTTATTATGCATTGCATTTTATTTGAGATAAAACTAGCTCTTAAAGATGATAATATTGGTGATATAAAATAAAAAAGCTTGTTCAAAGTTGCTTCGTTGGTTCCATAGCCACCTGTCAAGAGCTAATTTCAAAGCTATGTTTTCAGGACTATAGTTAAATTTTCTACCGGCCGTCAATACCGCCCTGGCCGGCGGCAACTGATATATTACAGTGGTTGCTTGCTCTTTTGAAGTTATCATTTCGCTGAAGGAAGCGATAGGGAGGAAGGAAGATCTCCATTTGAAGCCAGCATGCATGTATTTTAATCACACTTAAATTTGAAGAGTTATCTCTCGAAGGAGTTTTTAGTTTTATATACGTATACCACGACTTCCAGACGGGTTGGTATAGAGTTTCTTTCAGAAATCTTCCAGGTAAGGTTCCTTTACCAATCTTAATTAATATTAATTTCCGTCCATAAAAACTTTGTGCACTTTTAAGGGTATAATTAATTGTTTCAAGTCAATCATTTAAACAAATCTTTTAAACAAAATTTATAAAATTACTTATAAGGAATTACATTTAGTTGAAAATCCACAGTTACGTGCTTAAATCAAACTCTTACAATTCAATGACTACTAACTAATTGCATAATCTTCGATTGAGTATTAAATTTGTTTAAACAATACATTTCTATCTAATTGTCCTAAAGCCCTCGACAGACTTCATTGCGTGGGTATGTGACACGCATTGTATGGTGAAATCTGTAAAGTAAACAGAGGTGTCACTATGTAGGCATAGGCATGTAAGTGATACGACAAGAGAAAGCTGAAATGAGGAAATAACTATATATTTTGAAAAAAGAATTAAAGACCCGTCAAATTTGCCTGATCAATCAAAAGAGCCCATTTTCTTATTGTTATGCTATTTTTTGCTCCGAGACTTTTTTCTCAAGTTAGGTTGGAGTCGGCTTTAAGTCTGCTATACGACTGACAATTTGTCTTTTTAAGCGGAGTGACTGTTATCAGAACTTCATAACCCAAGCACTAGGTTAACCATATTAAAGAACTGTAGAATGATTTTTTAGGCTCCAACTATGAGAAATGATTCTTTATGACATTTGTATGCTAACAGGGAACGATGAC
Organism: Phragmatobia fuliginosa; assembly: GCA_932526445.1. NCBI lineage: Eukaryota > Metazoa > Arthropoda > Insecta > Lepidoptera > Erebidae > Phragmatobia > Phragmatobia fuliginosa. Next base: position 9,337,721 of record OW052065.1, on the reverse strand, counting down.
ATAACGTCACTAAACTTTCAGAGGCATTCAGCAGTCTCAATGTGTTAGGAATAGACCCATTAAAGTCAATTAACTTAGTATCGTGCCACCTTTACCTCTTAGCTACAAGCAATACCCGAGCAATAATTTATTCTATTGTTTCGTAATCTACTTTCTGTGACAACTAGGCATACAAAAGGAACCCCATTATCCGGTCCTCGATTATTCGAACAAGTGATTAGCGGGACCCCGAAACTCAAAATCCATCAAGTCACCTTCTTAAAGCCGTTCTTAAAAACTGATGAACTATCAGGCGCCGCAGTTATGCGATCTCCAAGACTACTCAGGCACATTCCAGAAACCAATGCAATTCATTTTAATAAATAAAATAAATAAATATTTCGGACAACTGATACGCAATTTCATCTAGTCCCAAACTAAGTAGAGCTTGTACTACAGGTGCTAGATAACTGACTTTTTTGTAAATACAGACAAATTATACATAGAAAACATGAATGGTAATGATAATAATATAAATAACAAAAAATACAATAACACAAGTAAACTGATTTCAAAAGTATGTGCCTATTTGGATATGTTCATGTTTAAACGTTTTATTCACATAATTTGTGTTCATTGAATAAGGAAAGAATACATAAGTTACGCGATACGCTAAGGGGATCTATTCTGGTGTTACTATGAATGAGACGATGCACATGTTAATCTAATGTCAATAATTCGATAATACATCTACATATTTCCAGAATAGGTATCTACACCATCTACACATTATTGTTGAGCATTATTGAAAGACGACTGTTATTTAATATAAATAACAAAAAATACAATAACACAAGTAAACTGATTTCAAAAGTATGTGCCTATTTGGATATGTTCATGTTTAAACGTTTTATTCACATAATTTGTGTTCATTGAATAAGGAAAGAATACATAAGTTACGCGATACGCTAAGGGGATCTATTCTGGTGTTACTATGAATGAGACGATGCACATGTTAATCTAATGTCAATAATTCGATAATACATCTACATATTTCCAGAATAGGTATCTACACCATCTACACATTATTGTTGAGCATTATTGAAAGACGACTGTTATTTAATATAAATAACAAAAAATACAATAACACAAGTAAACTGATTTCAAAAGTATGTGCCTATTTGGATATGTTCATGTTTAAACGTTTTATTCACATAATTTGTGTTCATTGAATAAGGAAAGAATACATAAGTTACGCGATACGCTAAGGGGATCTATTCTGGTGTTACTATGAATGAGACGATGCACATGTTAATCTAATGTCAATAATTCGATAATACATCTACATATTTCCAGAATAGGTATCTACACCATCTACACATTATTGTTGAGCATTATTGAAAGACGACTGTTATTTAATATAAATAACAAAAAATACAATAACACAAGTAAACTGATTTCAAAAGTATGTGCCTATTTGGATATGTTCATGTTTAAACGTTTTATTCACATAATTTGTGTTCATTGAATAAGGAAAGAATACATAAGTTACGCGATACGCTAAGGGGATCTATTCTGGTGTTACTATGAATGAGACGATGCACATGTTAATCTAATGTCAATAATTCGATAATACATCTACATATTTCCAGAATAGGTATCTACACCATCTACACATTATTGTTGAGCATTATTGAAAGACGACTGTTATTATTATAGATGAGACTAATGAGCAATTAATTGTTTGTATAATATCTCTTTCCATAGAAATATTAACCATAAAAGAGGTATTCAATTTGTCATTTCGCTGTAATTTGATTAGTACTTCTTACTAATGAACACTTTCATATTTTTAATCAACTTTCTCTTATTTTTGAACAAGAAAGTCATATTTGATCAGTAACTTTGTTATCACATTAACTACTAAATATCACTTTTTAAATGTAGGTACATTATCTAGTAGAGACATACACGGAGCTAACTTATCTATACAAATAAATAAAGTTTGAGACTTTGATAAACATTTAGGAAAAACTTTTCATTTGATATTACACATACACCATGTAAGGTGCTTAATAATACACTTAATTCAGCACGAGTATATTTATTGTTCAACACCGTTAATTACGTCCGACATTTCTGTCCAAGCCTAAACGCCATGTCCCGCTAGGGATGCGACATATGCTAGTCCACGACTAGAGATGTGCACTCTATGCTACACCGTGTGTAATATCAAATTAAAAGTTTTTCCTAAATGTTTATCAAAGTATATAGGTATACTTACATCAAAAATGCATTTTTTTTAAATTTTATGTTCTGTCTGTTTGTTTCGGCTAATCTCGGAAGCTTAATCAGAAAGCTAATGACCTAAGAAAGTAACTTAGGATGTTCTTTCACCCTACATTTGCTCTGAGAACAATAACAGCGGGTAACTAGTTTGAAATTAAACACAAATAGACGATTGAGGTTTAAGTGATAACTACGTTTCGATTTTCAACATCATTAAATATAGACACCTTTTTAAAAAATATTAAAGTAATTAAAGGTTTTGAAATAAAACATCGAATAAGAAGGAAAATAAAGATTTATCGTTTAAAAAATTGAAACTTATGTTAACTCAAATTTAAATACAATATAAGAGCTTTTATATCTTATTGTGATTAACAGCACTGCAATTATGTTAAAACGTCGGGAAATCATCATATTAAAAAATAGCGTCATTCACTTGGTAAATAATTTATATTAGTACATGTGACGAAATTCTACTAGGTAGTTCAAATAACGAGATTTTTAATTCCATAAACCATAATCACATCACATTTATAATTTTAAGAAGTTTCCATCGTTTACATTTACACGCAGAAGTACACATTCCTCACTGTCCTCACTAGTCTTGGGAGGTAACCTGGCGTGTTAGTATTGTAACAAGTTTATTTTTACATATTCATACAACTCTCATTATCAAGATAAGTGGTCGCTGTAGTTTCACGTAGTATGATGTACTGATAGATGGAGTTAAGCTCCGTTAGGTGGAATGACGCTTAATAGCTTGCTAGCTATTAACCATCATTCCGTGTATGTTGCTACATAATAAATAAACAAAATATATACTCATTATATGTTATCTCAACTAATTCAATTAAGTTGGAGAGTTCTTGTGCTTCGTTACACACGAGTACCATAAGTATTAGGCTGATATGAATAATATTTGTGTTGGTTAGAGTATGAACGTAGGAGTTTTATAACATCTTTGGCCACACTACAAGCTGAAAAGTGACCGTAAACGCAGCTAAACTGCAAGTAATGACTAGTTATCTAGACTAATTAGAATAACTAGTTAGACGATTAAGTACAAATAAGACTCTGTTTCATCATCGTCGTCGACAGTCTTAAATAGTAACCAGAAAGGAGGCTACGAGACGGATCGATCGATGGGTCATGGGATCAAATGCAAATGTTCATTTTGTGTATGACTATTATCATAATGTACAGGAAAGATAATATGGTATAGGATTGACAAAAGCAAGAGCTGAGTGTCACGGAGATGAATTTGCTGCGGTGGAGTTCAGAAACTTCCGCATTCGCAGCAGCCTTCGTGTCCGTGACATCGCAGACAATATGCAGGAGAATCACCTGTGCTGGTGCAGCCACAGTTTGCGGTAACTATGTTGGTAACAAATGTTTTGCCATGCCGCCCCCGCCAGACCCTGGTAGAAGGAATAGGCAAACCAGGAGGTTTTGGTTTGACGTCATAATGACATGCGTGCTAATGGTCTCACTACCAAGGATGCCGAAGACCGGGCAAAGTGGAGAAGGAAGAGCCAGAAAGCGGAGTCCAGGCTCCAAAGTGGCGGCTTTGGCAACCGGGAAGAGCGCTAGTATGATGATGATGACGACAGGCAAAAATAATACATAATTGGGTTTATAGAAAATTTATATTACGTTCTCTGTCATAGGTCAAAACCGGTCAGTTCAGTCCGTCGCGCTGCGTCGTTTAGAAATGAAAATAAGAGCAGCTGATACCGGAATCATATCCGCTTTAGATAGATATGAAATCCTTTCGTACTGTTAGAACTTTCAAATAAATCTTTATAGTCGAGTAAAGATCCGCTCTCGTCGCGCCTGTGCACTGTGGACTCGCTTTAAGGTTACAGAAAAGAAAGTCCATACATCGCGGAGAGCCTGCGGACGGGCGACTTGCCGCGCCCCTCTCGGTCAATGCGATTTGACCTGAAGACATAACATAACATCTACTACTACTACTTAAGCAAATGAAACTTTTCGTTGGAGACATAAAAGTTTTTTGTCTATGCTTCATTTTTGTACATAACCATATAAATTTGTGGGTATGGGTAGAAAGCTATTTTGATTCTGCAAGTCTCTAAATTAAATTGTCTTTTGCAAACTAATTAATTAATGTTATATAAATTTAAATAAGATGTAGTTCGACGAATTCTAGGTAGACAGCGCGGCGATGATCTGGCGGAGAAATATTTTATCGTTCATAACGACTTCTAATGAAAGCATGCTGTCCTACTTCGTAACTTGCAATTCTGCTTCGCGTAATCTAAGTTGCATATTACATCTTCACTTTGAATACTATTTATTTTTATGACACAAGGTACAACTAATGATAATAATAACAAAATTCACATTTTACTGATTTAAAAACGGATCTCTTTTAGATTAAAACCGCTACCTCTACTACTGTCTCTTCGAAATATTTTGATCTATCCTGAGGGTACCTGGTAGAGATTGCTTTTCGCAATAAGGCCGCCATTTGTACACTAGGCGTTTGAAATATTATGATCTTACATGTAACTCTATAATATGGTGTGAAAACAAAGAGTTTCCTAGATATCTATTTACACCTAGGTTCACCGTTTCGATGCGACCGACCAGCTAAAAAATTTTTCTGGTAGAATACAGTCTGCATTACTAAACCTAAACAATTTCTACACATACCAATATATCTTGCTTTATGACCCAAAGTTAGTTTACTTATTCTGGTATTTTGTCCCAATTTTTAACAGTGAAGTAAAATGTCCATAAAATTACACTTTATGTATCTTGAGTTAAGAGGCTAACGGGGAAATATAGATAAGAGTATAACTGTCTGAATATGTTATAATGAAGATAAACCGAAATTAAATAACCGGTTAATGAGAAAACGCTGACTCTAGCAGGAAGGTACCAAATATTTAATTTTTGGCTTCAGCGATCGAAGTCGTAATTTCTCAGATCGTGTTGAGATACCTTTCTGTATATTTCAATAATCTTTTTCGTCCACATACTGAATGACATAATGACAGACGGAAAAACACGAGTGAAATAGTTATACAGTACAAAATATAAAAGCAAAATTGTAATGACCATTGAAACAAAACGAATAAACACTATTTATGACATCGCTTAGTTTCATACTCATTATCTTACTATTAGTCATACCTTTTTAACACGATGCTATTACAATATAATATGACCACAGCACAGGTAGAACGATGTTACATAGCCATGCCAAATTCTAGTTATGAGCTTTGAAAGATATTAGCACATTCGTTGGCACTGAACACTTACAATCTGTTGTTCGCGGTAGTAATAATCACATTGCTGCAAGTTATCCCCGTTTCACACAAGTAAATACTAAATATCTACTAATAGCACTAAGTGAAAATGCTATTTGAAATTTTACGTTCATTCATTTATGTAGTTATTATTTATATAGTTTCGGAACGTAATGGTTTGGTTTCAAGCACATCAGAGACTAGACTAAGCCACAATCTATGGTCAAACAAATTGATAATAGATAAATATAAATGTTTAATGAAATACAAAATGCGTCTTCATGATCCATTAAAAAACCAAAGCATAGAAAACACAATGAAATATGATTATTTAATGTGCGTAGGAGGATTCAAATAAAAATATTTTGATTAGATGGAATTTAAGATACAAAGACAGCTTTTTATTCCAAAAACAACACTTTCTTAAGGCCGTTTCCTGTTTCACAACCACAATATAGTGTCGTCAGAAACGAAATAGTCAAAGTGCCGTGTGAAGATTCTACACTAGCCTGTTTATTAGCAAATATGTACTTGTTTAATATGGGGTTCAATCTTATACTGCTAAGGTAGTTTTGTTTAAGTCGATAGGTTTGGGTACTTAGTAATTTTTTGGTGAATTCGAAATTTAGTTTAAAAAAAACGAAACTGGCAAAAAAATATAACAAGAAAAAACCTAAAAATATTTCCTGGCTATGTAAAATCTTTTGATATAAACTTTAAATATAGCCTATTTTATGTTTAATAGTTTTATATGCTACTAGTTGACCCAGCGAACTTCGTACCGCCCAACTTTAAAATTCCAGAACTTGATCGCAGCGCCACCTACCGGGTCCAATTGCGAATCTAAACCATTCCCAGATCCCCTTGAACACACACAAAAAATTTCATCAAAATCGGTCCAGTCGTTTGAGAGAAGTTCAGTGACATACACACTCACACAAGAATTATATATATGAAGATATATACTGTATGGTATATATAATACATTATAAAAGAAGTATACTATTTAGTAAGCCTACAAAACAATACTGTAATCAATGTCACTCGAATTATATATAGATACTAGTTGACCCAGCGAACTTCGTACCGCCCAACTTTAAAATTCCAGAACTTGATCGCAGCGCCACCTACCGGGTCTAATTGCGAATCTAAACCATTCCCAGATCCCCTTGAACACACACAAAAAATTTGATCAAAATCGGTCCAGTCGTTTGAGAGAAGTTCAGTGACATACACACTCACAGAAGAATTATATATATAAAGATTGTAATACTTGTTTCACTCTCTTCAGTTCATTGCTTTTTACCAGTCTGGTTTTTTGTTTCTTAATATGAGGCTGCTAAAGTGACTCTAGTGTGGCTGATGGAAAGCATAAGCAGAATTCAAGAAAGGTGGTCACCGTCCTTATTATGCGGGCACACAATACAGCATGGCGACCCCACATTATTATTATTCAGATGCTTCGGCATCATTGGGTCCCCGGTCTTGTCATTTTTAGGGTGGTCTTCTATGCGAAAATAGTATGGCCCCGGTCAAGCTGCAATATTTATTTATTATCCTGGCGTGGATATGAAATATCAAGGTCCTGGTCCTCCTCAGTGCGAGGTACCTAAGACCAGCTTACGGAGTGGTTTCAAATACTCATAGTTCCTGTTTGGATTTTCCACCTCGTCAACAACAAAATAAAAATAACTAGTCCAAAGACTAGTAGAAAAATACAGACGATTGGTTACATTTTGTAACATTTATTTTACGTGCAATTTCACAGTAAAGTTAAAGATGAAATTTTTAGTATACAGATATTAAAGAGAGCCTCTATGAACGAGTGTCGAGTATTTATTTCAAAACCATGAATGATAGGCATAAAAATATTTTTAAGTGTCAATCACAATGATGAATAGTTATATTTTAACGTGTTCATGTCGCACCAACATGGCAGGTGGCGCTACCTATCACCATTTTATGTCAGTTGTACGTGGTTGCATAGGTTGTTTTTTTTTAGTTATTTGGAGTGTTAGTTAAAAAACGTGACCGCAAGAATTGATACGTTGATAAGTATAAGGTGTCAATTCAATGATGGTACGCTTAGCTGAATCAGTGTGGTACTTCCATGATTTCAGATTGAGACGAGCAATATAATATTATATGTGTTTTCGTTTATGTCTTGTCCACAAGACCTACCAACACTCGTCATTGATAGATATAATGCTATCAATTGTGATTGTTTAAAGATTTACCTGGATCTCACGAGATCCGTAACTAATATTTTTTGAGATAAATTGACAGTTTTTTAAGTGTAAATCAGGGGATAATTTAATTTAAATATTGATATTGTCCGTGTGGTGACGGATTAAGAATACAGAGTGTCACCACCCCTATTCATCTCGCGGGTGTCGTAAAAGGCGACTAAGGGATAAACCACGCAAGACAACATCAATGCAAAGAGAAGGAAAACTTGAAACCAACCCTATACCAACCCGTCTGGCCAGCGTGGTATAGTAGGCCAAAACCTCCTTTCTAAGGAGAGGCCTATGTCCAGCAGGCAGTTGAAGGCTGTTGATGATGATGATTGATATTTTTCTTTGCATTACTCAGTTTAGCCATGGAGCTTAATAAAATAGAGTCGAACAAGTGGAAAGTAATTTGAAATTAACAAATTTCAAAATAAACAGAGATATCCCGTTTCTAATAAGTTATCAAGTTAAAAAAAAACGGCCAAGTGCGAGTCGGACTCGCCCATGAAGGGTTCCGTATCAGCAAGTAACATTATATAAAAGTTCTTGTAGTTCGTTGATTAAATGAAAGGTAAATTGCTGTTTACGCTTTATGACATATTAAAAAAAAACTACTTACTAGATCTCGTTCAAACCAATTTTCGTTGGTAGTTTACATGGTAATGTACAACATATATTTTTTTTAGTATTATCACTCTCTTATTTTAGAAGTTAGAGGGGGGGGGACACACATTTTTCCGCTTTGGAAGTGTCTCTCGCGCAAACTATTCAGTTTAGAAAAAAATTATATTAGAAACCTCAACATCATTTTTGAACACCTATCCATAAATACCCCACACGTATGAGTTTGATGAAAAATTTTTTTTTGAGTTTCAATTCCAAGTATGGGGACCCCCAAATGTATTGTTTTTTGTCCATGTTTATGCGAAAATCTTAATGCGGTTCACAGATTACATCTACTTACCAAATTTCAACAGTATAGCTCTTGTAGTTTCGAAAAAAAGTGGCTGTGACATACGGACGGACAGACAGACAGACAGACAGACAGACTTGACGAATCTATAAGGGTTCCGTTTTTTGCCATTTGGCACCGGAACCCTAAAAATGGATGGCAATTTAAATGAGTGTAACTTTCCTGTGGAAGAGACAATCATGTTTAGGCAAAAATAGACATCTGACTCTATATTCAAGAAACCAACGAGCGACAATGCCTTTGTGACTCTTGAGATTCAGGTGTCCATGGACGAATGAATATAATTCCCACCTAGTAACTCGTTGGACCCCACATTAAAAAGCAACACACTCTTCTTTAATAATAATACAGTAAATGAGATTTGAAATCTCATAATTACAACTTGAAATGTGGTGGTGACAGTGAGGTTAGGCTATCTGTCACCCTAGTAGAAACAGGCTGGGGCGGTAGCATGTACGGAGCATCGAGGGTGTTCTGGGTGGGGGGTCATCTGCAAGCCATAGGTACATGACCCGAGGTACGTCAGTATTACAAAGATTTATTTTCTGGGTACACTTTATGCGCCAGCGGTCTCAGAGCTTCTAGCCAGGAACTAACTGCCTACTAGTACCTGAGACAGTTTGCGGTTTTTGGTCAGTTCGAGTCCAACATAAATTAAAGTAGATAGTACTCGGCATTTTCGCACAGACAAAGAAAAAAGATAACAGTCGTGAAGCTTAGTTGGAGGCCTTTGGACTGTTTAAAAACATCCAACGGGAAGATTAGCCACAACGTGTCTTGCAAGAGTTGCTAGTCCCCAACCTGGCCGAGTACGGGTTGGGGACTAGCAACTCTTGCAAGACGTATGGCCATAACCCTCTCCTGAAAGGAGACCGAAGCCCAGCTGTGGGACATTATAGGTTGTTGATGGAAGAAAAAAGGGTTAGAATGCACGTTAATGTCATGGTAAATTGGCTTGTCTTGGTAATAATAAGATTGTACCAGCTGACACAAAAACGAGTTAATCGACCTTACATTCGTTTCCAAAATATAAAACAAGTCTATGAAATACCATGAAACCGGTAATTAATTCTATTATTGGCCAACATTTATGTGATATATCTGTTGTCAAATAAAAAACTTGTACACAATCGGTGGATGTTTGTGCGACATTGCGCTGGCGCATGGAGGCAGGGCGCGAACGCTTCTCAAATTCTCACGGAGGCGCAGTACATACAGATATCGGGCCCAGTACACACGCGCGCGACTTCAATTGTCACCTTTAGTTTTCTCTTGCTGTAAGATAGTGCTACAAGTGACCCCTGAGAGCCGGCACGATGCGCCCAGTGAGTACCAGTGACATATTCAATACAGTGATTTTAACTGGTTTGTGCGTGATTATCATAACGAGGCATTGCATGGCGAAGCATGAATTACGAGTATTATTTTGAATAAGTTATTACCGGCTATTTATATTTTAATTCATTTATTATTTATCGGTGAAATTCTATGTCGAATAATTTTAAGAAAACAGCAGTAGAACAGAGCTTCTGCAAATTAAACTGTACATTATTTTAGTAAACTTACATATCTTGTTATACGTAAGCTCTTCTCTTTGAAAAATAACTAGTTCAAAATACAAAATTATTAATCAATAAGTTTCATATCTAGTAGTTTACAAAATTTGTGTTATTCTGAGATTGTTTTCTGTTAGACATTATAAACATACAGGAGATAGCCATAACGAACGCTGTTCTTATTTATTATTAACAACCTTTCACTAAAGTGTAAAAAACTTGAATACAATCTTACTAGTACACTTGTAATATTTTTCATAGCAAATTAGAGAAATACAGTAAAAAAAGACAATAGTGCTATACTTGCTTAAATCTTTCATTTGCAAATGGTAAAATTTAATCCGCACGAACTAAAAAAATCAAAAATGAATTCGTACAATTATTCCGAAATTGTTGTAGTAATTGGTAATTTTACAGAAAAGTACCTCTTCCTTCTCGGTTTAAAACTATTCGTAATTAGAATCGTAAATAGATTATTATTGCAATTATATAAGGCACGTGTCAGCTATAAATATTTATTTAGTATATTAGAATTAATTATCTGAGTAGCCTGTTATAAGTTTTATGAGCTTTATATTATAGCTTTAAGCTTATGAGCCAAATATGTACAACATGTAATATATTAAATTTTCGCGTGTGACTTTGAATAATTCTACTAGAAAATTAATAACATCGTTTTATTAATCGCTCGTGTTTAAAATATTCCAGTCGTTTGAATTTATTTAAACATTATGTGAAAACGATAAATATATCAATACACTTTCCCTAAGTGACGCAACTTTTACGTGAAGGTGTGGAGTCGAACAGTTAAAAGAAATGATGCTTTCAAGGATTTGTAAGAGTCACACACGTTAGGGCTATGGAATTTGGCGGTATTTCACGTCCGTGCACAGAGAGCACGTTAACCCACCGGTCCAGGTTTTCATCGGTTTACATACACATCTATGGCAATCGTTATCGGGAAGACCTTTGAATTCAGTTCGCCCTCAAGATTGCAAAGATTTGATTTGATGCCATCATGAAAAATTGATAAAGATGATTGAATTAGTAGCCGACCTCAACATAATATTGATAATAATAAAGATTTTGGTGTAATTTTGATTCGTCTTAATACATTTCCAGTTTCTTTCTTTAGTGTGAGCGAAACGCAGAACGGCTGCCCCTCGGTCATTGCTGTTTGTGTTAAACTTTCAACTTTATCGCTTAATAAGTATTACGTCATAGAAATCTCTCTTTGTGTTAAATATTTTTATGCACCTGAAAACATCGTTGTCATTCTCATTACTATTCATCCAAGACCATCGCAAATCTCATTGTTAATTGTCGAACAGCCTCTCGGTTTAGTTGTTAAACTGGTTAGTGGTCCTGACGGCTGTGTGGGTTTGGTTCTCACTTATGACTATGACAAATAATTGTGTAATAAGTATATTATGCCATGTCAATCGGTCTGATGATAAACATTGTACAGCCAGAAAAGAACAAATGTAGAATTGTAGTTAGTTACTCTAAGTTACATTACTCTAAGTTTATGGATGAGAAGTATTATGTTCAGGATAATGATTTTTATGAATACTATAAATGAATATCAAAAATATTAATACGACTATCCTCCAAGTCTGTATAGAGTTTTCACAGCAGACTTCTGTTCAGCGAAATTCTAATTGCAAAGTCGAATACTGACTTGCACAGTGTGAAGGTATACACAAAAGATAAACACAAAACAATAATATTACTTCTACTGCACTATAACGTGTCCGTCCCTCGTGAAATCTGATTGCAAGCTAACTTTTTCATGCCAGATATTGTTTATATTAATTATCAAGTAGTACAGGCCTCGCTGAATTCAGCACGAATGGGCATAGGCAGTACTACACTCACACAGAAGACCATCTTAATAATGACAGCACTCTTGGTGTCGTATTTCGTTGGTGTGTGGAGGCCAATCATTCTGCATCATTCTCACCTTTTCCAGAGGCCGGGAGAATGATGCAGAAACATCCGATCAGGCCGCCATGGTATGGGTCACCACGCTGCATTGCTACTCTCACAATGCGGATGGTGACCCCTACGCACGTTCGTACATTAAAGTATAAATTAATTTCAACTTCCTTCATTATGGCTTATGTTGACTTAATTTAATAGTTTGTCTACTAATAAAAACATTCATATTATGGCATTCAGGCTTACAGAATTTTCAGGAAATGTACAAAACATTGAGTACTAGTTGAATCTCGCGGTTTTACCCGCGTTTATTGTTGTAAAGCGCGAATAGCGCCGCGGAGCTAAGCTAGTAAAAAAATGACTAAATTACTCCTCATATCATCAGCTTTCTTCCAGTAAAAGTCCTGCCAAAATTGTTCCATCAGTTCCGGAGATAAGACAGTACAATCAATTTGCACATTCATTTGTTGTCATTTTTATTGAGGTTTTTCTAATTTGAAAATTGTAAATGTAGAAGCGTCATCATCATCATCACATATCGGAAATGATGAAATCTCGACGTTATTTGTCGACTGTTCTGTTAATTAAGTGGTTAGCGATTTTTATTACTATGATAAAAGACATAGATTACATAAAGCTGGTCATAGACCTCACCTTAAAAATAATGTTTTGGCATAATATGGCCTAAATATTCCAAATTATTGGTGGTTTATCGAAATATGCACACACTTGGTAGAGCTTTAAAAATAAATTTATGATCGAAATACGTGTGAGGTAATAATGTGTGAAATACTCTGATAAACAGGAGGAAATTGATGTTCATAATATTACAAGTAACTAACTAACCTAAACTAACTAAAATAAAAAAATACTCTAATTTTTACAAGCACAACAAACAAAATTATGTTTATTTGTAATGATAAACAGATAACTAAAAAATAAAATTCCACTACTACCGCGCAAAGGATCGGTGTCATATTCTCCAATATTAATATTCAAAAGAGATTGTTACACATTTATACTTTTAATGTATTTTAAAAACTATACCCCTGCTTTAAATTATTCGCCTCAGTTTAATTTCTATTCAATCGATTACGAAACATAAAAATTTAAACGTATATTATACTAATACGTTTCGTAGACAGTTAGCTTATGTAATTAAAAATTTCTTCAAAGAAAATTCTATCAAGAGATCAAGGGTGTAATTATATTGCAAAAATATGTATTTTGTTACAAGAAGCAAGAAGGGAATGCGATGCGATATTTAAAAATGTACAATATTATGAAGGTCGAAGAAAAAAAGGAAGAATACTCGAATAATAATAGTTCCAAACTTTTCTTCATGAGTAAGAGAGGCCGAGAGGGGCGTCTGTCACCCTCAGGCTCAAGTGTTGGACGGCTACGGGCCACGGCTAATTATCTTGCTTGACTGGCAGCCATGTCTACCTGGTTTTAAAGGATTTCCTTGCTACCAGGTCTCTGTGACCTGGTAGCAAGGAAATCCTTATCATCTGTGACATCCTGGGTAAAAAAAATCAGCGCAATTTTAGTCGGTTCGAGTCCGATAGTCGATTTACCATCATCGGTATACTTACAAAGGTGTAAGAAAGTACATCGGACCGATGATGGAAATATTATATCGTTAAGTTACCGTCTTAGAAACTACAAAAATATTTGAATTATTCACTAAAGTATAATACCAGATTTGAATTTAAATATTCTACTTATCTTTATTTATGAAACTGATCACTTGATTAAGTGAGTGTTAAAGTCGTAGTAAAATAGTGTTAGTATTGGTGACTTTTACGGCTGCATAAGATTACGCTATAAATATAATTCATAGCATTTCAGCTCACCACTTACAATTTTATTACCAACTTTGGACCAAATCTTGCCTTACTTTAATTACATACATAGTGAATAATAAATTAAAGTAATGTGGATTATAAAACATGGATAATTGGATATGTTAGTAAAGTTAAATTTTTAAGTCCATTTAATTAATGAAATACATTATGTTCAATCTCATAAATAAATTGAGATAAAGAACAGTGAATTTTATAGTCTTTAGTAAACTAAAGACCATATTTACTATTTGCACGATACTTAATGTAAATTTACAAAATAGTGATATCGAAAACGAGTAAGAAAATAATCGAGTCACGTTTGAATCGAAACGTGTTTGCTAGGAATATTTTTACTTTTTAGACTCCTTTAACACACTCCTCACAATGCACTCATACCATAATTTATAGACATAAACGCACCTTTATTTTTAAATAAGAAATATGAAAATGAGCCTGTACTTCATCTACTAATCACTAATAAGTGATTAGTAGATGAAGTCTCTGGAAAAAAAATTATATGTCCGAAAAATAAAATAACATGATAATCATTGATTTAGTTATGACAATAAAAGGTACATGTGATATATGTGTGTATTGATTTTTATAACGCATAGGAAGAGTTAATTTTCTAGTGAAGTAAGCTATTTTATTCTCTTTGAAACTTTTTAGAATATTTAAATTTTATGTAAGTTGTAAGAGTTGCATAAAACACATTCTTTATATATATACCTGCGTATATATATAATTATATACTAGTATTTATATTGTACAACTGTTACGATCGTGGTTAGCTAGTTGTATGTGGGATTAGTATCAAGGCAACGTCGGTGGAGATTCATTTGATAAGCTGAATCATCATAGTAAAAGCTATTTTGTTGTTTACCGTCTAGTTTTGTCCGTGAGACAGTGAAAGTTTAAGATACGCTACAGCTTTGAACAATATTTCACATGAACATTTACTCACAAAACCCTACTATACATTTCTAAATATAATTTTACACGATTTATTTAATTACTTATTGTTTCAAGAATTTTGTGTAGATTACAATGTATCTTGTAAAAGTATGATTACCATTTCGTAACCAAAAAAGCGGCCAAGTGCGAGTCGGACTCGCCCATGAAGGGTTCCGTATCAGCAAGTAACATCATATAAAAGTCCTTGTAGTTCGTTGTAACTTTCATCGATGTTTTTATACTAGTGTATTGATTTGATGAAAGGTAAATTGCGTGTTACAATTTATGACGTATTAAAAAAAAACTACTCACTAGATCTCGTTCAAACCAATTTTCGTTGGTAGTTTGCATGGTTATGTACAACATATATTTTTTTTAGTTTTATTACTCTCTTATTTTAGAAGTTAGAGGGGGGGGGGGACACATTTTTCCACTTTGGATGTGTCTCTAGCGCAAACTATTCAGTTTAAAAAAAATGATTTTAGAAACCTCAACATCATTTTTGAACACCTATCCATAGATACAACACACGTATAGGTTTGATGAAAAAAAATTTTTTGAGTTTCAGTTCCAAGTATGGGGACCCCCAAAATGTATTGTTTTTTTTGTATTTTTATGTAAAAATCTTAATGCGGTTCACAGAATACATCGACTGACCAAATTTCAACAGTATAGCTCTTATAGTTTCGGAAATAATTGGCCTTGACATACGGACGGACAGACAGACAGACAGACAGACAGACAGACTTGACGAATCTTTAAGGGTTCCGTTTTTTGCCATTTGGTGACGGAACCCTAAAAACTCGTAGATTAAATTATGAGTTCAGAGTTGAGAAAAAGTTTAGTATGCTAAGTTATGAGTCCTGTGTGCATATTGAGTTACATGCACATTGTATGTGTAACCTGTTAGGTGCTATTAACTTATAATATAACTTTAAAGTAATTTTGAGTAATTTACAAATATTTATAGTTATGATTTTGACAGGCTATGTATTTATCAGTAACTTATTAAAATATTTAGATAAGCACGTAATAATATGTTTGAAATGGAACATAACACTCGCTGTTGAAAACCACCGATATTATTTAGGAGAAACCACTTTCTAACAAAACAGATATAATAGGTACCACATTGCGACCTCTGTACCCAACAAGACTAGTGCAATACTGTACATAACTATTAGGTTAGCTCTAGGCCAAGCCAAGTCTTCAATTTTTCATAATCATCAACAGCCCTTAATAGTCCATTGTTCGACATATGACTCTCTGTGCAGGCCTTTGTCGAGTATTCTAAAGAGGTTTTGGCCTGTTCTACTTTTCGTTGTTGTGCTACTGTTTTGAGTTCTCCACACCCTAAGTTTTTATTACACTCAGGGGATAGTCTTCTATTTTTTATCGTTTAGTTCATAGTTCATTGTTGGTTATAGGCCAGGCCTCTTTATAGAAAAAAATTTTTAGCCTATCATACCGCAATGGCCAAACAAGTTGGTATAGGGTTCGTGTTAAGTTATTCTTCTCTTTGCCGTTCTGCTGTCTTGTGTAGTTCACTCCTTTAGTTGGCTCTTGCAACATCCATGATTAATAGGGGTGGTGATTCTCCGTATTCTTAATCGTTTTAACACTGATAAGTGTTGCAACTTTATGATAGTAAATTTTTCAACTAGTTGCCAATATAACCGACAAGTTTCCTTTCAATAGAACCTACTTTAATTTTCTTTACCGTAAACTTTACCTTTTCCCCCCCGGATACCACCAAATGATGGTTATGTCCGACTCGAACCGACTAAACCCGCACACCGCCTAGGGTACTATAAGCCGAGGAACCAGGTGTACCCTCGAAAGGAATTCCCTGGAACCCCGACATACCTTGAGAAATCTACGGCTTTCAGATGATCCTCTCCTATGTAGAACCCCAAGTTCAAACTGTATAAAAGGAGGCGCGGGCACTTCGTGGGACTCGCGCCGCCACTCTGGCCTGCTTCTGCCAGGGTCACAGGTGGCTTCACCTGTCACCCCCAGACACATTAACTCTACCCTATCGCATAACAAATGTTCAAAGGTGTCACAAGTGTGACATATTACGTCGCGTTCTATTGATTTATTGCAGATAATCAACAAATACAATAGCAATCAACTTCTTTTGATATAATATAAATGATCTTTCATATAGTGCAGTGCCGCCTCCTTGAAATGTTTCCTTTGATTACGAAGCTTGAAGCTTGACCTTTGTGGTGAACCGTAAATCCGTTATGTTTATGCTGTAGGCTATAAAGTTACGGTGAAATTTAGATCTGGTTTGAATTCCTCAAGCACTGTATGATTTATGATTATGTAACAATTTGGCCATAAATATTATAACTAGGAGGGTTACTTTAAGAGCTTGTTATTTATATATTATTTATATATATTAAGCCGAAGGGTAATAGGTATATGTTAAGACATGCGACGGGTACTAATTGCACTTATTGCAACGACTTGTCGTACATTTAAATAGTACCATTTATAGGCGATAGCCATGAGGAAGTGAAAGATTGTGTGATCTCTTTGGCTTAGATAATACTAAGACGATAAACGTGACATCATTCCACTTGTGATTTCAAACACGCGAACCAGTCAGCGTGGCGAATGAGCTTTAGCAACACTCATTTGTTTTTGTTTTTTAGAATACTTAGATGTTGAACTGCGAATTTACGGTACTTTGCATCCCACATCCCAAATGTTGCCTAAGTAATTGTTTTGGAATTAGATGTATGAAACTGACACTAATATTGTTTGTTCTGTGACAAAAATAAAGTTGAAGAATGTGAATAGATAAGTAATCTTAAAATATCTCTTATGAACACATAAATATTAAAAAGAAATTTAATCAAAAGTACGCAGTAGGTTCATCTATAAGTGGAGTTGGGTATCTTTGTTTTAGCGGTTAAACAATAACTTTAAAAACATAATAAATGTAAAGCTTAATATGAACCGTAGTGATGAAAGAATGCAGAGTTAATAAAAAAAATATAAATGCAAAGTTAGAAACAGTAAGAAATTAATTTAAAGATACAAGAGTTAGTATAAACGGTTATAGTTGGTTATAGTATTTTCGACATTAGTAATTAAATCATTAACAAACAAGGAATCCAAAACTCAAAACAAATTTTAATCTACTTTAAGAAATGAAAAGACTGTACAATAAAAAACAAAGTTTGAGTAATTCAATCCGAAAAAAATAGAATGTAATTTTGTAATTATTTTTTATGTTCTTTATAATGTGTGTACTATGAAGACATAAATAAAATTTATTTTTGTATTTTTTAAGCCTTTAGACTTTTTTTATTATCACGAAAAATACTGTATTAGTGACAATGAACTAATTAAATCATTAAGAAATAACCGTTGCGAAGCGGAAAATTAAGAAGTTTTCGACAAAGCACAATTATCTTTAAATGAATATGGTGAAATAGTTCATGGTTTTTGAACAAATATTAAATAGTTTTGATGACTGTGGGAATACGTTAAAAGCTTTGAATTCTTAAAAGATGAAACAGACATGATAAAATTATTGTATGCAAAAACTTTCTATAGTTACTTTTTATTATTTATGAGTGCCGTGAAGTTGCAAGTAAATAGACAATGAGACTACCTCACGGAATGACAGTGTGTCATCTTGAGACATTACGCAAATTGATTGATGGCCAGAAACTTGGGTTGTGACCTGACTTCAATGTGTTTTTACTTATGCAAAGCAAGTTACACGTACTCTGTGCTAAAAATCACCTCTACATAAGTCGTGATCGCATTCTAATGAAATCATCTGGGATTGCAGACCTTCTATTTCCGGATGCTCCTATCTTTTCTAAGGTAGAAAAACCATGCTGATTTAAACACCAATGAACATGCTCGTCTTTCAGTGAGATTTGTTTGTTTGTCCTAAATTCATACTACTCATAGCAACTCATAAGATCATCCTGATGTTTTACATTAACGACAGCAAATACAATAAAGAACTTGGAGTATCTTTTATCCAGGCAAAGTACCCTAATGAGAATTTAGAAAAATATAACTTTTATACTCGTTTAATGACAATGATTGATTCCCATTTGTTTTTAACTCTCAAGAAGAGTTTCGTTATACGATTCGGGTTGTTTTTTTCGGGTCATATTAGGTCTTTCTATCTTTATCTAGCAAATTCTGAATAGTAATTGTGCATAATTTACATGAGAAAAACTGTTATGCCCTCTTACGTACTCTATATCTTTAGATAATTATTTTAAAACGTAGTCGCTTATTATTTCTATCTAAACTAGCTGATAAAGTTAGTAGACCTAATATCGCACTAAGACCGACTCACTCCAAGGTTCTTTCCATAACAAAGCTAATAAAACTAAGCAATTAGATTATAATCAGTGATTATATCTCAAATAGTGCGTACATAATTTGAGTTAAAGTAACTATTATGTTTTTTTATTACTGAATAGTTCACACTGAAACTTATACACACAACCACCATTGTTCTTAATATATCTTTGACTTTTACTATCGTTAAATCGAGATTAATTAGGCCTCAAGGGACAATGAGTAAATCTGTGATCAGCAAGTGCGTACTCATAAAATATTGCATATCACACGAGATACTGTGTAATAAGAACATTGTAGGCAATTCTAGAACGCAAAACAATGCTCATTCACAATTAGGCCTCATTTAATGAGATGGTGCAAGGTATATCAGTAACTGTTGACGTTAATCCAATTTGTACTGTATTTTACTCAGCTATTAATTCCCACACAAGGTTACAACCTCTTCTGTAATGATTGACGTGAATTGTGCACCTTACGCGGTATACCGATTTGTTAATGAATCGATTACAAAGCAAATAGTCAGTAATCAAAGTGGCATACAACGACTTCTCAATGGGTAAAGGAGCTTTCGTTTTCACTGTTACACCAGACAGAAGGCATTTCGGCTCTCGCACACTGAATTATTACGAAAACTTACTTATATAATTGCCGAAATCAAAGACTGGTATTTACGATAAAAACAGTGCGGCAAGTTTTACTCTGAGAAAGTTTTCTAGTATAATGAATGACTACATCTTTTGTATTCCCATAACTAAAGGTAAGCATATTTAACAAAAATTAATTGTATTTTCTGTCGTGTACACTCCGGTATGGCTTGATGAGATGCAAGATGCATTCATAAAGGGCATTGCAATTATTATTATGACATGATATGACTTTTAATCAAATTTCTCTTATGTTGCCGGAAATGTTTTTCAAAACGTAATACATATTCATTTATTATACGTCTGAGTACTTATATGATAATTTGCAAGAACTACCTAAGTTATGTAGGAAACTAATTTAAGCGGCATTCGGTAAAGAAAGGCGACATGCACTTATTATACAATTGTTGGCTTCCCAGGTATTTCTGTAGTGGATGTGTTGTCTTATTTAAATGTTTGTTCAACATTTCATATAAAGATACTAGCTTTATATGAATCGCGTCAATGTCGGTTATCGTGTTAAAAAGTAGCCTGTTCTTTCTCAGGCTTTAGACTATCTGGGTACAAAAAATCATTTGAATCGGTGCAGTGGTTTTTGAGTTTACCGCGAACAGTCAGTCAGACAGACGTGTCGGAGGACTTAATTTCATAACATGTATAGATAGTGATGACAATTGACATCGAAAATCTTATTTATCTATATCTAATATCAATTCGAAATTAGCCTTAACCTGTTATATGTATTGGAACTGCAATTACGTAATATAAAAGTCGAGTATGCAAATAATATAAACAATTCTTAAAATTGCATAACAATTTGTAATTGCAAAATTAATCAAATTGTTTTGCGATCGGTTAATTGTTTTTAAGTTGAACTAGATACGTAGTAGATACCAGGCGCTGGGTACAGATGGTGTAATAACAGGTTCCCTGGACCCCTCCTAGTTCAGGCTCAGTGTGGCACACCGTGTGGCTTTAGTCGGTTCGATTCCGACACATCGCCCCGCCGTAAACCTCGCTGCGGTGAAGGCCCGAGGGGGTTTCCATACGTAAATAAATAAAAAGGGACGTAGTAGGTACCTTTTTTTGCAGAGACAGATTGAGAATACGAAGTGTTACCACCACTATTCATCCCACTGATATCGTAAGAGACTAAGGGAGCAAACTACGCAGAATAACATCACTGAAACGAAAAGGAAAACTTGGAACACTTAGATGGATTGGACGTCTGACCAGGGTAGTATAATTGACCAAAACCTCTTTTCAATAGAGAGGCTTATGTCTAGCAGTAGAGTATTCAAAGCCGTAATTCTTATTGCACGTATTGTGCTAAATTCTATTAAATTCTAAGTGGTGGTTAACAAATTGTGGCCGGTCAACCGTTACACAACGAGTTGATGCGTTCATCTCATTCAATTATTCTCTATACAACTTAATTTCACTCAAATACTGCCCATTCAAAATGTTTACTTAAAGCGGTACTTAAGTTACCTTAAGTGAGTTTGAACATTACCGTCATTTTAATCATTCCATTGGCGGTACGCAACCTGTATTTATATTTAACACTGTAAGTACGAGAAGTAATTTACGCGAATTCTACGAGTTTGGATGACGGAAACTTTCACTACGAACTAATGATGTTAGCTTGTCAACCGTATGTAGATGTGTTTTATAGGAAACTAGCGAACCGACTTGCACAGAAATCTCTGTAGTTCTCGAGTTTCTTCTACTGTATTATGCACGAATTACACATTTAGAATCTCTTGCATCACTTTAGTAGCTAAAAAGATTTAGGCCCTAAGCGCAACAGTCTCCAACCCGCATTCGGCCTATGGACGTATGGCCTTAACCCTCTTCTAAGAGGAGAGCCGAGCCCAGCAGTGGGCTTTATGGGTTGTTGATTGATTGAAGCCTGGA
Organism: Phragmatobia fuliginosa; assembly: GCA_932526445.1. Classification (NCBI taxonomy): domain Eukaryota; kingdom Metazoa; phylum Arthropoda; class Insecta; order Lepidoptera; family Erebidae; genus Phragmatobia; species Phragmatobia fuliginosa. The sequence continues at coordinate 9,315,765 of OW052065.1, read as the reverse complement.
AGAATGGTGTTATACTTTTAAAACAACAGCCAAGGGTGACAACACGGGGCAAAGCTAGTAATATATAATAGTATAATATTTTGATAATTTTATTTTATAGCCGTGCCTACTTTTGTACTATAACTTATTAAGTGTAACATAAATCTTTGATTACAAGATCTGACTAGAAAATCATGAATTAAATGAATATTGATGATGTTTTTACATCATCATATATACATACAATTAACCAATTAAGGTTCCATAAAACACAATCAGCAAAACTCTACTTAGGTAAATTCACTTAATTCATTTTTTACTACTAATACAGTAGCTAGCTAAGTCCCTTGGTGTAACCCGCATTTATTGTTGTAAATCGCGGAGCGAAGTTAGTCTTGAAAATTTGCTTAACTTAGTACTTATGTTTACAACTATCTGCGTGTGAAAGTCCTGCCAAAATTTCCGTCCAATGAAAGTCCGGTTAAGCCATTCCAGAGATTACCCGGCACAAACAGACAGACAGCTTAGCAAAGCAAAATTGCTTTTTTGTGGAAGTATGGAATAATTTACCGTTAATTCGATGTTACAAACACACACTTCAATTTTATTCATTTGTATTGACTTATCTAAGCCTAGTTTAGGTAGGGATATATTTCAGTTCAGATCATAAGTGATGGATTATAATGCGAACATTACACCCTAATATTGCGTGTAATCGAGTAACAACATGTAATATATCGATCAAAGTTCGGCCATGTGCAGCATTTTTATGGCAATTTTTATAATTTTATTGGTCTCACTTCCTCATATTGCACAGCACGGCCGCAATGTTGCCGCTGTTAAAATAACAGTCTTTAGGTATATTATTGAACTGACAGGTGGTTGAATTGAAAGCAATTCCTTTTATTACCTTACAATGTATTACATTTGTTGCACAACAAATGTCTTGTTTAATTTTCTTACAACTTACATACAGTCGTTAATGGAAGTGGTGATTATTCATAGATTAAACTTTACTTGATAGGTTGACTCCCTTGCAGTGGGCTATGGGCTTTAGAGGCACATTGGTTGGTGGCTAAAAATTAAAGTAAGACTCTTTTACGTTTTATTTTTGTTTAAAAGCGCTTTTTTTCAAGGTATATCTATTTTTAGACTTTCTCGACTTTTACACATATCTCTCTCATTCACTCACTCATGTTTTTTGCTGTAAATGGGACTTATTCGCGATAAAATTAAAAAGGTTACAATACCTTCTGCTTTCCGACGTTTCGAACGGGTAATACCGCTCGTGATCAACGTCTGGTTTTACAATAGGTTTTACAATATTATCAATTTTTAAATTTTATTGCTACCGTTAACTATTATTAACTAATTAGATTTAAATAGTTTCTAATGAATGCAAACGGATTACATGATAAAACGCAATAAAACCAAGTTTTTTGTAATCGCCTGACCCGCTCGTTTAGCATGGAGAATCGAATTGTAGATACGTTCTCAGCAAAAATTCCCACAGATTATATTACGAATCACTGGTTGTATAGTCGTGTTGTTAGATGGATGCATATCAGGTTTTGAATACCTCGAGTCATCTTTCAGTGCAGTCACAACAAATGCAAGTCACGGAGCGAGAGCGTCCTCACGAATTTCTAGTAAGAGATATGTACGTACGTTGCATATCTACATATGACTAAACTTTAAGAAAACAAAAGGCGGTGTCATCGCTAGAATACTTGAACGTGAATTACAATCCATGCGAAGCTCACTTTCTTTACAGAATATGGTAATATTGTACGAACAATACACCTTTGTTCATCCTAAGTTATGTTTTCAAGAATATTCTTTTCCAAAGTGCGTAATTTCAATAGTTCTGTAACAAGAAGTTTGATTAGAAAATCTTGTATAATCTATTTCGCAAGAAATTTCGTAAACAAACATAAAGCACGTAGCCAGCGGCACATCTATTAATTATGATTTATGTAAATCTACAATAAGTTACGATGAAAGAGAAACCCATAGTGAGTTGGTCGGCTGAGTGGCAGCCAATTAAGTAAAGTAAAGTCATCTGGTTTGACCTTTATTAAATAGGCACTAAATTTATTACTAAAAACTGCTTTCCCGCGATATCAACATCAGAAAAATAAAGTTATTAGTAATTAATTAAGATTCTAAGGCAATTTATTAATTGTTCCGTTACACACAAAATAATAATTTCCAGTTTAATGTATTTGTGATTTTTAAATATCTTTATCAGCAGTCTGGTTATCATAGTAGAGGTCCGGTTTATTATGAGTTCAGATGGCTGTGTGCTAAGATGTGTAAGGCTAAGTATTATTGTCAAATAATATAAGTATGATATAAAGGACTTAACAAACACACATAGATCAAGTAAACTACGTAGGACAACAAAGCTAAGGCAAGACGGCGAAAACTAAGCTCTACTTAGTTTGGGACTAGCCCAATGGCGTTGTGTGTAAGATTTCCAAAAAAAATATAAATAAAGAAATGTTCAAACGAACTTTATACTAACCCGTAGAGCCAAAGTGGTATAGTAGGCCAAAACCTCCTTTCTAATGAGATACCTATGTCCAGAATTGACAGTCAGAGGCTGTCGATTATGTCGATTATGACGATGATATGTATCATAATTTAGTTTGGCAATGGAGATCGTTTTTTGTCTTTTCCATATTTTTTATAATTAAAATTATTACGACGACGAGTTGAACACTAGAAGACTTAAGAATTGAAGACGTTAAATACTTGACATTGGTAGAAATAGCTGATATTATTCGACTGGTTGCCATCTCATCAAAAGAAGATGAAGTAGTTTGGCAATAATATTTTAAGTATTCAAATTTATAGTAAATTCGTAATTGTTTTACTCAAGAGACGTTTTGACGTGTAAAAATGAGAATATTTGAGTTTGAATTAATATTAAGTAACATTTTAAATACTGTATGTCTGGATTTATTGAATGCGAGAAATCTTGATTAATTTGATATTTAAAATTAAATACTAGTACTATATATATAACCTTGAACATAAAAACGAAGTCTGGAATGCATAAAAACGAAGAAGAAGTTTTAAGACTTACAGAAATAACCGTTTTCTGGTTTAAACATTCAAAAAGTTCCTTTAATTGAGTGTAGAAAAGTAGTTGAGTACTGTTGCTTATGTAGAATACAATACATTACTTAAACTTTGACAAAAATCTACATACTTGCAACTTCCAGATGATTTACAAATCGATACGATACCTGTCAAGGTCAAAAATAAAAGTATTTTATGCAAAAAAATATATTTTACATAAAATCTAAATCTAGATGTAATTGCATAAGAGATTTGCAGAAGTTTGTGAAATATTAATAAATAATATCTTGAACTAAAGCGTGAATTTATAATTGAACACGAAACATTTTATTTGGTAATAATAACTTTACATATTTCACAAAAATCACGATGGCAATTACTTATTCAAGAACTTAAGGGCAGTTTTTCTTGTTTATGTCATTGATACGAAAATGACGTAAGGTATTGTAAGGGTTTTTAAGTTGATAAATAAATAATTATAATTAAACAAATAGCCAATAAAATAAGGTTCGATCTTGCTTGCAACTTTTGCTCTTTAGGTTTACAGTAACGTAATAAACTGAATGATTAATACGCTCAATAGAAGCTACTATTTAGGTACATTCACTACGCATCTGATGATAAAAAGAACCCAAGCTTATCAAAATCGCAGAATTCGGATATATTTAAGAACAAATTGTTGATTGTCATATAAAAACAAGTTGACAAGGAAATCCGAAACTTGTGTGGTCAACGTAACGATATGAACAACTGAATAGTTTGTGGTTAACCACAGTATGTTGGCAGTGTTTTGAAATGATCAAAGTCTAACACGTTACTAGATAAGTGGCTACTTTGTTAGCCAGGCTAGGCTGGCTAGGAAGCCAAGTTGCCCTAAGTGATTAGAAACAATTATCAAGGCTAAACTACTACGGTGTGGTCACCACCTGGATTTTGAGGTGACGTTAAGCAGTCGGCCCGGTCATTATAGGATAACAGTCCTAAAGCTTAGTTGGATGCCTTCGTGCGGCTTCAAAACATCCAACGGCAAGAGAACGTAGCCAAAACCCCCACTCGGCCAGCGTGGGGACGTATAGCTTTAAACCTCCTCCTGAGATGAAACCCGAACCCAGCAGTGAAACATTATAGGTTGTTAATTAAGATGATAATTGTTTACATCAGTTATTTTTTGGTGTGGCGACGAGGTGCTCTGTTGGGGCTTAACTACAAACACCGTTAATAGTTAATCTCTACTTCTATTTTCCAGCTATTACTTTAAGGTTATATAAGTTATTAGTTAAAGAAAAAATAATAGTTTTTAGTGAGTATGAGTGCTTCATATTATCGGTTAAGAGACGAGTCACTATATCAATTTGCATTATGTACGCCAATATCAGAAATGCGTTGTTGTTACTTGTTCATTACCTAACCGTAGTTGTTCTCAGCGGAACATTTATTTTATCGCACGTCATAAAGCTTCGAAAGCATATGTGAATAGGAAAACATTTCTTGTTATGTGGTTAAATTTCTAACGACTGCCATTGCTCGTGATGGCTTTAGAAAATTTTGAATGGTGTTGAAGTAGCTACTAGGTACGTGCTTAAATTTCAATAATAAAGCACACCGGTCACAAATGCTTTGTACATTTTAGTTTCATTAAAAACTACAACTTGTATATTGTGTAACACGTTGATTTCTGTTTTGTAAAATTCTCCAAATGTTGTACGATATCTGCACTTGAATCCATACTGATATTATAAAATTGAAAGTACGTACAGTTTGTCTGTTGCACTTTCTTTATAAACGCCGGAAAAACCGAAATGAAAAAAGGCAGGTACATGCATATAAAATTTAGATTACGCTCAAAGTGATTGAATTTTGCCCTTAGTAGATTTAACATCGTGTCATTCAAGACTAAAATAAATATTTTCTTTGAATATTCTAATGTTTGAAACTTAATCAACAAAGTACTCTTATCTACTAGTTGTGAAGTTTATAAATAATAGTGCTGAATAAGCCGCGAAATGCACCGGAACTGTTCGTATTTTTATAACTTTTGCCAATTTGTATAACCATATTGGAATTTAATATTTTCATAACACCAATATAATGTTGAATGAGGAAAAATATATATGAATTTTCACAACAATTCAAGTGGAAAAACATATATCAAAAGTGAAAGTAAACGGCCGTGACTTTTCATTGCCTGATTTTTAAGCCCCTGTTATGCAAATTTTGACATCAGAAATGTCACATAATGACCCACTTGATTCAATGACTTAAATTTGAACTTACTGACGCATGAATTCTTGCAAAAAAACTTCTTGCAAAATATTCCTTACTAGCTTTCACCCGTGGCTCCGCCCGTGTTTATATAATAAAAAGTAGCATATGTCCTTTCTCAGGCTTTAGACTTTCGGTATACCAAATTTGTGCACGTGAAAGCGCTACAGACAGACAGAGTTACTTTCGTATTAATAATATTAGGTGTAGTAAAAATAAATCCATTATTTTTGCATGGAATTGAAGGCTGAAACTGTAAGAAAAGTTTTTAGTACAAAATCTCATTTTTCTACCACCATTCCGTGGAACCCAATCGGAATTAATACAAAGCGTGATGCAGATAACTAAAACCATGTATTGAATAAATTAATAATGTATTTCCTTTTACTACACCCATTATTAATAAGGATTAATGTTGTTAAACATAACCATCCACATATTCTATTACTTTCACGTTATAGTAAGACAAAAGAAAAACCAGTAGCAATTGAAGCAATTAATGTTTAATATGTAAGGAATTGTTCGTGAACAATACACGACATGTATGTTTTGTTGCACAATGATAAATCAAGTTATGCCGTTATAGTAATAAAGAATAATTGTTCTTGTTTCGGATATAAAAGCGTCGAAGGCGGGTGTCACGCAGAGCTTGGGGCGGTCACTGCTCTTACGGTAATTATCACAAGCAATTGCCGCGCCGGATCTTCGTTCTTATGATTTGCTTGCACAATAGTCGGCGACGACGTCTAAAGAGTAATTGGTGTAAGCCGCAGGTCGTTTCCATGTAATCGATAACTGTAATACAGTCCCGCTCATCACTTTGATTGTACGTTTGTGTGGGTGTCTTATTATTTGGGTATTGCACCGTCATCTTTGTGTAATATGATTGTTGTTGTGTTATGTTATGAGAGTGCTATTGTTAGTTCTTACATCTGTAAATAACGGTGGCGTGTTGATTTTCACTTGAAATATAACATCTAAATTAATTTCCTGGAATCTTTATCTGGAATCTTTTATGAAAAATAGTTACATTAGAAATCATAATTATCCCTAGTAAAATTTTATATTGTCTGTTCTATTTATAGTACGTATTAATGCATTTTTTTTAAACAGAAATAAATACGTCGGGCAAATCAGAGGTATGTACTACCCTTAATAAGTGATCGCGTTGATTCCCGTAAAAATAATATTAATTATCATGGACCGCGAAAGTTTAAAAGTTAGTACTTTCTGACGTATCATTACAGCTCTTATTTTTATTTAATTTTTACCAACATGAATTTCAAACTTTTTAGCTTCCCGCAGTCCGCACTTCGTTTCACCGAATTAAACAACTTTAACTGTTCTCTAAAAATAAATAATTGATATCTTAATGTCTGCATGCACATCGTATATCTAACAATCTCCATATTCGCATCACGAAGCTTCGTGCAATCACTTACATCAGAATAGAATGGTTTCTTTTGCTAGTCTTCCTCTGCAAGTAGTACCTATCTCATTTGAATATTTTAAGATAATAATTTAAATTTTCTCGTAAGAGTAGACCCAAGCCCAGCAGTGGGACATTATGGGTTGTTGATGAAGATAATAATGTGCTCTGCTATATTCAGTCTTTGAAATTCTCGTATTACCTCTACTACTATATGCATATTACATATTACGCAGATAAACTGTTCTTGAATCAATCCATCTGTTGCTGAAAACTGCATAGTCATCCGTTGAGTAATTGAAAATATCTAATCGAACAGACAGCGGAATGGATTTTATTTTATGCTCTGTAAAGATTAGTAGGTACGTCAATGTTTTTAGTTAAAGGGTTATAAGATAAATGTTTAGCAATATCTTAACTTTCTGGTACACTAAAGTCCTGCATTTCATTCATTATAGAACAAGACAAGATATCTACAAAAACTTGATACTATTTCAGTAATAGTGTCCCTTGGTCGGAGATTTATAAAACTTTGAGGCTTAGAATCTTGGCTTGTAACTGTAAAGAAAAAGTTATCTAGTAATACAATAATTACATGTTATTTACCTTTTACCCAAACGACACAAATCAACACATATGGTGTTGATGTTGGACTTATAAGTACGTTTGGAATAAAACATTATTCCACTTAACTATTGTTAATTTAAGTACGAATTTTATCAAGTGCAACATACTGTATATGGGCAAATCGGTCGTGTCATGCTTTACATAATAGATCAGAATATCGAAGAAAGTATCTGAAAATGAGACTCATTAATCATCAAGTAAAATTATGTATTAAATTTCGTCCACGACTTCACTTTCGTGAATGTAACAAAAAATTAAATGAATAACGTTTCTTAAACTTCATAATTAAGTTGAAGATGCTAACGTCAACTCTTTAGTAGATATCAATTTAATGATATTAATCTTCTTCTATTATTTGAAATTTCTCTTCTTGACTACATTTTATTGGATAGGAAACTAATTGTTATGTTTTTCTAGTCAACTTCGGCTACGGTGGTCAGACTTTGTCTGGTCTCCATTGACATACCTAGAAGACATTATAGTAAACAAGTGTGTATACAAAAACAGGCCCACTCTGTGCTTCCTCACTCTTAAAATCCATTACGACAGTATTTCTTTAATGCTCACAGCTTCATGGTTAAAGTTCTTTTTTAAATCGATAAAGAATAGGCAAAAATCTTATAACCACAATTTTTAATTGGAAAAAACACAAGAACATAGTGTTAATGGTGACAATCGTTATCCATAAATATATATTCATAGATTAGATCGTAATACCAATATCCTGCTATATTGTTAAGACATTTACATAAAAAAATCAAAATTTTAATATTAACTCCGTTTCAAACAAAGCATGAATTCTTCAAAACCGAGCTAATGTACGTGCCTATTGCAGAATTGTAGAACTAATGATAGGAGTCAATTTAAACGTCATTGATAGTTAATCCAGGCCGATGTATTCAATATTATAACAGATATTGTATTCACGGCGTCGCCGCGTCGATGAGATGAATGCTATGTCAATAGATAAGGATCGATATGTGCACGATGAATACCAAATACTTTGACGCAACAGAATAATTTCTGCCAACTATAGAAAACTTTCATATTAGTTGATCATAATTTTGTGATTGTGTGACATTTCGCTTTATGTATTGTTGACATGGTCTATGGGCGCGAAGAAAATAAACCTATTTCTGGAAGTTGGAACCGGCTTTGGTGTGTTAGTTCCCACACGCATTAAAGTACATCACGTAGGAGGAAATGCGACAAAAACAAATGACTGCGACTGTCGGGGACCGGTCACTCACATTCATTGCCCACATTTTTGTTTATTTATTTATGGAATGTCAACGACCTCAAATAATCAACATAAAATTAATATATACTCAAATATACTAAAGCGTAGTACAAATTTCTCCTCTATTCATCGACCAGTTTATAGTTATTTCTTTATATTTAGTAGCTTTCGAGACGCTCTCCTTTCATAAAAATGAAGAGAAAAATATTTAGTGGAAAATACAAAAGAATTTTTTTCCGTATGGAGTTCCAACGGATTAAGAATACGGAGTGTCACCACCCCATATTCATTCTGTGAGTGTCGCAAGAGCCGATTAAGGAACAAACTACGCATCACTGCAAGAAAAGGAAAATTCGTAACAAACTCTAAATGAACTCGTCTGGCCAGCGTGGTATAGTAGCCCAATACCTCCTTCCTAAAGAGAGGCCTATGTCCAATTGTGGACTGTTACAGACTGTTGATGATTGAAGGTGATGACAAATAAAACAGTGTCCAATTTCACTTAACGGATGTATTTCTTAAACAAGGCCTTTGCCTTCATACATTAGTGTGCATCATACATTAGTAAATAAAATAGTAGATTATTCAGATGGACTTTACCTAAACTACCCTTAGTATATTTACATCTCCTGTCGATTTTTCCTTCAAAAGGCTGCCTGCAAGAGATAACGTTTAGCAATAAAGTACATATCTACTTGTTATACACATTCAATTGCAACAATATAATTGGTGTACAATAAAGTATTTATGAGTTTTCTATTGTGTACATACATTTTTTCATTTTGTGTCAAGTCTCCGAAATATTTATTAATTTATTATTTTGTTCTCACATATATACGTGCACGTTAAGTGTGTAAACTTACACTGAACACTAAACAAATTTTATATTTGTTAAATCTCTAACTAACGAGTTAGAGGGAAAATTTTCTATCAACATTTCAAAAAATGAAATAAAGTAATTCGAAAGAATTTGTTTTGAAAACCATTGATATATATAATACATCAATGTTGAAAACCAACTTTTGTAAGACCGTAGCATCTGATATACTTATTTGAATCTTAGGTTACTCATCGGTACTATTTGCCAGTACAATGGCGGCGGGTCAAATGCACAATTTCAAGTTTCTCCGATATTGTCTCACTAAGATAGTCGTATGTAGTGATATAATAAGCCTGTGACAATATTAGACAGTTTCACACTTAATCGTGATTCTGGAAAAAAATGATATATATTTTTATCAGTAAAAGAAAATGAACAACAACGTACCTCAAGTTTTTCGATAAGATCTTTACATTTTTCTCAGTCTTTTCCCAAACTAGGAAAGGTCGGAGTTGGTTTAATTTGAAGTCTTCTACGTTGCAACAGAACGTTTTACCGGCACCAACGCACATATCGTGGTCTCTTTAACATGAAAGGGTCTTAATATATTAAGAAGTAGAATTAGTGTAGTGGATTTACCATCAAAGCATACCAGATATAGGGCATCACTTTTCATCATCATCATCAACAGCCTTTAACAGTCCACTGCTGGACATAGGCATCTCCTTTGAAAGGAGGTTTTGGCCTACTATACCACGCTGGCCAGACGGGTTGGTAAAGGGTTTGTTTCTTGGCTCTTCGACGAGCACTTCCAACAGCTTGCTCCGAAGCTGATCGGCACTGCCTCCTTCCTTGGGCGTCTTTTGCCCAATCTGGGAGGAGCCAGTGTCGCCACGAGGCAGCTGTACACGGGGGTTGTCCGGTCTATGGCACTCTATGGTGCACCGGTGTGGGCGGCGGCTCTGACCGAGCAGAATAGGGCGCGCCTCAGGCGGCCGCAGAGAACTCTGGCGGTCAGAGCCATACGGGGTTACCGCACCGTATCGACGGAGGCGGCGTGCGCCCTGGCCGGAACACCCCCGTGGGATTTGGAGGCGGAAGTGCTCGCCGACGTTTATCGGCGAGTGGCTAACTACCGGGCGGAGAGTGGTGGAGTTGGACCTCCGCCCGAGGACGTGCGCGAGTGGCGCGAAGCCGCTCAACGAGCCACGATGGATCGCTGGTCGGTCCGGCTGGAGACTCCACGTGCTGGCTTCGCCACCGTAGAGGCGCTTCAGCCGGTCATCGGCGAATGGGCAGTGCGGCAGCACGGGACCCTTACCTTCCGACTGACGCAGGTTCTTTCCGGGCATGGTTGCTTCGGAAAGTACCTGCACTCGGTCGCCAGGAGGGAATTGAGTCCCGCCTGCCACCACTGCGACTGCAGTGAGGATTCGGCTCATCACACGCTGGCGGTCTGCCCTGCATGGGAGACGCAGCGCCGGGTCCTCACTGCAGTCATCGGAGGGGATCTCTCGCTGCCGGCCGTCGTTCGTTCCATGGTCGGCAGCGAGAGCTCATTTACCGCGGTCGCAACCTTCTGCGAGGACGTAATCACGCAGAAGGAGGCGGCGGAGAAGGTCCGGGAGGACGACATCCAATCGGACCAGATTCGCCGCCGGCGACTCGGGCGGCGGAGGCGCGAACATCTGCGCCTCATGCCGCCTTGAGTGTGGCCGCGGGTGGACGGGACGGGTTTTCCCTCCACCCGCATTATGTGGCCAGCCGCGAGGGGGCGGCGTCGGTGTGTGCCGGACGCCGCCTAAGAGAGGGTCTTCAAACAGAGACGGTGCCCGCATCAGGAGCGGGCAGGCGCTGGAGAAGTTCAGAAGGAGATCCCACCCTGGACTTCTCCTACTCCTAACGGAGAAGCGCGGAGAGGGCACACTGTGTGTTTTTTAGTCGGTTCAAGTCCGACACACCACCCCGCCGTAACCCCCGGTGGGGTGACGGTCCATGATGATTTTTCACACACTAAAAAAAAAAAAAAGGGTTTGTTTCTTGGCAGTGATGTTAGCTGCTTATTTTGTTCCTTTAGTCGCATCTTACGACATAGGGGTGGTGACACTTTGTATTCTTAATCAGTCACCACACGGACACTTTTGAATTCATAATACTAGTATGAATTAGCAACCCAACCATAGAGTGACCTGGCTAGGATTGCTTTGATTTCCAATGTCTTGTCTGTTGCCACTTAACCACAAGCTTTTTAATAAGATTTAACTTTAGATAAATGCCTTGTTGATTTCGATTCTTAGTTGTAATGAATCAATACGTGACTGCAACAAGAGAAATGTATTGACAGTGTTTTGACATGTGAAATGTGCACGACCACGAGTTTACCTCTGACCTTTCGTATATACTGAACTCGCGATGTTTTACACTACTTTATGTGGGCACTACTGCTCCAAATATTTTACTAAATATCGTCAGAAGTTACTAAAGGATCACATTAGTGCTTCTTGTGCCTCTTAACAACGTAAACTTAAAACAAACTTAGACCTCTATTATTATAAGTTTGCAAAAACAAGGGTTGGAAAGAGGACTGTTACCTTCTAATGAAGTTATAATTGACTAGTATATTTTTTAATACGTTACATGTACGCTAGCGTATTTTTACATATATAACAGATGACAACGCTGAAGTTTTATTATCTATTTGTTACATCTATAAGACTGTACATGTACAACAGTTCACCTTCATTATTTTGTTTGTAGAGACATAAGACGCGTGTGAATCAAGTCATTTTTAAACTCATTTCCGACTTCATTCTCATCCGGATGTTTGTGCGGTAATTAAGCAAATACTTGTACACAGTATGACAATTGTTGTTCAGTTATTTGGATAAGATTTTGTAAGAATGTGACCTTCGACCTACATATATTAACGCAGTATTTTGTGTTTTGTCAATACAAGTTCAATTATTTTTTTAACTTTTTTACACATATGTACTTATTTACAAATAAGTACGAGACTCGTTGGTCAAATAGTTTCTACCAATATGTACGTGCGTTTTCACTACGACATCCATATTACATACATACATGACATAACAGTAACAATGTGTACGTGTAATAAATGTATTGAATGACTATTTTTCCTGCTTAATTTTTATACGATTCCTCTCGTTCTTTCTCCGAGTCTTTAAACCAAATTAGGTCGGAATCGGCCTTAAGTCCAGCACGATTTGGCTTGACTACGATTTTTATCCTCGATCTGACCTCTACAGCCTATATACTAGGCAATATAAGAATTCTGTAAAAAGACTGCTGTTTTTTGGGTGTAGTCAGATCAAAAGACGTTTGTATGGCAAGCAAGGCGAAGGACTTAGCGTGATCTCCGATATACGGAGGTGTCTTAATATGTTGGGAATAGTCACCCATCATAAGTTTGATTGGTAACTATTACTATACTGGTTAGGATTGCTTAACCTTGCAATGTCCACATACTTGGTTACAATAGTACCAAAAGCCCCTTGATTATTCTTTTGTATAAGATAATAGAGAACAATAAAAGTGTAGAGATTTTAGCTTTATTGATGGATATCTGAATGCATAAGCTATCAATAAAGCCTAATGGTAAGCACGCGTGTGACACTAGAATAGAATCAGGTATTGGATAACATAATCACATTACTATAACGATAAATCACTTTCTAAACATCTCCGACGGTTGTTTTTGTGTGTTTATTTTAAATGTTTTCTTGCTTTCTTGAGAGTCTTGTTATGACATATTTAAATAATATCTTACTTTTGTTATGCAAGTTAAAATTTGAGTCTTATCATACATCGCTTTACACCCACGATAAACCATTTTCAGTAATTTTGCAAATAAAAATTGCAAAAGTTGTAGCAATTATTTGATAAAAGTTGTTTTAGTTCGTTAAGCCATGAGTTTTATTGTGATGATAGCATAAAATCCTTCTTTCTGCACGAAATTTCAAAACGTATAGAACTATTTTTTAGGTTACGGAAGTTATTCAATTAGCCAAATAGTTTTACGACTTGATGGTGAGCCTTTCATTACATCTGTATTTATTTTGTTGCTGATGTTTTAAGAATACGTGTAGTATAGTAAAGTTGGTGAAGAATAGTTTATTTGAGAAATAGATCTATATCTATATACACATAAATAAAATGGAAGTGTCTGTATGTAATAACAAATTAACAGATTTTTACGAAATGCTTATGAAAGTATATAATGTACTTACACGAAAAATGCAATTTTGGATGGATTTCTTTAATTTTCGTCTAAATTTTCCATTTTATTAAGTTTTTATAGCAATTTTTCGATAATTTCGATTTTTTTTTTGGGGCGCTTGCCCGAACAAAGTTCTAATACCTATAAATGTCAAAAATGTGTAATCGGATTTGAACTGGTATATAACATTGGTTAGAAATCAATTGATTAACTGGACTAACTGTCTGACCGCAGTTGCCTATTGCATAAAAGTTTTAGGTCAGACTCACATAATACAATTACTGTCTTCACGGTTTCAAAAATATTAGTTATACTTATAACTGACATTTTAAAATTGTACGAGTTTCTGTTCTGTAAAATTCAATGAAATCTACTCGATAACCCAATAAGATTTCATAAAATCTTAATGGAGTATCTTTTTGTTTGTGATAACAATAGAACCGTTTTTACTAAATGCAAATGAAAGTATACATAAATATACTTTACTACCGTATACGATACTCACACAAAAATTTTGTCAGTCTGTCTGTTTGTTCCGGTTAATCTTCTGAACGGCTGGATTCGATTTTGACGCGACTTTCACTGGCTGGTAGCTGATGACATAAGGAGTATCTTAGGCTATTTTATTTACACTAGCTTCACACCACGGTAGCACCACGGCACTCGGCTAGTCTTACAAGAATGTTCACGCATTCCGATACAAGATGAAAGTAGTTTGTGAAGAGTGCGCAATAAACGTGTGTCGTTAGGTCACAGAGTCACAGGATTATGTCATTGTGCGTCGCTCGCGTGTTTGTGGGTGTGTCAATGGTAGGTACGCTATTGATTTGGGCATTCGACGAGAAACTCTTTAAATTATGGTCGGTGAAAGTGCGATTTTCGAAGAACATATTGTGTTATTTTGCAACAAGTGGTCGCCTGCTTCCTTGAATCAAAACTTTGTCACCAAGTTACAGTGGCTTTTTGAACAGTGGGGTTATCAATGGCTTTAAATACTTAGTCATTTAATAGACCCCTCCTTAAACTAAAGGTCTAAGCACACTGGCCAGACCGGTTGCTATAGGTTGTGTGTCAAGTTTTCCTTCTCTTTGCAGGGCTATTATCCTGCATAGTCAGCTACTTTTGTCAGCTCTCACAACATACACAAGATGAATAGGAGTAATCTTCTGAATAAATTATCAGTATTTCTCGTAATTATATTCGCTATCATTTTTCTCGCCCGTAATACAATCTATAGTAAATTTACGAACACACTACTACTTAGCGTAATCGCTTAGAAACATTGGATCTTAGTCATCTATGATAGACTTCATCTATTCTATATTAGATGCATTCTATTACAATCCAGTTTGCTCGAGAATACCATATTATAGTGAAAATATCTTCTGTGAGAACATAATTATTACAATATATGGGAATAAATGGTAGCAAAAATAATCACCACTATTGTGTTCTCCGCAGATGTTCCAAGTTCCATAACTTAGTCACATTACTATTTTATCCAAAGGGCACAACATTCTCACAAACTTCCAATACTTGAGGTAATATGGAAATCAGAATACGATAAGATGAACAATATGATGATGATAAATGATGTGTTTATTATGAACAGCTGTTTCTGACTTGGCATACCATGGCTGTAGGTCAAGCGTATGCCAAACCTTACCATGGAGATAATAGATTATATTGTCATGTTGCGAAAGTTGTATGTTAATGAACACGTTCAGAAGCTATAAAAATAATAGTATATTCAATCAATAATAACTTTATTTCTGTAATACGGCATTTTCAGATACAGTTTACCTAACAAATTTACAGTTCAGTAAATATCTGCTTTTAAACTAGAAAATTATAAACAATAATTATAGACTATTATATATCTGTACTAGTATTGTTATATGTATAAACTTGTAAGCAGTTAGTTTTACGAAAACGCTAATCGTTTCTCATCGCAAAAGAAGTCCAAAACGCAAAATGTGCATCTATGACAGGCGCGGTCCGAAGGGGGGGGTCACAGGGGACATGACCCCCCCCAAAATCTAAGGTCAAATTAAATAAACCTCCTTTCTAAGGAGAGGTCTATGTCCAGCAGTGGACTGTTAAAGGCTGTTGATGATGATGATGATGTTCGGATTAGGCATTTTTATGAAGAAATCTGAATATACAGAAGAAGATCTTTTTATTGTCAAGAAAGTATCTGAATTCTATTGCCATTTTTTAAATGTTCCTGCTGCCACTGTCGTTACAGAGTATCAGTTATGGATTACAAAGTGGAAAGGGGAGCTCACCGAAAATGCTGATACAAAACTTCCTAAGTGTGTAGTTTCTACCATCGAAGTTTGTGATGATGATTTATACTCAAATATAAAGACATTTCTTAAAATTCTGGAAACTCTTCCCATAAGTAGTGCGACAGCAGAGCGATCCTTTTCTACGCTTAGGCGTGTAAAAACGTGGTTGAGATCTAACATGTTACAAGAGCGATTAACAGGTTTAGCTCTTCTAAACATTCACCCGGAAATAGTACCAGACGTCTGAAATATTATCACCCGATTCGCAAATACAAAAAGCGGCCAAGTGCAAGTCAGACTCGACCATAAATGGTTCCGTAGCAGCAAGTAACGTCATATAAAAGTTCTTGTAGTTCGTTGTAACTTTGATCGATGTTTTAATAATAGTATATTGATTGAATGAAAGGGAAATTGCGGTTTACGATTTATGACGTATTAAAAAAAAAACTACTTACTAGATCTCGTTCAAACCAATATTCGGTGGAAGTTTGCATGATAATTAATGTACATCATATATATTTTTTAGTTTTATCATTCTCTTATTTTAGAAGTTACAGGGGGGGGGGATACACATTTTACCACTTTGGAAGTGTCTCTCGGTTCCGTAGCCAAATGGCAAAAAAACGGAACCCATAAAGATTCGTCATGTCTGTCTGTCTATTTGTCTGTATGTCACTGCCACTTTTCTTTACTGTGACTGTAACTTTTAAAATAGAGAGAGAGTGATAAATCTAAAAAAATATAATTATGATGTACATTACTATGCCAACTTCCACCAAAAATTAGTTTGAACAAGATCTAGTAAGTAGTTTTTATTCAATACGTCATAAATCGTAAACCGTAATTTACCTTTCATTCAATCAATACACTATTAATAAACATCGATCAAAGTTACAACAAGAACTTTTATATGATGATTACTTGCTTCTACGGAACCCTTCATGGGCGAGCCCGACTCGCACTTGGCCACTTTTTTATTAGTGTGGTGAGTGACCCCCCCCAAAATTTCAGGCTGCGACCGCGCCTGATCTATGAGTTTCTTATAGTAAACGATTTTCTAAATTAATGTCAATAGTCAATTCTTCAATAGAATGTGTTCAATTTAAATTCTAAATAAATATAAAGTACAGGAAAATCTCCTGTAACAGTAATCTACTAAATTAAAATTCTGTAGGACAGACATATCTCTTCATATTTTAGTTATAGGGTCACAATTGTAGGTAGTAGAGCCACGCTGATTTCAGCACGAATGGGCCGGCTCGACCCGGCCAGTACTACCCTCACACAGAAGACCATCCTAATAATGACAGCATTCTTGCTGTCGTATTTCGTTGGTGAGTGTGAGACCGGAGGCCCAATCATTCTGCATCATTCTCCCGCCCTTCGAAGGCCGGGAGAATGATGCAGAATAATCTAACCAAGCTGCCATGGTAAGGGTCACCATGCTACATTGCCAACCCTCACAATAAGCATGGTGACCCCTACTCCTGGATTCTACTCATGCTTTCCATCAGGCAGAGTAGAGTCACTTTGGCAGGCTTAAATATAAAAAAAAAAAAAAAAAAAAAAAAAAAAAAACATACATTAAAAGTTGGGTGGGACGAACAGCAAACGGTACAGAACTATGGCGTGTGCTATTGAAATTTATCAGCACTGAGCACAGATAACCTGTGGCACCTCTCCTATTACTTAATTTTCGAGTGCTACATTACAACCTGCTTACACCTATTTTGCTGTTCCACCCCACTAACTATCTGATGTTCTAAACTCGGGATCGGTTACATCTTATGTGACATGCATGTAAAGAAAGATCTATTGTTCTACATTGTTCAAATAATGTAATCAAGAAGAAGTAAAAACTTGAAAGCAGGAAAACAGAAGTTTTTATTACTGCTACTTATCGTAACTATGTCTAAAATTCATAATAGCAAGTAAATCATGTCCTCAATTCTGTTCTTTATAGTAACAAAATAACTAGTAGTAATGATATGATATGACAATGCATTGATCTCAATTCAATACAAACCAACAACCAATTTATTTAAGTCTGTACACTAAACTACTTATGTAAAAGACAAACTCTTGAATGAGATATAGATAGATAGATATACACTCGGTTCCAAAAATAACGGGTCAGTCACATAAACCCGAATATCTCCCGAACTACGTATGCCATCCTAATGAAACGAAGACTGTTCAATTGAGAATTTAATTATACAGATAAAAAATAAAATAAAACTTAGTTACACCCACAATATTAATCTTAAATTAAAAAAAAACTAAAGTAGTCATATTTTTCTTAAGATTACATTTTTTTTATGATTGTTTTTTTGCTGTTTTTCATCACTGGAGGCTTCATCACGTGGAGGCAATCAAAGTATTAAATGAAGAAAGTGATGAAAAACAGCAAAAAAACAATCATAAAAAAAATGTAATCATAAGAAAAATATGACTACTTTAGTTTTTTTTTAATTTAAGATTAATATTGTGGGTGTAACTAAGTTTTATTTTATTTTTTATCTGTATAATTAAATTCTCAATTGAACAGTCTTCGTTTCATTAGGATGGCATACGTAGTTCGGGAGATATTCGGGTTTATGTGACTGACCCGTTATTTTTGGAACCGGCTATAGATAGATAGATTTATTAATGTGACATGAGTTTAGTTCCCATACTGTTTTGATCTAGAAACGAATATCATATTTTCCATTATTCTATTATGGAAATAGAAATATTCAGTATTGAAATGTAATCATTAATCTAATGAATTTAAACTTTATTTCAGATTGATAAAAATCAAAAAATATCCTTTAGGGTCAGCTAGGATTATACCAGTTGTTATAACAATAAACAACTAACTGATCAAAAAAAACAATATCTATAAATATTTTTGTTTTACATTCCAGATGTTGGCGTTGTTGGTTCTTTGCCTTTTCACATCAACTTTGGCTGAAGATATAACATCAACTGAGAAATACAATGAACAGTTAAATACAATCGATTCTACACCCTCCGACCGCTTAGCTCCATATATAAGAAAAGCTCTCCTTAAAGCTCTAAGTGAACTCGAAGAAAATGATAGTGCTACAACAGGCAGTGACTTCACAGATACTACTGCCGATGACTCGGACTCGTTGACAACAGCTAGTGATGATTCTGAACCCCGCACGGACAAAAATGAAGTTCAAATTCATTCATTCATAGTCGATGGACAATCTGCCTTTTATAACATTAGTAATACGCCTACATTAATAGATAACAACATTTCTATTCTAAGCACCACTGCAGGCAATGTCGAAAATCAAGTAACAGCCACACTTCCAACATCTGCCACCTTCCCTGAAATATTTCAGTCCAAAGAAAGTGTAGTAAATTTCCCACAGACAAGAAGCATTCAAAGTAGTATTACGTCCAGTAAGGATAATAGTGTCAGTCCTAAAAAGACTACATTTAAGCCCTTACCTTCTACCACCACAACAACGACTACCACTACAACAACTACCACTACCCCAAAACCTACGCATAATGAAGATGGAGAAAATATAGAAGAAGTAGATAAGGGTGACGTTCAAGTATATCAAGCACCCCTAGTTGCAGCTTTTACTGTACAGCAAGACTCACAAGGATTGCCGAAAACTGTTATACCAATTTATCAACAAACAACTGGTCAAAACTTTAATCGCTCTCCCCAAAAACCAGCGATAAACAATTTAGGAGTTGAACCTTCTATAACTAGTGGCCAGATAATTTCAAGTATAAATCAACAAGTATCTCAAAATGACTTTATCAATCAACAGTTAGCTTTACAAAGACAACTGGAAGAAAAACAACGAATTCTCGAAGAGCAACTACGTTTTTTGCAACTTCAACAAAGACAGCAGGAAGAGCTGCTACTGAAACAACATTATCTTTTACAACAAAAAGAAGCTCAAAGGCAACAATATCTTGCCAACGCACCTAAATTTCAGGGTCAAAGTTCTGTCAATAATTTTCAAATTCAGAAAAATATTCCCCAGAACCAATTTACCAATCAGCAAAATTTACCCTTTCGAAACAATAATGCTCAGGTATCAATTGTACCGAGCTTTCCAATTGAAGCAAGTAGCACAATAACGAACCAGCTGCTGCCCAATCGCGAGGCTGTTGATTTCCTGATACATTTACGTAGTCAACAACCTGGTCAGTTCCCATTACAAGATAACCACTTACCCCAAGGAATAAGTAACTTCCTTCAACCAAACACTAACTCGAATTTCCAGCATGGTATTAACTTCAATCAAGTAAGACCTGAACAATTTGGTCAACAAAAACAACATCACCGAGTATTTCGGCAAGAAAATGGTGTAGGAAATTTTGGACTCAATAATCAAAATTATAACACATTTAACACTTTCAACCCAATCCATGCAAACCGTTTCTTTCCTCAAAATATACAAAACCCATACAATCTGGATGCAGAATTAAAACAATTACTGCTACAAAACGGATTAAACGGAAGAAACCAAGAAGACATAAATATCGTATCAAAAGTGTTATCATTAAACCATGGAGTTTCGTTAAATAATCATCTCTCCAACCTCAGAGCGCCTTTTGATAGCAGAAGACACACACGACCACTTTTATAAGACTAATGCTTTAGTTTTGTACTAATACATGTATTACTATTTCGACTATTGTTAAAAAACAAAACCAGAATGTTAACGTTTCATCTGACTATAAATATCTTGTAAACACCAAGTTATTATAGGGGATAATCAAACTTACCGTCTTTTTATCTTTCAAGGTAAACATGCTAATAGTATTACATATTTAAACAATATTCTGATTAATGTTATATAACCAAAGAAGTAAAGAAATGCCTGTCTGTCGAAATTAAATATCCCCTCTTTGTTATATTCCATATGTTACGTGTTACGTATTACGATAGCATTAGATTTAAATATTTATTTATTTTACTGTAATGTTTATGAACTGCCATAAGTAGTGTAACTAAGATTACGATGATATTAATGAAGCAAAGCTAAGTTAGGTGACATTCTACAAATGTGGCGTAAACGTAAAACTTCATTAAAACATTCATTTCATAGCTGGTCACGTTTCAGGATATGATATGAAAAATTATTTAATCACATCGAAGTACTGTTAGCAATTTCTTGACGAGATTATTTGTACCACAATAAATATGTAATAGAAATACGTTCATATTTTTTTAGGATGTTTGACTGAAGTACCCATTTCATTTTGGGCATTACAGCATATCCTGTATTGCCTTCCTATTAAGTGACCAGTTTTATTAAATATGCTTTAATAAATCTATTTTGAAGATTTTTAATAACATATAAATAGTGATAGAATTCACTACATTTTTTAATTACTCAGTACCTAATTATCGAGTTACACCTTTTAAAATATATTATAATTGTATTCATCACAATACAAATATTTAAGTGTTTAAGGTTCGATTTAAGTTTTAGTTTTAAGTGTGTTTTGAGGTATAAATAACAAAACCCAGTAAATAACTAATTTCAATCAAGAGAACCATGTAAACATACCATTCATATTATTGTAGAAGAATAAACATATACCTACCTATACCTATGTCTTGTTTAAAAAAAAAATTGTTGTTAAAAAATGTCATCCAAAAATATAAGTTCTTACCTAATTATTGGAATATACTGACACAGAATACAACCAATAATAATAAATACCTACTCACAAAATATGTTATATACATATGTTTTCAACATGAAGATGATGAAATTAATTTAGTAAGAAGAGAAAAATATATTTATGTGAATTTATTAGTCCTAAGGATAAGCTATAATCTTTAAGGAATCATTTAGCCTCTCATTGTGTATTATTCAGTTGAAATTTTAATTCATAATTAGAGTCATACATTATTGTACCTCTTATTTGTAACGTGTAAATATAATATTGTATACAAATATTCAAGAGTTTTATTGCTACTGTAGTTTATTCATCCCTATTGAAAATAAATTTACTGTTTTAATTATTTGTGTGACATGGCGTATCTACAGTTCTACATCAATATATCTATGGCCTAAATCTCGAAATCGAATCGTAATCTCGCTTAAAAACAGAATCTCAAACGAAACGAGTATTTGAATTTATTTACTGAACTAGGTAGAACAGAAATAAATAAATTCTTTATGTTCTGTTCTTTACTTTTTTCTAAAAAAAGGAACAAATGTGCACGAAATAATCAGTTCGGTATGTAAGTAAACGCATATATATTATATACATGACTGCATGAATGGCGTAGAGTTTGAGTTTTCAATCAGATCAAATTTTCTACTAAGCTGAGTTTTGTGGGTTCAAACCCCACATGTTGCAAAACAGGACTCCAAATATATAAATAACAGGATGTACGATTTTTAGGAAAAAAAGAAAATTGAAGTAAGTTTCAAAATTCAAGACTTAATTTTTTTTCTGATGACTATGACTGGGTATCATCCGGTTCCGGCTTGGCGTCGACTTCTGGGACATCCTGTATAGATATTGTGATATTTGTTTTACTCTTTTAAGTTCATTGCTTTCCATCAGTTGGGTTTTTTGTTCTATGTTCTATGTTATGTGGGTGGTTTCCGCACTTAGTCCTATAAGTGGACCATTGTACGTGGGTTTTTTGTTTCTTAATCATTAATTTATAATTTTATTTTAAAAGACCGCATAGAAGACCAACTTAAAAATAACAGCTTTTGTACTATTGTTGTTTTGTACAGTCTGAGTCTGCATCACATCACAACACGACAGACAAATATAGTTTACTAAACTACGAATGCATATGTCACCTTAAAATTGTAAATAAAGTTAGATTATAATCTATAGCGCCTTGAGTGTGGCTGCTGGGCGGTGGTTTTCCCCTCCACCGCAATAGTTGGCCATCCGCGCGGGGGTGGCGTCTGCGTGTGCCGGACGTCGCTGAGGGTCTAAATAGAGACGAAGCCCGCACCAGGAGCGGACAGAAGCTGGGACGGGTTCAGAAGTAGATATCACCCTGGACTCCTCCTAGAACAGAAGCGCAAAGAGGTCACACCGTGTGGTTTTAGTCGGTTCGAGTTCGACACACCACCCCGTCGCATAGAAAACCCTGGCTGGGTGAAGGCCCTAGGGATTTCCACCGTCGTATGTCGTATGTCGTATACCATTTCACAATTGAATTGGACAGATTATTTGTTTTTATAATATAGAATTATTATTGTTTGGTATCCACAATTTTTCTAAATTAAATTTGTTCTTCAGTCTACGTTTTTGTTTTTGAATTAAAACCAATGATTAAAGATTCTATAACTATAATTAAAAACAAAAGCAAAGCGTGTATTTTACTTTATGGTCTCTTGTCATCTTGTCAGTTGTCAATATTGTCATAACAAATTATTGTAATATTTCTAATTTTATTGTAAAATCAAATATTATTTTATGTATATAATTTGGCAGTTTGGCACTATTATAATATTTTAACAACCTATAATTACTATCAAGTTTTTCAAACATTATATTTTCTAGTAGTCTGTCAGTAGTACATTATGGTCATCATGGACACTGGTGAAACTGTTGGAAGTTTAGAAGAACAAGCTCTTAAAAGAAAAGAAAGATTAAAAAACCTGAAACGTAAGAACCCTAGTGACGATACATCAAATAATGAACCTACTGAAGTAGTTCAACTTCCTAAGTAAGTATTTAAAGAGGTTATTTTGATCTTGTTTGTACTGTAAACGTAGACTTGTTTTGTTAGGCTTGTCTATTTTTACTGTTGAAAGATATTAGGGATATGAACGTCATTAACATTCTTTAGTAGCCAACTACAGTAGGGCCTCGATAATCCGCATACTCAAAGTTACATGTTCTACAATTATATGGAGCATTCGGATTACCATATGTAGGTATTTTGAGAGGTATTTTTTTAATGAAAACAATTTTTGTAATTGAAGTTACAAAAAATATTAATTATTATAAATACATATGAATCATTCCACTTTTTTTCGCGTCAATTCAAAACAAACAATCAAATGATAGAAACAGCAATTTACCACAATGAGAGATAAACAAAACAGCAGAACGACGCACGATGAACGAAAATCGACGTGTAGCAAACTACAGTGAATAACACAATACTGCAAATTAATTTATACACTGAGTGATATGACAGTTTGACCAGGGGGGGTGAGGTCATTCGTATCATAGAGGTGTCCAAATACGCGGAAGTTCGGTTTTTAACACCCTACTGTACTTGATATATACCTCTCCTTACCAGATGCTGGTCTACAGGTTAGTACAAGGGTTATGTCAACTTTTCCTTCTCTTTGTAATGCTGATGTCCTTAGTCGGCTATTACGAAAACAATGAGATGAATAAAGGTGGTAACACTATATCCTCAATCTGTCTAAACAAATCCTGTGTATGTGATAAGGATGTGGATAAAGGAAGTTTATTGTTGCAGACCCAAATTTCGTAGTTATAAGCCACAAGATGAAAAACTCAAAGAAGCAAAATTAGCAGATGCAGAACCTGTTGCAGTTGAAGATGAAGTCAAAGATTTACTTGAAGCTGGTAAAGAAAAGGTCAGTCAGTTTGTTACTAACTTTTCATTGAAAGAGATTTTTAATAAGATTGTGATCAATGAACAAAGCAATATTTACAAATAAAATAAAAATATGTCATTTTTCTAATATAAATTCATTCATGTATTTATATTTCTTACAAGAATACATAGTCTATTCTACTACCTATCATCCTCGGCTCCGCCTGTGATATATGGAAGGTATCACAGTGGTCTATACTCTTTTTGTGGTTCTAGAAGTCCTGACTGTGTACCAAATTTATTTTAAATTGGTTCAGTAGTTTTGGAGTGAAAGCATGACGATTAGACAGACAGACAGAGTTTAGTTGGGACCTTCAGATTTATAATATTAGGATCGACATAGCTAAGATTCTACTGAAGTAGTCGACTTCATTAAATACCTGAACATGGTTGTAATTTTCAATAATAAATTGTATATTTGAGTTTTAGTCATGAAAATACCAAGATATACTACAATTATACCTCATTAGGGGCATATTGCTTATATGTAAATCATTCTAGAGTATAATTGTGATTGAAGTGTTTTTTGTTCATGTTATTGAATGTTTATATTTGATTTCTAACTATTTGTATATAGTTAGACCATTGTAACATAATATATTAAGGGTGCTGAAAATAGGCTGATGATGAAGTAAAACTGAGATAATGGCAGCCCATTATCTTAGTTTTACTTCATCATCAGCCTATTGGAGTACACTGCTGGACATAGGCCACACCCATTGCATGCTACTCTAACCTATTTTGGGCTTCTCGTATCCACCTCCTGCCAGCTACCTTATTCATTTCATTCAAACGGCCTGTTGGCATCCTACACTACACCTCCACTCCAGAACTTTTCTACTGCAACGGTTGTAAGTTCTGTGGCAAGTATGCCCAGCCCACTGCCACTTCAGTATTAGTTATATTGTTTTTATTCATCTACATTAATTTATTTTATTTTTACAGGTAGTCTTGCAAGACTTAGATATTTCTAGTTTAGCACCACGCAAACCAGACTGGGATCTCAAAAGAGATGTGGCAAAAAAATTGGAAAAGTTGGAAAGGAGAACACAGAAGGCAATTGCTGAATTGATATGGGAGAGATTAAAACGAGGAAATGAAGATAACTTGGGGGCTATGGTTTCTATGACGGAGAACAGACCTACAGAAGATGACTGATAGAAGTAATGAATATAGGCATGTATGTATTAAGTAAAAAATTTAAGAAATTTAATTTGGTTTTCTTTTATAGGCAAGTAAAAACTTGCCTATTCTATAAACAAATTAATTTGACGTATGGCCTTAACCCTCTCCTGAGAAGAGACTCGAGCCCAACAATAGGACATTATGGGTTGTAAGTAAATCAAACTTAATCACTGCTTTCCACAGATATTGATATAAATTAACAACATCTGGATCTTGTATAAATGCCAATTGGCCTGAAGACTGCCATATAGCGATACAGAATTAATCATGCTTTACTCCGACGTGTTTTCGGTAGATGACGCTTTAGTATCTTTCAGCTGAGCCATTGTGTGAAAGTCGCCACAATAGGAAAAAGGCTTTCTGTATGTTGCATTTTTTGCTCATAATTCGAAATAGTTAAAAAAAAAGGATTTTTGTTAATTGAAGTAATTCGAAAAACTATATCAATTAATTCAATGTTAACAAAATGTTTATAATAAAGGACTATTAGGTAGGTATCTACCTATATGATTAAAAATAAAAACAAATTATAGTTTATTAGTAAATCTATTGCACAGTCATTTTGTTTTCTCACGAACAATATTAGTTTAATATCACAGAACACGTATAAAGTGTAGGTACATTATTACGATCAATTTTTTTCTTGCTGGAAACATTTCATTATCTTTTTCATAAAAGCTTATGTACTTACTAGTACGCACTACTTATCTATCAAATATCCTATAAAGGCTGTCGAGAAAACTTATTATTATAATAAAATAGCTTTTTCTAATTGAAATTGTTTGAAAGTCAACATATTGTTTTACAAAGATCTAAAAAAAACTGTTTTGTTTATCATCATTATTCATCAAAAAACAAAATTTTCAATATAAAGGTTCGTAATGTCTAGTACATTCACAACTTATGTTATAGTAGCTTTTTATCATGCTAGATGCTAGCTCAAATAGTATAGTAGTCGAATAAATAAAAAAATCTCATGTAGTCGAGTTTATGTAATATACGTATGCACAATGTGTGGTTCTAACACTAACCAAGATACTAAACACAAATAT
The DNA here is from genome assembly GCA_932526445.1 of Phragmatobia fuliginosa. Classification (NCBI taxonomy): domain Eukaryota; kingdom Metazoa; phylum Arthropoda; class Insecta; order Lepidoptera; family Erebidae; genus Phragmatobia; species Phragmatobia fuliginosa. Next base: position 9,288,951 of record OW052065.1, on the reverse strand, counting down.
TTCTTTCAGTCTCTTAGCATAGAAGAGCAACAAACTGGTTACTGACAATAGTAGGTAGGTACCTACTATTGGTTTTTCATTTCTTTCTTCTGTCTATGCACCTATTCGTTTTCTTGTTTCATGGTTTGTAATATTTTAATCAATGTATCAGTACCTGCATTTTTAATTCTCTTTTTAATCATTATACGCACAAAATAGGTAAATATATGTTATCTTTAAATTTTTTGTTCATTAAGTTTTAATTCGATAAGGTGCCAGTAAGTTGTTCTTGTAATGTGCCATAGGTTAAGAAAAAAATCTAATTCTATGCTGTCAACATTGAATTAGCAAAAGTTAAAATACTAAGTTTCTTCTCTTCATTTAGATACATTCTAATTCCTCAACTTATAAAAAATAATGTCATAAATAATATAAAAAATGGTGTTCACAATGTAATCTCTAAGGGATTATAGTCGCAGCGTGCCAACCAAATACCTGTGGTTGGGCCATGGTTGATAAAAACTTTACACGTACATATTTACATTTATCGGTACAAATGTTAAACTAAACAAAAGTTGAAGACAACAACATTATTATTCAAGACAATACGCTCCTATTGTAATTTTGTGAGCAAACTTCAAAAATAAGATTGTTATGGAGGTAACTGACAGGTACAAAATTTGGGTCAGTTTGACAGATTTCAAATATGTAAGTTGTTCCAAAAATTACAAAACGGGGCATCAACTTTTTCTTATCATTTAAAATGAAACAAGAAGAAATTGTAAAATTTCAAATTAAATTAAATATAAATCTTGTCCCATGTTTTGTGTACCTACAAGTTACTTGACATCAGGTACTTTAGCTACTAACACAAAGATTACACTCAGACAAGATACGTAAATTAGGCCATACAATTAAAAAATGAAAATTCTATCACAATACGATAAACAATACAAATATGAGACTAAATGAATGTAAAGATGGAAGAGCAGTGACAGCGCTATTGCCATGGTGTTTTTTCTTAGACGGACTATGGGTCGTTGTCCATTCGTTTTCATCAAGCTCGTTGTACACATAATAGTTACTATCTACATTGTAGAAAACGACCCTATCCCCAATAGGCTGTATCGGTCTGAAATTGTGCGTGATCTTGCCATGCGCTGATCTGATCTGTCGGAACGCTTCAATCTGAAACATTACAAATACAAGGTTGTAGTATTGCGCATGTAAGCAACTATTCTGCTATATTTTTTGCTACATTTGTTCAGTGTGGCGCAAACATTTTGAACTATTACAAAATCAACAAATTATTTTAACGGAGCGGAACTTTATTGTGAGATCAAGAGAGAAATCGAATTAAATGGAGGACATCAATATAATACTAAGTACCTACCTACTCAATGCATTGATGTCCTCCATCTAGGTCGATTTCGAAACTTATCTTATCATTAAAAAGTAAGTAAATTGCAATGTACGTTAAGAGTACGAAAATTACACCACGACCACAACGAAAGGGAGAAGATTTAGTAGGTCTATATACCTATATGTACGACCGCATTAGCCGGCATATAAGTACATGAGTTAGGAAAAATCAACCAAAAAGTATTTAGTCACCTATTCTATTCGTTTTGCTGTTTCAACTGAAAACACTTTTATGTGTCTCGTTTCATCGGTCATTGGTTAATACTTTGATTTGATCACGTGACTGATTGAAATTAACCAATTAAACAATAGAATAGAAAACGAAAAACGTTTGCAACTTGGCTAAAGGGGCTGATCGTACAATGAATAATTTCTGCTGTTAGAAATGAATAGGTAATTTAAATAAATTTGTTCCGTAATGTTCTCAGTAGACATTCTATCCTACTAATATTATAAATATGAAATTTTGTGAGGATGGATGGATGTTTGTCACTCTCACATACAACATATAGAACGAATTTGAATAAAAAATTAATGTACTAAAGCCATATATTGGAAAAAACACAGGCTACTACGAGTATTTACTGCAATAACTGAAATTACGCGCTGGCGGAGCTGTTGGCGAAAGCTAGTCTTAAATATGTGTTACCCTAGTTAAAACTTAATTAATGCAATGTAACTAGGTTTAAAAATAATAATGGATTAGGTATGTAAGGATATAATTTAAATTTAATTTGCGATCGAGCCGTGCTCCAAACAGCCGTAGCTATAATTTAAATAATTTATAAGATAAATTAAAAGTGCCTGATTCAATTGTTCCGCAATTTTTTATCTGATCGTATACGAATATCATTTTCGAATGCCGAAAGATGAAAGATAGTACATTTGTATAACAATTCAGTGAGTGCCGATAATCCGTTATTCAACGTTCACAACAAATACGTATCTTTTTATCGATGTTGTTAATTATGTATCTTTTTCATCGTAACATCAGTAAAATAGATCCAAAATCATAATGGCTCTTGAGTCTAGGCGTATTAGCGTAAAAGTTGGTTAAAAACCCTTAGTAACTGTTGGTTTTATACAGGTATTTATAAATAATTATCATCATTATTATATATAATAATATATTTATAATAATGACAGACGGACGGACAGGCAGACCACAGCTAATGGTCGAGTTACATATAAATAAGGGTTACATTACAACTAGCATTTTAATATTCATCAATATGAATGCTAGTTATTTCTACATTAATATGTTTAAGAAAGTAAGTAAGTAATATAAGTTAGTACATAATAATGATTTTGTGTTACCTGTTCGCGTTCAAGCCTAATGGGTTGTTCAAAATCCAGCCATATAACAACTTCGGAGCAGGGTGGCGTAGTCAGCGAGCCCCGATAAGTGAAGTACCTTTTAAGATCGTACGGCAGTATGTTGAGGAACGAGAAGGGGTGGTCCATTACTACGCTAGTGTGTGGCTCTGTTACATTCACAAGGGCTGATGTGATGTCATCGTAAGCAGGATGTTGGTGACGATCTAGCTGGAATCGTAAATTATAATTTTAATACAAAAGTAATCAAAATATCATTATGTATACTGGCCTCATTGCTCGAAGTTTTACGGGCACATGAATCATGGATTGTCTATTGTAAGTTCTACTTGGTAGGTACGTATGTATAATCCTAACCAAAATTAAAATGCGAATGTGAGTTTGTTTTTGTTTCGTGATGTAAGTAAGTACTTAACTAATATCGAATTTTCTATTCGCGGGGCAGTGATACAGTACAGGCAGTGGTTCATACTGCTCTCCTCAAGAGGTAAGTACCTAAATCGATTTCTCATGGTACCTTTCAATTGTCTAGTCTATTAATCATGTTGAATGTAACATAATTCCTAAAAATGTTTTCGAGAATGAAGAGTTTGGATATTTAATAGAAACAGTAGAAGTATTTCTGTACATCTAAGTTAGTATACAATAAAATAGTACCTATCAGTAATAAATTGCTCATCTAAAGGTATTATTAGTAGTTAGTTAGTATTATTAGTAGTAGGTTAGTTCTAATAGATGAGACGTAGGACAATTTAAGGACATTTAGACACAATGAACCGTATTTTAGTAAGTGCATTTCAAAGTATTTAATAAACTGTACCTACTTACAACCAATAAAGATTTTTTATAATTTTTGGCTGTCTGTCTGTTTGTTCTAGGTAATCTGGAACGTATGGACTGATTGTAGTGGAACTGTCACAGGCTGGCATGAAAGCTGATGACATAAGGAGTAATTATTTTTATTACTTGTTTCGCTCCGCGCTCGTAACTTACGATTTATAACAATAACCACGTGTAACACCGCGGAACTCAGCTAATTTATTAATAAAATATTTATACCTACCTTCTATTACACTTTGCAGCCTGTATGACAAAACTCACCTCATAAAAGAAAGCGAGGACTGTTAAACCATCAGAATGTTTCACAGCTTCGCTAGGTGTTTTATAGTCTTCTTTAAAGAACACCATATGCAGTTCCATGGGAAAACTGAAATTGAAACGATTTTTATAAAGTTTTATAGTAGGTAATTTAAAGTTATCCGCACTTACTAATGTCCATTTTTTTTAAAGTCCCAAGAATATTGAATCCTGTGCCGCAGGCGACGACAAACATACTCGAACATGAAACGAACGCGAAGAACACCCTAACTCTGAACAACTATTTGTGAATGTCCCAAAGTGCTGTCCCACGTGTGATTTCATCCCACGACACCTGGCGCGAGAGAAAAGTGAGGACTGGAAACGGTATAAGCTTAGTTTTTTTCTATATTCCTTGAACATAGGATTACAAAGTTAGGTAATATATTTTGATATATTACCTAACTTTGTAATCATAAAATTGTAATATATTAATATATTTTGTAATATATTTTGAGTTTCAATACAAGTGTTTTATAAACTCATTTTAATTATTAACAGTACTCACAGAATAGGTATATGTTAGTTTTAAATAAATGATTTGTTAGTATTATTTTTTCTTAAACTATTCAAATACAGTACAATGATACAACAATATAACGTACAAATATATAAAAACTATTAATACCTAATGTATACCATAAAAACAAGCTCATTGAATTAGCAGCAGTAAAACTATGCACATACACTAATTACTTGGAAATAATTCTTAGTGCAATATGTTTATTTGTATCCGTGCCTTAATTACCCACTTAAGTAGTTTCTAGTACCTACTCGTAAAACAAGCCACGACCCTACCTATACCATCCATTTTTCATCCATCTTAGAATACCACTATCTATTTCTATTGAATAAAATCGGCCAAATGCTTGTCAGGCCACGCACAGGAAAGGGTTCCTCAGTCACCCATAATGATACGTGGATTTAAAATCGAATCCAACAGATAATTGTTATGTTTACGTATTAACACGTTAATTTTATATGACGTTTTCATAGGAAGCGCATTTCACAAGTTAAGCCTCTATAACTCCAGAACTAACAAAGTCATCTATACCGTTATAGTTTTTCTTTGAAGTTCATTAAATGGACCATCATCACGAATTTTTCCAGATTTTTTGTGCCAGCCGTTTAGCTTTTAGAGGGGGGGGGGGGGTGACACACTCATTTTACCACTTTGGAAGTGTCTCTCGCGCAAACTATTCAGTTTAGAAAAAAAAAATGTGAAACTCAATATCATTTTTGAAGACCTATCCATAGATAAAACACGTACGGTTCTGATGATTTTTTTTTTTGAGTTTTAGTTCTAAGTATGGGGACCCCCAAAATTTATTCCTTTTTTCTATTTTTGTATAAAAATATTAATGCGGTTCACAGAATACATCTACTGACCAAATTTCAACAGTAAAGCTCTTATAGTTTCGGAAAAAAGTGGCTGTGACATACGGACGGACAGACAGACAGACTTGACGAATCTGTAAACTAGAAACCGTAGCCAAATGGCAAAAAACTGAACCCTAAAAAGTGCCCTTTAAAGTGAAATTTCTCGCAAACAGATTCTTTTAAAATACCTATCCAATGATACCCCACACGATGAAGTACTCGCGAGAAAAAAAAACATCCCCACTTTACGTGTAGGGGAGATACCCCAAATAAAAATATTTTTCATAATTTATTTTAGCACTTTGTCGACGTAATTACAACACATATTAATGCAAAGTTTCATCTTTCTAGCACTTGCTGTTTGAACGGTAAGTCGAGGACAGACGGACGGACATGACGAAACTATAAGGGTTCCGAGTCATGAACTTCGGAACCCTGAAAATCGTTTGAGTCAAATTTGAATTAGAACGAAATACTGTGTGGAAACCAAAATTTTTCTATCAAAGCTTATGTTTTAGCGTCTTTTAAATACTTACCTTCTGTGGTTGATTTTGTCTTCTGAACCAATAGTGTCGTTATCACCCCAGTGGAAGTGCATCTGACTGAAGACGTAATCACCGTCCAGAGGGCCGCCTCTCACACGCGGGTGTGGTTCATTCTTCACTTCTATTAACACTGAAATCCAGCAAATAAAATAATGTTTTAAAATATATTCTGTTTCGGAGTGTTCTGAAACCTTAATAGTGGGGAAAAGCAACAGCACAGCTCCAATCTATATTGTCAATTAATTAGTGTGTGTTAGTATTAATACATCGAATTTAAATGAAATATACTTAAACACAGATACATGGAAATGATGAGGTTCGTTTTCTACCGATCCGGCATTCGTCCTAAATAATGATCTAATCGAATACTTTTTCTAAGTGTAGAAGAAATTCGACTCTTGTAAGTGGGGAAATACAGGTAAGCGGTTAACGACCTTGCTTTGTTGATTAACAGGAACTGCTTACTCTGGTACGGAATACATTCTTGCTTGTCACTTCAGTTTTATTCACTAAACACACAAGGTCTTATGGTCTTAGGCGCATCCAATTACAATGAAGAGGCCATAGTATCAGATTCTGTTTAATACGATACACTAACGTCGATTTTTGACTGACGATGTAGGATGTATTATGTTCGTGCTTATATCCGTATACAACCATGGGATCCGCAAAGATCTGCTCATAATTTAACTTGAAGTCATGAAGCAAAAAAAGTCAAAGTCAACTTTTTATAGTTCGCTAAGTATGGCCTGACAAGCTTCACAATAACACTATGTACCATTAGTGAGAAATGAATGTGTCATGGAAAATAGACAAAAATAATCTTTGAAGAGATTCGTATATGGTAACAAACTCTGAGCACCGATTGTGGTGCAGAAGTTTATGAATCGCACAAAAACCAACTTTACATTTTAATATATGTACATACTAGCGTCCCGGCCCGAATTCGCATCAACATATTTGAAATTCTTCATTTTTATCTACTATAATATGCATGTATTATATTCTCGTACATAAATCTTCGTTTTGAATCACCCTTTATTAGTTAAAACCGCATTAAAATCCGTTGCGTAGTTTGATAGATCTAATTGTAGAGATCCAGGAAGCATTTTATATTACTTAATTATTAATTATATATAGATAAAGCACAAATCGAATATATCTTACAACTGTTATTATCGTTACGTTAGATTTATACTAAAGTATGGTGACAAGCCAAAATGTGATCTTGAATTATATCGATCGATCCCTCAAACGGATAGGTATAAATATATAAATGAACCACAATAATAAATGCATACAATGACCATGCATCATTTAATTCAGTTCAAAGCAGATACCTGTATGTCCATTGTTAGTGACGTGGACGTTATCTATGGAGTCATCGAAGCCTATGAGCTCTAGGTCCGGTAGCGTGACTTGTTTGACATGCAGCACGTTGATGTTGATCGGACTTTGATGTTTGCCTGCGCATTCCTGGTATCGCTCTCCCCAGTGCGATGGTCCTGTTGGTGAAATTATATTTGATTCGAGCCATTATTCGCTCTTAAATTAATGATTTACTGCAGAATTTACAATTTATTCACAAAAGATTCTATTAAAAGTTATACTAACTATTTTTGTTTTTAGACTTTCGCGACTTTTACACATATTACACTAACTAAAATCATAGTCAATCATCAAGGCTTTGTTGTTAAATCATAATCAATATTTGACTTATTAAAACAACAAGACACAGTATATCTATATATATCGGTATATCTATTATTTTCTTATGGTGTTACTATACTTATCTTCACTTCTTGAAAAGTACTAAATGAAAATTACTGCATTATTTCAATCTTTTGATCGCATTCGATATATTTAGAGTAGGTACGAACACATACATAGAGTAGTCATAGAATAGGTTTTTACTTAATACTTATCAAATGAAACTGACAATAACGAATGAATAACGAATAATTTTGTTTTAAATGGGTTATAAAGCACGTTAAATCTATGTTTGAGTCACTGAATCAAAAACTTTGTGCCCCTTTTCACGAAAATTATGCGAACGGAGAAGTATGAAATTTGGCATAGATAAAGTTTATAAGGGGGAGAAACAAAAAGCTAAAAATAAAAACAGCGGCCAAGTGCGTGTCACGCCACACATATAAAAAGGTTCCGTAGTCCCCTATAATTTCACCTGAATTTACAATAGTGGCCAATAAGTAATAGAAGAAGTTAATCAAGTAAACGTGTTCTACAATAATACGCCCTATAATTCCAGAACTAACGAAGTTGTCTAAGCCGTTTTAGTTTTCCTTTAAAGTTCATCACAAGGATTTGACTACCATTATGAATATGAATGTTTTTTTAGATTTTAGAGTGATTCCACCGTTTCGTCCAAATCGGAGAGAATGGGCGGCACTCTTTTTTTCAATTTTGATTAAATTTATAAATTAGGTTACTAGTATATTTCCGAGACGAATGTTATTGGGAAAGACGTTCGAGAAAATAGTGAAATTTTCATGAAAAGTGATGGAGTGTAATGAGGGCTGTAATGAAATATGGTGAGAGTGTAATGATTTAGTATAGGATTGTAATGAATTTTTAGTATATTGTTGGAGTTAATGTTAGATTTTTCGTAATTTGTAGCTTATAGTTATTTCCTTGATCGTGCGGGTTAGGCAAAATTGAAAAACAATTATTTTATCGCAGTAATAATACATTTTGCATAATCAAAGTAAGTAGAAAGTCCTTAGTTAAAAAAGTTTTTCTCCGGTAGTTAATAATAAATTAAATCTAACATAACGTCACTATACACTACAAGTTACTCTATTCTCTCAATCACTTACTTTTTAATTAATTGAAATGTTATGAGCACGGACCTGTGACAAACATTATCTCGAACACAGAGTCGAATTTTGACCACCAGGCGAGCACTTCTCATGCTTAATATAGGCACCGTTATCATGATAAATATGTCACATATAAAGCTTTATAAAACTTTTCATGTTATTTTCATAAAATGTGCATGGACTAATAAATATTTACGAGTGCCATAATATAATATACTCAAGGCAGTAAATTGGTCATTGCCTTTAAGTGCTAAATGTGTTTTATACCCAAAATTATTTAAAAAATAAAGTACAGTACTTCATTGGTAATAACTAATTTCTTACACATGGTTTTCATAGAAAATTACCTATGTACAGATAGAAGCTGATCTGTGTGATAACGCAAATGAAATGCTTACATGGCAAATGTACTATCGTTGGAATAATGAGTATAACACGTCGAAAGGGCGACTATTTCTTCACTTATTGACAGTAAAAGTTATCTATGATATCACCAAGTCACGGATAGACACAAAGGAGTTTAATTTTAGTAGAATAAAAACAAAGAATGATAATGAAGTAATTAAAGCCCCCATTTATCTAAATATAACTATTCCGATAGTAGTTTACTTTCGGATTTGCTTTGTGTCGCTCTAATTATAAGCAAAAAGCTATATATACATATTTATAAATAGTTTATTTTTTCTCACTCTTACGGCTTTTCTATGTTTCTGTTAATGGGTATGCAAATAAGACTTTTATATTATTATTAGCGTAACTAACGATAAACAATCACACATTTGTTATATCGCATTTAGGTATAGTAACCTTGACATACAGCCACATTCTATTACAATAATTTGAGACGTTGGTTCTTGAAATTAATATAGTGTGAACGTTATTTGAGTCAGTTATTTTAGTTGATATCGATTTTAAATAGAACACTTTAATAGCTTTTTATTCCTACAAATATATATATTAATTGTTCTTACAACTGTTATAGAATTGTCGTTGAAATCGATTAGTTGCCATGAATGTTACTAGTGATTATTATTTTAGTGATTTCGCTAACTAACAGAAGATCAGATTAAAAAAACAGTATTTGCGCTGTCGTGTTTCGTTGTGAATGCGAGACCTGAGGCTCAATGATGCAGAAGTACCTCAACAAGCCGCCATTGTGTGAGTGTCCACTGCATTGTCTGCATTCAAAACGTGTATGGAAACCACTACCCTTGAGTTGGATCCTGCTCATGCTTTGCATCAGGCAGAGTCACTTTGGCAGGTTCACATAAAAAAAAAACTTTTGAAACGTAAATCTCTTGTTTACATGGATAATGATCGTTATTAATATATCTGGTGCTAACGATCATCGGCATTATAAATGCATAATTAGACTTGACAAACTGTCTATTCAGGTAGTAAGAAAAATATCTGCTTCCTCAAACATGCTACGTGAACTCATATACTTTGATGTGTACTTTGAGTAACTGGACATAGGCAATGTACTTTTACGTCACAGGTTTCAACAATATTTGTAAATAAGTAGTACAATATTGTGAGAACTGGTTGATGGTCACCTCTGCCACTCAATCTGTTATTGCAATTGTTTTCTGGTGTTTATAATTAAATACTCAGCACACGAGTGTTTAAACTGATGTTCCTTCTCTGCAGCTGAAGAAGAGCGTTTTTTTTCTATTACTGCATCTGTAGTGTGTGATTCCTCATCTGCCAAGCCTTTTTCTCAATCTAAATTCGGGTCAGCTTAAAGTCTACCATGATACGTTTAAATTGCTTTTTATCGGGGAACTGCCATCGTACCGCTACCACCCAAGTACTATTCAATATCAAACTTCTGTTGTCGGAATTTTTAGGTCACCAAAAACCCGATACGATTGCCAATGTTCTTCTGAGAACCGAGAACCACTGCTTAGTGTGGATTAAGAGGCACGAAGGAGTCCTAACTTGTTAAAAGGTTGTCACCCAACCATATACTACCTTGGCTGAGATTATGTAGCTTTGCAAAATGTTAACTTGCTTAAAACTTATGTTTTTTAGGGTATGTGTGAAGCCTTCTGTATTTAGATTGACTTTTCGTATAGCGAACCCATTTGAAGGATGAAGCCATTGTTTCGATTTGGAGGTATTATTCAAATACCTACTTCATACCTGCGAAATAATCTTTATTATTTACTACGTGGGATCAAGGCTAGAAAAACTGCAATTAGATAAATCTTTGTAATGTTGAACATAACTTTACATCATAAATTAACCTTTTTATGGTTATAATTCAAACTGAAATATGACAATTACGTAAATGTATTGTATAAATTTTCATTGTTTTTGTATGTGTTTATTTTAAAAGACAAAGTAACAAAAATATTAAATCTTCTTTTTTTTGCTATGTTATCATCTACTTATTGTATTCATACTCGAACAGGTGCGTCATAAATTATTTTTACAGTTTTTACATAAAAATTTGAGCACTCACTAGAGTTTTTAGCTCGAGCGGTCATATCTTTCATTTTACTACGACTACGACGATGTTGAAAACCATCTAGTTTGGCTGTCTTTGTTGTGAACTAGATCTAACAAGAAGTACATTGTCAGAGGATCAAGAAGCCAGATCAGTAATGGATTTAATAAGAATAGTTTATCTCATTAGATCCTGATTTCAAGATGTGAATCTATTGACAATTGTTCGTTGACAAATGCCAGAAGATCCATTGGGCAGATGCATGATGCATCTAATGAGTATTTTATATTTTTAATAAATCCGTATTTGAAGTTGTGGGTCAGTAAAAATTAATCTATAGCTTACACCTATAGATTAAATA